>OY720682.1:53490421-54236348 GCA_963170755.1 Amphimallon solstitiale
TGAACCCGTTTCACATGCAACTGACAGTCAGAACTGACGATCAGTCCTGATGTGCTGCGGACATTGTTCAAATAAAGTGATTCACATGTGATGCTTATTATCGGTGTCTTGATTGTTCCGGATAGGCTGCCTGGAGAAACCTTGAATAGACTTATTGTCAGGAAGCCTCGTAGCTATACTTTTATGGTGCATTTTACATGTATTCTGATTGCATATGTGGACGCAGTGATGTTAGTCATAATCAATTTCCAATTTATTCGCAATAGGACGTAACTTCGTTTTAATATAAAAATTTTATTAAGCTGTATCGACAAAAGAAAATACACTTGAGATTCTTCAAATAAAAGTTATATAAAGCGCGAAATGAAAACTAAATTGTAATATGATCGGAGAGGTTTAGATTATTTTCCAAATTCTGTGTACTACATCAATATAATTAATAGACATAGGAAAGTAGCATAATTTGAGTATAGGGCGACAAATGTACTAGGATATACATATTGTTGCGTTTCCGGGGTCGAAATAAACAACTCGTGCAATTGTTTTGAAACAGTGTGTATATTTTCACACTTAAAACTAATCACAATATAAAAATATAAAATAAATGAAACGCACTTAAAACTACTACGAATAAATTAACACACGTATTTATTTTTATTACTACTATTTATGCCTGTAATATTTATTTACTTCTTGAACTATAATAACACTGCACCATTCACTGTATTTATGTTTATTTGCATTGTACAAATACTACTGAATGAATGAATCCCATATCCCACCGGCGGCATTAATATACCGGGTGTCCCGTAAAAAACGCCAACAATAATAATTCCGATATTTATTGTCCGATTTTATTGAAACAGAAAGTCAGTTAATTAGCATCAAAAATACTACAAGAAAGTAGTGTTTTAGTTGTTTTCAGTTGTTTTCATTAATGTCAAACGATAGTCAACTTTTTTTATTTTAAATGGAAACAGATATATTTTTGGCAATATTCGGATTGGATTTTCTTTTATGAATTCATCGATGTATAACGTGTCTATTTTTTATAAACGATTATTGAAAGAAAACCATTTATTAAAATTGACCATGTTTTTAATAAATTATGTATAACATTTCGAATGTGCTATGAAACATTGAAAACGTAAGTATTATAAGTATTATTCTAAAAAACAAAACAAAACACTTCACAATAATTGTTCAAATTGCCCGCCACCTTATTCAATACATAACGCACATCTCCTAATTACTCCACGAGTCGCATTTAAAAGACAAACGGCAGGCACTTCTTGACAAGTGTTAATAATTCTTTGTCTTAAAATGTCAACATTTTCTGGAGGTGTCAAATAAACTCGATCTTGTAGATAAGCCCACAACCAAAAATCTAGGGGCGAAAGATCGGGTGAACGCGCAGGCCACTCGATAGGACCGGATGTTCCTATCCACCTATTTCCAAATTGGGGTGTTCAACCAATCAGTATTTACTCTGGCGTTGTGAGCGGGGGCCCCATCTTGTTGATAAAATATTCTATATAAATTTGCCAAAGGTAATTCATCTAAAAAGTTTTGGAGATTTTCGTTTAATAAAGTGTGATACTTTTCTTGATTTGAGCAACCATCTATGAAAAACGGCCCAATTAATTGATCGCCTAAAATACCACACCAAACATTTACGCTGAAACGTCTTTGAAAATTATTTTCAATGACAAATCTCGGATTGTCTTGGCTCCATTGTCGATGTATGTTTCTATTAAAAATACCATTGTTGCTAAAAGTGCATTCATCAGACCAAATTATCATTCTGTAAAAACTCAGGTCTTGTTCTAATGCATTTAAAAAAAGTCGACAAAACTGTATTCTTCGGCGTTGATCATTTTGTTTTAATACATTAACTTTTCGAGCTATGTACGGTTTAAATTTGTGTTTTCTTAAAATACTATGGACTGTAGTTTTTGATACCCCATTATTATGTGCAATTTCGCGAGTCGAAGTTCGTGAATTTTCTTGTAGTGCAAGAAGAACATCATATTCCGTATCTTCGGCGAATCTACGTCGCTGTGTTTTAGGTTTTTTAAATGATCCATAATTCCTCAAATTCGTTTCAATTCTCTGAAATATTTTCGAATCTGGAACTTTTCTGTCCGGAAAACGAACGCTGTAACGCGGAACTGCTTGAAGACGATTTTTATTACATTCAAAAAACACTTGCAACATGTCTGTTAACTCATTGTTATTCATATTTACGATTATACTTTTTTTTGTGGCAAAACGTTCAAGCAGAACAATAAATAAGACTTAATAGACACTCACACTGACGTTTATTGACGTTTATCGCATTTTTGTTTTTTCATGGCACATTCCAAAATTTATAAATAATGGAATACAAAGATGAAATTTATTAAGTGTTTTATATTTTTTTTCAATAATTGTTTATCAAAAATAGACATTTTATACATTGTTGAATTCAGAAAAAAAATCCAATCCGAATATAGCCAAAAATATATCTGTTTCCATTTAAAATAAAAAAGTTGACTATCGTTTGACATTAATAAAAACAACTGAAAACAAACAAAACACTGCTTTTTTGTAGCATTTTTGATGCAAATTAACTTTCTTTTTGTTTGAATAAAATCGGACAATAAATAACAGAGTTATTATTGTTGGCGTTTTTTACGGGACACCCGGTATATGTGCAGACAAAAGGTCTAGCAAATTCTGGCTCTCTTCTACCATATTCCAGACTTTCTGTCGCGGACGTAGTATATGAGTAAAGTTGATTTACGACTTGTTTACAGGTACGTTTTTTGTCGTCGCCCGGAGGTCTGCTTCTTTTTTTTTTGTGGGCTTATCTCATTACAATATTTTTAATATGTTTCTGAATGGTGTTATCTGCTTTAAATAAAATAAGAGTATCGCAGTTTTTTGTAAAAGTTTACTAACTTTTAAGCAGATGTAACCATATATATTATTGACGCGAGGTTTATTAGGTAAGCATGAGAAACTATAAGATATTTCATAGATTATACGCTGATTAATATGTGTATTAAGAATTGGGAGATGGCTAACTTGCGTTTATAGTTATATCTTAAAGAGTATTTTGGTATTATGGGATATTTGAAGATCGAGGAAATCAATAGCTTTATTTACTTCTATTTCTAGGCTAGCTTAACATTAGGTTGGACTGAAATAATATAATTAGAAAGTGAATTTAATTGTCCATCCGGGCCTTTGAACCAAACCTGCATATCATTTGATATTGACAGGTAACAATTAAAACAGTGTAATTTCTCCTACATCCCTGCAATGTGCATAACAACTGCATGATTATGGTTTATTTAAATAATAAATTTAATTTATTTATGATCAATGTAAATAGATGCATAATACAATATAAAAGTAATTAATCTTTAATTAAACGTGTTATTAGTTATCTACCATCTCTAGAACATCAAATAAACAAAGGATTGTCGATGTTATCATGTATCAATTTATTCACGTACAGAAACAGACTTTATGATTTTGAGATAAGAGAGACAAATGTATATTTTTGTAATTAAGAAATTAAAATCTTGTATACGTTCATAGTTAGTAATCCAGTCGGTTTGCCAAAGATTTATTAATAAAGGAAATCGTAATTATTACTAAAAACCCAATTGACTTTGGAAAAAAGGTATCTTATGGAAGGAATAAAATTTGTTCTTGCATTATATTTAGGACTGATTTTTCCAACTCCGATTACTAATCGATCATTAAGCCTAATCATGGATTATCTCAAACAGGCGTTTTTCAATGCAAAGAAATACACTGGTTATCTAACCAAGTCTTTGAGGACTTTGAGGACAATGTATTTGCATTCGACCTAAATTAGTATATTTTGTTCTAATAATACTGACACCATTTGACTTTGTTCCTCGTGCTTCTTGATCTTATTTTATTTTTTTAAAGATCATATTCTATTGAATTATAATTTTATTTTAGTAAATAAGCTGTAGGCATTTATTTTGTGAATATAGCATTTGAGAATTTCTGTGTACATAGCACATATTTAAAATTTCTTTTAAAAAATAAATAAAGTTTAACAAACTGAAACAAATTTATTGATTATGATTATTAAATGAGAAATACAAAAATATTGTATATTTATTGATATGGAATTGATAGTTCTAAAATATATGACGTAACAAAATCATAAAAGTAAGAATCGTTTGTTGAAGAAGAAAAGTCTACATTTAGTGTCTTAAACTGGATTATTAAACACATTCTATACAAGATATTACACTTTCATTCTAACTAATTGTATGTCCAACTTCCTTTAATCAAAGAATGTTGATTGAGGAAACCTTGTTTCTAAATTGGTTTACACGATTTCAACCTTAAAAATCTGATGTTCTGGAGTAATCAGACTAAGCTTGAAAGTTCCAGTAATAATTTAGTGTACAATTTAACTGCACTTCAACTTTATAAGCATGTACATTATTCATCCAAACCTAGTTCAACCAAAAGTTCTTAGAGTGTCGGCATAAGCTTTCAACGTGAACATACCAGCTTCTTCTAAAGTTTCTTCCATGTTTTCAATTTCATATGTAATTTTTCAATATAGTTTAATATGCTAATGACATATCTAGAGTGGGTTCAAAATATGGTCGACTAAATAAGGTGCTGTCAAATGCAGTTACAAAGAGGAAAAGAGCAAACGCAAGCATAAATTGCCACAGAATACTTAAAGATCTTCACAAAAGATAGCTAAAGTCCCAGAAGAGAAATAGATAGATTTGTTGGATGGTATGTAAAATATAAATAGTGTATATAATTATCATTTTTGTAACTACATATAATATAAACTAAATAGAAAGTTCAAACAATTTAATATTATTCATTGAATAAAAAAAAATTATCTTTGGATTCTATCAGGAACTGATAATATACGAGGTATGCGCCATAAATTCTCGGCCTGATATCCAAAAAAGAATTATTATTTTTCAATGTAATCTCCCCTTCTAACTTCTATACATTTATTACAATGATTAATTAATAATTCGATACCCTTGTAAAATTAATTTGAAGTTTTTCCGTCAAAATGTCCTAAACAGCTGCTTGCAACTCACTGTCGTCCTTAAAACTACGTCCCCTAAGGTCTTTTTTTAAAATTAGAAAACACAAAAATCACAAGGAGCCATGTCCGGACTATACGGTGGATGTTCCAATTCTTGAAAGCCGCATTCATAGATGGCAGCTTGTGAAATGGCGGATGTGTGGACGGGAGCATTGTCGTGCAATAATCGCACACCTTTTGTCAATTTTCCACGACGTTTTGCACGAATACTGTCCCTTAATTTGCAATAAAGACGCAACATATGTGCCGGTCACACTTGTATTGCGCTCTTTAAAGTCAATTAACAAAATGTCCTTACAATCCCAGAATATTGTGGGCACCACCTTTTTCGTTGATTGAAGGACTTTCGCCTTTCTGGTACGGGGTTCATCAGGTCGCAGCCATTCCATGGACTCCTTTTTCGATAGGGGATCGTAAAACAGAAGCATTGTTTCATCCTCTGTGACAATGGACTCCAAAATTGGTTTTGGGTCGTCTCCACACATATTTAAAAACGATTGGGCACATTCGACTCGACGTTCACGTTGGAAAGCAGAAATAAGTCGAAGTCCACATCTAGCACTAATTTTATTCATACCCAAATGGTCATGGAGAATTCGGCGAACACTTGTTTCCGAAATGTTTGTTATCACTGCTAATTCCTTCACTTTCAAACGGCGGTCTTCTGGCATTAAATGTTCAATAATTGAAATTTGTTGAGGCGTTATCACTTCACTTGGTTGACCCGACCGATCAGCATCTTCCAGGGATTCTTATCCCAAACGGAAACATTTTGCCCAGTTGAATACGAAGATGAATCACCGTAAACGCCCTCTAAATGTGGTTTAATGTGATAGGGTGTATGCCCTTCTTTTGTTATAAATTTAATGACCACGCGGTACTCAATTTTCGTTACTTCAGACATTTTCGTGCGATAGTAACGTTGGTAGGCTGGTTACTAAAAACTACTAGGCTTCGAACCGTCATATTTATAGTGTACACCTCGCGTATGTGCATGCATGACGTGACGGAGTTTGAAAAGGTTTAAACCTGTATAAGCCTGTCAGGACGAGAATTTATGGCGCCTACCTGGTATATACTGCACCAAATTGACATTTCTCGCTCCCCCAAACAAGTTAATTGGAAAAAAGGTTATCACCTGTTTCTAAGATACATTTATTTTTATAGTATTAACTTAATAAATTTATTAGAAAAATAATCAGAAATATATTGAATATATAGATATTTAAAAAAATGAAGAATAATACATTTTTATATTAACTACATAAATATGTCATTAAAAATATCTATTAGAAAAAAAAATTGCATTAGTAGTCAATTAATTGCGTCGTACTTGTTTCGATTGTGTAATGATAAAACACTATGAAGTGAAGTTACTGTGTGTTCTCAAAAATTCTTGAAAAGACAAATTTTTGCTTCTTCAGAACTGGTGTATTATCAATGATAATCATTGTGAAATGCTGTTACACTCCTTCTACTCATAATATTGTAACAAAATATGTATGAGACTTCCGAGCGACGTTAAAAAAAACAGGGACCATAAATCATCTCGGCGTGTCGTATAAAAACGATATGTAAACAAGTCGTAAATATATCATCTAATTCAAATGTACGGCATAAGCAAGAAAAAGTCTAGATTTCCTCTGGTATATTACCGAATTTACTGGTACTTTTCGAGAACTTTTTATGCAGATATATATATAGGGATTCATTGCGGAAAGAGTAATTGCGGAGTCATTCGGGATTAAGAAAGACCGTAAGAAGTAGCCGACGCCCCTTAAAATAAATATAAGAAAATAAACATAAGTCGTTCGGTAAAAATAAATATAGTAGTGCCGTGTGATATAAATAGAAGTGTGATTTAAATAAATACGGACATATTAGTAGTAGTAAATAAATACAAGTGTTAATTTTAATTTATTAATAGTAGTTTAAGTGTGATACTTTAGTTATATATTTTTATATTGTTAAATAATTTTAAGTTACATAAATATACAGACTGTTTTAAATAAATAATTGCACGAGTTGTTTATTTCGAACCCGAAAACGCAACAATATGTATAATAGAACGCCACAAATTCTTACTTGTACCATTCCAATTTGACATGTCAAAATATGTAACGGAATGTTACGGCTTATATTTAAAGTAATTATTCTATAACAAATATCTCAGTATACAGAAAACGGCGAACATGTTGAAAATTGCGCAACACAAGAACAAAGCACAAGCATTAAATTCAACTGAAGAGATTTCCACAACCACAGCAACTCAATTAAAAAGAATATAGCTATTTGTGATATTATTCTATTGAAATAAGTACCGTGCCTTCAAATGCTTTGCTCATTAGAGACGGCCATGTCTTTTTAATGGTTGGTGACAGTGCAGATAATAAGACACAAACCCATAATTTTGATAGTTATGTCTTGTAAATAATAATAAGCTTCTATAATATGAATTTAAGTATGACAACTGTCAGAAGTTTTCAAAAGCTTCGCATGTCCACCAACATTGATTACTTAAAAAATATCCTACTCTAATGAAGAAAGTATTTGAAGGCACGGTATTATGAAAATGAAGATATTGGTAGAAGTGAATTTCAAAATGATCACACTCTCGAGAAAATAGGTGGATTTGCTTGATATTGATCGGCGAATTCTATATGAGTGTGTGTGAATTAATATACATCTACTTCAGGAAATAAAACGAATATCTAAAATAGAAGCATATTCTTCAATATTACCACTTCGTTCATGTTGTAAAGACTGTACTATGAATAGAATCTCGCAATAAATTAATAGATCCTAAAATATATTCGCGACCTTAATGAAGAAATCTATTCCATAATCTTAAGTAATAAGCCAGTTTTGTTGTAGTTTAATTTCACTTTCAGCGTTATTAGATTTTCAGTAAGTTATATATATTATTTATTTATTCACTTATTTAGTCTCGCAGGGATCCCCCTAAAATATTATATAAAGGAGCGAAAAAGAACAATTATTGTAAATTACAGAGCAAAAATAAACTCATATTAAAAGTTAAACGGAAATATCACACAATAGATATAACTAACACCTAAAAACAACTAATTATTAAGGCAGATTGACCTCTAAACTCTTAAGAAGGAATACACAGACCAGTCAAAAATATCGATGTATTAAGTCACGTTTAGAGAATACGGGATTCTGGATCCCGGGATCTCGGGATCCCGGCCGTTTTTTCATCCCGAGCGAGAACACATACCAGAGTTAACAAAAGATGAAAACATTAATGAGCTGATAAAGAAAATCCGCAAAGTTGTAGTGTGTTTCAAAAGATCACCATTGAAAAATGAAACAGTACTTCAAAAATATGTGAAGATTAAACAGAGCTGTCACTTCTTTTGGACAGTAAAACCAGCTGGAATAGTCTTTTAACCATGCTGGAACGATTTTCTCTTTTAAAAACCTGCATTCAAAAAGCTCTTATAGATCTCAGTCATCCAATCCCTTTAGAAGTTGTTGATTTTGACTTGGTAAATAAAATTGTTCTGTGCTGCCCCAATTAAATTAACAGTAGAAGCAATCTGTCAGCGAGATGCTAATTTATGCACAGCTGATGCTGCTTTGAAATTTCTTATAAAACAATTGTCTAGCAAAAACTTAGCACTCGCCAATAAAATGAAAACATTTTTAGTGGAACGTATAAAGCAACGACGAAGAGATGATTTAACTGGTGTGTTGAATTATTTACAAAATCCACGAAAAGATGATGAAAATCTGTTATTACCGGATTTGGAATGGCTTGACTTATTTCTAGTTCCTACAAAGGCTTTAGTGAGGAAGAAAAATAAAGAGTATATTTAAAAGAATAAATAGTCGAGATGACACGGAAGAGCAAGAAAGATCAGGATCACAAACAGAAGATAAGCCAAGCCAACAAACCTGCCAACCCTAAATGACACTAAAGGAAAAGTTGCAGTTGGAAATTAATAAGAGCATGGAATCCCCAACTCCTGAAGTACAAACGAATCGGGATTGGTAAATAGGATTAGACGCGAAATGAGCCTGTTCGAAAATGGAGGAGTTCATGGACATCACTTAGAATTAGCATATAAAGATCTATTATCTATTCCTCTAACCAGTGTAGAACCTCAACGAGCGTTTTCAGCTGCTGCTTATGTTGGCAATAAACAACGAAGCAGGCTTGGAAGTCAAACATTGGATGCTTTGATATTTGTGCGACTGTATTTTCGAAATTCTAAATAGTTTTTTGTATTGTCTTTTTTGTTCTTTATTTTAGTATATTGTGTATTGTATTGTGCAACAATACTAATAAATAATTTTTAAGAAGTTACTTAAGTTTTTTTTTTTCATTTGAGCCCAATTAGAAACCGCATAGTCTAATCCCGTGATCCCAGGATTGTATTCGCTAGTCACGCCTTTGCAGCATATGAAATGAAGAATCATAAAGTTCAATTAATATTAAATTGAAAAATAAAAATTGTCACTAAATTGACTTACGAAATAAGGTAAAATTCCTTTTTGTACTCGCCGCCTGTAAAGTCATAATTGGCGCACGTGTAGCTCGACTGGGAAGTACGTTTTCCCGGTTGAGGCGACTGTAAAAATTGAAAAAAACACTGGCACTTTGGGACATTTAAAAAAAAATCTAACTTGATAGTAATAACATTTAGTCTATAAAATGTTACTTCCCTCCACTATTCTTCACTAAAAGTTGGGGAAATAGGAGTAATAATTAAAAATTCATCGAAAAAAATTGTGGCGCCATCTATCTGAAGATATTCATATTGGCTATTCTAATAAATTGTAATTAAATCAAAGAACGCAATAATGTACTATAAATTTATAAATATCAGAATAAATACCTCATGTTTGCCATGTGTAAGAATATAATAATTTAATTTTATGGAAAGGTGAGTAATAGATACGTACACGAAATTCTGAAATTAATTAGGTAATCTATTTTAGGTTAGGTGTGATACTAATCACATTAATCAACAATATTTTTATTTTGGGAAGATCTACAACTATTACAGATATTATTGTTAACATTTACAGTAAAATTTTGACAATTAGAAATCGAAGTTCCTGGAGTGGCTTGGTTTGCAACTGATAAAGTTTGTGCAACATTTACAGATTCAGGTGTATAAGTTACAGTCACAGATGATGGTCCTGGTTGCATTATGTTATAACTTGTAGTAGTAGAAAGTGGTCCTGGTTTCATTATTTTATCTGCAATCATTTTCCTGCTATGCAGGGAGTTTTCTACATAACCCTCGGCCACTGTTGAAGAACGCCAACCCCCATGTCTTTTAAGGGTCAACAAGTCCCCCCCATTGTTCGCAAGAAGAGTAGCGGAACTTCTGCGGAAGCAGTGACCTGTATATTGACCAGGACTGTCTAAGCGAAGGTATTCAGCAATTTTTGAAGGAATTTTTCCAATTGTGTTTAGACCCACTGGAGTATTAACACATTTTTTATTACGGTATGTTAAAAAAAACCTAGTATTTACTGTGTTTCTTAATTCTTTATATTTTAGAACCAATTTAATCCATGCAGGATTGATCACTGCAAAGCGACGGCATATATTATTCTTTGTTTCTGGTACAGTTACACATATCACATCTGCTTTGAACTCGATATCATCAATGGACATTTTACATAATTCTTCCCGGCGACATGCCCCAGCAATACCCATTATTAATACCACCTAAATTGAAATGTAATATTTAATAATACATAAATAAACTTGAAGTAATTATGTATAATAAAACCTTCATTAAAAGATATGAGGAATCCGGAGCTTCTGCAATAAATCTTTCAATGTGTTCAATCTCGAGAATTTTTGATTTCTTCGAAGACTGGTGTTCTGTTTCTCTTTTGAGAAAGGCGATTAGTTTTTCGAATTTTGATATATTGATATTGTTGTAAATAATTAAACAGGACTTCAACATTGAATAGGTTGGCCACAATGACTTTTTGCTAGAAAAGCCTTGAAAATATGCCAATAAACAATTTTCAGTATAATTTCTAATATTTTTGTCTTTGCACCATTGTACAAATTTTTTATAGACAACTTCATATCGTCGTTTTGATTTTATTGGCAGCAAATTTTGTACCGCCGCATTTGCAGCTTCCCGAATTTCGGGAGGAGTACATGAATTATCAGACATAGATTTCGTAGAAAATTGTGCACTTGAAAAAGAAACTGGCAAATTGCTGCAAAAATATAAATGTCAACTGAAACAATTACTTCTATACTTGTTGAATTGACACCATATTTAGTTGCGTTTGCAATTGTTTCTAGTAACAATAGAACTGTCATATTCCAAATGCATATATATGCATTAATTCCTTTTTAAATAGTACTATTAATCTATGTAGGCAAGTATAAAATTAAGTCGTCAAGATCTGAATAGGTATGTATGTATATATATATACAATATCAAGGGAATATATTTGAATGTTATAGTAAACAATAATCATTGCCTGTTGCATTTATGTTTGCTCTGAATTTTGATGTATTAAAACTAAGACTTTTAATTTAATGCTCGTACAAAAAATATTGTACAAACCACTTGCGTGAAGACATCTTCCACGCATTCGCGCAATTAAAAGCACTCGCTTCCTGCGGTCGCTCGTGCTTACAATGTGCGCTCATGCGGGAAAACCGTCTTCCCGCACTTGGTTCGTAAATAACTATTAACACTCTGAAAAGTCTGAGGTGATATAAATTGTTCGCATACGTAATTGCAGCTTATGTGACTGAAGCTTTTGAATTTTAATTTAAATGTAATGGCTAAAGTCAATTATATTGTGGTCCAAAGCAATGCTTCTATAATTTAACGTCGATTGTTTTATCTATAGTATCTCATGAAGTGTGCATCTTTCTACAGCTGCCACAAGTCCAATTTCTTTACCATATTTTCCAAATGAATTGCTAGTTATAGATTGACGTATGAGCTGACCCTTCTACTTTGCTAAGAAACGTTAAAGTTTTCTAGCTTTCTTTATTTTCGATTCAAATGTACCATTTTCATCAATACAATAGGTTGCTAAAGGTAAATTCGAATTTGTAAAGTCTAAATGACATGTTTTTTGTAAAGGCCGTTTCCTTTTGGGTCCCTCTATCTATACGTGCATGAAAATAACATTAATGGTACACTATTAATCATTGTAATACGTTCATTGTTTTTGAAATATAGCATACACACATTATTTTTGTACTATATTACAAACAAATTCATTTGCTTTAGCACCACAATAAATATATCTCTAAAATTCACAACCGTAAGTAGGGTTCCTTTTGTTTTATACACTGGTAAATAAATTTATTTTGTCAAATTTTACTATTTACCGTAATTATTGAACATTAAAGTTTTCTAATTTTGGAAGTCGAATAAAAATACTGCTGAAATATGACGTTAAAGAACAAGTAACATGAAACACATCTAATATTAAAAATTAAAATTAATCATCTGAAAATATTAAGAAATCGTTAGGACGTCAAGTCTTTTTCAAAAAAAAAAAATTAGTATTACGGAAATTTATGAATTCTTTCTTTACTTAATTTTCATGTTGTATAAAAAATTAGACATCAAAATACTTATCGTGCATAACATAAAAAATACATAAAGAATTTCATATTGTCTTTTATTACCAACCCTATTACTCTATAAAGAACGGGTCTTAACAAATAATGCTGAATAACAATCTACTTTGGAAACAGTATTATGTGAATAATATTAGTGAAAAAACACCCGCATATCTGACTGAATGTATTCTCAGTGTTTTTTTTTATTTGTATGAGAGTGACAAATAATTTACTTAGTATTTAAATTCATTCAAGTATGGAGGTAGATATGCTATTATTTTAGATAGTTAGTGGGATTATTAACTGCTGCATTCTGAGGTTTATTGTACTTGACCCATCGAATTAATTTCCATTCAATGCCTGTCTCGGTTAATGGTTAGACAGATATTTGTGTTATGATATCCAAAGTTTATATTTAGAAAATTATAATAGTAACAATTTAAAATGTTTTATAATGTTGCCAATAGTAAAATACATTGGATTGAAACTTTAATAATACAAAACATTACTGACAGACAAACCAAACACTTGGAGTTTGACGTATTCTAATTATTGAATTAAGTACTTGTAAAACTACAGGATTATTTTAAGTCAGTTCTCAGTTTGAACTGACCGTTAGACTAGCAAATTTTTAAAATGTACAAAAATAAAAGCACATACTTATTCATAAACAAACGGGATTTTATTATAACAAGAAGACACAGAAGAAAGTTAAATATGATCAATAATTATAAGTCGTTCTTTTTTTTATAATGTGTACCTATATTTTTAGTTATCTATTTATGTGTTTTATTATTATACCATTATGGCTGTATGGTTGAGTGATTATTCATGAAATTAATTAATTAAAAAAAGTAATTTGAAGCTAGCTCCTAGTTGCCAAAATAAAAAATACTATCGTTCCTAAAATAGTATTCTTTTATCTGCTAATCACATTGTTTTTCTGTGGATCCTCATATATTAACGTTATAAAAGTCAAACATAAGATTCTATAATAGCTTATAAATATTTCATATTAAATTTAATATATTAAAAATTTAAATAAATTAAGTTAACAAAATCATTTAGTTAAATCAACTCAAGTTCACTTGCAAGACGACTAAATATATAAGTTACAACAACCGTCCTATATTTGTTAAACTAACCAAATTATTTAGTTGTAGCTTACAATATCGATGTGTTATTGCTGATAATTTAACAAATTCATCTATTTTATGAGTATGCTTCCACAAAACATTATTTGTTATTGAAACATTTTAAATATTGTTACAATGAAGAAATAAAGAAAGTAACCCCTAAGCTTTTAAATTAAGAAATATTTTTGTCTGATTGTATTTAACCAAAATTTGTGCCTTAAATCCTTGATTGTTTTTAAATTAACATCCATCTTTCTCTATGTGCAACAACCACTACTAGTGGAGATAAAAGAAAAGTTTAATCATTGGTGAATCAAGAAATAGAAACACCATTCCAAGAAATATCTTATTTTAACAAACTACTTGATTTAATGATTACATTAAACCTAATTAAAATAAGTCGGAGAATTTCAGAGATTATATTGTTTGAAACAACCTTGAAATATATACTATATTCCGTTACCTTTGGAAGAATATTATATCTTTCTTTTATTAAAATAAATATTTGTTTTGATTTTAATGAAAAATTTCCGACAAATGTAGAATAAAATTTTCAACATTTCTAAGAAATAAATTATATTATATTATTATATGAATAATTCTACATACTACTCTAACTCTTTACAAACTAGTACTATCAAAAAGAGAATTATTATTAATAAATTAACCAACTCACGTCTTTATATAAACTCGTTCTCTCAAATTGATACTTATCCAAACCTGCAGTATCCCGAACTTCTATCATATACGATGCATTATTCACAACCATGTACTTTGATATTGTATCATACCTATAAGATAATACAATGTTAATTAAACACTAAATTGGGCACTTTCTACTTACTTTTTAACTTCGCATGTATCTTCGAAATCGAACCCATCGAAAGCTCGCAGAATACTAGTTTTACCTGTACCACTATCACCCACAAGTGTAATCTTTAGCTCATTCATGCTGTCGTTCGACTCAGTAAACTGCACATCGTTTAATGAGCATTCAATATATATATAAAGATCCTAACTGATTATACAGATAAGAATATTTGTGTAGTTGAGTATCTATTGTAATCCGTTAAAGTAGGTATTGGACAGTGTTATTCAAAAAGATGTATAAGCAATTTTAAGGAAATAATAATTGAGAAGTAATTACAATACAGTAATACGGCCTAACTTGAAAGATAGAGACGGCTTTTAATATATTTTTGTTATATTTGACACCGACTAACGGTTTTTTTCTTATTTATACAAACGTAATAAGTAATTCGTTTTTTACGACTCTATTTATTCACTTATTATGACTGCGGTTTTGATAATTATTTCCTTATCAAAGGAGAAAGAAGACTTTCATTAACTTTATAAATAATCAAAAATATAAAGCTTTGGAATCGGAGGGGGATTACATATATTAGTACTATCATGTCGTTAAGAACAATTTTTTTTGTTTTTTTTTCGAGCTTTTTAATTTCAGGGAATTCTAAAAGGTTTAATTTACGACCTTTGTCAAACATCACATTTACAAGTCATCTTATTTAATGTATATGAGTCTAATGAAATTCTCCTTAACGACCAGCTAGACCTAATATATACCTTTAATATATAGTAGTTATTATATGACTAATTATTAATTATTTATTTACAAATTGGCCATATATCTTCTTTTCCCTTTATCTACGAACATTTTCGACCTAGAAATTCATACAGATATCCATGCTTTGATTTTTTCTGATATAGAAGATGTGGTTTTTAAAAAATGTCGTAGTGTTCAAACCGCGAAAACTATCAATTACAAATTTTATATTTAAATGTATAACCTTTCTCTTGAGATTTAATCAGGTTTTCAATAAAACAGGTAAATCAGTTGTAGTAGTTTCAAATGTACTCAAAAGTGAATTTGAAACAAATTTTGTGAACAATTTTTTCGAAATTCCGGAGGTAGATTTTTACACTTATCGAAAATCAGTTTCAAGCTTTCTAGGCAGTTTCATTATGAGTATTAAGATATTTAAAGCTTGATTTCCAATACTTCTTGTGTGAAACAAATTTTAAAATTCGGCAAAACACTTTTACTCTCATCGATTAGCACTTTTAGGAAATTCCTCGCAAATTATCCATTCAGTAGAGAATTATTAAGAGAATAGAAGTCCTTAGAATAGGATATTGAATAATTTTTATTATAAAAAAATCTCAAAATTCGTACCTGAATTAACACATTTAGTCACAGGTTTATTTTTTTAAGATGTTAAAAGTATTAGAACATCTTCTACGTAATTTGAAACGCACGTACAAGAAAGTCGTGTGGTGCCCACACTTCATTTATATATATATATGATATCTGTAACTGTTGCAACGTGATAATGACATGTTCTGACAAAACCCGCTGTCACAGCAAGTGAATTAAGACCAGTTGCTTACAGAATTAATTTTTCATAAAAAGGATCGTTTCTTTGATAGAATGATGTATTACATTGTGTATTTTACATGTACGATTTTTTTACACTAATAATTATTTGATTAGATAAATTTTATTTTAAAAATTTATCCACGGGTGACATTTGAATCCACGACCTGCCGATCGCTAATGCGCCACGGGGGGTGATGTGAGTTCGAATCTTTTAAATCGTACTGTATCACATCAAGTAACAGATGCATATTTTAAAATGAAATATACCTAATTAAATAATTATCACTGTGCACGAAATTGACAATATTTATTTGGAACAACCGGGGCACCTATCAGGTAAAGTCAATTCGGGTACGCTGAATTCAGTGGTGCCAATCGTTTTTTTAGGTTAGGTCATTTAATTAAATTATAACATACTTTATTTTTGCATAAGATATGAATAGAAACAAAATTGAGTTATGATTATACACATTTAAAAATTATGCATTCAGTTTGAGATATTTTCCAACAGATGGTATCAGTGTTTTTATATAACTAAAGTCCGTAGATATATATAAAGTAGCGCAATTACCTCCATTTTGGCGCCAAAGAAGCGGCAAATTTAAAAATTTGTCCGTTTTTTTTAACTTAACAGACTTAATACGCGAAAATTGTATTTTTATTTTCTGGAAAAATCTTGTCCCGTGCGGATGCGATCCCGAGCCGCCCGCGTGTAAAGCGAACATCTTACCATTAGACCACCGCGGGTACTTCAATGTGATTTGTCTTATCGTCTATTTGTATATATGCGTACGAATCACCAAATCACCGCGATTTTGGCGCCGTTATAATGGGACAAACTAATTGCGGTACTTTATATATCTAGGGACTTTATATATAACCATCAAACATATTGTGTATAATTGCATATTTTGATAATTTTGACATTTGATCTAAACAACCTCCTCGTTTACAAGTTCTGTTTGCTTTTTCAGTGCATATTTTGATAGGTTTGCGAAATTAATCGTTTTAAAATATATAAAATGGATATATGTGGAGCAATAAAATTCAATAACTTTTGTTATGTTTGCGGAAAATACACTATCATGCCTAGTCGGCGTAAAATTACTACGAACATAGTTGAAATATATCGCCAATATTTCAATCAAGAAGTTTTTCACGATGCGGAATGGGCCCCGTCTATCATTTGTACAGGATGCTTGAAAAAATTGAATCAATGGAATATATGCCTTTTGGTATTCCTATAGTTTGGACGGACCTACAAGTACATAATTTAGCTGAATGTTACGCGTGCGTGAATTATATTTTCGGAACCAACAGAAATAAGATTCGTTCTATGACATACAAAGCAACAAAATTTGTACAGTTGCCATTACCGCACTCCGAAAACATACCCATCCCAAAAAAACAGAGCCCTAATGAAGAATACACGCCGCCAACTGTTGAAACTGCTGGAGAGTCAGGTGTACGTAGCCGAATATGTACCGTCAAACGTAACTCCATATTGCAACCATATTAAAATTACATAAAACCATCTTGACATTATGACACGCCGCCTCAAGTTATCACAGCGACAGTCGATTCTCTTAGCTAAAGAATTGAAACGAGTAAACATGTTGGCACCAGACGCTCGTGTATATGGATCATTCGGCCGTCATCGTCATTTTTTTAAATCAATTGAGAATAATTCGTTGTCTTATTGCGACGATATCCACGGTTTGGTTTTAACATTGCACCATGAATATAAACCCGAAAACTGAAGACTATTTATCGATTCGTCCAAAAGTAGTTTGAAAGCAGTTCTACTCCACGTTACGAACTCAAAAAATTCCGTTCCGATTGCACTGAGCACAAATACAAAGGAGAACTACTTATCATTGAAAGAATCATCGATCTAGTGAAATACAATGATCACAAATAGAAAATTTGTGCGGACTTGAAGGTGGCTTCAATTCTCACTGGTTTGCAATTGGGGTACACAAAAAATATGTGTTTTATGTGTTTATGGGACACTTGTTATGCTGGCGATCAATACGAAAAACGGGACTGGTCTATACGTGAAGAAATTAGATTGCGCCGACATAACATTATAGGGTTAGTATTAAAATCTAGGTTTTGACCAATTGAAATTTAATTTAATATTATTTTATTACAGGAATAGTTAATGGACCAGATATTCGACGTTTGATGAAGGACAGACTATTCGAAAGCACTCTTAGTGATGCAGAGCTTCTGGCATGCGACTATTTAAAGGCGGTCATTGAAAATGTACTTGGGGCTCGTCGATCCGAAGATTGGCGCATACATATTGAAAATGCTTGACGCTTTCCACAACATCGGTGTTAGTATGTCATTGAAATTACATTTTCTTCATTGTCATATTGAAAAATTCGCCGAACAGTCACCAGCCGAATCTGATGAGCATGGTGAACGCTTTCATCAGATAACAGCAAGACTCGAACACTGGTACAGCGCAAAGAAGCTTGATGCTCTATTAGGAGATATTTGTTGGAATTTACAAGAAGAAAGTGAAATTGAACATGATAATTGAAAAAAAAAAATTAAATGAAGGGAACAATTTTAATAATTTAAAATGTGTTGTTGAATTTTATTTTATTTGCTTATATTTTATGCAAAATAAATTATTTTAGAAATGATTTGAAATTTTCTTGCGAACAAACGTGAAAAATTGTATTTTTTAGCTAAATCGATCATTCTTTTCGTAAAATGGCTTCTATTTAGTGTATTTTACCAAAACAGTGAAAATCCATTCCAATTTTAACGAAAAAAATAATAATTAAATACTAAAAATATTGCAGCAAAAATTAAATTTATTATTGAAATAATTCGATTAAATGACCTAACTTAAAAAAACGATTAGTACCACTGAATTCAGCGTACCCGAATTGACTTTACCTGATATGTGCCCCGGTTGTTCAGTTTTTAGACTTGCACAGAATTATCAGTGCAAAAACGGAAAATTATAATTATAATTTTCAACACTGAGAAAAACTAACTTTAAAAATTATTTAGGGCTCATATCTTACTTTGTTTATCGGCGTAATAATGTTAAAGACAAATACTTATGTTAATGTTAAATATTGTGTGTTTGTAGTGTTTTCTATCCAATGTATAATATCGTAGTAAGCGATATAAAGCAAATGGAAATGGAAAAGTATTTATATTTATAAATTTTGAAGCTAAGATCACTTATTCATCAATATAAAATGTTAATATTTTTTTTGTAAAAGGAATAATTTTGAATTAAGAAACAAACCAATTCAAAAATAATCAGAAATTAATAATGTCTGTAAATATTTAGAACATATTTTCAACTATATTATTCTTACAACAAAATCTTTTTATATTCTTATAGTCAATATAGTAAAATAAGACGATTCTACAGGATATGTTCGAGGGAATTTACTTATTCATTTAATTTGTAGCTTTAACTGGTTTGTTACTTTTCCTATCCCTGCCAGTTCTATCAGGAGATACTACTATGCTATTAACCGATCGTAATATTAACACCAGAAGCTAGAATATTAGGTCTGTTCGACCTTTGAAATTTTACATGATCTCAGTTTAACGGGTGAGAGCCAGGTTGGTTTCTATCTTGAAATGAATAAAGCTATTTACCTCTGCAATTATGTCTGAATGTCTTGCATTTAATATAATTCCCATAAAAAATATCAAGTCCTTATATGAGGAGATTTCGATGGCCACGCATTAAGACCTCAGTATCTATCTAACTGTTTGTATGGTGGGTGCCTCGCAGGTAAAGCATTGTACGGATACTATGCAGTTTGACTTACATAAATTATTACGCAGATTCCGATGTAAATTATGAATTATTTCTTAAGCATTTTGATCTTACAATTTAACTGGTTGTCAATGAATGTAGGAGCAAGAGTAGCTTTTATTGAATTTAATGCAGTCTTACTCGTAAATAAAATATTCTTTAAGAAGCGTCGGTTGTCCCGAATTATTAACAAACCTAGTTGGGTAAATTCAATTCTAGTCCTCAATTATTTTCAGATTATTGCTAATGCATTTCGAAAGGGTGAAATATCTTTTTTAACCCTTCTTACAGATGTTTGGGACATATTTTACAAGGTGACTTGTTGAAACTGGACATTTTTCAAATGGGTGCTACACCAGTCGACATTGCTGGTGAGTAGAGGTAATTGTCTGCGGGATGGCATACAATTCCTATTGCATGGAGTAGTGCACAACACAGCACGGTATGCTTGCATATTATACCCGGGTTAGTAATGGCGAGTTTATAATCAGTACACTGCTGAATTTGTTTCGCCAATTCAATATTTACCAGAATGGCTTAGGTCCTAGACGTAATAGAATTCTTAGGCCCATATTTATAAATCATGCTCAAGGCGCTGCAGATGCTCAAGTACGTAAATACGACACATATGCATTTTATAAAACAACCTCAAGCACCGGCCTGTGCTCAAGGCGACGAAAACACGACCTCGGCCGTAAGGTTGTGTTCGACCAGGCTTGAGCACGCGATTGACGATTCATTTGAAAACATAACCTTCCTACAAATATATGTTTGAAGATTTACATAGTTTATGGGGTATTAAATAATGACATCCATTATGAAATTGTGATTATATATATATATATATTATATATATTATATATATATTTTCAAAGTTACACCCCACTCGCCCATTAAAGTCGCCAACCACCATAAAATTTTCTTCATTGTCCACCTGTTCCTGGAGTTCCATCCAAAAAAGCTCCTTGTCCTCTTTCCTATCATTTTCATTCGGTCCGTATATTATGTAAATCATCATTCTCTTTTTTGGGTTCACTCGCCATTGTATACTCATTATCCTCTCATTAGTCAACTTCCAACTATCAACTTGATCCAAGTTGTCCCTGTGTATCAAGCAACCCACACCTGCCTGTGCCCAGACATTTTCTTCTACTCCGCTGTGAATAAGTATGTGCCCATTCCTCAATTTCTTTACCCACTTTCCCTTGAATTTTGTTTCAGTGACTGCTATTAATTTCATATCAGTTTTCTCGAATCCGTCTATCAATTCGTCTTCCTTCCCATTCATTCCACGAATATTCCACGTACCCATTTTCCATTCTGAATTTCCAGGCTTGACCCGCACACTTTCCCTTTCGCCATTGGGCCGATTGTTTGTCTTGTACATATCATTATTTGCGACTTCATTTGCCCCTTCCACATTCCCGTCCTTATTTGCTTTCTTCCATTTCTGATCCACGCTTTCCTGATTCATTGCCAAAGTCGTCATCATGTTTCCATACCCTTTTGTTTTGCTTAGTTTTTTGTTTGTGGCATTTCTCTTACTGCTATTTCTAGTCCTTTTGTCTCGTTACTCCACCTGTATTCCACACCATCTCTTATCATTTTTTGATACCCTATTTTTATTCCAATTCCTTTTCCCCTTTCCTCTTTAGCAATACTCCTTATTTCCTTTTGTATAAATCTCTCTTCCATTGTTAAGTCGTTCTCAATATATATTCTCGTATTTCTTAACTTACTTTTCGCTTTCATTATTTCCAGTTTAGTTTCAAAAGACTCTAGCTCTACTTTAATCATTTGGAATTGCTCTTCCTTATTTATTTTATAGGCTTTCTTTATATTAGTGTGTACTTCTAATTTTTCCGACAGAAATTCTCTAATATCATCTTTTATTTGGTTTTCATTTACTTTTATACCTTTTATTATTATATTATTTTTCCTTTGCTGCTTTTCATCGTTTTCTACCTTATTTTCAAGTTTTTCTATTCTTTTAATCAGTTGTAACCTTTCCCTTTCCCACTTCTCTTCCTTCTTTCTCATTTCATGTTTTAGATGTATAATTTCTTCCTTAATCTCTTCCATATTCTGTTTAGAGTCCTTCATCATCTGCTTCATCATTTCTTTCAGTTTCTCTCCCGTTCTATCTTCCTCTGTTCCCGCGATCTGATCGTTTTTTTACTTTTATTAAATATATCTTTTCCTCTATCTGTGTCTTTCTGCTCTCCCTCTCTACCTCGCTTCTTGTCGTTGTTCATTCGTCCCCACCTGGCACGCCCGGGCCTTTTTGTTTATTGTATATACACGACTTTAGAAAGCGCAGCGGCCGCAGTGTTGCCAACTTGGGGGTTTTCCCCCTAGATTTAGGGGTTTTTTGAGCCATGGGGGAAATCTGGGGGGTTTTATTTTTTAGGGGTATTTTTAGGGGTATTTGTAGAGGACATTGAAAACTGTTATACTTGAGTATTGCATTATTGCAAACAAAATTAAGGATAGGTGTATAAATTGTAATTTATTCGATTTTCCTACAAAAATAATAGATTTCGTCAGTTTTAAGTTCAACAGAAGAATTGTGAACTCATCCATGCCTTTTTCCGCAATCGTATCACGGTATCATAAAAGCCGTCTACCTTCTTTTTCTAATTTTACAAATATGGAAATATCATACTATGAAAACATGGAACACAACTTAGAAAACACTGAAGAAAAAAAGGAAATTAATTACACCTAAACATTATCAAATTTCTCTTGACTTGCTTAAAATAGAACAAAACTTAAAAACATACCTGAGTGCATAGGAACCTACCTTTAAGTGTTTGTAAACGGCTGCACTGCATGCGCACATCGCAACTGTGGACCCAACGGTATCTAATTAACTCCGACTAACTTTTTTAGGAGCTTAATGTTTTATATTCTTGGTAACCAAGAAAAAAATTAATAGTATCCAAAATCACCAGATATAGTAATTTAAAAAATAATCACGAGGTAATTTAAAATTAAGAAAAACAACCAGAACTGGTGATAAATCACCAGCATTTTTGGCAACACTGACTTGTCAAACAGACCTGTCAAATTAACGCCCGCGTCGTATGTGTAACACGCTAACACGTCATACAAGGATGATACATTGTGCACAAAAAATACTTCATGTAGAAAACAAGCGGATTGTGCTTTTTACAGCCAAAAACAAATGGAGGTGCCAATCATCGAGGCCTGCCAACAATACCCCCCGCTACCCTATGTAGGTATATTATTTTTATAAGAGAACTATTTTGGAAAGTTTAAATAAAGATTGATTAAATATATGTTAAAAACTTATAACATTTTTTTAATTTCCTGGAAACATGCGTTTGTCTATACAAATAACTGTCACAATAATATAAAGGAGTTATTTTTTTTATAACAATTTATTTACTCGTTTTTAGGGGGTTTTTGATGAAATTTAGGGGGTTTTCAAGCATTATTCAGAGCATTCAGGGGGAATCGTCTGTAGTGGGTTGGCAACACTGAGCGGCCGACAGTTCAGTTACTAGCCCACTTGAGCGAGCGACAGAATCAACTTCCCGGTCTACCCGTCGAAGAGAGATGATCCTATCTCGCCTGCAGCCTAACTTCAATCAATAAATATATATCGATATACTACTTGTTATTATATTCCTATATGTTTCTTTATGTTTACACTCCCTTAAATCCACTTTTCACACTGTTACGTAGCTACAATTGCTCGTAATAGTTCAATGAATGAATTATATTACGGAGCACGATAGCTACGTGTCACTCACACCAGTTCACAAGCTCAACTATAACTGCAATTAATATTTATAAATTATACATCCCTACAGAATGGATATGAAGAAATCAACATTCCTAAATATTCGTTTACCATGTGCTTCAATATGCAAACATGTATACTTGGAGGTGGAATGCCATATGTGTTTAGTAATCCCTTGTAATTCCATATGTCCATAGATTTTTACCTAATTTTAAGTGACCCCAATTAATTGCTTTTGGTAAGACACAGAAATGGACAATGCATTCATTTCATCTTCAAAAGCAACTCTTTCATATTCAAGTGGCTATAATATACTCCAGATATTGCATTTTTCTTAATTTATAAATACTTTCCACATAATAACACATCGACATTTTCTCTCAAAAAAAAAAAAAAACAACGTCTTATTTGGTTATTGTTAATAATTAGTATAGTTTCAGTTTTATTATTTCTATTGCATATCTGAAAAGACAAAGTACTTAATTACTTACATGCAGAGGTATAGATTTGAATGTTAAGCAATAATTCATAAAAATAGCTATAATTCAATATTGCATTTAAGATGTTTCATTTTCAACTTACTTTAAAAAAAATAAATACTATTACTACTACTTATTATTTCTGGGTTTTACTCCTATTTTTATTTTTAAAAGTGTTGGTTATAACAGCTGATCGATGTTTGCAACCAAAAGTTACTAAAATTCCCTAACGTTGCGCGGTCCCCCGTTCACGAGAATTCCCGAAGTTTGTTTTATAGAATCAAACGCCTGCTTGAGGCGACGATACCGAAATCGCGTGCTTACGTGAGTTTGTGGATTACATGAGCTGAGCTCCATCTATAAATACCGGCATTAGCTACGTTGAAACTTTTACTCGGGCCCGAAAAATTCGTTTTATTCGTATAGGGCAAACGTGCTAAGGGTGTACAAAGAGCCCCCGATTCCAAATATATTTAACTTCGAATGGTATTAGCTAGCCTTATTCTTGGTTCAACTAGAACTTTGACAGCTGCTTTCTAGCCTGCTTCATGGTTAACCTACGTCGCTTTTAAAGACAGACCTGTGTAGAATTCTGTTTAATCTGCGTCGCTAATGACCACTTGATTAAATCCCATTTGTACGAATGCTGTCATTACAGACCTGCATTCGCCCCGCCTAATCAGCTGTCACAATTGACCTGTTGCTTATTCTAAGCTATATCTTCAACTATAAGAAACAATCCTGCTTGCGAAATTAGTTAAACTTGGATAAAAGGAAATCTCCGTCTCCTATAATATTGTTTGTTTGACGCCCGAGAATTGGTAGAACCGCCGACCAACATGAGCGATCTCGTTTGTTATTATTTCATATGAATGATTACGCCACATCTATCTTTGTTAACAATTTAAGAGAATTTGTTTATAATGTTTTAATGTTAGATATGACATACGAATAAATAGAATTTTCATTTATATTTTTCTGTAATTTACTTTAAATTAGATAATTTTTAAGTAATATTTGCTGTCATTAATCTTAAGCGAGATAAGGAAACGTGTAAAAGGTAAACTAATCATAGAACTTACCTGGAAGGAAGTATCTGAATATATTCGAAAAAAGCAAGAAATAGTACTCCCGCTTTTACGTTCACCAGTAATTAACACTTGATAATACTTGTATACATGGAACGTCACAATGGTGCCATGGCGCACATTTCTGACGCGTCCATGAACATTTTAAGAAACATCTTTTCTGAGTGTCTAATTTCTCGTTTTGGTGACCTGCCGTGGTCCTCAAGATAAAAACACTTTTCCATCTTAAGTGATATATTTTTTGATAGCTGAATATATTAATACATACGGTAAATGCCGATCTTTCTATTTTTAAGAAAATAAAATGTTTTTTTTATTAAAACCTAAATTAGTACTGTTTATTTAAGGAAGCTCCCTTTCCCACAAGTTACTCTGGGATTTTCAAAAGTGCTTCGCGTAGATACATTATCATTTTCCTCATTGACTGTTGCAAAATTTCAAAATTTATTGTAGGCTGTAGTACCCATTTCTTGAAATACTTTTAAAAATCTATCTACATTTGCATTAGGCTACTTTAGAAAAGTTCAACACATACAAACAAGCAGTTCTGTTAAAATTACAAAAGATATAGACTAATAAAAAACAGAATTAATTAGTAAATAAGATCATTTCTATCATAGTCTTGTTGCATATTTGTTAATAGATATTGAAAGTCGTTATTACTCTCACGTTTGCTCTGATGTTACTAAATAGAAATTTAATATTTGAGATAAAAGAATATATTGATTGCATTGATTGATAACTCTTACATCAGCTACAATATATAAGTTGGTAATGTGTTTTTAAAGATCGTGTTAGCTCTCACAAATGCTATAAAAGACTTAAAATTAGTGCCTCTTGACTCAAGCTATATATAAAAATTAGCTTTCTATATCATGAAGTTGTTTTTGCTTAGTTTAATAAAAAAAGTCCATTAGATAAGAATATTAATCACCTCGCTAGATGAAATAAAATATTATCAACTAACTAAAAAGCTAAATTTCTTTTGTAGTGCATGCGACACTACGAAGCCTTTGTAGTAAGTAAATGCGATGAGATGAAACCTATTACATAGGTAAAATTGTTACAATAACTTCAAAGAAAGCGACAAGAATAATTAGATCGTGAAAATTCTTATCGTTTTGCGTATGGAAACAGCCACACTGATACTCATGTTCCTCGTAAATAAATAAACGAATAGTGTAAGATATTATTTTTCATAGACGCAAGTACAATAGATAAAAAGAAAATTGCAATATCAAAAGAGAATTTATTGCATGAGAAACGTACTGTAGTAAAACGCCATGATTCAGTGCGGAATACTAACGAGTAGAGAAATAATGAATCTTTATTGTACTTACTGTCACGATTGGGCTTCCTTTAATTTCATTTTGTATTGTGAAATCGAAAATTAATAAAATGTTGACTTTTTCAGAGCCACGAATATTTAACATTCACAAGTTTAGCATATGCCTAAGGAAAACATTAATAATTGAGCTTAGTGGTAGGTTTTGATTAATGGAGGAGGCTTATATTTAAATAAAATTTAAAGACCTTTAAAAACACGCGGAATTTTACCCGAAGAAGAATATAGATGTCTTCAAAGAATTTGCATTCAGGAATACATAAAATAGAGCCTTCGTTGACCTATCGGCATAGATTGATGTTGATAATATTATTCGGAAGTAGGAGAATGCGTTTCGATAGTATTAATGCCAACATTAAATCCGTGTTCTAGAGTCAATAAAATAATTTTCATTTTTTTATAAATAACAGTTTTATATGATTCATCACCACAAATTTCAAGAAAGCTTAGTTTCTTCAGGACGTACGGCTTCATTTGGTTTTAAAAGAAATTGATACAGACACTATCGTATAATTTAATAGGTAGTTAAAACATATAAAATAAAACTAGAACACATACAAACTTGAAGTTTATTGCTGTTTATTTTGCAAACATCTTAATAATAATAATATAATAATAATTCTTTATTCATCCCTTTAGCATACAATAAAAATACAAGGTAGGTCAAAAAATTTGTTTTTACAACATCTGAACAAAAAAATAGGTTGTTGAAATATTGCAAGATGATTTTTAAAATAATTATAATATATAAAGATAACTTTTTAAAATATATATGTATGTAGATAATTTATAAAATATATATGTATGCAATAATAGTTCACTTATGGTGGTGAGACTTGGATAATCACCGGATCTAATCTAGTTGTAATTGAAAAAATTCACTTATGTTATAAAGTGGACTCCCTAGGAGTACGTTTTTAATTCTTGTTTCGAATATCGGAGCTGGTAGTGATTTGTACACATTAGGGAGGTGATTGTACATTTTAATTCCCATAATTTGAGGGCTTACACTAGAGAGATGAAGATTATGCCTGGGTAGGGTGATATTATTATTTCGGGTGTTATAAACATGTTCATTTTGTGGTAGAACGTTTTTCATTCTGTGAGTATAGAGCAGCATTTCCAGAATATAGATATTGATAACGGTCAATATTTTTAGGTTAATAAATAATGGTTTGCAGTGGGCTCTATAATTGGCATTGGCCATAAGTCTGATGACCCGCTTCTGAGCAAGTAATATTCTCTCAGCGTGCGGGGAAGCTCCCCAAAAGAGTATACCGTAACGTAGCCTGGATTCAACCTCACTGGCATAGACATTCTTAATAACATCCTCATTTAATAAAGAAATAATGCTTCTTATTAAAAAGCATTTCTTATTTATATGCATAGCTATATTATTGCAAGCTTGCTTCCAATTAAGTGATTCTTCCATTTCCAACCCCAAAAATGTGACTGATGAAGGGTGCTATATTTCGGTACCATTAATCGAAACACCACAATGCCCATCCAGTACTTTTTGCCTCGGATGGAATCTAAGAAGATTTGTTTTCTTTAGATTTAAAAGTAATTTGTTACCACAGAACCAGCTATGCAACTTCCTTAGCACGTCGTTAGCTGCTAATTGCAAATCTCCTTCATCTGCGATCAATATTGATGTGTCATCTGCATACATAGTGATGTTGTCTTTATTCAGGTAATTTGGCAGATCGTTAACATATAATATAAATAATATTGGGCCCAGGATCGAGCCCTGTGGTACTCCAACGTCAATTTCTGTTAACTGCGATCTATAATTAACTCTGCAATTCTCAGACATAGACGGTACTTCTCTACTCTTACATATATAGCGAAACAATACGTGTGTGCCCATAAACCAAACAATAAGAAATGTTTGCGAACACACCTTCCTGGTGCTTGAGGGATAAAAATCTATGTTAATAAAGTTTATCCATTTTGCAGCTGAAAATTTTAAGCCAGTACAATTTTTCGCTTGCTTAGTTAGCTAAGCGTCGATCTTCTAGAATACTGTTCGATATTTCATCAAATGTACGTAAAAGAATAATCTCCCTAGTTTTCTGTACAATCTTTCGTATCAAAATCAAATAAACTTTCTGCTTTATTTATTATAACCATTGATTTTTACTATTTTAGAATTATGTTCTCTTGCTATTTGCTCAACATTAGGTTTTCGCATGAATTGCGTAGTTCCACTTCTACATTGTCATCCTTCATTACTACTAAATCCGCATTTGTGGTTGACATTACATTGTAAAGTTGAACAAAATTATGAGACTGATTTCTAAATATAGTAAAATCTTCTTCATTTGTAATTCTTGATAATTCACCGTCTGGCAAGTAAGTTAAACCTACTTTAGCTTTAATGGCAAATATAGCTTTATATGAACAGCAAATTATCACATTTACCGTTGATTATTGGCAATTATATAACATTATTTACTTTAAGAGGTTTATTTTGTTATTATCGATAATAACCGACTAATGCCGTTGATCGTGACATATACATATTATATGATGTACAATAATAATAATACGTAATGTCTTTATTTAGCAATTTGCTATTATGTATACATGATAAATATATGTTTAAATATAACATCCTAATTTGATATATGTGTTACAAACCAACTTCTAAAGTCAATAATACAATAATTCAAGTGTATATGCTTATAAGCCAACGTCTTAAATAAACTTAGTCTATTACATTCTTTTATACTATTGGGTAATGTATTATAAAGTTTCAAACCATCAACGTATACACTTGTTGTTGTTTGACTTCGTTGATATCTACTTATATGAAAGTCTTTAACATTACGTGTGCTATAACTATGCGTATCTCCTACTTGTACTAGCTTATCCGTTAAATATGAAGGTGCCTGACCTAACTTAATTCTATGTATAAAAACGAGTACTCTATATGCTAGTCTCTGCCTAATGTTCATTAATTGTAGTGCACCCAACATTATCTGGATGGGTGTATATTTACTACATTTCAGTATTACTCTCATACATTTATTCTGTAGTTTTTGTAATTGTTGTATCTCATTTTGCTTTGCATTGAACAGAATTGTTGAACAATATTCAAAGTGTGGTGCTATAAGCGATTTATATAACATAAGTTAACATAGTTTGACAAGTTTTTACCTATTCTATTTAAAAACCCTACTTTTTTAGATATCTTACTTATTACATAGCTTAAATGTTTTTTGAAATTTAAATTTTCATCAATTATTATGCCAAGGTATTTTATTTGTGTTACTGACTCTAATTCAACATTATTAATTAGTATTTTAATCTTATCTTTATCATTGTGTTGTAATTTATTTCTACTTCCAATCCACATAAACTTGGACTTATCAATATTTATACTTAAATTATTTCTACATAGCCATATATATAATGCTTCCAGTTCTTCATTCATCACTTTAACCATATCTTCCATATCATCGCCCGATACGCAGAGCATTGTATCATCCGCGAACATACACACGTCACAGCGGCCGACACACGACGACATATCATTCACGTAAATATTGAATAGAACGGGACCTAAAACAGTTCCCTGGGGCACTCCATACCTAGTTTCTATCGCACTTGATACACTATTATTATATTTTACTATTTGTGTCCTATTATTTAAATAGCTAGAAAACCAATTTCGAACTGTACCACCTATACCTATTGATTCCAGTTTTTTAATTAAAGTGTCTCTATTTATTGTTTCAAAGGCTCTACGAAAATCCAAAAAGACTGCTAAGACAATGTTACCTTTATCCAGTTCTTTTAACCACTTATCAATTAAATTCACTAATAATGTTTCACAGGAATGATCTTCTTTAAAGCCCGACTGGTCTTTGCTTATTATATTATTGTCATTACAATACGAACTAAGTCTATTTTTTACTACACGTTATAAGACTTTCTCATACACCGGCACTGTATTTATTGGGCGAAACTCTACGCATTTTCGTGACCCATTCACCTTTGGCACTTGTATAATGTATGATGTCTTCCATCCTTCAGGAAATACTCCATTCTTTAGTGATTGATTTAATACATCTAAGAATCTATTCGCAGTTACTAGACAAGCATCTTTCAACAAAGATGTGTTAATGCCATTTCCAGCTGCATCTCCTGTATTGTTGAGTTCCTTTAATATATTCTTTAATTCATACATTGTGATGTTTTCGAAATTACAGAACCCGTTATCATAACTACCGGTATTGTCGTTATGCACAAAGCCTACTTTCTTTGGTATAGCAGCCACAATATCATCCACACTCGTCACAAAATATTTATTGAAATTTTCACATATTTCGAAGCTATTACTGATTTCTTTGTCTTCAAAAATTATTGCTTTGTCACATAATTCATTATTCCCAGGAAGAAGGGTTCTTAGGTTCTTCCATAATGTTCTGTGATTATATTTATTCTTGTCTAATACTCTTACAAAATATTTTTCTTTTTCTGATCTAATTAATCCCGTGACATTGTTTCTACTGCGTTTATATTCTTCCCAATGTTGTTAATTTTTGGTTATCACTGCAAGTTTGTATTTATTATCTCTTATATTCATTTCTTGTATAATTTCTGCGTTTATCCATTTATTTTTTGGAAAACCAGACCTTACGGTTATTTCAATGATTGGACATAATTCCTGCACTGCTGCCTCAATTATCATTAACCATTGTCTAGCCAAAATATTCACCTCGCTAGTATTATTCGACCACTCACAACTTATACAGTGTGTCCACGGATGGACTAAACAATTGGGATTTTTTTTTTATTTGGGCCTTTATGTAAAAGTTTCCTCTTTATAAAAATTTTGCCTGTCTCAAAACCACCAATTCTGAAAAAATAATCTATATATTATTTTTAGCAACTGAGAAAATTACAATAACACACAAATATTTAAGCAATAAAGTTTCATGTTTTTGGTTTAATCATATTATCTTGTTATCTTCCATCGCAACATAATATGTAAGTCAACTTACTTGGGATCTGTCATTTTCATTACGTATTTGTGAATCTTTAATGAGACTTAATAGTAATGCTAACTTTAGAACAAAGAGTTTACCTCGTTCAATGTTATAGAACTGGTGAGGTTTCTTATAACCTTGCAATTTAAAAATTTCAACAAAAATTTATTAATGTTCACGTGTGCGTTAATGCTTTACGAAACTTGGTAAAAAAATTTGAAAGAACAGGTAGTGTACATGACATCAAGAAAAGACAAAGAATACACGATGAAGAAGATGCTGCTACAATACTGGCTCTAGATTCTGCAGAAACATATCCAAAATTATCCTTACGAAAAAGGTCTGCACAGTTTAATAATTTAATTGGCACATCACATTTACAAAGAATTTTTAAAGAAAACAAACTTAAACCTTATAAACCGATCTTTGTACCTGAATTGAGAAATGGTGATGATGCATTGTGGTTAGACTTTTGCTTATGGATAGGAGAAAATCATTTTGTAAATCGTAATTTCTGCAAAATCGGACGAATCGACATTTACAACGAATGGGATAGTTGCAAAGCAAAACTGTAGATTTTGGTCGAGAGAAAATCCAAATTTAAAAATACAACTAGAAGTCAATTATACAAAAAGGTTAATGTGTGGTGTGGTGTTATGTATGGAAAAATCATCGGTCACTATTTTTTTTAATGAAAATGAGAATCAACATACACGTATTTGGATTTGCTTCAAAATTTTTTAATTCCTGCAATCAGAGATGAACCTAACTTGGAGACTGTATTTTTTTAACAAGATAGGTGCCCTGCTTACTCAACAGTTAGAAATTATCTGAAAGATCATTTTCGAAACAGATGGATAGGTCGTTACGGAGTTGTTAATTGGCCGGCTCGTTCCCCTGATTTAACTCATTGGATTTCTTTTTATGGGGATATATTAAACAGCATGTTTATAATACTAATTTAGATAACAATATCGAAATTTTAAAACAAAAAATTACGGAAGCGGTCAATTCTGTCACTGAACATATAATCCACAATGTTTATAAAGGATTTGTACGTAGAGCTAAAAAGTATGTAGAAGTTGGAGGATATTACGTTTAATAATATAAAAAAAATTCCTATAATTCAAGTGTGTTTTTGTACTTTTCTTAGCTGCTAAAAATAATATTAAATTATTGTTTCAGAATTGATGGTTTTGAGACAGGCAAAATTTTTATAAAAAATGACATTTTTGCGTAAAGGCCCAAATAAAAAAGAAATCCCTATTGTTCAGTCCATCCGGGGACATACTGTATATATCTATTATAAAGTTTTAGAGGTAAATATTCAATCAATACACACAAAGAAAATTTTACAGATTTAGGTATATCTTCTATTAGAAACTTTATTTTTATCCGTTATTAGCCTTCAATAATTGTTATACTAAACTATTCCCTAAGTTTGTTACAAAAATAAATAAGTAACATTTCACATAAAGCAACAGCATTTATGTATGTATATATTTCAAAATAATTATAATAATTTTTCTTACGTCAAGTTTACCATTGTATTACTACTCTGATCAATAAACTCTCTTGTTAAAATACGTTGTCTGAAATGGAGGAAAAGTATCAGTTTCATTGCTTTGACATTAACGAGAGTAATCTGTAATCATAGATATAAGTACATTATGGACGCCTACTTGAAATCTGAAATCCATTGTTCATTGTTTAGTATTTTTCTGTCTGCCATCTATATACAAATAATGCTGTCATAATGAGACCTAATTATAGTATCTATTATTATAAGAAATATATAATTAGAATATTAATAATAATTATAAATACTGTAATAAATAATTTATAATTACTATATAATGCAAACGATAAAATGCCCCACCTTAGTTGCTAAATAAGTTTTTGATAATTTCCAAGGCGTTAAAGTGTTAAATTATGTTTCCCAAAATAATGATAATTTAAAAATGGCTGTCTATATATAAGCTTGATATATAACAAACTATCGAAACATTTGAAATAAAATAATTAGTATCGTAAATTTAATTAGTACCTACTTCAATTGCGTGATGCGATGATAAAAATGGGTAGGCATCAGTTACTAAGCCAGCAGGTCTTTTGAAATCGGTGCCCTCTAACTTGTTCACAAGATTTAATTCGGGCATTTTTCGCAAATACATTTTGCAGAAAAACAATGACCAATCAATTTACCATTAGCAGTTATTGGCAAAATGGTAGAAATTAAAATCTAACAGTGCCTGGAAGAAACAATCTTCCACAAAAATATAAATCTGGGTTATCTACAATAAATTAAATTTTGTCTCAAATTGTAACTTTAGAAGACTTTTTAAGATTCACAGCACTATGTATTAACAATAAGAATCAAAGAAAGATGACAAAAAATATTAAAATTTGACTACTTACTAAGTAACAAGGTAAAATGTAAAATAAAATATATCAAAACAGGTATCTTCTATCGTAAAAATCCAAAACACCTATGTCTTTCTTCATAAAACAGTAGTTCAGTAAATATGTATGCCTCTCTCCCTCTGTGTGTGTAAGTATGAGTGGCCAAGAGAGAAGCTGAATTGTTAAAGCTATCTATATCAAACCTTATTTTATAAATTTATAATATTCTTCTATTAATTGAGTTAGCAGACGGTTCTTGGTGGAACATTTTATTAATAACTATTTTGAATAAAAATAAAAATAAAATAAAACTCTTGAAAACTTTCCACAATTTTTATTTAGTCTTTGCGACATATGTTTCGGTATTGTTCATACTGCGGATATTGTATTGTATTGTTCATACTTCCGGCTCGATAATGGTATGAACAATACCGAAACATATTGCTGTGGCAACATAACTATTTGAATATGATAATTGTAGTATTGCCATACATTAGACCTTGCCAAATAAATTATGTTGTGTGCTGTTTCAGCAACATAAATAATTAAGATGATGATAATTTTTATTATCCTTATGTGTATTTTATTTATCTTAACAGCACGTACTTTATAAGTATTCGTGAATTCTTCAGTGTATCTGAATTTCTTCCCTCTCGTCTAATCTCTTGTTTTTATTTAAGATTGGGATAAGGTTATAGCTTATTTAAAATGAAAAACCAGAAATCATATAAAACATAATTGTCGAATTTATTTAATATTTATTACATAAAATAAATATATATCATCGCTATACTGTATTCACCATATTTATTTTAAAAGAAACATAATTATAAGAAAAACGTTTGTACCTCGTTCTAGGTTGTAACGTTTCTTCATGATACGAATATATTTTCTTATACTTAATTAAATAGAACTCTAAAAATATTTTCCTGTTTATCAACAAATAAATCCAATTAACTTTTGTATATTGTTTACATTATGGTCAATGTTTGGAGAAAAGCTTGAATCTGATTACTATCTATAACCATTCGCACGCGTTATAGCTAGCATTTCAGAGTCCGCTACCCAGAAACACTTTCCTTATTTCAAATCTAATCTTAATTCATTAATTCATAATCAAAATTTTATTGTAACTATTAATGATGCCAAATACTGTGCCAGAAAATATACATTTGCACGCTATATCCTCTTAACACTCAACACCATTCATTATTTTATCTCTTTTAAACATGAAACAAAAAAATGCTTATTGCTACTATCTCAGGAAAATATTTATTATCCCTGTTGCATAACGTTATACTGAATATACGTTCGCACGATATATTTCAATACTCGTATAGCCACATTGATAAGTCTTTGCCTCTAACTTACTTTGAATCATTGAAAAACCTTTCAAATTCGGTCATTTGCATCTCCATTATTTTTACAAAAATTACACAAAAACAATTAAACAAAGAAAATAAAAATAAATGAAACTTGAATGAAAATAAAATTAACACGCTAATACAAAAGAAATCAATATGAATCGTGGTGTATCTAACCCTACGATTTACATAACCAGCTAAACTGTGTATCAATTAATTAATATAATGAATTAATGTCAATGAATGAATGTCAATGAATGAATGTTAATGAATGAATCTTGTCGATTCTTGTCTTCAATTTATATTCCCGGGAAAGACACGTGACCGTTCTCAACGCCATCTTTAGAAACTACCATTTAAGTTGTCACCCTGCATCTTCAGTGCTCCTGGCTTTCAAGTTGCCGTAGTGATTTGAACACCCACACACACGCACTTGTTGTCTTTTTGACAGTTCCTCACCGCAAAAGGTCAACACCCCAAGAATTGTCTGTTTACAACTTAAAAACTTCCTATAAATTGTTCAGCGTTTCTCCAACGTAGATATACTTGTATTAATATAACTCTTCTTTATATTTGTCTATGAATTTATTCTTTCCATTAGCTAACACAAATCTTATTTTTGTTTCATGTCCAGCTCTCGGCAATCTTGGAAAAACATTGCAAACAAAAGGTATTCTTTAATAAGATTACTCGTACTACCATGGTCCATTTGGTTTGCCTTTTCGTCGCCTCCTTCTATCCAAGACTCCTCCAACGGTGATATATCTATTTGTAATAAACTACAAACCAAGTTTACATTATCTTTTCTTTTTATTTTGTAGGTTATCGAAAACCGTACAAAACCTCTCTACTGTTTATGAAACATGATATTACATATACAAATTCCTGAATGTATTCTATTATAACCAGCTGTCGTTTATAAAAAAACACTACTGCTGATGTCTCAGAATATTTTTATTTATATCCTTTTCTATTTACTTATCTAGTCATAAGTTAAGGTAAATATTTATTCTTTTTGTATGATTTATTTAATAAATTTTTATTACCTTATGCACGTTCTCAAGTTTACATAATTATTCAATTATCTTTCTCTCGTGCATATCGAATTCTTCATTATACACAAACCATACATCTTGTTTCTCTTTTCTATAAAAGAAATATATATACATCTTAAATTCTATCTCGTCTTTTATTTAGTATTTATTTAAATTGTAAATATAAATTCAATTTTTATGTCTACATAAAAGTGTATGCAACCCAATATACTCATGTTAAAATTTTTTAAATACAATAAACTTATTATTATTGGTTCTTTTATATTTTATACACTTAAATTAAGTCTTAATACTATTACTATTATGTTATTAATATGCAAGATACCACGGCAATATGTCGCAAAGGCTAAATAAAAATTGTTGAAAGTTTTCAAGAGTTTTATTTTATTTTTATTTTTATTCAAAATAGTTATTACAATATTCTGTTTAAGATCTTATTGGATTTTCAAACATATTGGTAGATTAAAAGTAGTGTTTGAAGTGTAAACTTCTTTAGGCGCGTTTCTCTGATTGTAGGCAGTGAACAAGACTGACCTACAACGCTCGGATATGTAACGCTCGGATATGTGTAACGCTCGGATATGTGTAACGCTTGTTCGGGTAAAGTCGGCTAAGGGAACAAGATAAATATATCATATAGAGGTATTTAATTTCAATTATATTGAAATTTAAATGAATAAAAAAATTCGTGTCCCCGAGCAGATTCGAACCCGAGCCGAACGGGTATGACCAATGTATGATGCCGGCACGTTGCATCAGACCAACGCGGGACACGTAATCGATTATTCATATCGTGTATTTATACATATACATACGTCACTGCTATACTCGTTCGGCGACCGTTACATGGGAGAGCATGACGCATGAATCGTATAATACGTTACTGAATATTACACGCGTGTGTACATGTGTAAATGTAATAAATGTGCGAATACGTTTTATTTAATACGTTACTGAATATTATACGCCTGTATTTCTTATTATTAACCTCGCCTTGATGAAGGTTACACTTCCGCTGTGTGGTTTTAAGCACACCCATTTTCTTGTTTACTTCAGTAAAATAAATCAAATGTTATCAATATTTTCTCAACTACACAACTCCCTCTCCCTCTCTACAAACATTGTTAGTAGAGATCTAATGATCTAGGACAAAGGGTTGTCATCGCGAGAAGGTCATCGGGCAGATTAAACAGGAGTTATTATAGAAAATTAGGGTAATTAACGATGCAAATATACAAAATTTCTTGCAGAAGCTTAAGTCGGAAAACTGGTATGACATAAAAACTGCGATACCAAATGGGCAATATACAGTATTACACAACACTTAAACAGAAAAAGATTAACTGGTATACGGATGATTTAATAAAACAACGAAATAATCTGGAGCGTCTCTACGTGATAAGTAGAGTAACAAAATCAGCCGAAGCGGAACAAATTTACAAAACTGCTAGGACAAACTATAAAATGAGTGTACAAGAAGCGAAGTCAGCAGCAATCGAAAGGTTCATAAATGAATCAGATAATAAAACAAAAGCAACATGGAAAGTTATAAAAGACAAAACGAAAAATACTTCTGGAAAATAACGTCCAAACAATATTTATCACGTTTAACAATTTATTTACTGCAGTGAGGGTGGAAATCGGTAATACGACAATGGACCAGTTGTAGATGTGGACTACTACATCAAGAGAATGGTCACCGCAGTGGAGGAAGATATAGTCGCAATGGTGAAAAATTTGAAGAAAAAGAAAACTCAGACGTCTACGATATGTCAACCGAGTTACTATCAGAAGAAGAAATTGAGTTGGAAAATTATAGGCCTATACCAATACTTCCTATATATCAAGGGTCTTCGAAGCCGTGATGAAAGCCAAAGTGGTGAATTATTTCGAAACTAAATTCCTGTTCAGTAACGTACAACACGAATACAGGGCGAATACATCCACTACAATAGCTCTAGCGGGAGAGGACCGACGTCATAGCAGAGCTTTTTTTTTATCATAATTGCGATGCGGAGTTGTTATGCAGTGATCTATCAAAAGCTTTTGTCTGTGTGGACCATGATATACTGTTGGGTAAACTGTAATACTGTGGCATTAGGGGAAACGCCCATAAACTTCTTAAAAGCTACTTGGGTGATAGAAAACAACTAGTCTCTTGGGGTGGGGCGAAGTCTGACAAAATATGTAATGTTCATGGAGTGTCGCAGGGATCTATTTTGTTACCAGTCCTTTTCGTCATCTACATGAATGATCTTCCCATGAACGTGAGCTGCGATAGGGCATTCCTATATGCGGATGATGTCTCGTTTCTTACTAAGAAACAGCGCACGGTGTCCCCACACCATACGGATAACCGCAACAAGTCCGAAGCAAACAAGTGGTTCAAGGCGAATAGACTGAGGAAGAATAATGAGACACCAAAACACTCACTTTCACCACCTACTTAGAGAAGTCTTTAAAACTTTGGGCATTTTCCTGGACAGCAACCGTCTCTGTAGTGAACAGATAAAGAAGCTTCATAAGCAACGGGCAATCTGCCGAATGGGGAAGACAGCCGTCCAGGGAGGCAGCTAAACTGGTCTACCATAGCAACTTCCATAGCAGGGCCACGTATGTAATACTTCTCTGGGGTGGGTCGCCGGGGGTCGTGGACATTTTCCGTCAATAGAAGATGGCCAAAAGAGCAATGACTGGAGTTAGTAGGGCAACCAGCTGCCGTAAGATATTCAAAACGCAAAACATTCTTACTTTCACGTCATGCTACATAATCACCTGTCTTCTACATGTCCAAGGATGCACGGACCTCCCCACACACAGTGATGTTTTCGTTTATAACACCAGGGGCAGAAGCTGCTTAATGGTACCATACCATCAAGGCGGGCTAGCCCAAATAGGACAGCACTATACTACGGCGGCGTTCTACCGGAGTCAATCAGATAGCTGGGAAAATCAAAATTTAAGCAAGTAATGGTTCGGTTTTTAGTGAGAAGAAGCATTTATTCTATGAAAGAATTTTTGAAGTGTAAACTTCTTTAGGGGCGTTGCGCTGATTGTAGACAGTGAACAAGACTGACCTGCAACGCTCGGATATGTAACGCTCGGATATGTGTAACGCTCGGATATGTGTAACGCTCGTTCGGGTAAAGTCGGCTAAGGGAACAAGATAAATATATCACATAGAGGTATTTAATTTCAATTAAATTTAAATTTAAATGAATAAATAAATTCATGTCCCCGAGCAGATTCGATCCCGAGATCTCACGGGTATGACGCCGACACGTTAGCATTAGACCAAACGCCGGACTTCTAAGGGAGTATTCATATCGTCTATTTATATATATATATATATATATACACGTTCGGCGACGGGAGAGCATAACGCATCAGTCGTATAATACGTTACTAAATATTATACGCATGTGTAAATGTAATAAATGTGCGAATACGTTTAATTTAATACGTTACTGAAATATTATACGCGTCTATTTTGTATTATTAACCTCGCCTTGATGAAGTTTACACTTCTGTTGTGTGGTTTTAAGTACACTGATTCTTCTTGTTGTAATTAAAAAACAAGACTTCGATTTAGTACGACAATTAATTCTTTTACTACATACTCTATGTATACTTTATGTATGTATAGGAGTATACTTTATATTGTATGTTATATATTTTATATGTGCGATTTTCTTTTATTGACGTATTCAAATGCATTGTACTATGTTTTTCTTGAATAAATAAATATTGTTATTATTATTATTATTATTATTAATATTAACTAAATTTAAATAAATGTCTAAATAATATAAAAACACTCAGGAGCGAATTTAAAAAAAAAATATACAAAGAAAATTTTTCGAAATTCCTCTCTGAAGTACTCTTATTATTAAAGAGTTTCTTTAAGAATATCTCGCCATGCTTTCTTAGCAGATATTATTTACAGCTTGATATTGAATAATTTTTGTTTAAAAAAAAATTCAAAATTGCGACCGGAAGTAACACTGTCACTTTTATCTAATTTATGCAAAATTCTCACAAATTATGCATTTTATAGGGTTTTATTAAAAAATATAAAAATATAAAACATACAAAAGTATTTAGAGCTGGATCAAATAATTTTTGCTAAAACATTTTCTAAAATTCGAACCGAAAGTAACACTTTTAATCACAGGTTTATTAACAGAATGAAAGTATTTAAAACTTAATTTGGAACAACTTTTGAACACGAAGTTAGCAACACACATACGTACCTATATACGCGATTTTTGCAGATATCCATGTTTTGAAGTTTCTTCACAAAAACACTAAAACACCTTACCACACTAAAGCACAAAAATGGCTAAATACGTATTTCAACAACTAAGTTGTCATCATCAGTAGCACTGATTAAAAATCGCGCTGTCTACACACCGTAGTGTACAGAACAACACTGATTTCCAATTTACGGGGATGGTTTATTCTCTTACCTAGGCTATTAACTACTTCATTAAAAATACCTGATCGTTGTACCGTTAAATACGTCATACTTACTATTCTAATCCTATCCTTTAATTCTAATATTCTAAGAAAACCAACAATATAATTTCCAATTTACGGGGATGGTTTATATATTTTTACCTAAACTATTAACTACGCCATTAACAAGTTTAGGTAAAAATATATAAACCATCCCCGTAAATAGGAAATTATATTGTTGGTTTTCTTAGAATATTAGAATTAACATGACGTAGTTAATAGTTTAGGTAAAAATATATAAACCATCCCCGTAAATAGGAAATTATATTGTTGGTTTTCTTAGAATATTAGAATTAAAGGATAGGATTAGAATAGTAAGTATGACGTATTTAACGCTACAACGATCAGGTATTTTTAATGAAGTAGTTAATAGCCTAGGTAAAAGAATAAACCATCCCCGTAAATTGGAAATCAGTGTTGTTCTGTACACTGCGGTGTGTAGACAGCGCGATTTTTAATCAGTGCTACTGACGATGACAACTTAGTTGTTGAAATACGTATTTAGCCATTTTTGTGCTTTAGTGTGGTAAGGTGTTTTAGTGTTTTTGTGTAGTTTCAAGCCACAGACTCCAAGTTTAGTTTCTTGAAGTTTCTTGATCAAGAAAAAGTGGTTTTTGAAAAATACCGCTCTCTCTCTCTCTCTCCCTCCCTCTCTCTCCCTCCCTCTCCCTCTCTCTCCCTCTCTCACTCTCTCTCTCTCTCTTTCTCTCCCTCTTTCTCTCCCTCTCTCTCTCTCTGTGTGTGTGAGTCAGTTGACAACGTTAATACATGAGATATTCTCTTATTAAGGAAATCTCTATTTAGAAATACAATTGTTGAAAAAATTTCACATTTCAATTAATAATAAAGTAACAAATATATATGAGTTATTTTAAATAAATTATTTATTTACTGTATTAACTAGTCGTATATTCGACACATGAATTCCTAGTTGCCCCTAAGAACGATAATCCATATGATAGTAGATTTATTACTAGAACGAGATTAAATCGCCCAGTATTGAAACATATTAGTCTCTACTATGATCTACCTCCAATCGACTGTAAGCTCAGATAGGGACGTTTCCGAAGATATCGCACAGACAAAAAAAACGAAAACATGTTCTTTCGCTTGAATGACGTTAATCAATACGCGATTGTGAAGGATATGCAGGATTTTTTTATTTTCTAGAATTCTTTCGTAAAATATTTTCACGTCATTCTCTTATAATATTATTTAATGTTAAAAAAATCTCCCAGTTTTATGTGATGAATGGCTGTCATTAGTATAGAGACGCAGGAATAGAAAGAGATGGGACTTACACGGATTCCGCAGGGATTTGATAACAAACAAGGCGCTCTTCTCTTCTTAAACTGGTACTTGAATTAAGGGATTTGAGTGTTATTCGTGAACGTAGGCGTTTTATACTTGAACGTTGAAAGGAGAGTCCTTTTAATATTTTCTTCTTGGATGGGCATAACAAGTAAATGGAAATAGGCGCTGAGGAAGTTGAATGATGTGTACTTATCAAGTGGGAAGAAATTTAACGAATGTTTCCTGTTAATATTGATTATCATCACGTTGTTCAAACGCTTGTAAGAATTTTGTTTATTTATTGTTATTGAAACACCTTGTACAGTATCAATGTATTTTAAATATCTAAATTGTTAATTCAAATACGTAAAAGTAATATGTGATGGGTATGCGTAATGTCAGAGAGAAGGAATATGTGTGTAAACGAAAGACGTTGCTTTTGTTGTTGTTTAATAATAGTTGTAATAATTTCAAATAATAACCTACACAATTAAAAATACACACTTCTCTTATTTCAAACAACTCAACACCCTGCCCTAGTACACCTAGGTTCGCAATCGAATTTTATAACACCCTGTAGCAAAAACTAAATTTGAAATTAGAACCAATTACAACATCTGTTTGTGGTATACGTGAAATCACACTAATTAACGTGGAAATAAATTCCAAAAAGAAATCAATTACTTTGTTATACCAAAAATTACAATTTCGATCCCTAATCACTTCGTGGGAATTGCTACTGTAATGTTCACACGGAATATTCATTTAGCGGATTCAAAATTCAGTATGTCAGGCAGTGGCGGCCCGTGATTTTGTAGGAAGGGAGGGCACCGGGGGGGGGGGGCTGAGTATTTAATATCAAAAATTAAGTACAGACAAAAAAATAAACTCAATATGTTATTTATTTAACTTGTTTGAAAATAAAATCCATCCGCCGTTCCTTATGATCAGCAAAATGATTAATAACTAATTCATTGATGTTTAGTGTTGATGTCAGTAATTGTTTTTCAATGGAACGCATTGAAAAACAATTAATGTTACACATGTCCGAAGTATCAGGAAAGCAGAAAAGCGAATTCTATATTCACGATGTAGTGTGGCTACTACTTTGAAGATGGCGTCACATTTATTGTGTTTTAGTCCTAATACATTTGATATACCTCCTCGCTTTTCTGCTACCCTGATACTACGGACGAAATTTCAAATGAATGTGCAGTGAGTGTTTCGGTTTCAGTTACTTGAAATATTCTTTCTTGACAGAGTAAAAAAGTCTGTCTAGACAGAATTTAAGACATTATCTGCCGCCCCGATTCCGTTTATAATTTAAAATTACCTTAAATGCAGAGAATATTTTTTTTTAATTTAATTCTTTTAAATTTATCTGGGTAAGTCTACATTTGAAATTTCTTCCGTAGTATCAGGGAAGCAGAAAAGCGAGGAGGTATATCAAATGTATCAGGAGTAAAATAAAATATATTATCTGTTGGCTCCTCTGCTTTCCTTGATAATACGAACGAAATTTCATATGTGCAGTTTTGCTAATTGGTCATGCTTAATGACCATTATTATAATAATAAAGAGTTAATTGTATATACGTTTTATCAGTGCTTCATTTAATCCCAATACAATTATAAATTACTATGACTATTTTCATAAATTACGCTTTCTTAAAAGAATGTGAATTTGAAAAATAATTATACTCGACATTTAAAGTAATTTTAAATTATAAACTGAATCGCCAGTGATAATATGTCTTAATTCTGTGTAGACAGACATTTTTTAATCTGTCAAGATAAAAATGCAAGCGATATTTGAAATTTCGTCTGTAGTACCAGGGCAGCAGAAAACCGAGGAGGTTTATCAAATATATCAGGAGTAAAATTAAATATATTGGCTCCATCTGCACAATAGTAGCTGGACTATATCCTAAATATAGCTACTATTGTGAATATAGAATTCTATATTGTTTTATTCCTAATACATGTGACTACAGAATTCTATATTCACGATATAGTGTGGCTACTACTTTGAAGATGGCACAACATTTATTTTGTTTTACTCCTGATACATTTGATATACATCCTCGCTTTTCTGCTACCGTGATATTACGGGCGAAATTTCAAATGAATGTGCAGTGTTTCGGCTTCAGTTACTTGAAGTATTCTATCTTGAAAGACTACAAAAAGTCTGTCTAGACAAAATTTAGACATTATCTGCCGCCCCGATTCCGTTTATAATTAAAATTACCGTAATGCAATGAATATTTTTTTTTTAATTTAATTCTTTTAAGAGAGTGTAATTTTCGAAAATGCTCTCAGTTAATTCTTTAACAATATATGTATAATTGTAATAAAAATAAAAATATTTTAAAGTTACTATAACCACCTGGTATGATATCAGCATTTAACAGTTGAAATTACGCCCCTAGTATCAGGCAAGCTGAAAAACGAGGTGGTATATCAAATGTATCAGGGGTAAAATAAAATATATTATCTCCTCTCTCTTCTTCTTGCTAAATAAAATCTGTCTAAACATACTTAAGGAAGGCATTATCAGCCGCGATTACGTTCATAATTAAAAATTACCTTAAATGCAGAGAATAATTGTTTTTCAAATGTAAATTCTTTTACGAAACTGCAATTTACGAAATTTATCTCCGTAATTAGTCTACATTTGAAATTTCGTCCGTAGCATCAGGGCAGCAGAAAAGCGAGGAGGTATATAAAATATATCGGAAGTAAAATTAAATATATTGGCGCCATCTGCACAATATTAGCTGGACTATATCCTAAATATAGCTACTATCGTGAATATAGAATTCTATATTGTTTTACTCCTAATACATGTGAATATAGAATTCTATATTCACGATATAGTGTGGCTACTACTTTGAAGATGTCGCCACATTTATTTTGTTTTACTCCTAATACATTTGATATACCTCCTCGCTTTTCTGCTACCCTGATACTACGGACGAAATTTCAAATGCATGTGCAGTGTTTCGGCTTCAGTTACTTGAAATATTCTTCCTTGACAGACTAAAAAAAGTCTGTCTAGACAAAATTTAGACTTTATCTGCCGCCCCGATTCCGTTTATAATTAAAATTACCTTAAATGCAGAGAATATTTTTTTTAAAATTTAATTCTTTTAAGAGAGTTAATTTACGAAAATACTCTCAGTTAATACTTTAACAATATATGTATAATTGTGAGAAAAATAAAAATATTTTAGTTACTATAACCACCTGGTATGATATCTCAGCATTTAACAGGTGAAATTTCGTCCCTATACTCCATTCAGTCTAAGAATGGAGTAGATGGCGCTACAATATGAGCACAGTTTACACACGATGAACTTTGTATTTTGAAAACAAGTAAAACATATGTTTACTGTCAGATGGATAGCAGGGATATACATATCTGATATCATTATATTTTGACATTTACGTAAATTTTTGTACAAGTTGGTAACTCATTCCTCAAGAAAAAGGAATGCACATGTCGTCTAATTGTACTTTTTTGTGCTTCATCCAATTTATTGTAAGTATGACGATAATTTCTTTTTCTTGGAGGAGAAATTGGAACTCCATATAATTCCATTTCTTTAATAATGCAGTACATTGTATTCCTATTAATACCCACTTCCTCTGCTGTTTGATTGACTGCAGCTGTTTTAGACATATTGTCTTTATGCTTAATGTACACATTATAAGCCATTTGCCTTTGTCCAGATCTTATGTGTTTCCCTTTACGATTTTTTGAAGGACCTGGTAAAACTGCTTCCGCCATACTATAGAATATTAGCGATTACGAAAAGAAAGTTAACGAAATTGATAAAATACCTTAACAAATGAATATTTCACTTGCGAGTTCTAAGAAGAACTATTTTTTAAGAATATTAACAACAAATAACTATGTAAAATACGGAAATCGACAAAATCTTTGAACAAAACTGTCAGTAAACAAATTTTTGACAGAACGAGCTAAATGCGATTAATTTGCCGGTGTAAATGCACACTCGATTTCAACCAATCACAAACGTTTATTTTAAGCCCTATCTTTCCCATTGCTTTATTCTTAGACTGAATGGAGTATAGTATCAGGTAAGCTGAAAACGAGGTGGTATATCAAATGTATCAGGGGTAAAATAATAGTTATTTATGTAACAAGTCAGTAAAGTGATACTTGATCGAACGAGTCTGATTTACGAGCCAAGCGAGTGAAGCGAGCGCGGCGAGTAACAGACGAGTTCGGTAAAGGCACTTTACTGACGTGGTGCATACAAAATTTTATCGCCAACCGTGAAAATTGTTAATTTAAGAAATAAAGATATAATAACTTATGACCGTTTATGACAGTGACAAACGATTTATTTTTAAAGTCATCAGTCATGGCTACGCTGACAGATATTAGCGGCAGGTAAAGTACTTTATTGTACAGTACTATAAAGTGTTTCTTTACCTCCGTAAAACGCTACAGTAACGTATCACTTTACTGACGGTTGGCGATAATAGTTATTTATGTACCAAGTCAGTAAAGTGATACTTGATCGAACGAGTCTGATTTACGAGCCAAGCGAGTGAAGCGAGCGCGGCGAGTAACAGACGAGTTCGGTAAAGGTACTTTACTGACGTGGTGCATACAAAATTTTGTCGCTAACCGTGAAAATTGTTAATTTAAGAAATAAAGATATAATAACTTATGACAGTTTATGACAGTGACAAACAATTTATTTTTAAAGTCATCAGTCATGGCTACGCTGACAGATATTAGCGGCAGGTAATAGTAGATTGTTTAACAAGTAAAGAAAAGTGATGGTTTTCTAGCGAGTGAAAACAGATTGATTAACGAGCGCAGCGAGTGAATGAAGTTTTCACCGAGCTAGAAAACTCACTTTTTTTACTCGTTGAACACGTAATTTTTTCGTGTACTTCACGAGAATTATAATTTTAAAAATAAAAATTGTCATTTTCCTATTATCAAAGTAATCCGTGTCAAGGATTTGTTTACTTAATGACAAAACATCACAACAAGTAAACGACTAATGTGTTGCTAACAAGAAAAGTGTTGCTAACAAGAAAAGTCCCATTTTTCTTAATTATTTTGGGTTAAACAATATTATCAATTTCTATCAAGTACACGAAAAAGTACTTTATTGTACAGTACGATAAAGTGTTTGTTTACCTCCGTAAAACGCTATGGTAACGCATCGCTTTACTGACTGTTGGCGATAAAATATATTATCTCCTCGCTCTTTTTCTTGCTAAATAAAGTCTGTCTAAACCTAATTATCAGCCGCGATTCCGTTCATAATTAAAAATTACCTTAAATGCAGAGAATAATTATTTCTCAAATTTAAATTCTTTTACGAAACTGTAATTTGCGAAATTTATCTCGGTAATTAGTCTACATTTGAAATTTCGTCCGTAGTATCAGGGCAGCAGAAAAGTGAGGAGGTATATCAAATATATCAGGAGTAAAATTAAATATATTGGTGCCATCTGCATAATAGTAGCTGGACTATATCCTAAATATTGCTATATTTTGAATATAGAATTCTATATTGTTTTACTCCTAATGCATGTGAATATAGAATTCTATATTCATAATATAGCTATATTTAGGATATAGTCCAGCTACTATTGTGCAGATGGCGCCAATATATTTAATTTTACTCCTGATATATTTGATATACCTCCTCACTTTTCTGCTGCCCTGATACTACGGACGAAATTTCAAATGTAGACTAATTACCGAGATAAATTTCGCAAATTACAGTTTCGTAAAAGAATTTAAATTTGAGAAATAATTATTCTCTGCATTTAAGGTAATTTTTAATTATGAACGGAATCGCGGCTGATAATTAGGTTTAGACAGACTTTATTTAGCAAGAAAAAGAGCGAGGAGATAATATATTTTATCGCCAACAGTCAGTAAAGAAAGTGAATATAGAATTCTATATTGTTTTACTCCTAATGCATGTGAATATAGAATTCTATATTCACGATATAGTGTGGCTGCTACTTTAAAGATGTCGTCACATTTATTTTGTTTTATACTCCTAATACATTTGATATACCTCCTCGCTTTTCTGCTACCCTGATACTATGGACAAAATTTTAAATGAATGTGCAATGTTCGGCTTCAGTTATTTGAAATATTCTTAAATAATTAATTGATGAGGCTGATACATGTTGAAACTCCATATTTAACTGAATAAATAAAATACGTAAACTTAGTTCCAAAATTTATTTAATAATATCACTTCAATATCGTTTCGCCAAACTTTGGCTTCATCAGGTGATGAGTAACTGAATATACAAAATTATTACAACATAATATATAGTGTCACAAAAGTATGGGATATGAGTGGGGGTATTTTATAAACTATAGCATTGTAACAACGGGGAATAATTGAACTGAGTCTGATCGTTTAAAGCACGACCTAATTTACTATATCTATTAATTTCTAAGGTTTCTAATAAATTAAGTTTCTGTGCTTTGTCTTGTATATGTAAAACTTTGAAATCTCTATTGAATTCGTGTTCTTCATCTATACAATGCGTTGCGAAAGTAGAGTCCGTTTTTTTACCCATATAACTTTTTTCATGTTCCACGGTCCTTTGTTCAAAAGTACGGCCTGTCTGACCCACATAGACCTTATTACACTCACAAGTCAGCGTATGAGTCAATGATACATAGATTAATTAATGTACCGATGAATAAAACTAACTTTGAATTAGAACTAAATAGAATCTACACGATAGCTAACAATAACGGCTATACAATAAATTTAGTAGACAATATTCTTGCACGAAAACGAAAAAAGCAGGCTTTATCGTTAATTTATCCAAAAATACAAGAAAAGTCAGATAACAAATATAATGCTTTCACCTATATAGGACATACATCAATAAAAATAGGTAAACTAATTAAAAACGTTAAAAATGAGTCAACAGCATTTAAAACTAATAATTCAGTTCAAAAATATATTAGAAATGATAAAGATAAAACGGATAAAAGGTTGAAATCGGGGGTCTATATGTTGACTTGTGAGTGTGATAAGGTATATGTGGGTCAGACAGGCCGTACTTTTGAACAAAGGACCATGGAACATGAAAAAAGTTATATGGGTAAAAAAACGGACTCTACTTTCGCAACGCATTGTATAGATGAAGAACACGAATTCAATAGAGATTTCAAAGTTTTACATATACAAGACAAAGGACAGAAACTTAATTTATTAGAAACCCTAGAAATTAATAGATATAGTAAATTAGGTCGTGCTTTAAACGATCAGACTCAGTTCAATTATTCCCCGTTGTTACAATGCTATAGTGTATAAAATACCCCCACTCATATCCCATACTTTTGTGACACTATATATTATGTTGTAATAATTTTGTATATTCAGTTATTCATCACCTGATGAAGCCAAAGTTTGGCGAAACGATATTGTAGTGATATTATTAAATAATTTTTGAAACTAAGTTTACGTATTTTATTTATTCAGTGAAATATTCTTTCTTGACAGACTAAAAAAAGTCTGTCTAGGCAAAATTTAGACATTATCTGCCGCCCCGATTCCGTTTATAATTAAAATTACCTTAAATGCAGAGACTATATTTTTTTAAATTTAATTCTTTTAAGAGAGTATAATTTACGAGTTAATACTTTAACAATATATGTATAATTGTAATAAAAATAAAAATATTTTAAAGTTACTATAACCACCTGGTATGATATCAGCATTTAACAGTTGAAATTACGCCCCTAGTATCAGGCAAGCTGAAAAACAAGGTGGTATATCAAATGTATCAGGGGTACAATAAAATATATTATCTCCTCGCTCGTTTTCTTGCTAAATAAAATCTGTCTAAACATACTTAAAGAAGGCATGATCAGCCGCGATTCCGTTCATAATTAAAAATTATATTAAATGCAGAGAATAATTATTTTTCAAATTTAAATTCTTTTACGAAACTGTAATTTACGAAATTTATCTCCGTAATTAGTCTACATTTGAAATTTCGTCCGTAGTATCAGGGAAGCAGAAAAGCGAGGAGGTATATCAAATGTATTAGGAGTAGATACTACTGTGAATATATAATTCTACATTCACGATATAGTGTGGCTACTTTGAAGATGGAGCTACATTTATTTTGTTTTACTCCTAATACATTTGATCAGTGGTGGCTCGTGATCTTTTGGGACGGGAGGGCACCGGGGGTCTGAGTGTTTAATATCAAAAATTAAGTACATACAAAAAATAAACTCAATATGCTATTTAATTAACTTGTTTGAAAATAAAATCGATCGGCCGTTCCTTACGATCAGCAAAATGATTAATACCTCATTCATTGAAGTTTGGTGTTGATGTCAGTAATTGTTTTTCACTGGAACACATTGCTAAGGAACAGTAGTCTGCTTTCCCGCATGGTATTTCTAGAAAATGTTTTTATTCTCTTCAAAGTAGAAAAACACCGTTCACTTGATTTTTTCTATTTTGCACGCCCCCAGAGATTCGCAAAATAGCAGAAGACAATTTACAAAATCTTTCGCCAATATAGTCTCGACATATTATCAATAACAAACTTTTATAACAGTTGTACTATTCAACCTTGGAAGTGAATTACAATAGTAGCATCAGAAAACTTATCATCCAACTCTGCTTAACAATTTATATTGTTAATTAGTAAATAAAATGTTAGCATGTGTGCTTTTTATTCTTTGTACAACTTCTATTGCACATGTTTGTTACATTAAAGGCTTACATTTTGACATTTAAATATAATTTGGTTCCATTTTTTTGTTTGTTACCAACGTCAAAACAACAAAATTAGCGTGCGATAAAGAAATACTTTTGCAACCGAAACGGATGTCGTAAAGTGAACTTTATAGCACCGAAATAGAAGAAAGCATTTTGCACATTACTTACACCCACACAACCAGTCTGATAAACTGTAAGAGCTTCTGTAGAATTTTCTCGTCACGGTTTAACTAGTTTTCAAATTGTGATCTTCTAGTTTAATCAATAAATCTGGTATAGGGAGACCTAGATTTTTTAATTCTGTCTTAATGTTACTAACGCAATTCATAGTTGCATTTGCACCGATAGAAATTACAACATACACTCACCGCTGTATATTACATACTGGACCGCCACCCGGACCCGGCACCATAGAGTAGTGCCCCGCCGCCTACATATATACGCGTGCTACCCGCGCCAGTTTCATCGCTCGATTTCTAATACAGACGGGGCAGTCGCGCGAGATGCCCCGGAGCCTACGTCAGACTGCGATTTTTAAACGCGCTGAAAAGACGGACTGTAACTTCCGAAAACATATTGTTTGCCATCAAACAAATCAGAAAAATTACATATAAATTAGGTATTTATAATTAATTTATCTGTTAAAAGAAATTTGTCACGGGGGGCAGTGCCCCGTTGCCCTCCCTGCAGCAGCCGCCACTGATGTCAGGTAATATCCATCTGTTACTGGGAATTACACTGAAATCCCCATATCACCTCTTATTACAGAAAGGTTTGTTCGGTTGGATTGTCGCAGGAAAAGTCAATCAAATAAAATTTAATAAAACAATTTGGCAGTTAATAAATTAGAGAATGAAATGCAGAAATTCTGGGAATTAGATAAGAGACAAAGATGGACTTCAGAAAATGGAGAATTCGAGCAACAGTTTTTGAGAAACCATTGAAGACAAGAAGATGGACGACTTACTGTCAAATTACCATTGGAAAATTAATCAACAAAATTGATAATTTCGACGAAAGTAGCATTAAAGACATTTTATTATTTAGAGAAAAAAATCAAGGAAAACGACAATTTGAAGGAAAGATATTCAAAATTTATAAATTACTCTATTAAATTGGGACATATGATACTTGAGGAGGATATAAAAGATAGGCCAAATAAGCATTACCGTATGTCTCCTTCATTACACCATTGTGTAATGATGGAGACGAGATTGTCAATCAAGCAGAATTCAACGGATGAAGCAAGACGACAAATGGAACATCGCTTGATAAGAAACTTACAGTGCAGCCTACATTGTTTTCTGCAGTTGACACGGACGAATAAGAGTTTCAGAAAACTTTTTGAAGAAATGATACCACCGAACCTGTAAAATCGTATAAACTATAAACGGTGACATAAGGTGACACGGAACTACATCTGCTACCTTCCCAAACGACCAGAGATCTAAGCAAATTATTAGTTGAAAAACAAGAAAAGTTTCCTCTAGAATCATCGGTTTTCCAATCACACTTCTACGTAGATGATTTGCTGGCTGGAGCTAGAGCAATTGAAGCTACACAAACATCAGAAAGATATAGAAACCGCTGAGTTTTGAAACTATCCAAATGGTTATTAAATAATACTGATACTTTGTTAGATTTAACCTTTAATTGAGATAATTTGATACAAACCAGCAAAGATGAAAACATCAACACTTCAAGACTAGCATGAATTGCAAAATAGACACTTTCTAGTTTAACTTAGCATGCAAAAAGACACCACGATACCTTAGGTCTCATTATCCAATTCATTATTACCGCAAAATTAATTATGCAACAGATAGGATATCGAAAATCGATGCAACGAATCTCTTTCTAAGGAAAATGCAAGTAATTTTATTGGAACCAAAAATCAACGACAAAAGTCAATTATGTCTTATCACCCCACTATATCAGATTTCACTTTATTCTACTCAGATTACCTAACACCGGAGGGTTTGAGAGTCAGTTTTTAAATCACAAAATATCAACCATTCACATACGATGAAACTATTACATTATTAAGAGTGGCGTTTACCAACAAATAGAAACTTATGTAACTTATATTACTTGCGGGACGGGTAGACGCAAGGGGGTGTAAGTAGGTGGAGGTTGACGATATTCGGTTGTGTCACAGCGCTTCGGTTTTATTCACAAATTCTGTCATAGATAAAGAAATACTATAGGTAGGAAACATAATGTATAAAGAATGAGTACTTACGGAACTGTTGATGTTGTTGATGTTTTATAATAAATCAATTTTCGCTTGCCCATAACTGTTATACCGAGATATCAATGGTGGTCATGGATTTTAAAATTATTGTTACATGATTGAAGCCTATTTTCGAACGGGTGTGCTAGTTAATGGAACTTGGGAATACAGTCAACGTTTGTATTTGGACAATTTTCGAGAGCACTTCCCAGCCGTAGCAGTATTACCGGACAATTTTTATGCATGCCTTACAAATTGTGTTGAAGTGTTTCGCGAAACTGGTTATGTGACGCATAAAAAAGGTGCTGGTAGACCAAGAGTTCGTACAGAAGAAGTTATTAATGACGTTCGTCAACGTATGGAAGAAGAGCCTACAAAACCTTTAAAACGTCTCTCTCAAGAAATTCGGCTTTCTTATGGTACATGCCAAACGATTGTAAAGAAGGACCTGAACATGCATCCATATAGGATACAATCATCTGCCTGCAGACCACCCCAGGCGCCTTGAGTACTGCCATTGGTTTGTTAATAATTTAATAAATGACGATCTGCTGAACTTAACTTTTTTTTCTGACGAAGCTTAGTTCGACCTTTCGGGATACATCAATTCTCAGAATATGCGAATGTGGAGCACTGATAACCCGCATATTTTTATTGAAACGCCACTACATGCAAATTGGTGTTTGGATGGCAGTTTCTCGCAGAAGAATAATTGGGCCAATTTTTTTCAATTTCACCGTCAACGCAGAAAGGTACAGAAAAATTTTTTTGACTGAATTTGTGCAACAGTTAGACGATGACGAACTTCAATACGGTTATTTCCAGCAAGACGGTGCAACAGCACATACTACACGAGAAAATCTTGCTTTTCTCCGCGAGTTTTTTGATGACCGGCTAATAAGTTTGCATACGGAAGTTGAGTTTCCTCCGAGATCACCTTGTTTGACAATTATGGACTATTTGATCTTTCCTTATTTAAAAAATAAGATTTTCGCAAATCCGATACTTAATTTGCAAGACTGCAACAAAGAATTGTTCAGCAATATGCAACCATAACGCCAGAAATGCTGCAAAATGCTTTTCGCAGCATGAGGAGGCGCGTAAACTTGTGCATTGAACAAAACGAGGGACATTTCCAAGTATTATTGTAATTTCGTTTTTCTGGTTAATAAAAACGTTATTTATTTCATAACTTGTAGTTCATTATTATTTTACAGCTGAACTAAGTAGGTAACACATTTTTAGGTTATTGATAATGTCAGTGTAGCTTGACAATGATTGAATTATTTCAAAAGGATGATTTAAACTAAGACAAGCGTTTTACATTCCATGACCAACATTGACCAATTTAATTTTTGATATCATAGTATTATTATACACTCGAATATTATAGGTATACCGCATGTATAAAATCATATTGGGGATAGGATATATGTATACTACGCACACCGGCAACAACGCCCAATCGTGGCCGTAGTCATGCTACAAGGAAACAAGGTATGCTTTTGCGCATCTCTGGATGACGCGCATTTATCGAAAAAAATATCACTTGACAACTCTGACAAAAATCACTGACTGAACTCACTGACAGAAGTAACTAACAGAAAGCATTTTCCAAGGCTCCCTTTAACAACTAAAATTGTATCAGGAGATCGTATCGAACAACGTCGTTCTGTGTCTGTGAGAGGAGGGATCAATGGTAACAATGCCTCGCTACATACCAGAACAAAAACTGCAAATTATTAAATGGTACTATAGTGGTCATTCTGCAAAGGATTGCATAAATTTATTTCCGCAAATATTTGCAGACAGACCCGTACCCTGTGAGCAAAGCATATTACATATTTTGAATAGCTTTGAAAAATGTTTTTGTTTAAATAATTGCACAAAGTGTAATCCTAGAGAGGTAAATCCACTAAAAACTGAGGAACGAGAAGAGTGGGATATAATGATTTGTAGCACTCTCGAAGTAGAGGATACGCTATCTACCGTATAAAACCGTCGCGAACATATGGGAGCGAAATAAATTAAAATGTTTCAAATACTCGAAAACGCAAGAAATATTTCTCGATGACAATTTTAGAAGAATGGAGTTTTGTGAAATCGTAATGGAAAAAACAAATGAAAATGAGAATTTCATCGCAAATATTGTATTCACAGATGAATCGTCATTTCCATTAAATGGAAAGCACAATCCTTCTGTTGTTCGATATTGGGCTCGGAAAAATCAGCACAGATATTTTGTTAAACACACCCAATATCCCCAGAAAGTGAATGCCTGGGCATGTTTTTTGAGTGAGCATTTGCTTGGTCTATTTTTTATTGATGGTACGTTAAATGCGGACAAATACCTCGATATGCTACAGAATCAGATACTTCCCGCTATTGATAATACCGGAATAGATCGAGATATTATTTGGTTCCAACAGGACGGTTGTCCTGCACATAATGCGGTAAGAGTAAAGCATTTTTTAATGAATACTTTTCCTGATCGTCTCATTAGTGAAACAGGAAACATTCGTTGGCCTCCGCGATCTCCTGATCTATCGCCAAATGATTTCTTTTTGTGGGGATACATCAAAAATAAAATATACAGTGCACAAGTTGGCAGGGTAGAAAACTTAGATATTTTGAGAAGGCTAATCATAGAGGCTTTTGAATCCGTAACAGTCGATGTGATTCCTAATGTGCAAGAAGATTTTTATGATAGGCTCGGACAATGCCTTGTTGCTGAAGGAGGCATTTTTGAACCTATGCAATAACATTTTATTTTTTAGTATTGTTTAGAGTATATTTTTTATTTTCTTTAGAATTCCGTTCTTAATAAATTTATATAATAATTTACTAAGAATTAATGTTTAATTATAATTGTGCTTTTATTTTCTTATTGTGTTGTATTGTATTTCTGTCAAAAGGACTTTATTGAAATAGTGTCCTGTGAATTCACAACTTTATTGAACTGGTAGTACTAGAGGTCGAATGCGCGTCATACAGAGATGCGCAAAAGCAAACCTCGTTTCCTTGTACCATGACTACGGCCACGATTGGCGATGTTGCCGGTGTGCCTAGTATACATGTAGTATACATATTGCAGTGATCTTGAATAAAAAATAATATGTAAATAAATAAGTATAATCAAGATCACTTTAAGATTTTATTTAAACTAATTTTTACTTTATTCACATTTACCACGATATGTATAAATATTCACTATATTGATAATTTACGAAAATTTTTATTTTTATTTAAGTAAAACAGTAAAAGAATCTTAATAAAATTTTTATAAGGTTATAATTTTAAGACGTATTAAATGCTACGAGAAAAGGATCGAGCAGGTGTTTTTCGCACAAACACGTCTGGCATTGGCAAGGACTGACCGGTACAAAAAGTATTGTTTATCAGGTGCTCGGCTGAGTCATAATGTATAGACGGATTTATGGTCACATGTTTGTTTACCTCTCGCAAGGATTATTAATACGCTGTTTTCTCATGCAACCGATAAGAGCAGCACCGTCGACATACAATTTTGGGAGATGGATTCGTGCTTAACGAAAGTTGCCGTACGTTTTTGTAAGGAAATTTACGAATAAAAGCGCGGACAGATAAAAATTTCGGCAATTGCTGGTGAAAACCGCAATATTAGCAAGTCTAAAAGTAGGTGAAAACTACTTCCTCCCTCTTCTTTAATAGGATTATTTTAAAATCTGGACTTAGAATAATTTCTGAGATTTTCAATACTTATAAAATTTTTACAAGATTCTACACTTATAATAATTTTATTTTTAACATGCTGCGCGTATTACATTAAAATGTTTAGATGTATTCGAATAACTGCCTATGTATGAAATACTTTTATTTCTATGAACTCGGTGTTTGAATTTATTTAATTTCATTTTATTTTTTTTTCTTTCTAGAGGTTTTTGTTTTGCATGTAGGGTACTATGCCGTACGTTATGACAAAACTTTCTAGCATTTGTAATGATAACTTTGAATAACATAATCATTTTCTTTTCCGTATAATTTATTTTTCTTTTAAATTTATTCATCCTACAAAGGATATTTGAAACTAATAATTTTGTTTATGTGTATATAGGTTATATATATATATTAAGTGAACAAAATCTTTTATTGAAAATTATGGATGAGTTTAATACGATGTATGAAGAATTAAGGTGATTAAACAATATTTGTTATAAATGTGTGTATAGTGGCGTCTCAAAATTCTTTATTTGTAGTGGTGTTTTTGTATTGGAATTTCGTGAAAAAGGTAAAGTTTATTTTCTTTTAATATATATATATATATTATTTCTTTTGATATGAGAATTAAGTATATTTTGTTGTATTTGGGTGTTCAATATTAACGTGTTGAATAATACATCAGGGATGTGTGAAATGAATTATGTCATTATTTAATTCATAGCATGGAGTCCTGGTGAATTTGAAATACACGAATTGGTCTTGGTGGTACTGCGTTTGGGAGCGAGAAAAGGCACCAGGCAGAACTAATCAGGGCTGAGTTAATTTATTGAATACGCAGAGACATTGTTTTATTTCATTTTATTTATTTAATTAAAATATATATATTCCTTAAGGGGTGTGCACATGATGATGTATGTTCGGGTTGCGTCCGACGAGCTGAAAATGACATGCTCGTAGGGTGGAACTTTGGGATACTTTTCTGTGTGAATTTGTTACTGATGGTACTGTGTTGGGAGCGAGAAAAGGCGCCGGACAGGACTAATTAGGGCAAAGCCACTTCCTTAATGTCTATATTTTGTTATCAAATAGTAGACCGCACAATTTTATTTTCTTTTATTTACATTCCAGTACAATTCATCACGGTTAATTTATTTTTAATTTTTGATTGTTTACATGTATCTATGACAAATATTAATAATAATAATCACGTTCACATTTTAGATATAAGCTTGCACGACATGATGATTTCATTTATTCTTTATTTCTTGTAATATTTTATTGTTTATGATGTATAAATCTGAATTATGACCGAATATTGATTTTGGATGTGTAAATATTTGTAGATTAAAACTTTTGAATTTATTTAGAATTATTTTATTTTAATAAATTAGATATTAAGATTTATTTTGTATTTTATTTCTTTACCTGACCTGGAGATGATTAAAGAGAAGGAGAATCAAGTCATATTTTCTGCCCCTGAGAGAACTATTTATTTTCAAACTGAGCTAGTTACATGTAGAATGTTTTGCTTAACCTACCTTTCAGCAGAAAGTTCACCGTATCATAGTCTAGCATAAGGCCTAGCACTAGGATGCGTGCTTGACTCCCAGTTACGACTTAATTAAGTAAACTAAATTTATTTTATTTATATGTAAATTTGAAAGAGTCACAGCATATATATGGACGCTAGCCAACGTGGGGCCATGATACATTTACATTTATATATATCATTTATTAACACTTTCTATAATATATATATGGCGCACAACGTCGTGGGGCAAAACATTTGCATTTACATTTCAAATATATTTACAATTTATTAGCAATTTCACATTTCCATATTATTGATATGATGCCCAATGTTCATGGTGTAAGAGTTTTGCCGTTCCATAGCAAATATATATGGCACCCAACGTAGTGGGGCAAAGCTTTTACATTTTAAACTGTTTAGATAAAAATTAATTGATTATTTAATATTCAAATAGCTGTGTAATTAAAGGGAGGTATTTTCACCTTTAAGTGCATTTGAATAATTAATAAATATAATTCACAAGTAAATTTTGTCAAGTTTTGATTTATTTTTCTCCACAAACAAGTCTCTTTAAGTGCCAGGACAGATAAAGTAAATATGTCTGAGTATAAAGGTGAGGGTGAAAATCCTGAAAGTGGTATGGATACCAAATATTTATTTGAAACGTACAGGGAACCACAAGGCATTTCCTCTGTGACAGATTCAGAGAAGACGCTACCTCTTGATGAGGATGAAATTGTAACTGAAAATGTAAAAATTGAAACGAAAGAAATGCCAGGCGGAGACAGATTTGATATTTTATTTGAAAAACTTTTCTGTAAATTGGAATGTGATAAAATAGAAATGAAAGCTGAAATGAATGAGAAGTTTAAAGAAAACAAAGAAGAGATGAATAGAAACAAAAAGGAAATGAACAAGAAAATGGATGAGAATAAAATAGAGATACAAGCTGTAGTAAAGTCGATGAATGAGAAGATTGATGAAAGGATTAAAGCTTGTAGAATGGAAATGTCTACAATGAACTATAAATTAAAAGAAGATGTGAAACAGAGTGTTACACAGATCAATGAAAAAATTGAAGCAAATGAAAAGAAGTGCAAGGATAGCAGTAATTTTTTAATAGATGAAATGAATCAGAGGGCCGGTGTAGTAAGAGAAAATTTTAGACTGATAGAAGAAAGGATTGGAGGACAAGATGAAAAAATACAATCCTTGGATCTGAATTTAACAAATAAATTTGAGGATTGTAAAGTTAAATATGGTGCATGCACAGACTCTCTTTTAAAGCTACAGGATATGACATTAAATTGTCAAGATACAATTAAGAATTTAAAAACAAGAGTTGAACAAGGTACAATTACACCCGGTGTTGTACCACAACAGATATCTATTGGTACAGAAAACATACCTAAGTTTTCTGGATACAACAAAGACAACCCAATGGCATTTCTTAAAACCATTAAGACATACATTCGTGGTATTAATGATGATATGTCAAAATTACATTTCATGAGGGGGTGTCTTAGAGATTATGCATTATTATGGTATGACATGGTAATTGATGAGGTACAGACGTACGAAGAATTAGAGAATATGTTTATTAGGCAGTACTGGGGACAAACTCAGCAAAGACGCATTAGACATGACCTTACCTTTGGAAAATATCGTTCTATCACGTCTAGAGAAAACTATGTTATTCGGAAATATTCTTTCTTGAAACATATACAACCTGTGATCCAGGAGTGTGACATTGTTACCCAATTAGCTAATCATTTTGAGCATGAGGTAGTACAAGCAGTTGCTTTACAGGGTATAGACACCGTTGAGCAACTCTTGGAGTTGGTAAAGCGTCTGGACGACGTGGAAGATAGGAGTGTACCTCAGAATAAGAATGGGTATAAAACAGGTAACAATGGTAACTATTATAATCCTCAGCAAAGATATAATGGTAATAACCAACAAAGAAACAATGGTAATCGGTATCAGAATAATAGTTACCAGGGAGGAAGGGTGGAGAATGGTAACAACAAGAACATGGGTAATAATAGTAGTAGTAGTAATAATAATAATAATAATTGGAGACAGGAGGGTCATGTAACAAGAAAATATGGAAAAAATGAAACAGAAGATACCCGAGGATTTAATAACATAATTATAGAAAATAAAGAAAATAAAACAGAAGCTGTGATGAAAGGTGAGTCAAGAGGAGCAATAAAGAAGGACCTGGATTTTTGGTAGGTCCAACCAAAGGGAGAAAGAAGAAACAACGAGGCAAGAGAAACGTCGTAGATTTAAGTAATATAACCACTAAATTTCCACTGGTAGATGTTAAAGTAGGGGATGTATATGGGGTAGCTATAATAGATAGTGAATTAGAATTGTCACTTTTAGATGGGGGATTATTTGATAAAAGGTTTGAAAAATTAGGTTTTTATAAGCAAGATAATGTATTTTGTATAAATATAGAGATGGGTGATGTAGAACTTGTAACACAATTTATTGTTACACCGAGATTAAAATATTGCTGCGTACTTGGGATGGATTTTTTGAGTCTATATACATCAAAATTGGAAAGGGAAAATAGAACCTTCCACAATAGTAAAGTAAACATGTCTTGGGACAAAGGTGCTCAAGATGATAAAATATTAGTTAATAATTCAATCATTGATAATTTTGATAGGGACCTCACTTTAAAAATAAATAATGATAGTTTGATTGACAAGGATAAAGGTTCACACCATGTGGATGATCTTCAAAGGGAAGAGTCCATGTTTGCCACGGGTGACATAAATAATAAATGTACACACCATGTGGAGGGTCTTCAAAAGAAAGACGCCACGAAATATATGGGTGACATAATAAATAAATGTTCACACCGGGAAACAATTATGGGTGACAAAAATTTGATTTGCAACAAACAATTTAATAATGATAATATGAGTGATCCTTTGACAAAAGATGTTAAATTATTTAATGGTAATATAGATTTAACAGTAGGCTATATAAGTAGTATTAAAACAGAAACGACTCGTCCATTTTCCCAGTACAAAGTAAGTGTCAAGTTTAAAATTAAAAGTTTGTTAAAAGATGAAATTATTGAAAATTTAGTATATAATTTAATGAACCCCATCACAGTAGTAATTAAGGAATATTTAGATTATTTAGAAAACATTAAGAATAATAAATTAAGTTTATGTTTATTTCAATCAATAAAACAACAGCTACAACTCCCCAAATTAATAGAAACATTATTGTTAATGAGTACTGATGCAAAGTGGTTTGTAAACGTTAATTCTCTTTGGTTGGTACAGCTATATAAATGTTTCGTGAAATTATATCCAATAGTGGTAAATTTATTAGTGAATTTAAATAAAATTGTTCATAAGGAACTAAATATTTTACATTATGGGTATGTAAAGCCCGTACAGCACATATTAAACCCACATGATGAAAATGTGTCACATCATGTGAATGATAAAATGATTTTACAAGAGGGTGTGAAATTTATATGGACCCATGCGAGAATAGAGGTTTTGGATGCAGTTGAAAAGTACCCACAGCCCAGATACTTAAAAATGTTAAGAAGTTTTTCCAAAATAGTGGACTACAATTGCCACTTCATTTTAAGGGAACTCGATGATGCAATTACAATATTTGTAATACCTATGAAAGGTGTAAAATTTAAAGAATTTAAGTACACTTTTGTATATATATTTATAAGTAGTTTAATTAATTTAGGTGTTTTAAGTGTCATTTGTTTAAACTTTCTCGTCATGAAAGGAGTAAAGTTTAAAATAAACTCCAAGAGTTTTGCATATTTACTTCTGACTTGTATATAGATAGAATAAGCATATTATAGGAAAATTTCATGTCTCTATGCTTTATATCAATAATATTGTAAATAATGTATAAGTATATTAACTGGTATTGATGGGAAATCTTGAATTTATACCATTGGCATTAGCGATTCTCGCTTATAAATCGCAGATATTCCCATAGGGATATTTATGCAGTGATCTTGAATAAAAAATAATATGTAAATAAATAAGTATAATCAAGATCACTTTAAGATTTTATTTAAATTAATTTTTACTTTATTCACATTTACCACGATATGTATAAATATTCACTATATTGATAATTTACGAAAATTTTTATTTTTATTTAAGTAAAACAGTAAAAGAATCTTAATAAAATTTTTATAAGGTTATAATTTTAAGACGTATTAAATGCTACGAGAAAAGGATCGAGCAGGTGTTTTTCGCACAAACACGTCTGGCATTGGCAAGGACTGACCGGTACAAAAAGTATTGTTTATCAGGTGCTCGGCTGAGTCATAATGTATAGACGGATTTATGGTCACATGTTTGTTTACCTCTCGCAAGGATTATTAATACGCTGTTTCCTCATGCAACCGATAAGAGCAGCACCGTCGACATACAATTTTGGGAGATGGATTCGTGCTTAACGAAAGTTGCCGTACGTTTTTGTAAGGAAATTTACGAATAAAAGCGCGGACAGATAAAAATTTCGGCAATTGCTGGTGAAAACCGCAATATTAGCAAGTCTAAAAGTAGGTGAAAACTACTTCCTCCCTCTTCTTTAATAGGATTATTTTAAAATCTGGACTTAGAATAATTTCTGAGATTTTCAATACTTATAAAATTTTTACAAGATTCTACACTTATAATAATTTTATTTTTAACATGCTGCGCGTATTACATTAAAATGTTTAGATGTATTCGAATAACTACCTATGTATGAAATACTTTTATTTCTATGAACTCGGTGTTTGAATTTATTTAATTTCATTTTATTTTTTTTTCTTTCTAGAGGTTTTTGTTTTGCATGTAGGGTACTATGCCGTACGTTATGACAAAACTTTCTAGCATTTGTAATGATAACTTTGAATAACATAATCATTTTCTTTTCCGTATAATTTATTTTTCTTTTAAATTTATTCATCCTACAAAGGATATTTGAAACTAATAATTTTGTTTATGTGTATATAGGTTATATATATATATTAAGTGAACAAAATCTTTTATTGAAAATTATGGATGAGTTTAATACGATGTATGAAGAATTAAGGTGATTAAACAATATTTGTTATAAATGTGTGTATAGTGGCGTCTCAAAATTCTTTATTTGTAGTGGTGTTTTTGTATTGGAATTTCGTGAAAAAGGTAAAGTTTATTTTCTTTTAATATATATATATATATTATTTCTTTTGATATGAGAATTAAGTATATTTTGTTGTATTTGGGTGTTCAATATTAACGTGTTGAATAATACATCAGGGATGTGTGAAATGAATTATGTCATTATTTAATTCATAGCATGGAGTCCTGGTGAATTTGAAATACACGAATTGGTCTTGGTGGTACTGCGTTTGGGAGCGAGAAAAGGCACCAGGCAGAACTAATCAGGGCTGAGTTAATTTATTGAATACGCAGAGACATTGTTTTATTTCATTTTATTTATTTAATTAAAATATATATATTCCTTAAGGGGTGTGCACATGATGATGTATGTTCGGGTTGCGTCCGACGAGCTGAAAATGACATGCTCGTAGGGTGGAACTTTGGGATACTTTTCTGTGTGAATTTGTTACTGATGGTACTGTGTTGGGAGCGAGAAAAGGCGCCGGACAGGACTAATTAGGGCAAAGCCACTTCCTTAATGTCTATATTTTGTTATCAAATAGTAGACCGCACAATTTTATTTTCTTTTATTTACATTCCAGTACAATTCATCACGGTTAATTTATTTTTAATTTTTGATTGTTTACATGTATCTATGACAAATATTAATAATAATAATCACGTTCACATTTTAGATATAAGCTTGCACGACATGATGATTTCATTTATTCTTTATTTCTTGTAATATTTTATTGTTTATGATGTATAAATCTGAATTATGACCGAATATTGATTTTGGATGTGTAAATATTTGTAGATTAAAACTTTTGAATTTATTTAGAATTATTTTATTTTAATAAATTAGATATTAAGATTTATTTTGTATTTTATTTCTTTACCTGACCTGGAGATGATTAAAGAGAAGGAGAATCAAGTCATATTTTCTGCCCCTGAGAGAACTATTTATTTTCAAACTGAGCTAGTTACATGTAGAATGTTTTGCTTAACCTACCTTTCAGCAGAAAGTTCACCGTATCATAGTCTAGCATAAGGCCTAGCACTAGGATGCGTGCTTGACTCCCAGTTACGACTTAATTAAGTAAACTAAATTTATTTTATTTATATGTAAATTTGAAAGAGTCACAGCAATATGTCCTATCCCCAATATGATTTTACACATTCTGTATATGACATTTAAATGCGAGTGACAGATTGTAATTAAACTGTCACTCGAATTTAAGTCTGCAATAGCCTACCGATTCCGATAGATTTTCGTCTTCGCTAGGACCGGTAGAGATACCGTAAAGTGGGGATAAACGACGCGAAAAACCGCGTGTAAAATGTGTGACAATGTTTACTGTTTAATGTTTTTTATCTTTAAAAATAATTACATAAATTTTATTTTTTCTTTATATCGTACATCAGATGTGCAGCTGGCGCGTAGAGGTCGTTTTTTTTCTTTTGTGTACCAGCCTTAGTTAGTAGACATTAATCAAATTCATGCATTTTTGTGGTCATTTATAAAACACATAACTTTCTTAAGAAAATAAATTAGTACAAAAACTGACCTTGACATTATAAATGTATGCCTTTTGCATCACTAACCCAAATTAGAGATTCTAAAATTACAAAATGAGTTTATAAAACGCGAAACGGCGATGCCTTAATTTTCGATAGGTAAACACCCCACTTAATTCCAATCGAAGTAGTATTCCTTCGATTTGAATTAGTAGTATACTAGTTTCCTCGTACACTAATGGTTGATATTTTCCGACCCCCGCGTCCTTTGTCACAAAATCCTAACGACTTATCCGCCTTAACCCCAGGTCACGTTCTTATTGACAATTCACTTGTATACCATTTGGATCCAGACTACAAGGACATAGCAGACGTGGAATCAACCTCTACAACAGATGTTCCAACACTTCTGGAAAAGATATAATTGTCAATATCTTGTCCAATATGAATATAGCTTCAACAATGAACAAAATGAAAATTACCTCAGTGAAACCTAGAACTCCTCCTAGAACCAGCTTGTCATCGTGAAACAGACTTATAACGACTCTAGCGACTCAAGTAAATTACTAAGTATTATAGTACATCTAAGAATAAGTAAAATATTAATAATAACTGTTACTGATACTGATAGAAAAAAGGTAACTAACTATTCGGGTAATTTGACATCAGATCAATAAGCATATTACCTAATTTAAAAATCTAAATTTCTAATTTATTTCGTATGGTCATGCTTTTCTGAGGCCCCGCATTTCTTGTACAACTTACATAATTTAAGTTGATGAATCCGATTTACGTGAAAGCAATTTCTATCTCCATATCTATTGAAGTATTAGAAAGAAAGCTTTATATATTTTCTATTTTAATTAACACCTGCTGTTGAGTGAAAAGGCCTTTCCTTACACTAATATATCATTAACAGGAATTATTTCAACTCCAACTGCAGAAGATTCTTGAGTGATAGACTAGCATTTTCACCTTTTAATTATAGTGATAGAATTAATGGTAATTGTTTGATCATGTCGATAACAGGCAAATTCAGAATTTCGAGCAAGTGCACTAGATTAGTCTTTATTCATCCACATTAGAGTAATACACTGGACACTCTAGAACATACAAATCATGTAGGTATGAATAATAACAGGAGTAATACATACGACAACATTTCATTACAAAATTTAAAATTCACATACTTTGGCAATATGTATATAGGTTTAAGTTGTTTAATGTGCTACACAACATCAGCTTTTACTATAAAAAAATTATACCTATACACAAACGAGCAACTTTCCGTCGTAACCATTCATATAATCCTGTCAACTGCTATCTGATTATCGTCACTAAAGCGTAAACGTAAAAAAATCATCTTTTAGTGTCACAGTAAATTGCTCTATTATCTGTTATATATATTATTATGAAATCCCCAAGCATCTAGCTCTCATATATTTTCTTTATCTGGCATTGACCATCCGTTAACTTTTCTTTACGTGCTTTCTTTCCATCCATAACCCGATTTTTCCACTAACGGTATGTTTGGTGATGCTGCATAGAGACATTGAATTTATAGAACTTCCTTTTGAAAGTTTGTTAATCATTTATCAGCAATCAAATTACCCATATCCTGGCACCTGTATCAGGATTAGATACAACATTGTGTTGTTAATCTACCATCAACTTCGACCTGGTTATAGATTTCAAGATTATTTTCCGCTTGACTTTTGGTCATTATGTTCATTATTTTTTTTGTACAACTCCAATCATTTATTTCTTCAGTCCCGATAACTTCAAACAAATCGTTTTGGAAATTCGTGATATTTTTTCGTAGTCTCAGTGGCATTTCTATCTAAAATGTAGTCCACAAACACCGGTGTTGTAACTGGATTGCAAGTCTTTCATAAGCACCGATGATGTCTCAAGTGACTCTTAGTCTGATCACTGGTCGGTGTCTAAATAATTAGGGTAGTTTTAAGAATAATAAGTATTAATGTTTTTTTTTTAAATTCATAGTAAATTTATTCGTATCAAGTATAAAACAGCGTAAGTATAATTTATTGAGTAATTGAATAAGCAATACTATTATTATGTTAATTATCTACTGATTAATTCTTTGAAATTTTATATACAGTTTTTCTGAATTGCAGTACTTATACCGGGGTCGACATATTTTAATTTCTGATACGAAAGTAGAAAGAGGACAAGAGCGCGACGAAATAAACTAAAGATAAACATAAGCGAGGCTGCCACACTAGACAAACGTTTGCTATAAAATGTAAGCCGTGGGGGTCCCCCGCCACTGCGTTGCTCTCCCACCACTGTTAACAAGCAGGCATCGCTGCATATCATAAGGTCATCTTCGGCATATGATAGAAGTGTAAACCGAAATTAAAATTTGACGACTATGATATAGAATACTTAACTCCATTCGATATTGAAACTAATATTAAACATAAATTAATTTAAAAAGAACACTTTCCAAAGTTTCAATTATTTTTAACTTCTTTAATTCTGTTTGCTTAACTCTGCAAATTGCTATTTTATAATCTTCCTCTGGAAAAGTAATAACCATTGTTAAATTTCTTTCAATCGTATGTTTAGCAGTGCATTAACTTAGTTTGTTTCGATCATTTTATACGAATTTAAAAAAAAGCAAAGTGTTAGATGTGGCTTATTACATTTTTGAAAATGGCATTTATTAAATTTAGGGCATATTTGTTGAGATTAATATGCCTTTAACTGCCTTACTATACGTGGTTTATATTTATAACTTATTAACTGAAATAGTTTTTCTATGAGTAATACGAAATACCTATCTGTAGAACTTGATTTTTGAAGTTGTTATAATTATCTGTAATAAATGTAAAATTTGACAAGTTTATTTGATTATTTCCTTGTTTTACTAATGTAAAGTAAGTTATATATAAAAATTATTAAATTCGTGTACAATATTGTCAGGTATTTTGGTTAGTAGGCATAAAATTATCTACATAATATATACAAACGTAGTTTGAAAGAATATTGTTTTCTAAATCTGCAGTTGCATGATGCGCAATATAACTAAAAATGGAAGATCCCACAGCATACAAACTTAAAAACAAATTTTACATAAATGGGTATATTAAAAAAAATTAATAAACTCTTCCTTTAATAGACTAATAACCTTTTTCACTCCAATTGTACTTCTTATTACAGGTTCGATAGTTATACAGAATATTACAACAGCCAGAGATATGATTTTCATTAACTTTGATGTTGTTTATAAAATTTTTAAAACCAAAAGTATTTTTTTGTGGAATGTTAAGTGTTGCATATTATATATTTAATTGATGATGATAGAACTATGTGCTTAAAATTAGCACATTGTTTTTATTTAATGCGAGAAACCAAACATGTTAAAAAATCCGAAGTTATTTTTTGATATTAAATATATTAAACATATCGAAAAACAATAGCAAATGATTTTAGTTTGATTTCATAAAAAAATGTCAATGCGTTGTAAAGCATGACAGTAATGCAAAACTTAACTTCAAATTTGATAGAGAAAATTGTATGTGATGAACAAGAAGTAAAATCAGAAACATTTTAGAAATAGTGCAAATAAAAGAGAAAAATGGATGACCTTACCTAAATTTAGAATTTATATAGGTATATGCTGCTGCTGTTAATTATGAAGGATCTACATAAGTATTTAAGTTTTGTGTACGTCTTCCAGCACCAAACATACTTGTCATCCAATTTACAATCTTATAAATAAAATTTTAATGTTATATTTGATTGAAAAAGATAATATAAATATTACCGAAACGTTTAAACTAAATTTTATATTCAAGGTCGTTAAATGCCTTTATATACATATATGTTTTGGGATTCCTTTTTTATAATCCCAAGATCCGAAGAATGTTGCCAATAAATTTGTGTCGATCGTCAGGCAATCAATACCTACCATTTACATGTGTACTTATCAAAAGGAGATCTTTCGACGCAATTGCAAACGAGAAATATGATCTCGTTTCAACATTTTTCCCAAGTCTTATCTAAATTATGTACGGAGAAGTTCGTATATATATTTATATAGGTCTGTAATTTACATGACTATGTCCTAAATTCGTTTTGTATATATATATATATATATATATATATATATATATATATATAATCGAAAAACCAAATTACACGAAGGTGTAGGTTTAAAAAAAATTCGTTTTGTACGACTTAATATATTGCTACGCGTTAATGTTTTAAAGTTGGTCGTTAATTATATAAGAAACAAGTAAAATAAATGTATGAAGGTAGCATTTGGTATACTAAGATTACCGATATGAAGTAATTTTTAAAACCATGTCACATATGTTTTAAAATATCATTAAAACTTTGGAACCTTTCATATTACTATTACAAACAATTGTGTTTCATACCATATTGATTATTATTGTCTAAGTAAATCAGAATAACGCAGAGAAAAACGATTAATACATTTGTTTAAACATTTACTACTTTTCCTTAGCAAATAAAATGCATTGGCGCGAAACAACTTCGAATTTAAATATAACAAAAAAAACAATACATAATATGCATAATATGATCATTTGTTTGTAAAGGAAATTCCATTAGTTAATAATTTGGTGGACATACATATCTGGTTATTGTTAGTTTGTTTTAAATATGCCATCTAGAAGTTCTGTAATGTAATTTATTTATTTATTTCCTAACAGAATGTTATTTCCAATTACAGGACACACGTGTACAAGATAATAATATAATAGAATAAAAAACAATATAACACATAAAATATAATATAATTTTAAGCAAAAAGACAAATCAATCAAAATAAATTAGTTCTGATTTCTCCCGAAGACAATCATTTTCTCCATGGATTAGTTATTATAAGAAGCAACAGCAACTAGATAACCTTCTAAATTGGAGCGAATGCAATTTAAAGTACGGTAATAGCAGATGGTGATCAATCTTGCGTTTAACATGATCTATATCAAAATTAAAAACTTTAGCAAATCTGTGCTGAACTATTTTCAATTGTTATCGTATTGGAATTGATCCAACATTTGTTCAGTATCTGAAAAAATGTTTGCAATATCTTCAGATTACTGTCAAATAAAATATTGATTCATACAATATCTTAGGTTCTTGTAAATACTTTCGTATATCAAGTTAATTGTGTGTGAGGTGTAGTAACCAGTTTATGTGCTTCTATACTCGAATATCTACCAATAATAATAGGTAAACAAGTATATTGTTAATAATAACAGTGATATTGTGTTCAAGTACAGATCACCTACATACGTATGTACTAAAACAGTACCAGATTTCAATTAGGAAGAGAAATATTTATTATTTTATTCGTTAGATATGATAAGGATCTTATGTTCAAGAAATATGAAATGCTTTAAAATAAAGTAGTGTTACTTTTATCACTACGTTGTATGGATAATAATATACTAAAGTACGAGTGTCATAAGACACGTTTTATTGCACGAGCCCAAGTTTAGGACACGACGAGTACAGCGAGGAATGTTCTAATGGGTGCAAAATATACAGGGTTAGTCATCTCCGCGGGGAATGCAGATTGTGACTGTATGAGAAAAGATACATATATCGAAGTGGTTTTATTCCATGATAGCCACTTATTAGAAGCACGATTTAAAATTATTTTGTATTATACAGTGTTCAGTAACTTGGTGGCTCACCATAGTTTTGTTTTTTTAAATAGAACATCCCATATATTATTGCAAGTTTGTATTACCCATATAATTCTTATTCAAAAAGTTATAAGATAGTATAGGCCTAAAATTTAAAGTTTTAGATTTATTACCATTTCTCTGAGAAATTTAATGTTTTTATAAAATTATATTTCTCGAAAACGACGCATTAGATTAACACAATTTTTGGTCGAGTTATTCATAATAAAAGGGCCTAATACAAACATATTTTATTTTTGTACAACTACTAATTGAATTTACAGAAAACTGAATTAAAGTTACATGACATATTTTTGTCTATAAGTATTTTTTTTCAAATCGAACTATATACAGGCTGTCTCTAAAAGGTGCGGAAAAAACGCTACCACACATTTCTGAGGGCGATCTAACCCAACTTACCTCAGTCCAAAAGTGGATGCACCATTGCATTGAATTGCCACAGGAATAACACCCATATTACAGAAGCATATGTGTCCATATACGGAATGAATTTTTTATATCCAGATTACTCATAAACGGCCGCTCCAATCAACTCTTACCAGGTATACCTTTTCTAGGTAAAAAACATTGGAGAATAAGAATTTTTATTTAAAAGTTAAATACAGTGTGTCTCAAAAAAGTTATTACGTTTTAAATGGATACAATATGCCGCAGGTGGCGCCCTCTACATTTTGCAATGAAAATGAGAGCAGATTTAAATTTTTTACCCCACGAAACCCCCCTACCCAAATATTGTGACAATATACCAATTATTACAGAAATTATTTATAAAAAACTAAAACCAAATTGAACTTTTGACACTCTGTATCTCCGAAAGCATCCACTTTTGGACTGAGGTAAGTTGGGTTAGATCGTCATATTTTGCCCTCAGAAATGTGTGGTAGCGTTTTTTCCGCACCTTTTAGAGACACCCCAGTATATACAGGATGAGTTATTAGTAGCCGCTTCTGCGATTGCTGTTTTGTTTTTCAAATAAAAGAAAAAACAATTAATGAAAGATTCATGGTTTCTTGTGGCGCATATTGTAAAAATACCCTATATATATTTTTGGATTTTCTTGTACTGCTTTAGATTGTCTGTTCAACTGTTTTATATTTTTCAAAATTGAGCGAATAGTTTTTGAGTTATTAATTTTTTTTGAAAATATTTGACCAAAACACGTGTTCAGAAAAAAATCATTTTCACATTGTTTTTAAAAGTAAAAACAGTAACTTGGTGGTGCTTGTAGCCAAGAGAATTCTGCATCATTTGGTAAAGTTGCACTCTACAAGACCTCAAAAAACTTTGTTTTTCAAAGCCTACTTCCTGAAATTTTCACATACCAAAAATTTATTTTTTTTAAATGGAACAATTAATATTTTATTGAGACATTTTGTTCCTTTTTTATTCTCTTTCATTTTCGTTAACAATGTTCCATACCTATCATTTGTAATTTCTGAAATATTCACTATAGCAGCAATTAGCGGTCAATTAAAGAACTACGAGCGCTGTTGTTCTATGCACCAAAATATCCGTTTAACCAATGAAAGGTAGGAATGGCGCCCGACATCCTTAGTCAACTGTCAAACAAAGTAAATGTGAAATCCAACTATCCCAAAAGTAATAATTTTACAGAATGAAGAGCATCGCATTTCAATTTTTTAATTCCGGCAATGTCCAGTTGCAGTATTTCATTTTTGACACTGTTGGTTAACATCGAAATAAAATAAAGGTTATGTTTACTGACATATTTGAAGATGTCTTCAAAAAGTTTTGAAAATCCGTCCGTAGATAGCTAAGATACTCTCTTCCATTAACATTTTCATCAAAGAAATAAGGTCCAATTATGGAACAACCCACTATTATTCCCCACAGTTTTAATGACCAACGATTTTGAAAGTTTACAGGTGTGATACAGTGGGGGGTTTTATGTGTTATAATAACGGAAATTGTGACGATGAAGGTATTCACTTTAATAGAAGGTGGCTTCGTTGGTAAACAACAAAAAAATGAGAAAGCCAGGATAATTTATCTGCTGCCAATTGACAAAAACGTAAGCGATTCTGAAAATTTCTTTCATCTAACCCTGTGTATGAATATGCTACGGGTGAATTTCATATTTTCTAAGTATTCTCGATTCTCAAATTTGACTTACGTCCAACTGACGATTAATTTTCGTAGTACTAGTATGGGCGTGTTCGACTACACTCGCAAGTACCATAAACGTCTTATCCTCACCAGTTATTGCTTTTTCCGCTCTTTCTTTCATATTCAGTACTTTGTTCACTCAAACCGTCCCTTTATACTTTCGAAGGTTTCTGGCTTCGGTTGACTTCTACCAGGGATCGCTGTGAATAAAGTCTTGGTGCTAGCAAAGAGTTTCTTTCAGATTCACTCTAAGCGTCAATCATATCTATTAACTCTTCATAAGAATAATTTATTTGGATGATAACTAATAGCTATGATTTCATAAGTTTGACATAAATGTATACCGACTTTCTTTAACAGTTGACTCAGGCAGTCAGCCGCATTCCAGTCTTTATTAGACGATTATTTGGATGCATAGAACAGCGCCCGTAGTTCTTTAATTAACCGCTAATTGCTCCTATAGTGATTATCTCAGAATTTACAAAAGATAGGTATAGAATATTGTTAACAAAGATGAAAGGGAATAAAAAAAGGCATAAAATGTCTCAATAAAATACTGGGTGTTCCATTTAAAAAAAATAAGTTTTTGGTATGTGAAAATTTCAGGAAGTAGGCTTTGAAAAAACAAAGTTTTTTGAGGTAATGTCGAGTGCAACTTTACCAAATGATGCAGAATTTTCTTGGCTACAAGCACAGTTAATGTTATCACTTTTAAAAACAATGCGAAAATGATTTTTTTCTGAACACGTGTTTTGGTCAAATATTTTCAAAAAAAAATTAATAACTTACAAATTATTGGCTCAATTTTGAAAAAGAAAAACATGTATTTATCACGTGAATAAGTCATTACTCAATTACGTCATAAATACAACGCGGTTTTCTTAAAAGAGTTAATCTTACGGAAAAAGTATACATATACTTACATAAAACATTTTAATTTTTTTAAAAATCACATAATTATATTTTGTTAAAAAAGAAATTGTTTTGGCAGTGTATCAGCAGAGAAAATTATGTGGTTAAGCATAGTGTGTGCATTTCTATAACAAAGCACAAAACTATTCTCTTTCGCGGTAAAATTTAGTTCGCGAATGTAGAATATCCTGAAGAAAATAGCCTATTGAAATGCATTGATAAAGTGTTAAAAGAATTTGAGTCTATTAAAGTATTAGTTATAAATAGGGAGCGGAATCGAGCGAGTCATGACTCATCGCCCATGGGCGCGCTATTGAAATGCTGTATTTTTAAAGAGGTTTTAATTTTATTTATATAATTGAATAACAAGTGGCTGGTGATTATAAAATACAAAATACCCTACTATTTGTTCATTTTCTCTTCTGTAAGACTTGTTCTCTTTGAATTAAGTACATCCTTGTAGATAGAAAACGTCCCTTCTACATTAGCATACACAATTGCCGCAATGTTATTAAACCTGGATTTCTATTAAAAACTGCGTCTAAGTCACTTGGAATTATTAATAGCCACATCTAATGTGGTTAATCCATTTTTACTTTCTTATACGTAGTATAAGGAAGTAATGTGAAATTTTCGACATCGAGATTTTTGCAGATGTCCACGTTTTGAAGTCCCCTGATACCGAAAAAGATGTTTTTAAAAAATGTCTGTGTGTCTCTATGTAACCACGATAACCGCTGTAGATATCAATTCCTAATGTTGTATTTACGTATCTAATCTCCCTCTTGAGATCTGAATAGTTTTTCAGTAAAATCAGTAGACCGGAAGTAGCAGTTTACTTCAGTGAAAAAATTAAATTTTGCCAAAATTTCGTCAACTACTAAATTTAAACAAATTTATAAAGAATTCATATGTACTTGAAATTAAAATTGAGAAAAATTTTATTTAAAAAGTTTTTCGAAGCTGCTACCGGAAGTAGGTCTTCTACTCCTATCGAAAATCAGTTTTTTGCGAATATTTCGCATGTCATGCTTTTTAGACAGGTACGTTACGGGTATAAAAGTATTTAAAACGTAATTTTCAATATCTTTTGCATAAAAACAATTACAAAATTCAGACCGGAATTACCACTTTTACTCTTATCGAATAGCGATTTTTTGCGAATATGTCGTAATTTATGCATTCTATTATGTATTTATCAAGAATACAAAAGTATTTAGTGCTAGATTTGCAATATTTTTTGAATATATGAAATTTCAAAATTCGGACCGGAAGTAACACTTTTACTCTTAGGGAGTAGTCCTTTTTTCGAATATCTTGCTAAGTATGCATTCTATAGCGACTTATTAAGAGAACAGAAGTACTTAGAATAGGATTTTGAATAATTTTTGTGTAAAAAAAATATAGTATAGTTTGAAACGCTCATACGTATAAGAAAGTCGTGTGGTGGCCACACCTCATTTTTTAATTTGAGATTCGATTTTCAAAATATGTCATTAGTTTAGGCAAATTTCCAAAGTGTTGCTGAAGGAATAACAACTGATTTTTTAAATTTGGAATTTGTGTTAGTTCCTTGCACTCAGAAATACTTCGAGCATCGTCATTTAAACATGTAACGAAATTTTGTAAACTATCGAAATTCTCTGCATGAAAACTATTTCTGTGTATGTTTTAGCAAAGCTAAGTGACGATATTTTACAGACTTTGCAATAAATTTCGGAATCACTGACAATTAATTTTTATCTCAGAAAAAGTAACATAAACAACGTTCTAGATCTAAATAAATGATAACTAAAAATGTAGGCGTATGTTATTGAAACATACATATTATATTGGGAAATATAAGGTAAATATAATAAATTTTAAAAACTCGTCACCCTTGTACCTACGCCGATGAAGAAAGGATTTTATTCATAAATTTCCTTATTTTATGGCAGTTTTTTTCTCTGATTCTCTGGAGTAAACAGATGTTACAGTTCGCCCTATGAATTAGTGCTATTCAGATATAATGTAAACAACACCCAGTTGTTTACATTATTTCTTTTCACGGTTGTGGCTCCGTGGTAGTTTAGCTCGCTCGATTCCGCTCCCTAGTTATAAATCATAGATTAAGCACATATATCGGTAATTCTTATTTTTTCCTAATAAACACAAAGCTCAACTTCACAGCAATTTAATAATTACTTGTATTAACGCTGATATGTAACATTTAACAAATATATTTATATAGGGAGATTATACAGCAAATATTTAACAAACTAATTTAATTGCAATTTTCGAAGTACCTACTTTGAAAGACACAACAGTTTCGGCAATTCTGATGAAAGCACTCATCGAACTATTCAATATTTCTACGTCGGAATTTGCTTGATGACGGTAGTTTGCACGATGGGTGTTGTCAGCGTTTAATCGCTAATATTTGTTACTGTCAAAGTGGGGATCTTGTAACCATAATCCGGCTCCTTTGGTTCGAACTTTCCCACAACAGAGACTCTCACTCCCTATACCTACTTGATCGTAATTCTATCGCTTCGTCTTGTAGCAATCTATTTGGAAATTATAGCCTGTATGTGTGTATGGCGTCGTATAAACAGATACTCTGTTATATATCAAAATCCCGTGCGAAATTTAATAATATTAATTTTCCCTACGCGCAGGCTCTGTTAGGTTACGTTTTATCCATTTAATGTCGGAGAATAGAAGAACGCCTATAACGTAAATATTATCAAGTCTAAATAAATTAATTATAGCTATCTGCTTGCGTAGAATATTGAATGTATATTTAAACACATTCATATCTAAATATAAATGCCTCGTTCATTTTATAACGTTTATTTGACTTGATAAAATAAGTAAAACATGGTAATTATTCATTTAACAACCATATTTACATTACTTACCACCTCTTTAAAAAAATATATACCTAGTTCTAGTTCCTGCAAAAAATAATAAAAATAGTATAAATCTCCCACAAATGTAAAATTCTTTTAGTTTAAGATTAAAATTGACAAAGGAAAATTAATAGCAATTTTACATGACATAAATCGACTTTTATAAAAGTATGCCTAAGATTTTCTCGGAATGTAATTATACTAGTCAACAAAGAATGTTGTACTACATTCTGCTACGTATACAGAACTCTGCAAATATTTTTGAAATTGTTGAATAATGAAATTTTTTTATGTATTTGACAGTCAAGTCTGCAAGTGTTTCTTACGTTCCAATCCTTAACCACACTGCTATATACTATATTAATGGAGAGTATTTCAATTTAAAAATTAATTGGTCAGGGAATCACACATTTTATACGTATTGCTATGACCTCCACACTTAAATAACTTATTATGAAAACACTAATTTTCGGTAATAGTAGATTGTTACTTTTTGGAGTAAATTTGTCATATTTGTTATGCACAAATTGATGCCAATTGATTTAAAACCAGGGTTCAGAAAATACACACATTATACACACAATGTTCTGTTCAAAATCAACCAACACATATTTTTATTTTCATTACAATTATGTGCGTCTTTAAAATTCGTACGACACCGAACACAGACATGTACGTGTACATATTTTTATTTTCATTACAATTATGTGCGTCTTTAAAATTCGTACGGCACCGAACACAGACATGTACGTGTTTTATTTTTATATTTGGTTCCGTACACGGACATGTACTGTACACGTATTGTTCGATTCGAACACACTTAAAGCGTACATGTCGACGTGTACCTATACTTTAAGTTCGTGTACGCGTACGTGTACGCTAAAAAATAGATACATGAACGATAGACATGTTCGAGTGTGTTTCCATATTTATTAAGCATTCAAAGTTCAGAAAAATACGCACACTGTATAAAATACTCGTACATAAATGTAAACAAACACAGCTCGAAGCAACCAACACATATTTTTATTTTCATTACAATTATGTGTGTCTTTAAAATTCGTACGGCACCGAACACAGCCATGTACAGTACTAACCAAGTTAAGATCCAAGCTCTCAAAGAAGTCTCTTTCTAATATTTTAATAACAAAATTAAACTTTGACTTGCTCGACTGTGCAGCTCTTAAAATAGAAAACACCTGAAAACAGTGAACAACAACAGATAAATTTTAGCCGCATAGAGAAATTCATATGTTTTTTTGTCAACTATTTTTGTTTTGTTTTGTTATTTTATTTTATTTTTTGGGTTATTTCTTATTTATTTAATTATGTATTTAAATTCTTTTAAATAAATTTGGTTGAAACAATTGCTGTAATTTTTTTTATGTATACATATCAAAAAATTCATTTCTTTTGCATTTTCACTAATACGTTGTCATATTGAAAAATTATTGCAATAATCTTGTTAATGTAAAGTGATGAATTGAAATTTCAAAGCCTCCGCTAAGAATTAGTGATAGTTATTGATTTAGGTAGAACCACCTGGAATTCCCGCAATTAGTATTAGCGGCAATTTAATGAGGGGAATTTCTGCATTTCACCCGAAAAACTTGACCTTTTTGTAGCACGCAGGTATTTTTTGTATGGAAATATCCAATACAATTAAAGCAACAACAAAGGCATACACAGCTTTTGCTAACTTCATGCCTGGTTTTCATTCTGCATAATGCTGTTAATAAATATGGAAACACACTCGAACATGTCTATCAAAAACACATCTATATTCATAATAAACTTATCTAGAATGAATAATTTGAAGAGTTATTCTGTCAGAATACAAGTATATTACTCTTAGTATTTTTCTTAATCGCTATATTTATTAAAAGAATCGTATGAACACTCTACAATATGCTCCTACAAATATTAGTATTGAATTGAAAAAAAAACATAGAAACGTTCTCCAAAATTATGTTTTAAAAATCTTAGTAGATCTGTGGAAAATGCTTATTATGCCAGAAAAAAGTTGCGTTTCTTATTTTTTTCTAAACGTTAGACTTATCTACCCTTAAATGCAAATGTCTTTGGGTTGACATATTTCGTACGATTTCTCCTTCTTCTTTGTCAGTTTTCCATCTTGGTCCAATTTATATCCTTTTTCATCAGGACCGTATCCAATTTCGAATTTCCACACTCATATGGACCTTTCTCTTCTTTATCTTTTTATGTTTTTGGCATTTACACTTTCTGTTTTCTTCTTTTATCGCGCATTTTTTATAGTACCCAACTACGACAGTCGCAAATTTTTAATTCTTTCTTGCTATTTTCTGAAGTTGATTTCGTATAGTTTTGTTGCGATTTCTTCTTTCTTATTGTTTTATAATACTGTTTCTTCGAAATCTCTTTTTAGTTAATCTGGCTTTACTACTTCTTTTATTATTACGGACCCAATTGTATGCCTACAATTTACGATTTTCGTCTTATTACCATTTTTATGAAAAATTCATGTATTTATAAAATAATATTTCTCGAAAACTACTTATTAGATGGACACAATTTTTGGCAGCATTGTTCATAATAATACATATTTCATTTTTTTACAATTACTAAGTGAATTTGCAGAAAACTGGATTGAGTTACGTGACATATTTTTGTCTAAAAGTGATTTTTTTTAAATGGATCACCCCTATATCGGTTCATTTTTTAATTGCTTATTAAATTACGTACCACCACTATTTTAAAAGTGACCATTACTGAGCAATTGTCGTTTTTTGATATAATGTTGCCAACTTTATGTTTTTTATTTTAATACGGTCTTTTTGTACTGAAAGAAATCATTTATTAACCCAAAGAGCTTACAAGAACAATTACCCTCATAGCATATGTCCCAAAACAGACGCCTTTGGAAGAGAAATGGATGCTTTCATTACTACTGGTAGTTTCGCTAATTCAAAACCAAGGAAAGCTAAATATGTGGTTAATGATAAAAATCAATTAAGGCTGCGTTTGATAAGGTTTTGGCGGGAGAGAAATGGACCCAAAAAATACCATTTTTATTTCCATTTTTTCAGGCGTAAGAAATCAAAGCATGTAAATTTTATGCATTAAGCATGAAGATAAAGGTTAAACGAAGTGAAAGGTCGTATTCTTTTTCAAATTAAGTTAATATATAAGCCGTAAATAAAATGGGAAGACAGTGGTTTTGCAAGTACTACAAAAAGTGGCTACATTTAAAAATTACACAGTAAATTTATATGTAATATAGCAAGTACACTCGGTATTTATATTTGGTAGATAAAATTGGTAACAGTAGCTAAATATATGTGTAATTTTTAAAGTGATCCATGAAATAAAATTTTTAACATTTTTGTAAGCAATTACATACATTTACAGATATCTGTTACATTTGCATCGCTTTACAGTGTAGCACTTATGGAATAGATGGCGGTAATTTCTTGAAATTATTTAGATATTAATTGCATGTTATATAATAATTTAAGTATCATTATAATTTAAAATTATAATTAACAGCAATTCGTGCGGCTACTAATTATAAAATTTAGTAGGTATGTTACGAGTATTTTAAAAATACCTAATAGACAATGAACAGTTGGTATCACAGGTTGGCACCATAAACCATAAAAAGTAACTAGATAGTAGTACATAGTTTAATTTGTGATTTTAATCAAATTGTAATCTTTTAAAATATGGAGTTTTCTATTATCTTTAATTGAAAGATGCCTATCCTTTTACTAGAGAGATGAATTATGGAAATCAATTAAACTTGGCTGCTTTTAATGCCGATAAAAGCCTAATAGCTGTTTTATATGACAGGTATGGCGGTATGGCATACTTATACTTATACCGCAAGATCAAAAATTATGTTGATAAAGGTTTGCCATGGAATGTAAAACGTCGGTCCTAGATATTCTTTTGAGATAGTTCTGAAAAATTATCAGGTTAACTGTCATACTGACATTTGACTGATATATAATTTGTAAATATATGTTTATTTAAAATGATTTACATGTTTGAATAACATAACACGAAAATTATCCAAACATAAACGCTTACTGTATTCCCAGATACCATTAACTAGCACACCTGTTCTAAAATACGCTTCAATCTTGTAAGTTTTGTGTCCTATGGTGTACACCATAATTGAAAACCTACAAGATGTCAGAGAAAATATAATGACAGTATGACAATGATATAACAGACATTAACAGACAAACGTTTTACATTCCATGGCAAAGCTTTATCAATAAAATTTTTGATCTCGCGGTACTTCCTTGTTAAATTTCCTTAGGTAGGAACCAATACACTCTGTTAAAATAGTACCGTTTTGGCGCGATATTTGAATTAAAAATTGCGCTTTCAACGTACAGTTCTGTGCAATAAATTGGCGTACACTTAATATACGCTTATGGAAATATGACGTTTGTTTGAATACCTGTCATGAATGACAAATTGAATTGACGCTATAATTCCATTTGTCAACTTAACTTAAGCCATTTTCACAATGGCAAAATAATGTCAAAATTAGCAATAAGACGTGTACGCCAATTTATTGCACAAAACTGTACGTATGACCAAATAATGCCTTAAAATATGTAGAATTTCTCTTATTCAAACTTACAAAAAAAATCCATTCTAAAAACTGCCCAGGAGCTAAAATACAAAATAGAAATAAAACAAAAACTCTAAATTCAAACTATATATCAAATCAAGCGTATATTTAGCAGGTAAAACATATTTATTAGAATGCTGAACTAATGGGTACGTTATGAAGACAATAATATGACTATATTTCTGTTTTGCATATTATTATTATTATTAGACATGACTAACAAAGTTATGATATCGCATAGATGCACTTGCGTGTACGAGACGTATCAAGTAATAGAAAAAGTTTTATTTTGCATAACGCAAACACACTGCTCTTTAACATTGTGATAGAGTTGGTTGTTACTTGTTGGAATTCCATTTTAATAAAATGCACAAAAACACTTGAAATAAAACAAGGTGTTTCAAATTTCCAAAAATTGTATTAACAAAAATACGACTAGTTTCGCACACACTGTGGGCATTTTTGTTAATACAATTTTTGGAAATTTATTTATTGTATAGTTTTGTATGAAATAAGAAACTCGAATGGATGAGTATCACTTACCTTTAGCATTTAAAAATATGCTTAAGGATAACTAAATTTATAAATAAAATAAATATATAAAAAGTAATTGAATTTAAATTTTTACAAATAAATTCAAATGAATGCTTAAAGTTCGCGCGTCTTTCTCCGTTCAACATGAAAGTTGACAAGTAAGTATTCATTAGATTCATACGTATACAATCAAATTGCAAAGAAAGCATGCACAGACGAAATTTTCGTATGTAGGTAGAAATTCAATAAGCAGGTAAAATGACCTTGAAATGTTTTACAATCGTTTCTTTAGAATGTTTAGAATTGTTATAGTGGCGCCATCTAATTATTGCTAGTAGTACTTAAGAAACATGAAAAGCTTAGATTCGAACCGAAATGGATTTGGAAGGATTGAAACGCACCCTTAAGCATATATATGGCAACAACAGAAAACCGACCACTTTAGTACCCATAAGATAACTCATTTGCTGGATATTAGCCAAACTACCGTTGCAAGAGCTTTAAAATTAAATAAATATCATCCATAATGAATACATTTAAATACTGAGTTAAGCACCCACCATTTTAAAGCTAGAAGAGTGTTCTGCCAATGGGCAATAATTAAAATGAATGCCCGGGCAATTCCATTTGATTATGGGTTATCTACTGATGGAGCTGGTTTCCATAGTAACGGAATAGTTTACAAAGGAAATTTTCATGACTGTTTAAATAAAAACTGTGCATCTTAAATATTTTCCCCGGCAAATGTACCGTACATATAGTTCTTCATTACATTTTATCGTTCTTCCATCTAACTGTCTATTTGTAAATAGTAGGTCCTTTGTAGTTTCTAAATACACACTCTAGTCAAGCAGTTTCCATTCTTACTTTTTAATCTTTTAATTTACAACTGCGTACGTTTTCATTTGAAATTCTTGGTTGTTTCCCTATTCTTCGGTATTAATAAAGTTTTCAGTAAACAATGATGGCTTTCTAATTATTTTTTTATTTTGTTCATAGTTCATAATTTATTATCCATGACATAATTTTTAAAGATGTCTTCTTTCTGTATTCTCTTCATCTACATCATGTCCGTACGCGACTATTCTTCTCCAGCATTCTGAATTTGAGAATTTAAGAATTCCTTTGCACTTATCCCATTTGTGTTAGTGTCAAATCGAGTCGATTTTTTGAGTCTCTTCAATCGCTTCTTTTTCTTTTTGATTCAAACTTAAAAATGGTTTAGTTTCAATAGGATATTTTTTTCATTACTTCTATTCTCGTAAGGAATTTCATTCTTTCCACGTTTTCAGTTTTTCGCTACTAATTATTCTCTCTCTTTGATTTAATATATTCTGGGTTGGGGTGTTAAAATCGTTCATTTGCTCAGTTTCTAACAATTCTCACTTACGTTTATGTTTGTTATTGTGGCGATATGCGTTTCGTTTTTTGTCGTTCGAAGCCAAAGCTCATCTTCGGGGATGCATTCTCAATTTTTTTATATAAGTGTTTTTTAAGCTCTAAATACCCTTAACACTTAATACATTTGTACATAATGTCCAAGACTATGCAAAATTGGGCCAAAGTGACTGAATACTTGGCGCATATTCTTTAAAAGTTTTTTTCTACTCCCATACTTTAATTGTATTATTAGATATGCCGAACGCAAAACCTTTAAAACGTCTCTCTCAAGAAATTCGGCTTTCTTATGGTACATGCCAAACGATTGTAAAGAAGGACCTGAACATGCATCCATATAAGATACAATCATATCAAGCTCTTCTGCCTGCAGACCACCCCAGGCGCCTTGAGTACTGCCATTGGTTTGTTAATAATTTAATAAATGACGATCTGCTGAACTTAACTTTTTTTTCTGACGAAGCTTAGTTCGACCTTTCGGGATACATCAATTCTCAGAATATGCGAATGTGGAGCACTGATAACCCGCATATTTTTATTGAAACGCCACTACATGCAAATTGGTGTTTGGATGGCAGTTTCTCGCAGAAGAATAATTCTGCCAATTTTTTTCAATTTCACCGTCAACGCAGAAAGGTACAGAAAAATTTTTTTGACTGAATTTGTGCAACAGTTAGACGATGACGAACTTCAATACGGTTATTTCCAGCAAGACGGTGCAACAGCACATACTACACGAGAAAATCTTGCTTTTCTCCGCGAGTTTTTTGATGACCGGCTAATAAGTTTGCATACGGAAGTTGAGTTTCCTCCGAGATCACCTTGTTTGACAATTATGGACTATTTTATCTTTCCTTATTTAAAAAATAAGATTTTCGCAAATCCGATACATAATTTGCAAGACTGCAACAAAGAATTGTTCAGCAATATGCAACCATAACGCCAGAAATGCTGCAAAATGCTTTTCGCAGCATGAGGAGGCGCGTAAACTTGTGCATTGAACAAAACGGGGGACATTTCCAAGTATTATTGTAATTTCGTTTTTCTGGTTAATAAAAACGTTATTTTTCTACTCCTATACTTTAATTGTATTATTAGATATGCCGAACCTGTACTTTAACGATGTCCATTACGATACAGATTTTCATTATGTTACAAGTTTATAACCAATAGGAATACAGATTTTTCATTACCATACAAGTTTATATCCAATAGGAATGCGACATTCCAATATTCAAACAATATTCAATATGGCGACTGACAGATATACAAATTAAATAAATGTGACAGTTCTCTGCAATTTACAAGTAAGTACTTAAAATTTGTGCTTTTTTGAAAATGTAAACGGTTAAAATGAGGGATAATGACAGTGAAATGTAAAATTTGAGTCCACCAGAAATTATGGAACAAGCTGTTACGTTTTTTTTTTTGGGTGTATTTTATCCTTTAATGGTTTATTTTTAATTGTCGGAATACGTAATTAGTTTTGATTTAATTTGTGTCATCTTCCTTCTATTACTGCCATCTGGCGTAGGAGTGCCTAAGATTCCTATTACACGCGTTCTGCCTTGCATAGGTGGGCGTAACGTAAATCTGGTATTGCCGGGTAGATGGCGTCTGTTGTTAATTTAATTAATTTGTTACTTTTAATTTTGACTAACTTCTTTTTTTTGAACTTCTTTGGGCCCAGAGTTATGCAACAAATTAGTAATAATTATTTTCCATTCTTCTATGGTTATTTGAACCTGTATTTCTGTCGTATGTTTTAAGTATTAGTTGGTTCATTTGTTCTCTTAGCGCGTTTGACGTTTTTGGTTTGTATGGTCGGTTTGGAGATGTTAAGATCTTTCTCTTTTGATTTTTAACGATCGTTGCGAAAGGTTAGACACGAGAGCAGAACCTTTTCCCTTAAGCTGCCTTGAGAATATGGAAGTTGAGTTGTATCGTTTATAATCGCTTAACAAAAGCGGATTTTATGGTAATTCTCAGGGATTTTTGGTAAATTTTTGACGTTTATTTGAGTCTTACGAGGATATTTCTTCTGTGCTTGGGGATTTGTTAAGCTGCTGTAAGTATATTTTTCCACGTGTCTAATCGATCCTAATTTGTGTCGTTTCTATATTCAAATTTAGCTGCTGGTGTTAGGCCTGATATAAACCTCATTTGAGCATTGTGGGTTGAAGTTAATACGAGAGAAACACGTGCTAGTAATTTTACGGTGCCCAGGAATTGTTGTTGGATCTTGCGGTGAGGACACATTTAAGGTGCAGTTTTTTGGTACACTGTAGCCTTCGAACGCTATCACTTGAGGTGTCGTAAGCCGAAGATAGGAGGGCATATTCCTGGTAACGTGTGGATCCGTAGGATTTGTCGGTTTGGAAGCTGTGGATGTGATGTTTTAAGGTATTGTGTCTGTGTAAATTTTCTCTGTTATTATCCAGAGGGTAGAATTTAATTGACTAAACCGTTTGACTAAATTTGTGTCAATATCGTACAATTTGAACAGTGAATTCCAATTTTCCGGCCTAATTTATCAAATAAGTAATCGTAAATTCCTAATTTAACTTCTTATGGCCTGTGAGCCTTTATGTTTTTTTAAATTAATTAATTTAACGTAGTTATTAACAATAGTGACCCCATTTTGGAGGTTACTTTGACATTTTTGGAGACGTTACGTAGCCATTTTTATTTTTGGATTTAGAAATTGAATTAAATTTTGGATGTGTGTGGGCAGTGTGGCCTCACATCGGTCTTGTGTAAATTCGTAGATAATATTTGATGCATTTAATCAATGATTGTAATTTAATTTTGGTATAATTCCGTAAGAAACTAATGAATTTTATTTAATTGCATATTCTACCTGTAAAGCATAGTTAACTAGCGCTATTTCTTTTATAGGATTAGATATTTTACAACCTAGAGTCTGTTTTCTAACGTCGAATAGATTGTCGGATGCCTCTGGTATACAGAGTGTTTCATTTTGGTTGACGTGTTGCATTATACGATCAAACTGTTCGACTTTGGAGCAGTAGCGGCTGGTGAGTTCGTTTAGGGTGGGCAGTTACATATACACGAGTGGACAAGACTGATTCGTTTATTATCGGTCTTATATTGCCAGATGCCGAGTATAGCACCGATAATAAACGAATCAGTCTTGTCAACTCGTGTATATGTAATTGCCCACCTTAAGCGAACTCACCAGCCGCTACTGCTTTGGAGGGACTTTTGGCAAATTGCCTTATTACTGTGTACTTATAAGAATATTGTTGGTGAATCAATGTTAGTTTTAAGTTGTTCTTGCGTTCACCTTTTGAACTTCTAAATTTAGTAACGTCACGTCACCGAAAATTTGCAACCGAGTTGCGCTTGTGTTTCACTTTCATTGTTTTTTTTTTGCCTTTGATTTAAATATCTCTTGGAAGTTAGAGATTTTATATATAGCCGGTTTTGTACAGTACTGAAGATACGCTGTTGAAATCTGAGATTAAATTTTAATAAATTGTTTGTTAAGTTGAATGAGTGTGTATTGGTCTTATTTACTTATCACCTGGGGGTTTTATATTGGATCTGGTCCGGGGTCTGAATATCTGTTGGGCTCAGCACATTATTACGGATAGGCGCCCTGACATCATAACCTTCGACTTAGTACGGTGTTCGAACCCGCCCTTCTCTGACTGTAGCTGGAGGCAGTGCGGACTCCCATATTTAACATCGACCCTTGGGGAAGTAAGAGGTAAGACTGAGTGTTATAAGTTGGTGATTGATTAATAGACAAGCGTCCTTTTAAAATTTTGAAAAAGAAGGTTAATTACCGTGGTGGTGCTTAATTCACTACCTTCTTGGAATTCTCTGGGTACCGTTTGTTTAAGGCCTCGGCCAATTTAATTTAATTACAAGAGGGTAGCAAAGCCTTGGTAACCACGAACAATTTATTACCAGCTAAATTCGCAAAGGTGCATGGAAAATTTTAACCTCAATTTATGAAATGGAATGTTCAGAAAATAATATTTTATTATGGGGTCGTAGAAAAAATAGTGTATGCACCTCGCATTTAATGGCTATTAAGACACTCGTATTCATTACAATACTCGGCTTCGCCTCGTATTGTAATTTTCTTACTCGTGTCTTAATAGCTATCATTAAATGCTCATTGCATAATATACTATAATAAAACTAAGCTATTATTGTAACCGATTTCACGCAAAATTAACCAAGTCATTCTTGTAAGATATCAAATTCAAACTTTTGTTGACCGTGTCCATTTTTTTTCACCTAGTATATCACAGTTAAACACACTTATACTCAAATATGTTCATCTTATAGACTTCACATTCATAGATATCTACAACGTTGCATTTGACCAATTGCATCGTTCATGTGTAGGCACGGGATTTTCTCTACTTTAAGTACTTGAGAAAACATCAAAGACCCACATACAATGTAGATAACCTCTACATATTCCAATGTATGTATAGCATGTTTTGTATTTAAGGGATAAATAGTAAGACGAGCTCTCAGAAAAGCATTCACTAAATCAATGTGTAGACGATAAAATTACCTTTAAAAAGTATGCTACACAGCTTCAACGCATTTTGTATAGTTCCATATCCAGTTTTCAAGACCATAAATTTTATTTAGTGTTCATTTAGTTGCATTAAATCGAATTATTTACGGGCAACCGCATCTAATTTTAGGTGACTATAATTTGTCACTCGGTTCGTATCAGATGCCTGATCACGTATACAATGTCTATATTTCATCTGGAAATATCTCTTTTAACTACTAGTAGGTACGAGTGTATAAATTTTGATCAAACAGATTCTTAATACTTCATTAATTAACACGATAATTGTACCAGCCATTTACCAGAACTCAATCCCAAAATATATATAAGGATCCGGACCATTACATTGCACACATTTTAATGTATACATCTTAACGCATTATGTCAAAAGTTTTCTTTTTCTTTTCTTTTTGTGCCTTCTGAATATGAAATTTTTGTCAGAAATGGCATCATAGACCTCTATGAACAATTTATTTCTGTAATTCAATGAATCATGCACGTCTGAGTACATATTCCGCCATTTATTAATAGTTTCATTAGGTGATATATAGGTACTGAAAATTGCGATAGTAATTTAAATAATGTTATAATTTAAAATGAATATATTAACTTAAACCTAAAAGTAATTAAATATGAAAAGTAATAATAGTAATAGTAATAATATATGAAACACTAATAATATTAGAGAGATTATATGAATTCTTAAAATATATGAATAAAATACAACATATATACCTACATATAAGATTGAAAAATTAAATACATGCTTTCTTAACTAGGTATTTTGGACGAGTATGTTTAAACCTGACGATAGTAAATTGGCTAAAATAACTAGTAAGCTGAGTATATATTGTTAGAGTTCAACTGTTGACTCTAATAACGTTATTGTAGAAATTATTTATATGAAAATTTAGTTAATTATTGAAGAACTTAGATGATAATAATATGGACAAAAGTAGTTGAAATTGATGTGAGAATTTATTAAGTTATTGTACAATGATATTGTTTGGTATGATACATTACTTGATGGACCGACTGGTATATTCACATGTTGACTAGTTTCATTTTTCATTAGGTTTTACCATAATCTGTAAAGAAATTTAAATGTTAATTATGGTACTATAAGAATTATTGTATTTTGTAAAAACTAGTTTAAATGACGTTAAAGAGGTGAAAGATGCTTAAAAATTGAATATTGAAAGATAAATAATTAAAATTGAGTGAAAAGTACATTTTAAATATCATACAACCGGATGGAAGAGTTAAGTGTCAAAAGTGACATTTGGTTTATAAAATTTCTAAGAATGCATATTTTTAAATACTAAAGGTATAGGAAAGCTTAATTAAAATTTAAAAGAATTAAAATAATGAAATTTATAAAGTTTAGACAGTATAGAAAATGGTCAAACAGATTTAAAAACTATATTGTTTGAAAAAAGTATGTATAATAGAAGATATCGATTGGCTGAATTGAAAATTTATTAAAGATCACCAAGGAGAATTATTGAAACAGAGACAACAGAGAGAACTTTTATAAAATTCTTGAGGCGTATGTGCGTTTTTGAGAGAATTACAAATATTTATAAAGATTAAAGGTAAATGAAACCGAAATTAGTTGGAAAGCGTATGAATAAAACATTCATACTTGTGAGAAAATAATAAGGTGATGTAAAAAGTGTTTGATAACATTTTTTAAAAAGAAATTTAAATTAATTACGTGAACTAATTGGAAGAGTACTTACTATTTTAAAAGGAGAATATCCAATAATTGAAGAGTTCGTCAAAAGAATATTGTCTATTCAGAAGATTATAATAGTTCTATTGTAAATCCAGTGTTCACACAAATCCAGGAAACAGTGCTTTATTTCAGCTTTAATAATCCAGTTGAAGAATACCAAATATAAATATTAATTGTGAGATACAGGAGTTCCATTAGCCGATCCAGGGTGAATCGCGATAGCTGTTAGAATTTGAGTGTCCATAAATCCAGGAAAATTCTAAAGTTGGAAAAGTTCTAATGGTGCAAGTTGGGTAGGCTGTTGTCCGGTGAGAAATTGCAGTTATTGGTTAAAATTCCGTTGATGTCATCTTTCCGAAGAAATTAAACATATTTCCAAACCAAGTATCCAGTAGGACAGCTAGATCGAGAATACCATCTAGAACAGGACTTTTCTAGGATAAAAAAGGATCGTAATAACATCATTGAAAAACAAGAAGTATATATAAATTAATTTGGCCAAAAGGTTGTATATGTAGTGTTTTAATTAGAAATTTATGGAAGCTTACAATTGTTATAAAAGATGACAAATTTACATTTTGAACAAGTTTACATAAATTGATAATTTTAACATTTAAATTTCACAGTGATATAGCCATTGAATTTTAATTTCTAAATTTCCATACCAAACAAATATTATTCATATCTAGAATTATACAATTACATCATTAATATTGTCTTAATTGATTAATGTGTATGAATTTAAGTGAAATATGGTGTATTTGTATATTTGAAGGTATGTTTTATAAAAATAGAAAAGTATTTACCTTCGAGGTTGTTTGATAAAGTGTCCACTATAATAGATCCATATTAGTACCATCTACAACGTCAATTTAATTGGTTTATAATAGTTAGGAAACTGAGATTTATTTGTTATACATTTCACTAAAACGTTTATATTGGCATTTAGGTTGTTTATTAAATAGTATGAGATTTGAATAGTCTATTATTGAAGTAGTGTTTTGGTAGACTGATGAATAATTTGACAGTAGTATTGATGCATAACCTTAAAAAGAAAAACCAATAATTATTTAATTCGACATACACCGCTGGTCTGAGCAGATCTGGAATGCGGCTATCAGTAGAAAACGCGCACAGTGTTGCCTTATGTATTTGAAACATTTTTCCCGGTATCGACTTATAGACTATGCACTAGCGTAATGTAAACATTAAACATTTTGTTGTTGTGCATTGGTTAGGTCAGGCTAGATAAACGTCAGTGGACGTCATGTAAACGTTACGAGTGCATTTAATGCTTCCGTATAGCGCGCTTTTGTTAACGGTAATTTATATTTTATCGAAAATAAGTAATATCACACTGGAGAGAAGTGAAAAAATACAAAAAGAACACAATAATCAGTTTAGAGGTAGCAACGTTTTAATAAAATTGGAATAATTCTGCGTAAGCAATGGTATTAATGTAAAAAGATCGCTAGAAAATTAAACTAAAATATTCTTGAAAAATTAAATTACAAAATTAAACTACCGTATATTAGAATTAAACTAAAATGTTTTTTAAACTAATTAGTAAAAGGAAAGATTTTATTTTATAAAATTTAGTACAAAAATTCTATAAATATTAATGGAGTAAATGTTCAAATAAACCGCCTGCTTGCTCTTGACAATAACCAAGCCTGTAGAAAAATTCATTCCGTACGTTGGCAAGTATTTCAGGCAATATACTATTGGCAGTGTTGACAATCTTTTGCCGTAATTCTTCCAAATTTCTAGCTCGCTCATGCGCATATGTATAAACTTTTTCCTTGATACAGCCCCAAAAGAAAAAATCTAACGGCGTCAAATCGGGCGAGCGAGGTGGCCATTCTATCGTGCCGCCTGAACCTATTATACGGTTAAGAAAAGTTTGTTGAAGAAATTGCCGTACAATCCGTGCAGTGTGAGCTGGACAGTTATCCTGTTGAAACCAAATCTCTTCAACATTAACATTGAGAGCACGAACGGCCGGCATGATATTAGTTTCGAGCAATTGCAAATATCTGGCTGCTGTAAGTGTGCCATCAATAAAAAATGGACCAATAATATGATCACCCAATATACCGGCCCACACATTCAATTTTTGAGGATATTGGGTACGAAGGGGCAAAAACAGATGTTTATTTTGCTTTGACCAATATTTAGTAATCATTGGATTAGAACGACCATGTAAATAGAACGCAGATTCGTCCGTAAATAAAATGTTTTTTATAAAATTATCATTTTCGACGACTCGTGCCATTACACTTTCACAAAAGTTAATGCGCCTTACTTGATCTCCAAGAAAAATTTCCTGGCGTTTTTGTATGCTGTAGCTACGATACCCTTGCCTATTCAAAATCTTTCTAACAGTACGCGCTGGGATATCAACCTGTTCAGATATTTGCCGTGATGAACATGGTTCATTTTGCTCAACAGCACTACATACATTAACTTCCCGTTGTTCCCTTTCCTCGCTCAGTATCCGTATACGACATCCTTTGCTCTTCTCAATGCATTTATGGCAGTCCGTAATACATCCAACAGATTCGAATTTATGAACAATGTTCAAAACTGTTTGAACGGCAGGGACGGGTCTATTTTTAAATGAAAATATGAAACGACCAACTACTTCCTGTGCTGTACTACCTGAATAGTACCATTTAATTATTTGAATTCTTTCTTCCGTAGTGTACAACATCTTAGACAGTGTCAGTAACTCAAAATCAAAGAAAACTGTCCGCGTGAATATACGATTTTCTATTAAATGTCATTTGTGTCATTATTAAGTACTGTCATAGTTATGATGCCGGACTAAATTATATTGGCAACCTCGCTTGCTACCATATGTACGAAATACATGTATTTTATCCCGCATTCTAATAGTAAACAGACCAGCGGTGTATATCTTCAACGTTGATTGATTGCTTACCTGATGCAAGTATTGGAGTAAATAATAAATAGAGTATTAATAAAACAAGGTGTTTTTAACCGGACCTTCTACACGATCCTAAGAATAAATATTATATTTATTAAAAAAAAGCAATTATTAAGTATGAACATTCCTAATTTTGAAGTATTAAGTTAGTACCAACTTCTTAATAAAAAATTATCAAATTGGTGCATATTGGGAAGCCTAAGTGAAAGGAATAGTTTAAAGGTAATAGTTTTATTAAAATAATATGAGTGATTAATGGATAGTATATTTATAAATAAAAGAGTCTCATGTTCATAATTATAGACTGAGTTAGATCCGGAAGCAAATAAACGAGTGGCAAATTTACTAAAAAGATATAATTAATATAACGTTATTTTTTATCATTTTGACTAGTCCAACGTGTGACAAAGTTAAAAAGAGTTTTATATTATTTATGATACCATAAGTAGGTGTTTTTTATCAATATTTTTAAACAATGAAAAATCTGTTTACTTCTTCTCTTAAAAAAAAATATTAATTTTAACAAATATAGCAGATATGGAAGAAGGAAGTTACATATAGACTGAAATGTAAGTATTCACTTTTAAAAATATTCTTAGAAGAACGTCTAGGGGTCAGCTGGAATACAATTCGTGCATAAGTTTTCTGTGCAACAAGTCATGCTGCACTCTTGCACGGTAAACTGGAAGCGCTGTCCTTACACTGCCACTGCACGAGATGCTCTTTATTAAATAGCAATAACAAGAAAGGATAGAAGTATATTGTCAACATGGCCTTCCGATTAAGTTGCGATTTGATTCAATATAAGAAAGGAATTTAATTTAACGCATGCAAGCATGTTACCACATATTGTACAACGAAGATTTTGTTATTAAAATCAGAATGTTCGTTTCCTGTTTATTTAGTTTAAGGTTTTTGTTTGTAAGTTATGTATTCAGATGTTTTAAATTCTTTTCTCCTGATAGATTTTAACTATGATACACTACTTTCTATTACTCAAATATGATTCAGCCATGTACCACGGACTTCCATACTGTCACATTTCCCAGTTATGAAGCAAAGTAAAAAAATAAAAGCATAAAGGGGCATATAGTTATTTCTTTTCTATTAAGACCATGTACTACAGGGTGAGTCATTAGTAGCCGCTTCTTCGATTGCTCTTTTGTGTTTCAAATAAAAGATAAAACTATTAGTAGAAGATCTATGGTTGCTTGTGGCGCATATTGCAAAAATACTTTAAGCTCTGACGCACTCCTAGATTCACCGGAAATGCACGGAAGTTTTTTAAATAACTCACCCTATATATTTTTGGATTTTCTTGTACTTCTTTAAATTGTCTGTTCAAATGTTTTTTCTTTTTCAAAATTGAGTACATAGTTTTTGAGTTATTAATTTTTTTTAAAAATATTTGACCAAAACACGTGTCCAGAAAAAAATCATTTTTACATTGTTTTTAAAAGTAAAAACATTAACTTTGGTGGTGCTAGTAGCAAAGAAAATTCTGCACCATTTGGTAAAGTTACACTTGACAATACCTCAAAAAACTTTGTTTTTTCAAAGCCTACTTTCTGAAATTTTCACATACCAAAGACTTATTTTTTTTTAAATGGAACACCCAATATTTTATTGAGACATTTTGTTCCTTTTTTTATTCTCTTTCAGTTTTGTTAACAATGTCCTATACCTATTTTTTGTAATTTTAAGATAATCACTATAGATGCAATTAGCGGTCAATTAAAGAACTACGAGCGCTGTTTTTCTATGCACCAAAATATTCGTTCAACCAATGGAAGGCAGAAATGGCGCCCGACTTCCTTAGTCAACTGTCAAACAAAGTAATTGTTAATCCAACTATCCCAAAAGTAATAATTTTACAGAATGAAAGCATCGCATTTCAATTTTCTAATTCAGGCAATGTCCAGTTGTAGTATTTCATTTTTGACACTGTTGGTTAACATCGAAATAAAATAAAGGTTATGTTTACTGACATATTTGAAGATGTCTACAAAAAATTTTGAAAATATGTCCGTAGATAGCGAAGATACTCTCCTCCATTAACATTTTCATCAAAGAAATAAGGTCCAATTATGTAACTACCCACTATTCCTCCCCACAGTTTTAATGACCAACGATATTGAAAGTTTACAGGTGTGATAAAGTGGGGGGGGGGGTTATGTGTTAAAATAATACAAATTGTTACGGTGAACGTATTCACTTTAATAGAAGGCTTCGTTGGTAAACAACAAAAAATTGAGAAAGCCAGGATAATTTATCTGCTACCAATTGACATAAATGTAAGCGATTCTGAAAATTTCTTCCATCTAACCTTTTGTATGAATATGCTACGGGTGAATTTCATACTTCCTAATTATTCTGGATTCTCAAATTTGATTTATATCTAACTGACGACTAATTTTCGTAGTACTAGTATGGGGGTGTTCCACTATACTCGCAGTACCATAAACGTCTTATCTTCACCAGCTATTGCTTTTTCCGCTCCTTCTTTCATATTCAATACTTTCTGTTCACTCAAACCGTCCCTTTATAGTTTCGATGGTTTCTGGCTTCGGTTGACTTCTACCAGGGATCGCTGTGAATAAAGTCTGGATGCTAGTAAAGATTTTCTTTCAGTTTCACCCAAAACGTCAATCATATCTATTAACTCTTCATAAGAATTATTCATTTGGATGATAACTAAACTTTTATAAGTTTGTCATAAATATATCCCCACTTTCTTTAACAGTTGACTCAGGCAGTCAGCCGCATTCCAACCTTTATTGGACGAATATTTGGGTGCATAAAACAGCGCCCGTAGTTTTTTAATTGATCGCTAATTGCTCCTATAGTAATTATTTCAAAAATTGCAAAAGATGTAAGGTATAGGACATTGTTAACAAAAATGAAAGGGAATAAAAAAAGGAACAAAATGCCTCAATAAAATACTGGGTGTTCCATTAAAAAAAAATAAGTTTTTGGTATATGAAAATTTCAGGAAGTACGCTTTGAAAAACAAAGTTTTTTGATGTATTGTCGAGTGCAACTTTACCAAGTGATGCAGAATTTGCTTGGCTACTAGCAACACCAAAGTTAATGTTTTTACTTTTAAAAACAATGTGAAAATGATTTTCTTCTGAACACGTGTTGGTCAAATATTTTCAAACAAAATTATAACTCAAAAACTATTGGCTCAATTTTGAAAAAGAAAAAACAGTTGAACAGATAATTTAAAGCAGTACAAGAAAATCCAAAAATATATAGGGTGACTCATTTAAAAAATTAAGTTCCGTGCATTTCGGGTGAAACCGGAAATGCGTCAGAGCTTAAGGTATTTTTACAATATGCGCCACAAACTACTATGGATCTTCCACTAATTGTTTTTTCTTTTATTTAAAACGCAAAAGAGTAATCGAAAAGAGGCTACTAATGACTCACCCTGTATATTTTGTTGTAAAAAAAATGCCAAGTCTCGGAATATATTATATATATATATATATATATAATCGTATCCCTTATACCCATTTCGGGTGTCGGGTCTTCATTCCAATTTACCCATACACAAATTGACGCAATTTCTTCCTATCCAGGGCCATCTTTTTCGCTGCACTCCATGTTTTGCCTCTTTTCGTCAGCATTTTTCCGACTACGTTATCCCACGTTTGTCTCGGCCTGCCTCTAGTTCTTCTACCAGGACTTCTTGCTTCCCATACTGCCTTGACTGGAACACTTTTCTCCATTCTTTGTAGGTGTCCCCACCAACTTAATTGCCTTTGTTCAATAAAATCGAACACCGAGATTATTTCCAACTCTGCCCTGATTCTTTCATTTCTAATTCTGTTTCTTCGTGTTACACCCTTGACTCTTCTGAGGTATCTCATCTCTGCCGCCTGCAACATGCTCTTCTGTCTTGCGGATAGTACCCAGGATTCACACCCATATGTGAGTATAGGCCTGAATATTGTTTTGTATACTTTCATTTTTGTTTGTGTAGTTATTTCTTTCTTATTGATGAATTTTCTACTCATAGCGTAATACATCTTATTAGCTTTTTGAATTCTTTGATTAATCTCTATATTATATATATTAGTACATATTATTCCACCTTTCGTTCTGGATCTTTTCACATGCATTTACGTAATAGATATTCATTACGGGTGCCCTTATTTATATGAACGAATTTGGTTTTAAACTGGAAACACATATCTCACAGATTTTTGGCATTATATTAATAGAAAACACTCCCAAAATTTGAGATTAACTGGATAACGTTTAGTAGAAAGTTCAGTCTTTTCTAGCAATTCCATACATAACTACTTGATTAAGCAATAAAATTCAATTACATTTTAAGTCTATTGTATTTTTCTCTACAGTAAGTTATTACTTTTATGGCTACTTCAGCTATTGAGAAGCCATTGAAGAAAAATACTTCCAGAAGTTTTATCTAGAGACAGACTTTTATACTGACATTAATTTTAAATATTTGTTTCCTTTCATTTAACTGATTGAAAATGTTTCTTTTAAGTTGACCTTTTTTGCTGTAGGATATAACTGTCTGTAGGCTTTTATTACCTGTAATAAAAAAGTATTAAAAATTAATCATTCTTCACATGTTCAGTCAGTATTACTGTTTTGAATGTTTTGACTTCTGTTTATCATTATACCTACTCTTGAATTAGTGTAATCCCCTTTTTGCCACTCCATTGATACTTTCCAATTTATGCATTATGTCCAATGACGATCTCCCTAAGATCTTTATGGAGTTCCTATTCCAAAAAATTCGAATATTTCTTGGTTGTACATTTAGTTACTTAATATATTCCCCCTCTTTACTTCTGCAACCACTCAACACTACTACAGCCATTTTATTCATTTTTTCACTACTTATGTGACTGCCGCATATTGAAGACGCTGCGACGTAACGAGATGTTCTGTCAACATATGAGACAAATATCTTGATAGTATCATCTGCGATTTTCAGAGCATCATTTTGGAACTCAATTGGGTGTGCTTAAAACCACACGGCAGAAGTGAAAACTTCATCAAGGCGAGGTTACTAATACGAACTCCAACTTTTTTTTTCGTTCTAGTTATATTACATTCGGGTCATCCTACATCGACGAATTCAATTGCTGAGATTTAGTGTGCTTCTTTTGACGATATTTCTTCACGCGCGCATTAGACAATTCTCTTTTTCGTTTAAATTTGTCATCGATTTGGATTTTCTTCATCCATCCTGTGTAACAGAAAAGAATTAAATGCTTATAAATTCGTATATAATGAGCAATTAAAGCAATGCTCTATTTTCAACGTTTCTGTTTTACATTGGTATACAAATTATAGTAAATGCGTGTGGACGTTATTTAACACCCGGAATATACTGATCAGTTTCCAAGTCATCCATATCATTTTAATAAACATGCTAAAACTTTCCTGAGCGCAAAGTATTATATTATATTATTATAGAGATAATGTCTCATACACACATAACAAAATTTTTTGGTTAACCGTCCGCGAAGTTCCCAATTAGCGAACGCAACACAGTTCGCGAAATACAATTTCGCGGCCGTTGCTATGGCAGCGGCCGCGATATATAATCGCGTGTATATATATATAAATAAATACACAATATGAATACTCACTTACGAGTCCCGCGCTGGTCTGATGCTAACGTGCCGGCTTCTCACCCATGCGGCTCGGGATCGAATCTGCTCGGGGACATGAATTTATTTATTCATTTAAATTTCAATTTAATTGAAATTAAATACCTCTATATGATATATTTCTCTCGTTCCCTTAGTCGACTCGAGCCGACTTTACCCGAACGAGCGTGACGGCTCAGTCTTGTTCAGTGCCCACAATCAACGCAACGCACCCAAAGAAGTTTACACTTCAAAAACAGTTAATGTTATTGAATGGAGATTGCTTTGGCGTAACTTTTAATGATAAAACAACAGACTGCTTTCTGTGATGCTAATACCTGTTTGCTGATGTGAAATTGATATACAAAATGCAGTAAACAGCTTTCGCCACCAAGTATGCTCGATGAAATGTCCCAGGTTGATGGAATATTCTTTTTTTTTTTAGCCAGAAGCTAAGATTTTGTATGCACGGTTGTTTTATATAAAATAATCAGGCCGGTTTCCCAGATTTCGTATCTTTTTTGTTTAGGTTTTCCCAATAATTTTCAAAACTTTTAAATAAACGAACATCGGGTCCTGACGAGGACGATAATTTCGATTTTTTAAAAACGCCATGCAGAACAATTTCAAACATATGATGCCTGCAGGTATACATATTGCTGTGACCATTGCAAATTAATTATATAAGAAAATTATTACAAGTTCACACATATATCTCAGGAAATTAGCCTTATGCTAATCTGAGACCTTATCACTTCTGCAAAAATGTGGGTTAGGCAATGTCAAACTTCACTAGCTCAGATAATAGTATTACTAATAATATCTCATCTCAGGTGCAGAAATATTCTTTCTGCAAAGGATTGTACTCTTTAGTTTTTCGACAGGTCAGATATATTAAATAAAATACAGAAATATCTTACAAAATCATTTATTAAACACACAAAAGAAATGAACAAAGGAAAACAGACTAATCTAAATTGTTTATTCATATACAACAACAAAAATTAAGCATTCAATATATACATAATAATACAAAAATAAAATCAATAAATTTATTATAAGTATAGGATGACTTGTATCGGTAATTGTTATAGTGAGCAAAAAGAAAATTTTATTATAGTGTATACATTAGAAGATACACTTTGCTTTGATATTAATCATATCCAAATGCATTTCCTCACTTCTGAATAACATTCACAAAGCAAATTCAAGCTAATGAGTGATGTTTCATCCTATGAGTTTATCTTTTAAAACTTATCAAATGCACCCTTAACTCACGTCACAACGTCTCCAATTTCTAATGTTCAAAAGAAAGATGAAAAATTATTCTGAAATTAAATTAAAAATTTTAAGTAAAAAGTGTTTATATATGCATTAAAACGCCGACTCTGTGCGGATATTAATCTTATTCAAATTCATTTTCTCACTTCTGAATGACATTAACAACACAAATTCATGTCAGAGAATCAATTAGGGCTCCATTCTATAACCTCATTATTGCAAAACTTATTTAACCCATCCCTAATTCAAAGAAAACTCAATATGTCTAATTCCAATGCATAAACACAAAATTACATAAAATAATTATAAACTCAAAACAAAAATACTAACCTTGTTAAGCATCTGTATAAATCACCACACTAAACAAGAACACTGTATATTTGTATGTTCTGACTTAAAACTATAAAGAATTATAAAACATAATAAAATTCACTTTAAAATGTATAACTAAATAAAAAAAAACCATAACGAGCCTCTATTCTTATTTAAATTTGTGATAAATTGTAAAATAAAACGTCCTTATTCTAAATTAATTACAAACTACGGAATCTTTTACCGTAACATATCGCGTATATCCATCATGTCTTAAAATAAAATCTTCCGGTCCTTATTTAAATCAAATTTACTTATTTGCATTTGAAAATATTCGGAAAAATTGTTTCTTAAAAGTTTTCAAAGTCCAACAAAATAGTTTTTGTAAAATTAGTCCCTTATAAAATATTAATTGAGAAATTATTCTTTGTCCCTAAAATTATTATTTAAATTTTGATACAGACACCGGATGCTTATTTGTATTCTAATGCGATGTTCACCAGCTAAAGAGTTCCTCGAAAATTAACGTGCAATGCCTTTTATAAAGATTATTCTTAATAAAAAATCTAATCCTAGTAGGTGTATTATTCCCACTCTTAAATACATTTTACTATAACATCACTCGTAGCGGCGTATAAATACATTACTGCTTGAAAACGTAAACAAACAAATGCAATATTAAATTGATATGATTGTGTCAATTTAATATACAAGATTTAAAAAAGAATCTGCGGAAAAGTGTGAAAATGTGTAAATTACTACTAGAACTTCATTTAACAAGGTAGGTACAGTAATATTTTAGCACCTATAACTTTATATTGTAAAGTACACATTACCGCCATTCATAAGTAAGGTTATAAATCTCTCCATTGCTGTTACTATAATTTTTAAACCATTTCCTCATGTTATTTGGATACTTAATTCTAATTTTTCTTGTCTTCTCTCTCATAGAAAACAAAGGAAATACATCTGTAATCATCGGAATGTGTTTGCGTAGGAAAAATGACTCATGCATGGTTTGACAGCATCAGGTGAAGAAACGTTATTTCTTCGGTCCCATCATGAGATACCACAAGCGGCCCATCTTTTCACGCAAAAATTATAGACAAACAATTAGTTATCAATATTTTCTTGCTATACACGGATTATTAAAATATTAATTTTAGAAATAAAAATTATGACATTGTTACATTGTTATGCTTAAACTAATACAAGTTTACTGAATTCTAATCTACTATAATTTTACAATATATATCTATAAACAATATGTATTCGTTAATCTTAATCTAAGACTATTATAAAAGAAAATTTAACTTAAATCTAGTTGTGGTCTTGAGAATATTTAGATACAGCTTAATTATAATTATCGAGACCACAGCAATATATATATATATATATATATCTTTTTTCAAAATTTTTTGTGGAGAACGCTATCACTTTAAAATATTCAAGTCTGTGAAGTTATATTAGTAATGAAAGCTACTATTTTCTCTGTCAATAATTAATAAGTAAATAACACAAACTTTAGTTTCAACAATATTTAATGTAGACACTACATATTATGTTTCACCACAATGTGGCTTAATCAGGTGATAAAAATGTACAAATTCAATATATAAAACTATATTCATATATAGTTTTAAATTTAGTAGGGGGGTGCTATTTAGGTCCACCTGACCGTTTAATATTATACATAATTTACTAAATTTTATTTCTAAACTTTCCATAAGTTATGTTTTTTACTTTTTTCTTGAATAAGTAAAATTTCAAATAGTTTGTTAAATTTATAATTCGATTCCAGGCAGTGGTTAGAAAAGGTCGATCTTGTCTAACCACTGCCTGGAAATTAGGAAATATAATAAGTAAATTGCGACATATTATTCATGTATGGAATAAGATATGAAATAGTCAGATTCATAAATATATGTACCTAAAGAGTTTTGGGTTATACTTTAGAAAGACTATCCTATATTATTGTAATTTATTTCTTGTAATATAATATTCACAAAAACCACGTATTAAATATGTATATATAATGTAAGTTACGCATAGCTACTATACTAAAATTTCAGATATGTGCTTTGATGTGCGCCGTATTAAATTGTGCACTTACTAACAATCTATTGCTATTTCGGAGCACCTTCAATAAAATCGGTTCCTTTGTGGCGTAGAGCGGCCTATTTATTTGTCTAATTCACCATTAACATAGTTATTAAACATATTAGGTATTCAGAGAAAAATAAAAATAAGTACATATAGATGTATTAGATAAGGCAGTTCGTGTTCAAGTGAACAACATGTATAATACACACGCATGAAAGTATATCAAAATGTAAACAAATATTATGCAGGATTCTCTACCGTTTCTTTAAACGTGTAATAGCTTTTTTACAAAAATATATAGATATATATATATATACCGGGTGCATTTATACATTCCGCCTATTTATTTGGCCCTCGTGGAATTCACTATCACAGCGTTCGCCTGGTTTGCTGCCACATTTGCTTCTAAATTATGCCTTCTTTCTTGCCTCTTTTTGGGAGCTTCTACTTATGCTGGACGCCCACATGGTGCTCTTTTGCTTCCTCTGGTTCTCCAACTCTGCGTCTACTTATGGATGTGGGCTGAACTCTAATATTGGATTATGAGCAATAGCGTTTTCCAGATAAACTACCTGCAGTGTTTAAAATACTTTCCCAAGCCGTGCCTGTTTTAACGTATATCAGCTGTTTATAAAAGCAGCTGAACTGGATCCAAATGCATCATTTTTTTCTTTCAATGTGTTGATGACTGTATCGAAGGAAAGATTATGAGCTTCACTGGCAGCAGCTTCCTCGCCTTCACCACAATCAAAACTTTGGGTTAGGCACAAGAGATTGAAAAATGAGAATGGCTGACTTTTTTCGCCAAATTCTAGTTTACTCATTAAAAACAGAGATTCTGGAGATATCGCAGGCACATTAACAAGGGATATACCATAATAGTGAGAAATTGCTGCTTGATGTTTGCCGAACGTTCCTAGTCTTCCTACAACACAACTGAAACAGCCGTCGTCAACAACATTCAAATCTTTTTCAGTGGTACTGTGTACGTAGTATTTGAGGTTTTTTGAATATCCTTTGACGTTAAATATTTAATTTTCTTGATCTGTCTACTTAGTAACAAATAAGAGATACGATTCCTATTGATAACAAAATTTTGAAGTCGTCGTTGTTAATCGCACCTATATCACAGGATGCCAACACGAAAATCAAAGAGTGGTATGAAGTTTTTCGAAAAAGGCCACTATTACAACTAAAGGATTTTCTTGAATTGCAACAATGATTCTCTCGTTAATATAAGCTTCCTGTTTTTCTCCAATCTTCTGCAAAAAATCGTATTTCATTAAAATAAAGTATAAAACTAAGTAGGATGCACTGTTTTGGATAACCGAAGAAAACTGAAACCAGTTCTATGTTTATTGCGTTAGAAATAATAAGGTGCACATTTGGTTGTTTCACACATTATCGTTAACGCAATAATTGCAATTTGTGGTTACATTCCGCATATGAGTTTCGCACCAAATTCCATTATGCACCCGCATTTGGCACCGAGCTATTTATTGGTGAATTATTGTGAATTGACCAATCAAAACTCCGCTGGTACCAAATACATAGGCAGAATGTATAAATGCATACCGGGTGTCCTAGCAGAGCGGTCCATTATTGGTATCTAATAATGTAAATACCGAACAATTTTTAATACAAAAATTGTAGATAATCATAAGCTCTACAATCTAAAAATATTTTCATGTATACAGAGTGTTCGACAACGACGAGCCGATACAAACTTACGTTTTTTTAAATAGAATGCTATGCATTTTTTTTACATTTTACGATAGCCCTTAAAGGGCTGATTAAACAACTTGTATTTGTCGATTTTCAGCTGTTTCTGAGATATGGCGATTTTTTTTCACAGACAACTCACACGAAGTTCTTTGGGATTACAGGAGACTAACAGCTTTCCTTTCTTACAAGCAGACTTAGTCTTACCTACGTTGACATAGTAATGTGGTTCACCTCACACCAAGATATTGCTATTATTCGTTTTTCCTTTTGAAAAAATGAACCTCTTTGCATGGGCGAACTGAAGATGCCACGATCCTGGAACTTTAGTGACAATTTGTGATTCACTTTTCCAGTCGTACATTTTCCAGTCTATGACCAGCTTACAAATCGTTACAGTACAACCTAATACCTCATCATATTCAGAGGGCTTTATTATAACAAATTCTTTTTCACTTGTTCTTCTATTTCTCCAAATACCCGATCGGGTGGCACATAAGAGTGACCAACTACTGGAAATATCAGTCTAACAGACTTTATAGTTCGAAGTGCGTTTCTTTGTAGCCAAACTGAGATCATGGTCATCATTATACTATTTTTATTTTGACGGCCGTAACCGTCTGCAAATAAATGTACTGTATCAATTGTCTCTTTATTGTTAAACTTATTTAATACATCTCAGCTGGTGCAATAGCATTTGAGTTTTTAGGAAAGTCTACCTCCGACCATACATATTATATATTATACAGTGTCTTTATTCAAAAGTCCTTTGGAACATCCATAGACTACTACTAATTAATTTGTGGCTAAGCTAGCTAGCCTGATCAGGCGGTTTTGGAAACGCTAAATTCTTTTGACAATTTAAAAAAAATACTGCGATTTTTCCCGACGCTTCATAAATGCAAAAAATGCTTTTGCCTTTGAGTTATGCAATCGTTGTTGGGTCATAATGTTTTGCTTTACGGAGATGGACATATCTCTGCCTTTAAGTTTCTCTTTGGCACTTAAACAAGTTGAACATATATCTGTCTTCGGAGATCCAAAACCTATGTTATAATTACGATTTATGTAAGTAAGAATTGAAATCTTCCATAATTTTGTAAAATTCAACTCACACGGTAAATGCATGCGAGCGTTTGTTCCACCACGGCAGTAGTGACTTTCTACACATTGAAGTGATTCAATGAAATTCTTTATTGCTGACTTTTTGCACTCATTTGTAATACCTATTCGATTTCCTCCTCCCTTTTATTGAGGCATTTCACCTCGCAATACAAAGTTTTTCATAACACGCTCGATTCTGTCTCTACTAAATGGCGTAATTTTTAAAAATGAGTTCCTGCAAACACGGATATTGGTATTAGAATCTGATCTTATGAAATATTTAATAAAGATTTTTTCATTATGCAGCTTCCATCTTTTGCATTTTTCATCTGTGCAACATGCAATTATAAAATTGTCTTGCTTATCTTTCTCTTTGCATGAGTATAATTTTTTTATGGAACTCTCAAATTTGAAGCATGGTTAACTTGGAACATTAATATTTTTTTTCGGTTGACCATTATGCCCACAAGTTGGGTATTCCGGTAAACCTTTCGGAGTATGTCTAAAAATCCACTTCCTTAGATACTTCTTACAATATCCAATAATTATATTTACCTTAGCCTCTTCAATATTTGTCGTTTACTTTTCGCTGGGATTTTCTTTCTGCACATATTGCCAGATGCAGGTTGTACTGGCGAACTAACAATCATGTCGGGCGACATTAACGATTCAGTTAGTATTTCCATTTTAAATAAGAACTTATATTCAACAAAACGAACTATTTTAAAACTTTAGTGCATTAAGAGAATAACAGAAGCAAAATGAATCAAAAAATTAGGCACAGATAACGTGGTCTAGGTACAGACAGCGTAACAGGACCACGTGTTTTATAGCGATATCTGATTGGTGGGGTACATAATAGTATATTAAAATACAAGTTTCATAAGACACGATTTTTGCGCACGCGTTCAAGTTTAGAAAACGAGCCGCTAGGCGAGTTTTCTAAAGAACAAGTGCGCAAAATGTCTTATGAAACGTGTATTTTATACTATTTTTTCTATTTCGGTTATTAAAAGTTCAAAAAAGCTTAAAATAAGAGACATGTTTTGTTTGAATATTTTAGAAATTTTGCTTTTTTGAAGTTGGTTACTCTGATTTTTAAGTAGAACGTTTTAAATATTTGAATATCGGTGGTGCTATATGTAATTGTGTTTAAAATTCAGACTGATTTATACAATTAATTATTTCAAATTATCAACAAAAAGGACGAAATAAATAACTGTACGCCCCCAGAGATTCGCAAAATAGCAGAAGACAATTTACAAAATCTTTCGTCCACAAACTCTCTACATATTTATCAAAACAAACTTTTATAACAGTTGTACTATTCAATATGGTAAGTAAATGTCAATAGTAGCATCCGAAAACTTATCATTCAACTCTGCTTAACAATTTATATTGCTAATTAGTAAGTGACATGTTAGCATGTGTGCTTTTTATTCTTTGTACAATTTTATTGCACATTTTTGTTACTTTAAAGGCTTATATTTTGACATTTAAATACGATTTGGTTCCATTTTTTTTGCTACCAACTTCAAAAAAATAAAATTAGCGTGCGATAAAGTAATACTTTATGCAACCAAAACGGGTGTCGTAAAGTGAACTTTATAGCACCGGAATAGAAAAAGCGAATTTTACATCCAGTGCAGCAAAACAAAAAGGGAGTATTGCATTAAGTCCTAGATTTTTAAAGGATTTTCTATATCAAAAGGGCATTTTTGCGCTGAGCAACTTGGCTATGCGATAGATAATGTGTTATTGTCCTTCTTGACATTGCCAGCCACATACCAATTTTTAGAGGATGTAATTCAGTCTCTACAAACACGTGGTTTTCTATATAGGGTAAACCATACAATAATTGGACACCGATAGCTATTGGACAACGACCTTGTTTGTTCATTTAGTAAGGTTCGTCATAGTGCTAAGTTCTTGATTTTTACGTAAAAGGAACCCCTCTAGTGTAGGTTAATAGAAGCTGGATATGATTTAATTATTTACAGAAACCTGTAAGACTATAGTCAGTTGCAAACAGTCACTCTGATTTTTGTTGTATTCTTAGCCGATTTCTTAAGAAAGTTTGTAATCTTCAGTGAATTAAATATTTTAAAATCTTGCTGTTTATGAAAATTTGTAGTGTTCATTTAAAGAGGTATGGCTAATTATTATTTATATATTATTTATTAGTTTTTAGCCTCAAAAAACACATTTTTCTCTCTTCCAATAACTGTAGGAAACAATATGAGTTATTTTATTTATCGGACACGTGTCCGATAACTGAATTTATTGCATGTCTCATGTAATGTCATCTTTTTCCAAATCATTAAATTTCCTATATAGGTCTCTTTTAATTCTGAATTTTAGTTGAGTGTTTTCAGTTATTGGACGGGGTGTCTAATAACTGTCGTAAGTGTCCAGTAACATATGTTACATTGGTTACAGTCTTTAAAATGCCGACGAAGAGGCACTATAATCCTGCTTTAATTGTGAAAAGCGGACTTGCGACCTACAGATGTGCTTCAAACAAGTATGGCATATACCTAGATCTACAATAGAATTTAAACTAAAAAACCCTGGCCACAGATACTCTTGTGGTCCTCCCACTATATTAACGAAAGGAGAAGAACATACTTTGTCCAAGTGGATACTAGCCAAAAAAGGGTTTCCTAGGAAAAAGGAGGACATTCTAATCAGTGTTAAGCAATTTCTCATAGAAAATCTTAAACAAACCCCGTTTAAAAACAACAGACCCGGAGATGGGTGGTTTAAAGCTTTCCTGAGAAGGCATCCCGAAGTTACTGAGAGAACCAGCGAGGGAGTGTCTAGTGCTAATGCCTGCGTATCTGAAACTGACATACAGAAATGGTTTTCTGAAATAGAATTGTATATTAATGATAAAAATCTAGGCAATGTGATCAAAGATCCATCTCGAGTTTATAATGGAGACGAAACGGGCTTCCAGATTTGTCCCAACACTGGCAAAGTTTACGCCGCTAAAGGTTCTAAAAACGTTTATACTGTAGAACAAGGTTCACCAAAAGAAACCATAATAGTTATGTTCACATTTTCTGCCAACGGCACTACATGTTGCCCCATGATTGTGTACCCATACAAACGAATACCAGAAAAAATTTCAATATCAGTTAACCCTTTGTGGGGTTAACTGATATTGAAAATGGGTGGATGACTGCGGAAACATTTTACGAATATGTAGCGAATGTCTTCTATCCACATCTGTTAGAAAAAAATATTCAGTTTCCTGTAATCCTATTTGTGGATGGCCACAGGTCGCATCTAACTCTTGAATTAAGTATACTATGTAATCAGCTTCAAATAGAAATTATAGCACTATATCCGAATGCTACGCGTATTCTTCAACCTGCCGATGTCTCAGCATTTAGATGCGTTAGGGAATGACATGTGAACAATTCTGGAGAAACTTTGAACAAACTATCTTTTGCCCCACTGCTTCAAACTGTAATCGACAGATCGATTAAACCAGAAATTTTAATAAACGGTTTTAAAGTATGTGGTATCTATCCATGCATTCAACGCTGATGCGGTTGATTATTCAAAGTGTTTAGCACAAGGAGCAACTAGCATTGAGACAGAAAATAACGACAGGATCCGAAGTATGAATTACACCGAGTTTGTGTCTATTGTGGGAGATGAAAAGGTCAAACAGTTTGAAGGAATAAATGAAATTGCTCACATAGAGGATAATGAAAATTTCTGGAGTCTGTACCCTATATGGCGTCACTTCACAGTTACGTCTCAAAAATTTGAACTTACTCCTCAGAAAATACAGATTGTTGAAAATATACTACTTTCATCGGAATCCGTTTCGCAGCAGCCTAATAGTATTGACAGTAATTCAATAAATGTAGACATGGGTGCACTTTTAGCGGAGAGCGACAAAATTGATCGACATATAGAAAACATGGGACCACTTGCTAAAGTGGAAGAACTAATAATTGACGAGAGACAAGATATGAAAACGCAGAATGAAAATATGCTGCAATACAGTGAGTCAAACCTTAATTTAAGCTCTGTAGGTATGCTGCAGATAAAAAGGAATGGTCAGGATATCAGTACAAAACCAAATGTTTTGAATGCAACTATGTTGTTAAGTGATTATCTAGTGTATCCAAACCTCCACCAACGAAAAGGTAAGAAACCAAGGGAAAAATTCCCCTTTCCTATCACGTCCAGCAAATACCAAGAAATGTTTGAGAAAAAACGTGCATTACAGAAAAAATTAGAGGATGAAAAGGAAACGCGAAAGAGAAAGCGTGAAGATACTAATCGGGAAGAGAATGCTAAATATGCCAAAACAAGTAGAAACCTTAACACATGCAATCAATGTAAAAAATATATAAAGTGCAAGTCATTTCTGACATGTGACGAATGTAATAAAAGCTTTCATAAGAGCTGTGTTCCACAAAAACATCGGCTCCACATTCCTGATGAAGAAACAGATGATTTGTATTTATGTCATGTATGTTATAAGCAAGAAAGCGAATATGACTACAATAGTGAAACATGTTCTAGTTTACTGAAAGAAATGGAAGATGCTAGTAACGAGGAAGAGCAATTTGAAGCAATGTGTCCTACTGCTAAAGTACTGACGACGACGTAGATCAGCTATTCAACTTAAATAAATTAGAATCCAACAAATTAGGACTATAAAGAATACCTATATACCCATAATTGCCCATTAATGCAATTGTCTCATAACTGTACAAACGTTGTCCAATAAATGCAAAAATTGTCCAATTACTGATTTTTTTACAAATGAAACCTATTTCTTTTATTTAATTCCTTACAAAAATACTGTACACAAATATTTCATATCACGTGAAACTAGATACATTTAACTGCTTCCTAGTATTTTTTTCATGCAAGAAAATTTTTCAAATATCTGCTTTTGAAGTTTGATTCGAAAACTTTCCTTAGGTGTCCAATAACTATATGGTTTACCCTACCATACTTTACGATTTTATGAACTTTCATGTCTACTGAGATGAAATCACGTTTCACTTCATCTTCATTTCGAAATTCATTGACCTACTAATAATTATGTATTAGATGACGTACATCATTTTCGTTCTTTGTTCAAAGCTGCGACAACTTCTTCGATAAGCGACGTTGCAGATTTTCAAACAATATTTGTTTCACCAAATCTTGTATTATACGCCGAACATATTGAACAAAATAATAATATACAAAATCTATACCAGAAAACTGTTTCTCAAATTGCAGATGGCAATTTCAGTAGGACATTAAGTTTATTGTGTAGGTCGGTGAAAACCATGGTTAACGTAAAATTACAAATTTGTGTACATTTTTGTAGTTTATATAATAAGTTATTTAACCTACCAATGATAAAAAAAGGTAGTCATTTTGTAGCAATAAGAAAAGTCTCTTTTCGACATGTGGTAATATTAATAAACGCCAACGCAAATAACGGAATAAATAAATGCAGGTACCGTCTTGTCAAAAGTAGGAGCGAGTTAAAAAAATATCTTTTGTGGAATCTTCTATAAACTCTTGATATGTACGGTAAATATATTGTTATATACATTTATGCAAAAATTTTGCATGTACGAATATAAAATGTTTTTTTCTGTTTTTTATAAGAATATTACGAGTCAGCAATACTTATCTATATATCTGAAATAAGTTGTTTATTTGGTGTATTCTATAGGCGTTTTCAGAAATTAAACCTGGGCATTGGGGTTACAACACGGTTTACAACGTGTTAGTAAAATCGAACAAGTAACCGGGTTTAAGAACCCGGTACGGTTTTCATAACTGAGTAAGGTAGTGCCAGGTTGCTTCACTCCCTCTCCAGAAATACAAAGCGTGAGTGTCGATACACAAAACTCTTATATTTTTTAAATACGAAACAAATTTAAAAAAAAGTATTAATTGTATTTTGCCACAATAGCTTTTTAGTCTTTAATTCAAATTCTTTTCCCTTTCCTCTTTATGTTGAGTTGCATACAGATTATAATATTATCCTCAGATTCAAGTACAAACAAATTTGATAATAAAACTATTTCACGAATATTTGGAGTTTGAGTATTCACTGGGTTATCCATTTTTTCTTTCGTTCTGCTGGTACCGACTCTAAGCTATAAATATAGGTTAAGTTACTATACAATATGACAGCAAATTGCGTTCGGAAATGTTTTAAAAAACCCAGTAAAACTTGTGAACCTGTCAGGTACTGTTTGACCGGGACAGTTATATGGTATATATTTTCCGAAAACGCCTTATATTTGACTAATATCAGTTTGTCGTTAGTCTTTTTTTACCTTCACATACCAATACAGAAAAATTAAATCCTTTGCGAAATTTGTATTTTTTTTTTTGTGTTCGATCGGTTATTTAAAGGTATGAAGGAAAATAATTGAAGTCACTACTTAGAATTTGACGTATATTAATTAAAAAGAAAAGAAACTTTATGTAAGAAAGAACACTGCACAAATACATAAAACATTTCCAATGCAATCCAGTGAAAATTTAGAAAGACACAAAACAAAGACGGAGATTTACGAAAAATCAAATGCATGAAAATTTAAAGTAGTACAAGTTGGCAATGAAAACATTTATCCTGACCATAAATGCGGATTTTTTAAAAGGGTTGTCTTAATATAAAAGTATGTAATAATAATAAGTCAATCAAAATGGCAGTGCAAAACACATTAATTTGAAGAGTATTTTCATAGTGATAAAGTTTAAAAAGAAAATTTATATTTGTGTAATTTAATTTCAACATTGTTGAAAATTGCGAAATCTTAGATATTTGTAAAAAAATCGTTGTCAGATTATACTTTATAATTCTAAATCATTTTTATTCAAATAATAAATAACATCACAAGATATACAATATATATATATAGTACTGGCGGTAATAAAGTAAAAATAGTAATGGATTTAATTAAAATTTAAAATATATTTATGTAGCCCTATCCGTTGGGAGCTATTTCAACTGAGGTTGTAGTAATGTATGAAATATAATAATAAATATATTATTTTTTCTTTTAGTGATGTTAATAAAACTATTTGAGTTAAATTATTCAATATTTTTGCAACCTAAAATGTGGGATCATCTTCGTGTCATTCTAGTGTTTATCTCTACTACACTTTACGCTTGGTATAATGTCCTTCTTTTATAATTTTTCTGCTAACTCTAATATATTTAAGTAATAATTGTATGATTAATCTTTAAACATTCTCTTATCTCATATAAAATATAGTACAAATATCTTAGGGCTTCTTTAAATTTATTAGTATTCTCTTAACACCATTTACGTATCTACTTATGTCTGTTTTTGATATTCTTATTCGTTGACGTTAGAAGTCACTAATTTCCTAAGTAATTATGGAAGCGTGTAAATCACATTCATTATTAAAACTTATTCTGAATTAGAATTGAAATGAAAAAACCATGTGTTCATTAAACTGCTAGTTCATTGTTTAAATATTGTGTATATTACTATTTTCTTCATGTGTTAGACACAATTTAACCAAACCACATAAAGACAATTTTATCCTTTTAACTTGTTCAACATGCCTAGAAAGTGATGTGTACATTCTTTCAATGTGCTCACTTTAATAAGGTGAAATTAAATCCTTATTTAAGTAAATTGTGGCTATGGTTTTAAATGGATTTACTTAACAATTTAATACAACTGACTTTAATCGTGTAAGTTTTACAACCTAAAACACAACAAACTGATATTCTATATCGACAGCACACTAATTAGTGCTCAAGAAAAAACAATTTATGAGTCAAATAGAGGATTTACTGTCACTTAATAATACAAAATTCTCAAGATGAAATATCAACCATACATCTTTGTCGGACATTCTTGCTGCGAATTTGTTGTTTTCCCAAGAAATTCAATAGGGAAGCAGTATACTTAATAATATTGTAATCTCGAAACCATGATTTTATTAATTTTTGCATTTAATTGTTAATTATAAATTGAACAGCATCAGTAAATTCTAGTATTTTTACAATTTTACAGTATAATTTTAAATCTTTTGACTTCGTTCCAATAAAATTTTTAAATCGATACACTTTTTGTAAAGTTTTAGGAGGTTAATTTCGCATTTTTGTTTTACCTCCCAATGCAAAAGTGAATGACGCCCTAATAAGTATCTATTAATTTAACAAATTACTTTCGATAATATTTATATTATATTTATCTAAATATATTAAAAAACAAATTTAGGTTGCTACCAATTGAAATTTACAAAATCTATCTAAAATTTAACTTACAAAATATAGTTATCATTATAAACATTTTTAAAGGTCTATGAACTTGTATGATTACACTATAAAAATAAAAAATGAAAAGTTAATGAACGTTATAAAACTTATCCTGAACACTATATTTTTAAATACTGTTTTCTATACAAATCTGTGGATAAGGCATAATTTGGGAGATATTTGCAAGAAACTATTTTTCGAAACAAGTAAGACCAACTTCTGCTAGGAATATTTAAAAACTCTTATTATAAAGTTGTTTTGAAATTCATTGGAAAATCACATTTTTAAAACTAGAATAAGCGATGAAAATAATGAAAAGTTCAACTTAAGTAATGTTCAGCATTTTTTAAAAAATAATGCTATTAGTACTACGGCTATGTAGTACAAATTTTCCCGTAAAAGCCAAAACAATTTAAAATTAATTTTTCCAAAATTAAATGTTGTTTTAATATACAAACGGATGGTTCTTGCATAAATCTATATGGAGACTGGCACGATGAGATAGACTTAATGTAACGTATGTAGAACAAGTAATATTGCAGAAGTAGTAGAAGGTCATCACACATAAACATTAACTACTTGTTGTTACATAAACAATCCTTCACTGAATTAGGTTAATTAAGATAATATAGTTAATATAAAAGAGTAATTCAGTATGATTCAGTATTATTCAGTATTTAGTATTGAGTAGCCAGTACTAAGTTTATTAATTATTTATATAGTGTTAGTGGTATAGCAATGCAATCACTATATGTAGTTGATGTAGTTGCCCACTATGAATAAAAGTGCATCACAACATCAATATGTCTTTTATCAAATATGATGTCATATGGCAATCGTGCTGCTCGAACATTGGACATGCTGGCAGTAAGATGCCACATGGAGATCCAAACCAGAGAATTTTTGGACCTTCTGGTAGTAAGATGGCACAGTGTTACTCTACGTCGCAACCCGGATCAACTGCTTGTAAGGCAACTATACTAACCATTCCACGCCGCAATCCGGCTCATCAAGGAGAGGATTCAGAGGCTTACCGACCATATAAATCAAAAATGGGTTCCTCAACACTACCAGTACTGCTACAAAACCGCAGCCGTAATATAGTGTACTTTAGGAATGAACAGTGGAAAAGCAATTATACATCTTAGGTGAAAATATCTAGTAAATAAAGGTTAGTCTACTGCAAAAAAATATATACCGATAGGTCCAGCTCGGAGCGGGCCATATATAGGCAACAATATACCTATGGACGTAATGCTATGTGGCAACGTGTGTACGATACCACTCCGCGTGTATTTGAATTTATTTTGTAGAATTATTGATTTTTTAGTTTTATCTTTTAGAAAACGTTATTGTTTTTTTATTACTTAAAATTACTTTTCCGTAGCAGCTAAGAATACAATAATAATAATAAATTGGACCTTATTATGTCTGAAACAAATGGGCAAATTACGTATACAGAACGAATATGCAAACGACTATATCCTTCCGCGGTTTAAGTCTTACTAAATTCTTAACTGCAATGTGCTAAAATTGAAGCTGCTGCTGGTAGAGGGGTTTCTCGGTGGGGGTTTCGGTGTTGCCATTCATTGCTGGCTATGGCCCGTTCCGAGCTGGACCTATCGGTATATGGACATACATTGTGAAACTAATACTTATAAATTTTAAAATACGAGAAAAATCTCTAGAATATAGAAGTAGGATCAGTAATGTAGGTTTCCTCTCAATTCCTTCGTTACTTGATTTATAGGTAATTATTAAAGTCAATTTCATTAAAAGCAAATGTATATTAAATTCAATGTCAATACCTCAAGTAAACAAGAGTATGCATTATAGTGAAAAGCATACTAAGCGAAATTCGAACAATCGGTCAAGGCAAAGACAAAAAAACAGTCAACAATACTTACATATTATAGTAAATATACTCGTAGAAAAAGAAATTACAAACAAAGACAAAATTGTATTTAAATATCGCGATAATATATACACAAAATAATTATAATATTAATCAATTTTTATAAACATAGTAAATAATAAACAATATAAAATTATACTATTAAAATATATGAAATATTAATCAAATATAAAGGAATGGAAAATATGCAGATCAGAAACACTATACAATATTACTATAAGATACTATAAAATGGATAATTTATTAAAAGTGTGCAATACGCTGCCCACTTTTGGGAAAATGTAATAATTTCTATTAAGAAAATTAATCGGTCGGCATTTAGCTTTAGAAAACTTGTTGAGATTGTTGCATAAATAATATGAAATAAATAATATGGATTATAGTAAGTTTTGTCAAAAACTACTTCCATTGGACAAATAGTCAAGAGGCTACAATAGCAGCGAGCCAGCAGTACATGCGTCGCTGGCTGACCTACTTGTAATGTCTCTCATGAAATGCATAAAATGTATATAAGTAATTTAGATGCTCAAATAATGAGGAACTAATATCCCATAATATCCAAGAATTAGTTAAGATCTGGTAATATACCGGGTGTCCCAGCTAAGACTTTCGGGTCATATATCTCCATTATTATTGAACAAATTTTTATAAAATTTGGAATATGGACAATTTATTAAGTGAAGAACCGTTGCGCTATACTGATACAACCATAGACTTTAAAACGTAAATTCAACTAGCTTTTATTTCCTGTTATTCAGGCGAGTTAAAGGCAGCATACTTTATTAAATGCAAGATACTGGTTTCAGACTTTCCAGTTTTCAGTGAATCTTATCGTTAATGTCTTTACAGTGGTCAAACAATCAAACTCACAGAACACCCATAGATACTCCACTAAACTGCCAATAAAGGTTAAGTAGGGTTTTCGGGGCAACAAGAGCGTTAAAACTTTGAATTTCAGGTCTGAAAGTACTCAATTTAATTACAAAAGTTGATAACAAAGAACGACCAAAAAACGGGAATACTAAAACAAAAATCAGATGAAAATGTCATAGTAGATGTTCGAATGTACCACCATCCGCTTCAATACATCTCTCTAAATGAATCCTGAAATCATCAATTACGTTTCGCATCATGTTTTAGCATTTATTGATGTAAATGCTTCTCGAATTCTCTTCTGCAAATCTTCAGGAGTTGTAGGCGGTGTTGAATAAACTTTTTCTTTGACGTATCCCCACAGGAAGTAGTCACAGGGGGTGAGGTCTGGTGATCGGGCCGGCTAAGGTTATTGGGCCTCCTCTTCCTACTCATCGTGGCCCAAAAGTTGTATCTAAATGAGCACGGATTGGTCTAGCGAAATGTGGCGGCGCTCCATCTTGCATAAAGACCATTTCATTTCGAAGTATACGTGGTAGATGTCCAATTAAATTGTGAAATTCATTTTGTAAAAATAATAGGTACATGGCGCCATTCAAATTTCCATAAAAAAATGAGGCCCTATTACATGCTCTCCGATCACAGCACCCCATACATTAAGTGACCACACACGCTGCCTGGTTATCAACATGCCGGACCCAGTGCGGATTTTCAATTGCCCAGTAACGCATATTGTGGCGATTTACAACACTATTGCTTTTTAAACGTTGATTCATCAGAGAAAAGCATCCTGATAAAATCACGATGATCTTCAATGGTTTGCAGCATGAAGTAACAAAAATTTAATCTGTTAATCATGTCATCTTCAGACAACTCTTGGTGCAAAGAAAATTTTAAAGGATGATATTTTTTTGATTTTAATATTCTATAGATGGAACTTCTTGAAACCTGCACGTCCAAAACTTGAGAAATATTTCGTACACTTCTTGTTGGATTTTCTTCGATTGGCTCCACTACAGCACCCACTATTTCTTGATCCCCAGTGACTGCCTTTTCCCTTACACGCTTTTTTTTTTTGGGTCCAAAACTATACAACCGCATAAGCGCAGATATAACAACGCTACCTATAACCTGTTTCAGGAAGAAGATGAGGGATATACTGATTGACATGGAATGCTATACAATCGCAGACTTCCTTGCTTGAATAATCATAATTGTCATTCACTTCATGTTGTAAATGTTATCTACTCATTTTGTTTGTATTGTAATGTATTATATTTTATCATTGACGATGCTCTGTAATGTTTTAATTACGAACTAATATACTACTAATTCGCGGACACTTCCTGTGTCTTCAAATAAAGTTATTATTCTTTTGACTTTAAATTTTGAAAGACCTTCGTTCGGGTGACGTTCTACAAGAACCCTTACGGCTTTATTTAAGTCCTTGTCACATTCACAATAAGCGAAAATGATCTCTTTTTTGAGATACATAGACAATTCAGCGATGTTTATTCGAAAGGGAAAACAAAAAATCGAAATTAACACTTTTTACTGAACTGTCAACAATGACATTTGACTTTTTCAAAAATTATGAGGGATGTACAAATTAAATCCTGGCAACGTTATTCAATTGTCTCAAAGTTCTCTATGCAGTAATTGTCTTAATAATTAAATTACATTTTTAGCAACATAATTTGATATTTCTCTGAAACCAAAATTTTGTTTTACTTCATTTTTTCTGTAGAGGCTTGATTTTTGGGCTTAACCATCTAAAGTTATTTTCGTGGAATTTTAAAAAAAGAACGATGAGCGAAAATTGCATTATTTAACTTTCACTAATTTCAAAAGTAACAGGACAATCCTCATTCAATAAAGTATCTACATTTTAAATTTCAAAAAAATTCGTTCAATAATAATGGAGATATATGACCCGAAAGTCTTAGCTGGGACACCTATACACTAGGAAATATCTATCATTCCCAATATAATAAAAATTAATGTTGAAAAAGTTATTATATTTAGGCGATTTGTGTAAAAAAAAAATTTAAAGTTGTCAACGACATAAGCATGTGGGACGCTGCATGAAACCGCTGACAATCGATATAACTACATCATTCACAACAAAAAGTTTAAATTAATTTTTTTTTTAAAGAAATCAATATTATTTTATGACATTGTATAAATATAAATGTAGTCATCCAACAATAGGGATTGAAATTGATATTTAACATCAAATTATATAAATCTATGAAGAAAGTTTGCATGTGTCAAAAAATAAATCGTAAAATAATTGTAAAATGAGCTATCATATTCAATAAGCACGAAACAGATCTAAAATTAGAACCTATATACAGTGATTCCCCCAAGATATACTTAAATAATTGAAGAAATGTGAATAGTAGAATAAGTTATGTAATTTAGGATTTTAAGTAAACTGTATTATTTATAGAATATAAGAATAATTGTCTTACATTAATTAGATTATTTAAGTTTGAAAAAATTATAGATAGACTATAAAGAAAAAAAATTTTTATTAGAAAAAAATTTTTTTTTCTTCAGGAAGGAGATGTAACGTATGTAGAACAAGTAAAATTACAAAAGTAGTAGGTCATCAGTTCATCACACAGGGTCTCGTTATATAGACAAGGCCTATATACATAAACGCAAACTACTTGTTGTTACATAAATAATCCTTCACTGAATTAGGTTAAGATAATATAGTTAATATAAAGGAGTAATTCAAAAGAGTATTGAGTCAGTATTATGTTAATTAAGTATGTATATAGTGTTAGTGGTATGGCATAATCACTATATGTAGTTGATCTAGTTGTCCACTACGAATAAAAGCACATCACAACATCCATATATGTTTGATTAAACGTCCAACCCTCTAACAAAGGACGGATGTCATAAATGGTCGAAAATATGACCAAAGGTTAATAAAATTAAATTTTGTGTAAACGATTAAATATTGAAAAGAAATATTTTACCATTAATTCATATTCAATAGTAAGAATGTTAAGTAAAAGTTACACCTATTTTAGTTGGCTAAATTTGGCAAAAAAATTCCAAATAAATTCTTAAATTTAGCATATGATTAACAAAATTATTATATAGACGGTGCAATATGAATTACACGAATATACTGATGAGGATTTTATGATTAGATTTCGGAGCGATTGGCTTGGCAGCGTTCATCTACTAAGAGGACGTTGGTGTCAATAGTGTCCGATATAATTCAATATATTAATTCAGCATATTAATCATTGGGTTTGAAAAATTGGTGCATAGAATATTTCCTTCACCATCACCAAAAAGATTTTCCAACCAAAAAAATAGTCTGGCCCAGTGACAGAAATTTACGTGCTGGAATTCGAAATTGTTGCTGATCCACCCTTTCGATATTTTGGTTTGACGAGAAGCAATTCTCATCGAATAACAATATCATCGCTGACTTACTACATTCCTCTGACATTTTCGTTTCTATTTTAATAAATATGGAATTTATTAATTAAAGTGATCCATTACTTGAATTAAAAAAAATGTTTTTCGATAATGGTGTTCTAGATTCAATTTCTCATTTTTTTATGTTAAAAATTCATAATAGAAGGATTATGAATTTTTTAACAATAACACTAAAATATACATTAAATACTATCTTATCTGTAAGTATTAAGGGGAAGAAGCTCATTGTTCACATGTCTGTTAATAAATACTAAAATACTGCACTTCCTTGAAACAATCTCTTTTAAGTGATCTCGTAAAAATCTTAACTTTATATCCTGTTGCTGTTTAGTTATTCTAAATGCGCTATCTATTCTTGATGATACAACTTTTTGCCAAATACAGATCAAAGCAATGTTTTTCTGTTTATTCAATCGACATTGTGAGCGAATGAATAGAACATTTACCGCATGCGTTTATTTTTAGTTCTATTCCACATTGATTGTTCAACCTGACATTCAATTACTGAATGATATTCGCGATGGACAAATCTGCATTAACGTGCTAGTTTCTAATTCCATCATAAAAATTTATGAAACTCGCTTATACATAAATTACTTTGAACATTAAATATATAGTCAAATTCATTTTTGTATACACATATATAGTATATACGTATACATATATGTATGTATATTCACGGTTTTAGATAATATGGACAGCATTAGGTTTTTCATTATCATAAAAGCATTTATTAAATGAGGTAACACATGCTTTTCATATAGACATACTTGCCTAAATAATTTAGGTTAAATAGCTGATAAATCTTTCAGATGTCGTAAATACATCGATGTGTTATGATTGTAAAAGCATATATGAAACTAAAATTATCTTAATTTTTGGAAAAGAATGGAAAACAAAATATTATGTGAAAACCTTCTTCCGTGTTTACATAGATTTTTTCATACGTAAACCTATGAAACAAATACAACCTTACGCACACATAATGGGATTCTACAAATATATATATATAAAGTAATAAAGCGGGAAAATAAATGTCAGAAGAAATATCTGTGCTAATAAATAATTACAAACAATATCTAAATGATTAAAAGAAACACAAAAATAGTAAGGATAATAATTAATTATTTCTGTTGTGTTTCAAAGAGGGCGAATTATGGAACGATATAAATTTGTTACACTTAGTATTTGCAAAGGACTAGAGATATATATGTGAGATATATCCGACTGAATGCCCAAATAACATTAAATTATAGATTATACATCAGAATACACTAAATGCATTGCAAATACTATTAAAATAATTAATTACATAAAAAAATTTTTAGAGCACTTTAATTGAAAATGTCTTTTGCAAATAAATCGTAAGAACATTGACGATATCAAAAAGTGCAAATTCATGAATGCTATCGCTATCAAACATATTTACAAAGGAGTACTTCCATTCCATCCATTGAGGACATTATATATACAGGGTGAGTTTTTTATCTTGAGACAACGGAATATCTCTAAACCACTGCATAAAATCAAAATAAGATCTTAATAAGATTTGTTATAATGTAGGGGGCTCACTGAAAGGTGCTGAACTCGATCCCCCCCCCCCAGATTGAGAGGGGGGAAACTTTGAAATCTTAAATGGGAACCCCTATTTTTTATTGCAGATTCGGATTCTACGCCATCAAGTATGTGGTTTTTGTTTGAAACTTTTTTTTCGATTCGTAACTTGTCATGTACTGAATAAAGTACGGTTTTGTATCGTTGAATAGCATTCCAATTGCGAATAAATAAATGTTTCGAAGTGGAGGGGCACAGTTTCGAGCACATGGCTTTTTGAAATGTTAGTTTATGTTAAAATAAAAAAAATACAAAATCGTGTTTGCTTGCTTCTCTTTTTTGTGTATTTTCTCTAGACATTCACAACCATGTTGTTTGCGATTACACCGCAATCCGTAACGAATAGAAAAAAAAGTTTCAAACAAAACGTACATACTTGATGGTGTAGAATCGGGATCTGCACTACAAAATGGGGGTTCCCATTTAAGATTTCAAAGTTGTCCCCCCTCCCACTCTGGAGGGGTGAGGTGGGGGGATCGAGTTCGGCACCATTCAGTGAGCCCCCTACATTATAACAAATCTTATTAAGATATCTTTTTGATTTGATGCAGTGGTTTAGAGATATTCCGTTGTCTCAAGATAAAAAACTCACCCTGTATATATATCCGTATTCAGAAGATAAGAAATATAATTTTGTTCTAATAGCAACTCTATCAACTAATATATTTAACCGTTATATTAGTTGAAATTTCATTTATACAAAAAATATTCCATATCTAACTCTAAATACTTTTGTACTCTTGATAAATATATATAGAATGCATAACTTACGACATATTTGCAAAAAATCGCTATTCGATAAGAGTAAAAGTGGTACTTTCGGTCTGAATTTTGAAATTTTTTTTATATAAAAGATATTGAACATGATGTTTTAAATACTTTTATATTCGTAACGTATTTGTCTTAAAAGCATGACTTGCGAGTTATTCGCAAAAAACTGATTTTCGATAAGAGTAAAAGACCTACTTCCGGTTGGAATTTCGAAAAACTTTTTTAAGATAATTTGTTTCAAACTTAATTCTAAGTACATATGAATTCTTTATAAATTTGTTTAAACTTAGTAATTGACGAAATATTTGCAAATTTCGATTTTTTCACTGAAGTAAACTACTATTTCCGGTCTGCCGATTTTGCTCAAAATCTAATCAGTTCTCAAGAGGCAGATTCTACACGTAAATACAAAATTTGGAATTGATATCTCCAGCGGTTTGACCGCTATCGTGGTCACAGACAGACAGACACACAGACACACATTTTTTTAAAAACCACTTTTTTGGTATCAGGGGACCTCAAAACGTGGACATCTGCAAAAATCTCGAGGTCGAAAATTTTCATCATCACAATACTTCCTTATACTACGTATAAGAAAGTAACTCACCCTGTATATATATCCGTATTCAGAAGATAAGAAATATAATTTTGTACTAATAGCAACTGTATCAACTAATATATTTAACCGTTATATTAGTTGAAATCATTGAGCTAAGGTATCTACTAAGACCAAAACAAAATAAATACCAAAACATTGGATTACACACTTTAAAAAAAAAACTACCAAAGATTCTGATATTACGATATCTTTTAAATTGAGCATTGTAGAGCCAAACTTCCCAATTAAGACTTGATCTTGCGGTTGAAAAACTCTTTTTTGATTGTCGTTCAAGGACACTACCACGATAATATATTCGTATTATCCGATTTCGCAAAACTTCGACTGTATCAGGAGGTGCGGTATAAACATCGGGGTCAGATCACAAGAACGGGTTGGCCACAAAATAGGTCCGTATGTTCCCATCCAACGATTTCCAAATTATCTATTCAACAACTCTCTTTTGGTTATGACGTTGTGTGGAGTAGCTCCATCTTCTTGAAAAACAAATTATTTCTTTCATTTAAGGGTAAATTGTCAAGAACTTCCAGTAAGTCTTCATTTAAAATTTGGTAATACTTTTGCTGGGTAGGATTTCTATCGATGAAGAAATTACATCTAACATTCCATACCAGACATTAAGTGAAAATCTTCTTTGTGGAGCTTGTTCTATGGAAACATGTGGACTTTCTACATTCTAGTAGCGATGATTTAACGATTAATTTTTTTTAATTTGTAAATTGACATTTGTCGGACCATAGTATTTGTTTGTAAAACAACGGTTCACGTCTTAAACTGTTTAAAAAAATTACAAGAATGTATACGACGCCGCGACGCGACGTGCTGTCTCACCTTCTTCTAATGTGTGGATCTTGCGCAGCACAAATGCTTTGTTTTTTGAAAACTAACACATTTACTCTGGAAACTTGTAAATTTGAAGTAGTTTCTCTTACAGAAATTCAATGATTCTTCTCAACACACAATAAAACGTTCATCTCGAAATTTCCGATTTTGTGTTCTAGGTTTTTTAAAGCATCCATACCGTCTCAAATTGATTTCCAATCGACTAAACTGAAGGGAAGCGTTCTCGATAGATTCTACAACTTTGAGCACTGTTTTTGTGACACCCAAAATAAATTTCAAGCATATCCACGAACTCGGTATTCATTATGAAATGATGACAACTGAAAGAACTAAAATTAGTTTAATGACACTGACATAAAATTCACATGGTGACAATAATGTCTAAGTACCCTATTACTAATAGAGTACAACATTTTTGAAATGTTTTTTATTTTTTAACAACTTGAAATAAAACAAGAAACGGTATTGTGCTACATCATTGAATTCAGAAAAAAAGTCTTTATGAAATTCTGTGAATTCTGTCCATCGCTATTTGGTCTTGGATGAAGGAAAAAACTTGCAGAATAAAAATCCTCCATCACCGCGTCACAAGACTAAAGACCTTTAGTTGTTAAGATCCAAGCAACAGATTCTGGAGCTAAATTATGTAAATCTGTGTATCCAAATTCAAACTTGGCTAGACGACATTCTTCAACAATATGTTTAACTGTTTTAATCTCAGCTCCGCAATCACAAGCTGGACTCGCAATCACATTCCACTTGAATAACATACTATTGCACCTTCCGTGACCCGTCCTAAGACGATTCAACTTACACCAAATTTTTCTTGGTTGTGTAAAGCCAGACACTTTAATCAAAGTTTAGTTTCATACGAATATATATAGATATACGATATACGATATAGATATACGATAATAAAGTATTTAGTAGGAAGAAATTACTGGTTGGTTCATCAAGATCGTGAAAGTGAATCCCCATATAAGTACCCATACCCAATCAATAAAATGTAAATTGTTTAAGTGATTAAATAACACTTTATCATTTAAATGCAAATCAAGTACTACATTGGGAAGGCTAGGTTTTGTTTTTAATCTAAAATGGAGTTTGCTCACAATATCCGTACTAGTGCTTTTTATAGTACAATTTTAATTAAACTATTACCTCTAAAGCATAGGTTCCCAAAGTGGGCGATAACGCCCCCTTGTGGGCGCTGCAGGTCTAAAGGGGGGCGGTAAGAGACCCAGAAAAAAAATGGGGGCGTTGTGTAAAGGCTTAGGGGGCGATTTGTAATTTCATCTAGAATCTAGGAGGACTCTTAGACACCGACTGAGCTCTCGACTCTCGACTAGGGATGGGCGATAAACATCGATGTTCATTGAACATCGATATTTTAGGATCGATGTTCGATGTTTTTGCATCGATGTTTGCAATTTAGATTTATCGATAAACTATCGATGTTAGAAGAAATATAGTGAACATCGAACTTTTAAGCTTGACAAAATGTATTTGCACTAATCACAAAATAAAACAGCGTCCTCTGTTGACAAATACAAAAATGTTTCCAAATTAACAGCTCACATACAGGCTACGAGGATGTAAAATTGTCTACGAATAAAAGAAGTATTTAAATTACACAGTGCTATATCATATAAATTCGAATATTTCATTTTAGGCTCTTTTAAATATTACTCAGTATAAATATTTAAATAATATATAATTAAATACATAAATTTATAGTACTTTTAATGTGCAGAATAAAAGTTAAATTATGTATGCATGCAGAATAAGTGAAGGAGGTAAACGTATTTTCATAGAAAAAGAAGGGAGATAGACATTACCGATGTATACTTCTTCGGGAAATTCCCTAGTGCGTACAATCATACACGACGATACACGTATTAAATGCAAGATGACACATCAGAAATATAAAACCATATCCATATGTATCTCGGTATTTGCCAGCGTAGTCAAAAAAAAATGCAAGACTATAAAATCCCAAATAAAAATCGTTCTCTTAAAAAGCTTTGATACACGTAAATGTATATATTTTTTAAGTATCAGACGATTTAAGTCATGTGGTTGTTTCATGCGTAATTGCATAATATTGTTTTTTTATATAGTTTTTTTTGAGTAGTTTCTAAAGTTAACTACATATTATAAATGTATATATTTCTTTTATTATTTTTTTTGAATAGTGATATCTTTTATATCATTTTGTTAAGGACGTAAATTAATTAAGTTATAATAAAGTTTTTGTTAAACTGCCAAAAAATAAATCTATAAATATAATTATCGATGTTTAAAAACATCGATGTTTGGTAGTCGATATTTTGCAACCATCGATGTTGATCAACGATGTTAACATCGATGTTTGATATCGATGTTTACCCACCGATGTCCCATCCCTACTCTCGACTACAGCTTGTGAACATCAACTAATATTAATTAAGAGATTGCTCAAACCAACTCGGTTCGATATTTCTCTCCGAGTAGTTCATATATCTGTCCTGTTTTATTGAATAAATAAAATAAAAAACATATCAATCGGTCGCTCCGTTTCGAAACGAAAAGAGACACAAACAAACAAATAAAAAGGCAACTGTATCAATCGGCTGGTTCATAGAATACTTGTTCTTACTTGTTGAGTACGATTGAGCGTCGAATGAGATAAACGAGTTTATGCATGTTTGTCTTATTCCTGTCGGTGCGTGCTGCTTATGCAATCCTATATAAACAACGTAATATTTATTTTATTTTCATTTGCGGTTTCGCGCGTAATAGATAAGCAGTACTTAAGTTCAACACTTATACTTACGTATTTCTCAAAACAAAACAATGTCAGAAGTAAAAAAGAAGAGACGGCAATACTGTGCGGAATATATTAAATTCGGATTCATTGAAAATCCTACAAACCCATCGTCGCCTTTGTGCCTTCTATGCCTAAAAACATTTTCGAATGAAGCAATGAAGCCTTCAAGACTTCAAGATCATTTGAATAAAATGCATCCAGATAAGAAAGACAAGAATGTAGCATATTTTCAAGACCTAGAGAAGAAGCATAATACTCGGCCAAGTGTAGCAAAACTCTTTTCGGCGGCTGCTAAGCAAGATGACGACGGACTTCGAGCTTCGTACAACATCTCTTTGTTAATTGCTCAAAAAGGCAAACCACACAACATCGGAGAAGTGTTAATTTTGCCAGCAATAAAGGAAGTAATAACTACTGTGCTTCATAAACCGGCCGCAGATATTATCGGAAAAATTCCTTTGAGTAATAATTCTGTGCAAAGACGAATTGATGAAATGGCCGGAAACATAGAAGAATCATTGTGCAATCATCTGAGGACTAGTCAATTCTCAATTCAGCTCGATGAGTCCACTTTACCAACTAATGAAGCATTGTTGCTGTCTTACGTGAGGTTTATTAAAGATGAGAAAATATGTGAAGAACTATTGTTTGCTAGAAATTTAGAGACCGATACAAAAGGCGAAACCATATTCAATACATTGGAAAAGTTTTGTGATGAGAAAGAGATTCCCTTGAAAAATATTATATCAGTTGCTACGGATGGCGCTCCGGCTATGACAGGGTGCCATAAAGGCTTCATAGCGTACGTAAAAAATAAAATTCCAGATGTCCTTGCTGTACATTGCGTTATTCATAGACAACATTTGGTTGCTAGAAATTTAAGTGAACGACTATTTCAATCACTGCAATATGTCATCAAAGCAGTCAATAAAATCCGTAACTGCTCTTTGAATGATAGATTATTTCATCAGCTTTGTGTTACTAATGACGAAGATTTCAACCGTTTGTTGTTTCATACCGAAGTTCGTTGGCTATCAAGAGGCAATTGTCTGACTCGATTTTACAACCTGTTTGACTCTGTGATAGAGTTTTTGGAAACTAAAGATACAGAATTGCGCAACAAGCTCATTACATCAAAAAATGATATAGCTTACATGACAGACCTGTATAAATTGTTCAACAACATGAATCTCCAACTGCAAGGCGATGAACTAAATTTAATTAAAACAAAAAATGTCGTTGCTGCTTTCGCAGCCAAACTGCTTCTACACAAAAAGAATATGGGCAGACGTGAGTTTCATAATTTTCCGAATTTATCAGTATCCTGCAGTAACGACGACTTGTTTGCCTACTGCCAACATTTGGAAAAGCTCCACATTGACTTCACCGAACGATACCAGGATATTTTGAACTTGGAAATCCCAGACTGGGTGTTGGATCCGTTTTCAAATGTCAACACAGCAATATCACCACATCTGGAAGAAGAACTTATAGAATTGACAACGAACGAGGAAATAAAAATCAAGTTCAAAAATGGCTACCAAGAATTTTGGCTACAAAAACCGATCCCGCAATTGTACCCTGGATTGTGGTCAATCATTCAACGATTCTTGATAGCATTCCCATCGTCATATTTGTGTGAACGTGGATTTAGTGCTGTAGCAACGCTGCTTACTAAAAAGAGAAATCGTTTGCATGTTACCGAACGTGGTGACTTGCGGCTGTTCTTGAGTAAATTGGAACCTGATATCAACAAACTTATTAAACAGCATCAGATTCATCCTTCACATTAGTTTTTATATTAGAATCGATTATGTTTGTTTTATTTTGAATTTTGAATAAAAGATACTTTGTCTGAATACTATAAAGTTGCGTTTCAATAATCATTCTCATTGGCAGGTGTAGCCCGTAAAAGTTAACTTGAGACCTGAGCGCCGTTGTGTACTACCTACTACGCTCAGGTCTCAAGTTAACTCATTCATTCTAAACGAGACTTTTACTATAACCCATAGTAAAAGTCTCGTTTAGAATGAATGTTTAATCTCCGCTAATATAGCTCACAATAATTAATTTAATTTGAAGTTATAGTGGTTTTTGAGTAGGTGAAAAAATGGGGGCGCTAAAAAATAATTTATTCTCAAAGTGGGCAGTAGGCAAAATAAGTTTGGGAACCACTGCTCTAAAGTATATATTTATATGTGTTTCATTATTTGCTATGCTAGTACAATTATATTGAAAAAACGTTTTCATATCATCGAAAGAGTCACGTACCCTAGCATATTTTTAGAAGCATCATTTAGAAAATAGAGAGTAAATCGATTCTGACTTGATATTTGGTTCACAATAGTTAGTATTAACTACCTACTTTTTGACCCTCCGTAATTTAAAGAATTAAAAAAGAGAGTCTTATACTACTACGATTAATCAACATAAATTTTACAAAAATCAATTTTGTAATTTTTAGAATAATATCAATTAACATTTAATTAACATATTGCTGTGACCCTTGTAAATTAGTAAGTTGTGAAATTATTAAAACTCTTTATTCTTAAAATCAAGAGGGTTCAAACATACATCCAAGAAACTTAGCCTTAAGCTACTCTGGGATATTATTATTTCTGCAGAAATGTGGGTTAGGCAATGTCGCACTTCACTAGCTTAGTTAATAGTTATTCTAATGATCCTTTTCTCTCAGGGGTAGAAAATATTCTTTCTCCGAAGTTGATACTTTTAAGTTCTCTACTGGTCAGATATATTAAATAAAATACAGAAATATCTTATAATACAATTTATTAAGCATACTAGATTAAATATATACAAGTAACGAGAAAAAAAAGCTAATATATATTCAGAATAAAACCATTTCAATAAATCACTTCTATGTTATGATAAAAAAAATTAACTCTAATAATGTAATTATAATAATAATAAAGAAATGAAAATCTCCTATCTAAAGCACTTGTATTTATTCTATTTATAATTATAGTGGAATCAACAATAATAAAAAAACTATATCTTACAAATCAAATTTCATTAAATGTAGTGACTTATACCAGATGTGTTTAATAAAATAAAATAAATCCCAACGGTTATGTTCATATACGCATTAGAACATGTGCTCTGCTTTGATATTAATACTGCCCAAATGCCTTTTCTCGTTTGTAAACAGTATTCCCAAAACAAATTCACGTCAGTTGGTCAATCAGGGTTCGATTCTATGAGTTCTTCTTTTAACTCATGGAACACACTCCCAACGTACACTATAACACGTCCAGCCTCTGTTATACAAAAAAAAATCAAACTTAAGTGCTTAATTGTGCTTCAAAATACTGACTCTGCGCTGATGTTAATTTCACTCAAATGCTTTTTCTTGCTTCTAAATGAGATTCTCAGCACAAATTCGTGTCATAGGATCAATCAGAGCTCCATGCTCCGAGTTAATTAATTACTTGACTCGTTGTATACATTCCTATCTCAACTTCCGTAACACGTCAGACCTCAATGCACAAGCACAAAAAAAATATGAACTTTTGAATATATTCATTAACTTTAAACAAAAGAAAAACTTTTTGCCAACCTCGTTTAGTTCCAATATAAATCACCCCACCTAATAATTCAACGTTTTATACATAAAATAAAAAAAAACACATATAAACTACCTCAGTTCTGCATGAAGTTCATTAAACTCTTGCATGTCACTATCGAAATAATTATTTTCACAATATTTATTCTACCATGAGAATACGCATAAATAAAAATATAATTCTGACTATTCTACATAAAATCAAACATCACGTGTCTGTATTTATGTATATAAAATAAAGTAAGTCCTGTATCATATCTAAAACAAAAATTATTACGAATTCCAAAATGTTTTACTATAACACGTAGTGAATGACCATCGTGTTTTAAAATAAAACATTCGGGTTCCTATTTGCCTTACTCCTAATTGTTATGTGAAATATATTTATTTGATTTGAAAATTATTAAATTAAATTCAAATAAATGTATGGAAACATTTTACAGTCTTATAAGTTGAAAATTGTCAAAGTCCCTTTAAATATTTCTTTAAAATTTTACAAGTTCAAATTAAATTTATTAATACAGACACTTAATGTTTATTTAGTATTTAAAGCGGTTTTCACCTGCCGTCAGTCTAACTCAAAATCGTCCTATCCCGCATTTTATAACAATTATTTTCTACAAAAAACTCGATCGTGATCTGAACTGACTTTTATTCCCTCTCCTAAAGATGCGTGTCAACAATACCGCCCCTAGCGACTAATCTATACACGACTTACTTAAAAATGTAAACAATTAAATGCATCTTAAATATTGACGTGTTTAAGTCAATTAAATGCACAAAATTTAAAGAAATATCAGTACATAAGTGTGATAAATAGTAAGTTATTGACAACTCCACTTTCAACAAAGTAAGTACCCGAATATCTTAATAGTTATTACGTTATTTACAGTTTATAAATCTCTTTATTGCTGTCATCGTGATTTCGAAACCATTTTCTTATGTTATTCGGTTACTTGATTTTTATTTTCCTTGTTTTATTTTTCATAGGAAATAAAGTCGTAATTGTCGGGATGTTTTTGTTATTCATAAGTCATAACTGATTCATTCTTTATCTGCCCGGCTTCTGTTGAAGGAACGCTGTTTACTTCTCGGTCTCAGACATCATATCTTTTTACGCTGAAGTTGCGGGTAAACAATAAGTTATGAATATTTACTTGCTATACAAGGCTTATTCTATGATAATATTAATTTCATGAATAAAATTTATAATACCTATCTTACATTGTTTTACTACTTTTAATCGAGATTTGCTGAAATGCTAACCTAATAAATATTTATATATAATTTTTACCGTTTAATTTTAGTTTATGATTATTATAAAATAAATAAAATAGTATTTAATTAACTTAAATCTAGAAGTGATCTTGAGAAAACTTATATACAACTTAATTCTAAACTCAAGATCACAGAAATATGTTGAGTGCTTTTAAAATATTTTTTTAAAAGCATTCAACATATATTTACAATTGGGCATCTTTATGCAAAAAATACCAATCAACAATCTAACTAAACCTAAGTTGAACATACCACAAGATTTTATACACTGCACTTTTTGATTTGCAGAAACCTATTAGCAAATACACAAAACCTGGAATTTGAAGTTGGTTGTTGTATAAATTGTCAGTGCCAGATTAAATTGTATCCAGATTGATTTCTTAAAACACCAGAGGTGCTCAGTTTTTCAGTTAATAATTTATGAATTCGTATGCAAATTCTTTTTGCGATAGTAGTAGCAGTGTCACCAGCTTTGTCATATGAATTTGACGAGTGCTTGTTCGAGTAAAATTTCAACGCGCAGTTGACATGAGCGATACACGATCTCAAAAATTATTTTGCTTAAAATTGTCTAGGAATTGTATTTGTGAGACTATTTAATAAAGCAAATTCTCAAACTCTTTTTACGCAAGTTAAATAATTTACCAATTGGTCCACTCATTATTAAGACAACAAAACATATTTACTTGCATAACTAGTGAAATTGTTACTAGTCCAATAACTGCCACAATTCCTTTCCAAGCATGACTATGTTCAAATTTAAATTTTTTTTGTGGTTTATTAAATAATTCATGAATTAAATAATTGAAATTATTATCAATAGAACTAAAATGATGTGAATAATTGGAAAAATCTTCAAAGATAATTAACACCGTATACACAACATATATGTACAAATTTAAAATTCATACATGCATGGATGAAATGAATGCACAACCTTCCCTAGAGTCGACATCACAACAACCAACGCACAGCCACAGTGTTTCAGTCTACTATGACTTCGTCAGTGTGCGACGTGCATGCTGCAATACCAAAGTTTCCAGACCCCCCCTCTTATACGTCTCTTCGCATAACAATGCCTATGAGAAAATCTCAGCGACCTCTGTCATATAATGCAACGCGCCAGGGCCAGAAACCCAAATCTTCAAAAGATTTCAAAAACATTGGCCTCAAATTAATCAAGATAACTTCAAGGCAATTAACTCTGAGACGAATAATGTATGTTGAAGATGTATCTGCAATAATAGCTAATTTTGCTGCAAACCAGTTAAAACATTTGCAATTTTCCGATTATAAAATGTTATTAAACCTCATTCAAAAATTTTTTGGAGGAAAAGGGTGTCTTTTAGAGCACTTGCTAGACTACATCGAGCAAGATGGATGGCTAAAGCAGCTGCAATTGGCAAAGAGAGAAATGAAAGACGTAGATGTTTTTATTTTCACTGCTCAAATTTACGCAAAGTATTGGTTTCAAACTACTTGCGCATGGTCTGCGCTAAGGAATGATTTACAGCTTTTGAAGGACTTGGGGTATATGAAAAGATCAATCGATCACTTACAAATGCTGCTATAGAGTGTTTGGCCATCTGCGGTATTTTTCGATGATTAAATCCCCTTGGAAACTAAGCAAAGGAGCAAAACCCAGGGCTTCGAAGATTTTTCAAAGCGAGCGACCCTTGACGGTGACCGTATCTTGGTTAAAAACTTAGAAGATTTTGTAACAAATCAGACACTAACGTTTTTCAATTACCGTCCCATGTGACTTTTTGAAAATAGATGTCAGATTTTAGAAGGATTGTGATGATTACTATAAAAGTAAGACTTTTATATATTCCATGATGGTTGTCAATGACATAGCAGAGAGAGGAGTAGCGCTTATGGAAGAGTATAATCGTCGTCATACTACAAACGAGAAGTAGAAACAATATTTACTTTTGGCGGTAAAAAATTATCGGCAAAAATTCCGGACACAAGAAAATCAACTTTGATATTACTTTGACCGATTATTATACCCGTATCTTGTGTCAAAATGAATTCTTTTGAGTCAGAAATTTCCCTATCCTTCAATCTAGTTTTCAATTGAATTTTTATGTAAAATATTTCGAATAATTTTATAACAATGGCTTAAGTTGTAAATTTTGATATTCTTTTACTAACCTCCAAACTTCCACCCCTGGTAGAGACCCGTAAAACCTCTACTAGAAAAAAAATGCCGTGTCAAAATTTATGACAGGTTCTCTCATCAAAAATAATAAAATACTTTCTTCCATATATTTTTGAAGCATTTTACCATGTATATTACCAGACACGTCTTGAGACAAACTAAACGATGAACAAATTGTATAATAAATTAAAAAAAAAAAGAGGTGTGGCCACCACACGACTTTCTTATACGTATGAGTGTTTCAAATTATACTATTTTAAAAATATTTTTATACAAAAACTATACAAAATCTTATTCTAAGTACTTTGCAAGATATTCGATAAAAAGTGCTACTCGCTGAGAATAAAAGGTTTACTTACAGTCCGAATTTTGACATTTCATGTACACAAAAATATTGCAAACCCAGCTCTAAATACTTTTGTACTCTTGATAAATATATATATAGAATGTATAATTTACGACATATTTGCAAAAAATCGTTATTCGATAGGAGTAAAAGTATTATTTCCGGTCCGAAATTTTAACTTTTTTTATACAAACGGTACTAAAACTTACATATGTTTTACATACTTTTATACTCGTAATGTAACTGCCTAGAAAACATGACTTGCGCGATATTCGCGAAAAACTGATTTTTGATAAGAGTAAGACATGCTTCCGGTAGGAATTTCGAAAAACGTTTTTAAATTTTTTTTTCTCAGATTTAATTTTGAGTATATTTGAATTCTAAATAAATTTATTTAAACTAAGTAGTTTTCGAAATATTGGCAACTACTTCCGGTCTATGGATTTTACTGAAAATCTAGTCAGATCTCAAGACGGAGATTATACTCGTAAATGCAAAATTTGGAATTGATAGCTATAGCCGTTTGACCGCTATCGTGGTTACACACACACTGACAGACATACACATAGCACACACAGACACACACAGAGAGAAATTTTTTAAAAAACATTTTTCATTATCAGGAAACTTCTAAACGTGGATATCTGCAAAAATCTCGAGGTCGAAAATTCTTGACATCACAATACTTCCTTATAGTACGTATAAGAAAGTAAAAATATCACTTACTCTTTAATAATATTACTTTAGCAACCAAAAGTTATCAATTACCAAATTGACGAAATATGTTTATTTCTATAAATATCGCAACTTACAAGAACTTTTCCATAAACGCGCATAGACGTACAAATTATAAAATATTTTGAATTTATATATGTATGTCAAAATTCTGGAGAGCACGACCTACAAAGGAAATTGGCACCACTACAGAGAATACGCTATAATAACTTAGAATAACAAGGAAAATGTGTGACGTTAACATAAAACTTTTATCATTATTATTGAACGAAACCTTCCGTAACGATGAAGTGCAAGGAAATAAGCGATGCATCACGCAATATACCACTATAATAGTTGTTCGTGATTTTTTGACTCTACCTCGAAGTTATTGGCTTGTCAACGTTCGACCACTCAACATCGATTTATATAAATCAGCGTTAAGGGAGAAGTACGAAAGACGTTGTCGTCGAAAGCGTGCGATATAAATCAAGGCTGCGAAAATAAATTTTATTTCGTCCGTGTCAATTAAGCAGTAATATTTTAGGCGAGAGAAAATCCCAAGAAAATGGGGTTAATAGGATATCCAAGAGATTACCAACGATGATCGAAATTATAATTCTTTGTCACTTTTGTAATGGAATTAAGTTCTGCGTTCAAACCTAAAATAAGCAAAAACAAACAATTTTTCAACATTTATACGTAAATTTTATTTGGAAAGCAAAAATTGAAAACGTGATAAACTGGATACTATAAAGCCATTTACATTTACTTTTGTCAAATAATTCAAGAATCTCTACAATAGAGAAGATTACGCTATAACGGAACAATGCAAATAAGGAAGATACAACATCTATTATGGAATAATGCTATATAATATAATATCAAAGTACCTAAAATTATCCCAAAAATTTTGTTGTCTACTATAAATTACCAGAAAGTTAAGGCTGCTATTTCGTAATTGCCTCTAAAAAATAATTGCCCTCAAAGTTAACAGAGTATGCATAAGAACTTGGAATGGCCTAAATCGGGGCAATAATGTATATGATACATATACTTATCGAAAATCTTTGGAAAGGGTGAAGGGGAACATCTTACATTCATTTTATTGATCTATAAAATGTTGACGTATACTTAATTCACTTTAAAGGAAGCCTTGGGAAAAACAGCAATATTTAGGAACCTGTTATTGGCTGCAATTCGAGGCAACTTTATACAATGTAAAAGAGCAAGCAATTTCATGTAAAATTTATTTTCTTAACTATTATGTCATTGTCTTGCTTTAGATAGTCGTTTAGAGCAGGGCTATCCAACACGAGGTATACAACATTCTTATTATTTTTTTTGAATAAAATCGTTATATAATCAAACACGTTTTTTTGAATCAATTACAAATCACTGATAACATTGCAGACAAAGTGTTTTATGATGCGACCTTGGCAAACGCAGTTTTATTTACATCGGCCCTCGGGCTCTGACTTAATGATAGTACTGCAAATGCAATATTTTAACACCTTGAATAAAAATGACTTAAGTTGTTTGTGATAAAATGGCCTATATCAAATACAAGTTATTATTGGTAAACAAGAGAAATTTACAAAAATGAACGTAAGAGGTAATGTTTAATCTTGCTTCTCTTTTTAATAAAGCATATTTCAAAAAAGTTACATTCTTTATCCATTATTAATTTGGAACTGAGAAAATTTGGTTATATTTGCAAAATAGAGAAATGCACACCACTAACCTATAAAACTAACCAAATTTTTCCATAAATTTGTCAAGAATATGTAGGTAACTTCTACTTGCATGTATAAGCCGCCTGTAGCAATTTAGGCCATATATACCGTGTGAGGCAACAGTGTGTCGGTGGAACTTAACATGAAAATTAATAACGTTGTAGCAATGAGACTTTACGTATGTATGTGGTATGCTACTGTGCATTTTTCTTTTTATTCACGAATATACAGGTTGTTTCAAATTTCCGCAACCACATTCAACTTTTCTATATTAAATAGATTGGTATATTTTCTAGCTATTATGATGATAGCCTCCCAATTATATTTGCAATTATATATGAATATGTGCACTTACGACTATTAGTTTTGGTTTTATTGATAATTTTGTTAAAATCTTGACAGTTGCAGCATCTAATATTTAAAGCCTTACTCTGACAATGGGTAGAGTGCCTCACGTAACTCATGTGTTATTAATTTGTGGATTAACACGTTATTTATTTTGAGGTTGAACAACGTGTATAAATATAGAGGGTGTTAAATATGTCGTCCCTAAGTTATCGATATTTATTGGCTATTTCCTTGTTTTTTTTTAATCCAACCTATAATATTTTTATGTCTGAAATTACTTATAAAATTTTCTTTAATATGGTATAGCATAGTACTTATTTCTAGTATTTTTAAAGTAATAACTTTTTAATGGAATATACCTATGTTTATAATATGCAATATGCAATATCTCCGTTTTGCTCTACACATGCTCTCAACCGCCTCTGTATCGACAAACTTACATTCTGAGCCATGATGTTTTCATTTAATTGACGAAAAGCGTTTCTTATTCGTTGCTGCATGTTATCTGCCGTAGTAGGAGGTGTTGCATAAACAATGTTTTTTGTAGTTGGCCACAGAAAGGAATCGCAAGGTGTGAGATCAGGTGATCGCAGTGGCCAACTTATCAAGCTTCTTCTTCTTCCAATTCACACCTATTGTTGGATGTATGGGATAGCTTAACAACGATTTAGATAACTTTGTCTGTAGAAATTATGATTTCAAGCTTTAATATACCATACCCGCTCGTACCCCTCTTATCTCTACCCTCGAGACAGAACCGTTTGTTGCAAGATGTTGGATTATACCTATTTTTTGTTTTTGTAATGCATGTATACAATTATTTTACGAGTTATTATTCTTAGCTTCCAGGTTCTGCCCCCCCCACCCCCTTCCCCTATAAGGAAAATTCATGGTAAATAGCCATAATTTTGCATTTTTAGGTTAAAATCAGAAATGTTTTAATATTTGTAGATATGCCAACACATTTTTAAAATTCCAATGGAAGAATTACTGGTCCAAAGTGAAGCAGCATTGTTGGACCTAATTTTGTCACTAATATTAATAATAAGCCTGAATGTGTGAACTCATCGGTATATGAAGTCTAATTTAGTACAATTCCAAAGAGGATAAAAAGGCGGGTTTATTTCAACATTGTCAATTTTTGTTCTGTAATTAAACTTGTACCTATAATTATATAAAATGCTCCAATTATTACCAAAAATGCAGGTTGGTATCATCGTAAAATTGAAAAGTGCCAACAAGAAAGTAATTAGTCTTGAAGCAAATTTGGTCTGTCTTGAAATGTGTGCGTAGAAATTCAATAGATTTGGTATATGGGCAGCAGCAAAGAGTGTGTCACTGTAAGAAACAAAATTAGCAAATTGTAATGGTGCCAAAGTGTTATTTGGAGATATTCTATATTTCTTTTAATAAATATATGTGTCTATATGTATATCAGTTTATTGAAATATTTGCGTATGCTGTACAACAAACTTAGGAATTTATTATGTCTTAAGAAGATCATTTAGTTCCGAAGAAGAATCCTTAGAGGAATCTTTTTCATGTATCTGGCTGGCTTAAAGGTGCAAATAATGTTACCTATTCCAGAACAGGCTGAATATGTTAAGAGGTAAATATTGCTGTGTGGAATAGTAAAAGCTTCAAAATCTTTCATTACAGCTAAAAGCGTTGATTATATTAATACCTCAACATTTCCAAAATCCAAAAAGTAATCTTTAAAATCCAGACACACGCTTTCCAACATAACTCATCCCCAATTTCACCTTTTAAATTATCGGAAGAAATTAGAAATATAAGTAAAATTGTTATTCATGAACTTAATTTTATATTATTTTGTTTCATTATTTAAAAATTTTTAATATTAATTTTCAGTGTTAATATTTAAAATCTTATTTTAAAGTTTAATTCAGTAAAAATTGAAAAATCATTCCTTTTGAGTTTATTATTCTACTACTAGGCGGCGTTAAAGCGATTTCAAAATGTAAATAGAAGTTATGTTATCGCCTTTGATAAAAGAAACTTAAATAAATAAATAATTATATAAATAAAACAAAATTTATAACTAAAAATGGTGATTCTAATTTCGAATTTAAATACAAGGTCTTCCAAAAATAAAGAACATGGCATTACAGCATTTTTATTAAAATGATAGTATATTTTTTTTTGTCCAAGAGATATACATAAGCCTAAGTATAGAAGAACAATTGACATGTTGAAAAATTCACAATAAACCTACTTCAGGCTATAGAGGCTACCAGCTCTGATAAAAATTATATTATATTATATTTTTTTGTGAAAATTTTGTTCTTGTCCCTACTACATTAAAGATAATCCTTTCTCATTTTCGAAAGTCCGTTGAGAATTATTTTCTTTTCGGAAAGAACTAAATGACCACGTGGGCATGTCTACCCAAAAGAAACTATGTTGGTTCTCGGATTCATTTGAAAAATAAATTATAGTAAACATGTAATAGAGACCAAATAAAGAGGTTGTGAGTCCTAAGGAGATTTGTAGAATTTTCTTTCAGTAGAAATTAAGTTGAAAAACAGGTAGTGATATATACAAAATAAATGTGAAATAGGTTAAATGTAAGAAACTAATAAATTTAGTGTGAACTATTCTATTTCTTCCATCATATTGCATATTTTCAGCACGCGATTTTTTTTCTTTTGGAGATATATTAAATATATTGCTCTTGATACTAATTAGAAAGCAGTTGATACACAATGACGACGCCTATCGGTAAACACCAGCAGAAGTTCTTCAAGTGTTTGAATATATTGTTTATTACAGTTCTACACTAAATTAAAACGCTAAAAACTAGATCGTTTTTTTGTGGACATCTTAGATAATTACTAATAATTATGAAGTTGATAAAATATTTCGTTTACTTATTAATCACATAATATTTTCTACATTTTGCAACACACATACGATAGATGTTAAGGCTATAAACTTCTACACAGGACAATTATAAAATTTATCTCGTATTACATTTGAGTGATTTATATTTGTAATATTTCTTATAGGAAAAACTAGAACACTAATGCAAAGAAATCTCGGTCTATGTATGTACAACATATGAACAATCTAAGAACGCTCATAAGTCGTTGGTACTATTACTGTCGATATTAAAAGGAAAGATAATCGGACAACTAACAACGGGTTTTACATAAACAATTTCCTGGTCGCTAAAGCAATCGTGTATGGATGTTGCGCGAGTTGAAGCTATTCATTTCTTTTTTCCTTCCTACCAGTTTGTAACATGACCAGTGGATAATTAAAAATAGAAAATGTGTACTTGCAGAGTGATAAATGAGACGAAATTGGAATAGTTAAAAATAACGATAACAATTATTTACTCTAATCGGTTTTGACGACACTAATAATTCAAAAAAACAAGATTAATTTAGAACACATGTCTTGCAGAAGATTAAAGAAAAAGGAAATGCTGACATTGCTCTTGTTTAGCTTGGTAAGATGTGTCTGCGAGTGCGGAACTAATAATGCAATTTGACATCAGCAACAGTGAACCTAAAAACAAACTAAGCTATGATACGCGTAACATGTGTTTTGCTAGAATGAAATTCTATTATTTGCTTATCTGATCCCTTTTTCTGTTCTTTCAACAATTGGCTCGAATTTTATAACATAGATTTGAACAAGGTTTTGAAAGTTATGCGTGGTGCAGTAGAAATATAACGAGCGCAACAATAAACATAAGTAGAGTTCCTTAGGATAATGAGTTTTAACTCTAGTTAATTGAAATAAATAATAAAAATTTATAATAAAAGAATTGGAGAATTTTGTGATCAGATTAATATTTTTTACGTATAGAGACATCTAGGGATATAAAACAAAAAGCACATGCACACCTAATTGTTCTGGTTCGAATTGTTTTAGAATTTCTCTATATCATAACATTCCCTCTCAATGCGCATTTTGTGCGTCTTGATTTTGAAGTTTGTTGTTGAATTTCTAAATTAATTTGCTCTGCCAATAATCATCTTCTAGTGCGCATCGGATATTTGTGTCTGCTTTCCCTTACGGTGAATGCTTCCTTGTGTCGATGTAAATACGTTATGAAGGACTGACTGAATACCGACAGATGTATACTTTATAGATGTTTTGCGGAGTATAGTATGTTAAAATACTAGTAACAGAAGGCCTTTCATTCCAGCATGATTTCCAAATTCGGACACGAGCGCGCAACGCGAGTGGCCGAAGGAAAGAATGCTGGAATGGCCTTGTGTTACGAGTATTTTACAGTATTTTCTCTGTTTCGGATTGTATTTGTATTATTTATTTATAGAAAAATTGTTAAAAATATTCATTAAGGGAAATTTTGATAACGTGACGTAGTCGATTGGTAGCAATGATTTACATTTATATTTGACAGTTGACTTTTGTAAGAATTATTTGAATTGAAAAGTTTGCTTAAATTAGAAAAAATCTCATATTATCTGTGGGCGGAATGTCAGACGAAGAGCGTCAATCTGCGGCACTAGAATTGCGGTACGGGACCTCCAACGCCATAAATAATTTACTACCAGGTAAATCGAAAAGCAAGTATGAAAAAGATTATGAAAAATTTATGCCACATTTCTACTAAAATAAAAAGTTACCAAAAATCAGTGTTAGAATGGAGTCCATTCTAACACCAAAATGGCTGCTAGAATAACGTTGTTCTAATACCGAAACAGAGAAAGAAAATTTCACGTACTATACTGTAGATGTTCCCTATACAAGTTTTCCATAGAACAGATGAGTGTGAATATTTGCATAATATTCCATTGTAGCTGCCCTTTATATTAAATAGGGACAAAATTAATTATTAGTTTGCCAAATGATCTATACACTAATATTAATACAGACCCGTGCCAATGATAGTACCCAGAAATTCTTTTGATAACGTTTGATACTCCCGCTGTTCCATTGTAGTTTCTGTGTTTTCTTCATATTTACTTTCAGACTGTTTGCTGGAAAGAAATTATTGGCTTCTATGACCGCTTTCTCTACTCTTTTAACAAGTTATATAAAAGAGAGCCATCACTTGCTTATAGGCACACTTGTCGCCCCCGCCTACGTATGATGAAAGATCTTTCGTGTATATGATCTGCATTTTCTGATATCTATATCTATAGATTCCAATATTTTGTTCGCCACAGATGCGCGTTGGCTTAGAATTTTAAAATATCCTAAGAAATTCTCTATAATATTCTTTTCTTGAATTCATCTTCTACTTCTATATATCTAACTAACAAACTCATTTGATCGATTTTTGAGAGATCCTGCATTGTGTCACAAACAATGGACTTTTATTAATTTGAAATACTAAGCGGTTTTGACATGTGTTATCAAATCTTGGATTTAACTTTTCTTACAATTTTTTTTTTTATAAGTCAATCAAATTCTCAGAGTATCTCAAAATGCCAATATTTTTTTTTACTAAGCCTAGTGTGTCTGTGAATCTCTTTTAAACTTTTCTCTAAACATTTGCTTTTTATCATAAATTTATATTTGAATTGGAGCATATTCATTTCTCTCCTCTCCATTGATCCTATATGTAATACGACATTAAGTGAGACTTCGCAAAACTATGATTCGTAATTTTTTAAAAAGGAATTGCCGATCGTTAGTAGTTCTGTCTTAGAAAAAAAATTGCATCCTCATCGGCCATACACTCCAAACAGAATAATTCGACGAAGTATATTGAGCTAAAATATTACTATGTTAAGAAATAAATTGTCTTTTTTTGCCGAAAAACTATCTTACATTAAAAAATATACGAGATAATGATCTACCCTTGTATACTATTTTCTATTTGCGTGTTTTTCCTTTCCTGTTTTGTTTTTTCTTATTGTTTAGTCTTCAGCGAGTTTTTCTTATTCCATGGTAACTTCCGATTTTGTGCATTATGCATTATTTCACTAGAACCAACTTCGAAGTGGGTAGATTGACTAGTTCAACTATCTGGACTTGAATCTTTTGGAAAAACTTGTTATTATGGGCAAATCATTTACAGTTAAATACGTAAAGGACAAATATATTACATTTTACTTACATCAGAGAGGGTTTTTTAATTATTGAGTACCGACATCAAGAACAAGAACTTTTTTAAAGTAGTATATGACTTAAAATGCTCTTCTACGGAGATGCAACGTCTTACTTTTTTTATTTTTTTATAATAGTTGAGATATTTTGTTTAATTTCCGTATTTAATGTTTTTTTTAAATTCTGAGAAAGGGCGCATGTGAAGAAAATATTTTTAAATATGATCCAAAAAAGAAAAAAAAATCTGATGAAAATTACCGTCCAAAACGCAAATAGTAATTTTCTCTCATGTTTTTTTTTCATGTAGTTTTTTTTTTACAGCGAACGGTCTGTCGGCTGTGGTTCTGTTCCATTATGCGTGATTATGAGAGAGAGAGTTGGGGAAATGTCTACGTAAATGTTTGTGAATGGATAGTTTCGTAATTTTTAAAATATACAATAGTAAAAGAAGTAAATATCGGTCTTGAGTTACTAAAATAGAACAATATATGATTAATGGAATTAATTTAAATTAATTAATTAAATAAATAATGAAGGAAAATTATATAATAGAATAAGTCCAATAAAGGCTGTCAGAGCAATTACCGGCTTTTAAAATCCATCGTTCGTTTCGCACTCGGGTTTTCAAAACTAGTAACTAGTCATGGTATGTTTTATAAGAGTTTATTTTCAAAACTTGTTGTATACTACATTTTTTAGATAGGTAGGTAATTTTAAAAATACCACAATATTGAATGACAAAAACACCCTGAAATAAGTCAGAAATCTGACTCATTGTCATGACGTCATCTTCGAAGCAGCAAGTGCGGTTTTGTTTTCATGTTTGGGTATTTATTACGTGTGCTACATATGTAGTTTGGCGATCGACTCTTATTAGTTATCATCTAAAAATGCGATGTTATGCAGTTTTTGGGTGCTCAAATTACAACCGGAAAATTAAGGGAACTAGTATAAAATATTTTAGTTTCTTGAAAGATGTGGAATTGGCAAATAAATGAATAAGAGCCTGTCACTCAAGCGATAAGTTCAGTTTAAAATATAGCTCAGTGCTCTCAAATAATTTTAATTCAAATTTGTTATATTACAATTCCTTTCACATTCTTATAGTGCCAGTAATTTTTTTTCTTATACGTAGTATAAGGAAGTATAGTCACGACGAAAATTTTCGGCCTCGAGATTTTTGCAGTTGTCCACGTTTTGAAGTCCCCTGATACCAAAAAAATGGTTATTAAAAAATGTCTCCGTGTCTCTGTGTGTGGTCACGATTACGATCAAACGGTTAAAACTATCAATTGCAAATTGTGTATTTACGAGTATAATCTCCCTCTTAAAACCTGGTTAGACTTTCAGTAAAATCGGTAGACCCGAAGTAGTTTTTGCCAATATTCGTCTATTACTAAGTTTAAACAAATTTATAAAGAATTCAAATGTACTCAAAATTAAATTTGAGAAAAATTGTATTAAAAAAGTTTTTCGAAATCCCTACTGGAAATAGGTCTTTTATTCTTATCAAAAATCAGTTTCTTCCAAACATTTCGCAAGTCATGCTTTCTAGACAGGTACATTACGAGTAATTACTTAAAACATGATTTTCAATACCTTTTGTATAAAAAAATTTTCTAAATTCGGACCGTAAGTAACACTAACAAAAGTGCTACTTTTAGCGAGTAGCACGAATATCTTCAATAGAGAATACAATCCCGGGATTAGACTAATGGTTTCTAATTGAGCTCAAATGAAAAAGAAACTTAAGTAATTTTTTAAAAACTGCGTATTAATGTTGTTGCACAACACAATACACAATATACTAAAATAAGGAACAAAAAAGATAATACAAAAAACTATTTAGATTTTTGAAAATACAATCGCAAAAATATCAAAGCATCCTTCATAGTTTATTGCCAACATAAGCAGCAGCTGAAAACGCTCACTCAGGTCCTACACTGGTTGGAGGAATAGACAATAGTTATTTATATGCTAATTCTACTGTTTAAATTGTAAATCAATTCTTCTAATGACTTACTATACATTTGACGCAAGTAATACGATACATTAAAATGTGTATGCACTAGGTACATACCTTTTAGAAGCTTTTCGACAATCCAAAGAACTAAAACACATTGGATATAGGCAGTTCTTTATGAAAATAAAATCTAATGCTTGCTGTAAAGTTAGTAATAATAAGGAATTACCGTTTTTGTAACAACGTATTGATTTCCCTTAGTCGAGTATCTTTTATCCATGTTATTCCTGTCTGTTTTTTCACTACAGAACTGAACTCAGAAAAGCGAAAACTTTAAATTGATAACTTGTACTACATTAGATGTGTGACAGTTTTGAATTAAGACATGCGGTCACGACCTATCATTGTGATCTCGCGCGTTCGGGATGGGTAGCGGTGAGAGGTGTAAGGGGACGGAAAAATTATAAAAATATGCGTTTCGGACGTTAATATTCACGGTAGAAAAAAAAACACTAAAGTACATGAAAATTAACTCTACAACGAATTTTCTTTTTATCTGTTTTTTTGGAAGTTATTAAATATATTTTTTTTGTAGAATAAAATATAAAAAAAAAGTAAAACGTATCTTTTCTAAATACACTTAACTATATATACAATCAATGAAATTTGTAATATATTGTATAGTTTTTGAAAAAACGGGAAATAAAATCAATGCCATCTCTCGTTTCCGAAACACATTGCATGTCACTTTTCGCCCTAAGACCCGGTCTTTTCACCTACTAATAAAGTGGCCGATAACTATTTGACAAATAATTTTGTAAGGTACTTTTATTAGTCAGCGAGCGGTAAAGTTTACCGATTTTGAAATACGTTGTCTGGTGGAGATTGCACTGCGTTATATTGACATTATTGAAAATAAGCAGACAGATAGTGTTACGTGGAAGAAAAAGCTAAAGCTTGGTTAGATATTTCCTTAGAATTTAATGCAGTCACTGGACGCATTAATAGAACATCAAAAGTATTAAGATTGAAGTAAGATAGGATAAAAAGAGCTTTGAAACACAAACAAAACAGAAATAAATTAGAAGTATTTAAGACTGGAGGAGGCACCGCCTCACAACCTCGTTGTGATTGCGTAGAGAAATTGTTGCAATTTATTTTGTTAATTGTCAATGGACTACCAGCAGAAAATGATTCTGACAGCATTATATCCTGTAAGTAAAATTTACTTTTAAAGTGTATACGAATCAGTAATTGTGATTTACAATATATTTTTGGCTGCGAACTTGACTAGAAAAAATGTGTCAATGAAAATATGGCAGCTGACAAAAATGGTATAATGGAGGATGATGATGTATTGCAAATCCCTACCTCGGCACCAAATACACAAACCATTGACTCTCCAGACGCAATATCCATTTCTAGATTGCAGTAGTAAAGCATACTGTTGAAGTATTTAATATAGTAAATGTAGAATTTACAAAATTCAACTGCATTATGTTATAGGAACCTTCCACCTCGGTGAGTATTCCAGGCACTTGGAATCCAAAACAGTTAAAAGTAAAGAAAGTAAGTCTTTGCTTATTACACAACAGAAAGTAATTAGGAAAAATACAATAAACCAAAAATGTTGCTTTAACTGATTTACGTAGGGAATTGTTAAAGTTACAAATTCAAATGGCAGAGCAGGAGGAGATTTTGCATAACCCTTACACTCCTGAGTAAAAAATTGCAAGATATAAATATGATAATTATTTTTCATCGGTGAAATAGCCTCAGTTGCAAAGCCATTTTTTTTTTAAATTTTGGGTCACGTCTTTTTGGATTTTTTTGACATTCACAATTGTGAACATCGGGAGCGAACAAATAAAGTCACAATTGTGAACGAAGGTATTTATTTCTTATGGAACTTTATAAAACAATTATTATTCTTATTTAAGCATAGATAAACGTTGCATTTAAGACAGCGAATTCTAGAACGACTTCCACAGCCTTCAAGTCGACATCTAGCCGGGTGTTTGGAATCGTCGCTTGTTGGCCAATGCTCAAATCCATCGTAACGTTTATCTTGACAAGGTATTGGTGCTGAAATATTCCTTTTCTTTTTTCTTTCTGGTTCTTCTTCATTTTCTGCTTCTTCTTCTTCTTCTGTTGGTCTTCGTTTTTTGGTTCCAGAAACTAAATATTCTCCTAGATTTAGTCTAAAATCTAACAGATCCATAACTTTTGTTGTAGTGTTGTGGTCACTTGCATCACTTTTGTACTCCATCCAGCTGTTGACTATCGCAAGATCAAATAAATGAAGAATTAATTTGAATGTCCATTTTCGGGTTTTAAAAAAAGATCTATAGTATTCAAGCATTTGGTCACACATGTCCACTCCACCCATTTTTTCATTGTAGGCTTTAACAACTTTTGGACATGGTACATCAACCCGTGCTTTTTGGTTTTTGTCCCATCTTCTTACTGTAGTATCTGGTTGTGATCCAAAAGCTGTGGACATCATCACAACTGATTTATTGTCTTTCCATTTCGTCGCACAAATCTTGTTGTCGCTCCTTACAAATTCCTCACATTCACCCTTCTTCATCGAACTGTCTGTTTTGAAGACAATACCTTTAATTCGGTTTGTCATAATTGTGCCTGTTCCATGTAGGTTTAGTGACGATAATTTGTCAAACAAGGCTACTGTACTAAAATATCTGTCAAAAAATATGTAACTTTCTTGTGGTAGAGTTTGGACTAGTGTAAGCACAACCGAAGGTCCCAGACCCAAATCTTTATTGGATAATGGTGTGGTTGACCCCTGATAGATTACAAAATCTAGCACAGTTCCACTAGAAGTAGTTAAAACAAAGTTTTTTAAGCCTACTGGTCTTGGTTTATTACTAACATACTGTCGAACTGGACAACGCCCGAGGAAGGGAATCATTTGCTCGTCTATTGAGTAAGCCCCTTGGGCAGTCCTTTCAATTTCGTGACAACGCTTTTTCACTAAATCGATCATGGGCTGAACTTTCCAAAGTCTATTCTTTTTTTTAATATCATCGTCAACAGATAGATTATCCACAACGTGAAAGTTTACCCTGAGAAAATAAAATCTATCGCGTGGCATTATATTATCGATAAGTTCAAATTTAAATTTAGAATTCCAATACATGTGGATTCTGGGAAATTTTATACAACCCATAATTGCATTCAACCCAAAAAACTTTTTTATTTCTTCAGCAGTAACTTTTAGCGGTTTCCCAGTTTTTTGTACGCAATATTGAACTGTAAATTTTGCACCAATTTCAAAAAAGTCATCATTTAAATACCTCTCAAAATACTGCCACGGCGTTAAAACTTGATTTCTAGAATTCGTTTGCTGTGGATCATCTTTGCTAGTAAAAGCCTCTTTTCTCCAATGAAGTTTTTGAAATTGAATTATAGGTACGTTGTCTTCACTATCACTATCAGAATCATTATCAGTATTACTATTTCTGTCATTATCTTGTGGACTATTAATTGCAGGATCAATGTCTTCATTGTCAATTGATTCCCAACCATCATCATCTTCATTACCATCACCCAGTTCCAAATCTGAGTCTATTTCATCCAAAATATCGTAAATTTCATCGGGATTATTTTCCAACCAGGTCAAATCGATTGTTCTTCTTTCTGAAAGTTGCAAAAAAGAAAAAAAATAGAATCCTGAATTGTAACTTGTTTCACGTGATGTCTAGGTTCACTCCTATGAGTCACAATTGTGAAACTCAAACAAAAACCTAACCCACATTTGTTTTTGAAGGAATTTTCCGCTGTAGCTTTTGAAAGCCGTTCAATTAGAGTGTTTTCCTTTAGGTGTAAACAATACATTCCAACGAATATGAATAGTTTGAAAAATATAAGCTACTTACTTTTGGCTGCCATGGTGACTAAAACACGTTAGGATTGATCACGACACAAATGAGGATGAAAGCAAAATGGTGGTGGTGGCAACGTACACACTGGTCAGTTACACTAGTTACAATTGTACGATGCCGGAGTAAACCGTCCTGAGAACGATTTTGACCTTTATGTACACAGAAAATACGGAAGTCACAATTGTGACCTCAGGGAGCGTAAGGGATAAGCAAAAATTGCATGAGATGCAAAAGAAGTTAATGCAAGATCGATAAAATCGGGAGAAACAACAGTTGCTCATGAAAAACTTAAGTTTGCAACAGATGTTTGCAAACCTTGTAATACGTGCAAACTGCACTGCGGTTGCTGTTTTTTTCTTCAAGAGATTGTGGAAGTTTTATTGAACGTGGCCTTAATTCTAATAATGGAGTTGTTACTCGTATTATAATTACTGCTGCTGTTGACTTATGTATTCCTCCGAAATCTCCAATTGCTATATAAAAACCTCCTGTAGCGAAGAACCGTAATGTTAGCAGTAATTGCTGCAGCAGTGAAACTGCACGATTTATAAAAATTAATTATGTCTATAGAAACTATAACATAACCAACAAAATATTACGTACATACCTGTCTAAAGAATGCTTTAAATTTTCTTCTATTTGAGCCAATATTTCAGTAACCGAATGCTTTGAAAGTCTGAATCTTCTAATAAATTCACTTTTATCCCAATTATTCATATGGTCTGCTCGTGGTCGTAACGTGTAAGCGTGAAGTTCTAGATTAACGAGCTCAATAATTTCGACCATATCCTGCCCAAATAGTTCATCAAAGTCTTGAATAACATCCATTGTTTTTATAATATGATTGGACAATATGTAAATTTAACACTGCTGTCTACTTTAACCCACGATACACTTATACCGGTATGCTCACTTTAGCTGTCAATGACGTCATTGAGGAGCAAGCCAGATTGACAGTTCTCATTTTTGACACAGTTTTAAGTTGTTTTATCGTTTTTTTTTAATTATATTCCATTTAATATGCCTAGTTGTGTTATATACGGTTGTCGTGAATGCAATCGAAGAAGTAGAGATAGTCAGATTAAATATTAGAGGTTTCCCAAGGAAGGGACGATACGAAATGTGTGGTTAATTGAGTGTAAAAGGCAGGATTTAATAAATTTGAAGAATAGTATTTCCTGAAATCTGATTTTATCATTGTTCATAATAAAAAAATCAACTTATTGTAACATGTATCTGTTCCGTTCATTTTAAGCAATCATGTTTTTATTACATCACTCCAACAAGAATTACTGCAATTTTCCAGTAAATCATACAGAGATTTAAATTCTGATGCAGTTCCCAGATTTAAAGAAAAGATAGTTGAAAATCTTTAAAAAGCAAAAAATAGATGCTTTAATAAAACATACACAGATGATCAAAGTAATTAAGATCGAGCAGTAAAATGTGTGAAACATCGACAGACTGATTTTGAAGCTTTTAAAGTGTCCGATGTTTACTGACCACCTATGAAAGTGAATTATTTGATTTAGTACCTTTTCCAAGACTGTCACATTAAGAGCAACACATTTGTACATCTGCGAACATTCATACAGTATTTTGTGGTATTCTATACATCGTAGCAACATACGTAGTGTTTTTGCTTATTAAGAATTTTTAATTTATTGTTAACTATTTCAGGCTGCTTTTCGTTAACGCAATGAGTGAGAATAGTATTTGGATTTTAATCTTATACAGAATTGTATAGCATTTTCTTTAATAGTTTTAAAAGCATTGACTCGAACTGAATTGAAATAAACTTCTTAAACTATCAAAGTCGTTTTTTATATTAGCTACCAAAATTAGAATTCGTACCTTCTACAAACATTTATCCTTAACTCCCATGGTATCTTTCTTAAGCAACATATAATACATTATCTGCATTTTATAAACATTTGTATTCTGTTCAAATATAGTATTTTTATCACACACAATCAATCTTATAAAATCTCTTCAAATTAAAAATTTTGTTATGTATGATAATGATAAAATTTAAGTTTGACAATTTTATTTTAACTTAATATTATTAGGTAAAATTTTGAAATACGTGGCTACTACAATTGTCTAATCTAGAATCAAGATTAATTTATGGCTTGAAGTTAGTTTTATGTATTTCAGTGGGTAATTTATAATTATTGAAAAGGTACTTGTAAAATATGTATATTAAACATAACAACTCCAGCGAAGTTGTATTTGCTTCATTCAAATGTTGGTTTATCTTCTCTTCCATTACCCAAGACCCTTCTATGTAGCTGTACATTACCAATATCGAATACATCAGAACTATGCCATTCACTAAATAGTATTTACATGTGTGCAAAAGAAAATATTATATGCTTCAAAATATATGTTAAATAAATATCTATATTTACATTTTGGAAATGATTTTATTCACTAAATGAAACATTTACCTATACCTACTTCAATTACAATTTTCAGCTTATATTTACACAGATCATTAATGCATAGCCTCTCGATAACATAGTCTAACAATGAACTCACAAAATAAACTGTTTTGCATTGTGTATTGAAAACGTAATTCAAACACGCAAAAAAAGTTAAAACATCTTAGTAGTTATGATTGCATTCAAAAATATCACTTTGCCTGAGTACTTCAATAATTGCTTATATTATTAATTTGTAGAAATACCATTTTTGAAATTTATTAAATCCTGCCTTTTACACGCAATTTACCATACATTTCGTACCGTTTCTTCCTTGGGAAACCTGTAATATTTAATGTGGCTATCTCTACTTTTTCGATTGTAATTACGGCATCCGTATACAGCACAACCTGGCATATTAAATAGAGTATTACTTAAAAAAACGATAAAACAACTTCAAACTGCGTCAAAATGTAGCCATGATGTAGCCCATATGAGAACTGTCAATCTGACTTGCTCCTCAATGACGTCATTGACAACTAAAGTGAGCATACCGGTATTTTAACCTACAAAAATGACAGAAAATATATATTACGGGTCAGCTGGTTACTAAATTTAACTCTGCTGTCTAATAAATGACGGAAAGCATATATTACCTGTCATCTGATCACTACGAGACGTCCACGCTGGCGCATAATAAGTAGGTTGCTACTATATTAAAATAGTTGGTTCAAGTAGTTTATAAGTTATTTGCTAATAAAGTTATTAGGAGGTTTAACGGCACATGAAAAGACCGGCCCTAATAGTAATAACAACGTCAGTTGAGCAGGCAAGACTTTCTGAATATTTTGCTTATGTTGAGTCACGGGTGCAATAGGTATTATGTGTTAGGAAGCAGTTGCAGATATGTCTAGCTTATTCATCCTCCAGAAATTATGCATTAGGAACATTTTTAAAATAAGAAGAGCTGATTCTTGCTGTTTTTGAAAAAAACAAGATACTTACACTGCCGTGCCTGTACGTGATGAAATGTGCTCTGTTCGTGAAAAAGAATTACGAAATATTTAAACACAAGAACTTCACCACTGTTATGGAACCAAGGGAACAACACAGGCTTCTCTTTTACCACCACAAACTAAAAGTATTGCGCAGAAATGTGCATCTACGCAAATAGTAAAAACATATAATCACTTACCTTATGATTTGAAAAAATTACCACAGAGTATTTTTAAGAAAAGATGGCACCATAAGTACTAATTAAGTGCACTTTTTACAAATTGCAAGAGATATTCATGTACAAGTTCTAGTCTGTATATGCCCTTTACTTCTTTTTTTTTGCTTTTCTGACGTATTCAGAACCTTATTATTATTATTAAATATCCCTTTCTACGATTTAATATAACTCATGTAGGGTAAATTCGCCTGGAACCGGCCACCATCCAATAGTCGGTGACTTTTTTCAAGAACAACTTTAAATTTACGCAAATATTAAGCTACTTCACTACACATCTGAAATCTAACGTCCTCATACAGTGCCAATATCAATTTCTCATACCCGTATATAAATATTTTATTCCTGTAATTCTTCTTCTTCTTCTTCTTCTTTTAATAGGCGTATCGCCTGTTTAGTTCCGGTTTCTTTGCAATGGTGATTCTTGCGATTTTGATTGCCAGCTGTCACGCCATCGCTTTGGTGGTCGTCCTATAGGTCTTCTTCCATGAGGTGTGTTATTTCGAACTATCCTGACCATTCTGTCGGGGATCATTCGGCTAACATGGTGGTTCCATTCTCTTCTTCTCTTCCTCGACCATCTGACCACGTCGTCCGTTAGGCACTTCTCTCTTATGTCTGTGTTTCTCTGCCTATCCTTCAATGTATGTCCCGTTATAGTTCTTAAGGTCTTCATTTCAGTTGCCCTTAGTAATCTCTTTGTTATCGTTGTTTCCGCTCTCGTCTCAGCACCATATGTCATCACTGGTCGTACGCATGCTTTGTATATTCTTGATTTGCATTCTGTACTTAGGTGTTTGTTTCTCCATATTGGATATCTAAGATGTCCCGATATTGCTGCTGCTTTGTTAGCTTGTTTCCTCACCTCGTCCCCCAGGAAGCCGGCGCTTGTAATTTTGCATCCAAGGTATTCGATTGACATGGTTTGGTCAATGACATTATCTTCTATTGCCAATTTGCAGCGCAGAGGTTCCTTTGCTATGGTCATGCATTTGGTTTTGATTGTGGAGATTTTCATATTAAGTTTTCCTGCCTGCTTGTTGAACGCTTGTAACAATCTTTGGAGGTCATCTTCCGATTCCGCAATAAGTACTGCATCATCAGCGTAGCATAATATATTTATTTTATGCATGCCCATTCGATATCCTAGTCCGGTGTTCTTTACAGCTTTCACCATTTCGTCCATGATTGTATTGAATAACAAAGGACTGAGGCTATCGCCTTGGCGGATAGCTGTTGTAGTTCGTAGTTGTTGCGTTAGGGTGTGATTTGTGCGTATTTGCGTTGTTGTGTTTGTGTTTAAGTCCTTAATGAGTTCTATGTATTCTTTCTTCGTATTACCGTTTTCCAGGATCGTTATGACGTCTTTTAGTTGTACTCTGTCAAAGGCCTTCGTTAGGTCCACAAAACAGAGATAGGCAGGGGTGTTGTACTCTAGTGATTTTTCTATCAGTTGTCTAAGTATGAATAGTGCATCAGTTGTACATCTGTTTTTTTCGAAATCCCTGTTGTTCTTCGCTTATTGGCATGGTTGTGGATATTTCGTCCGCAATGATCTTAGTTAGGAGTTTTAGCGAGGTGCTCAACAATGTTATTCCACGGTAATTTGCTGGATCGGTTTTATCCCCTTTTTTGAAGACGGGTATTGTTACGCTATTTTTCCATTCTTCAGGTATTCTTCTATGTCGTAGTATGATATTAAATAGTTTTGTGTATTCTGTTATGATGGCAGTTCCTCCATTTTTAATTAGTTCATTTTGTATTTTGTCTTGATTTGGAGTTTTCCTGTTCTTAAGTTTCCTTACCGTATCCCTTACTTGTTCTTCGGTGATTTGCGCGTACTCTTCTGGTGCATCGTTTTGTGCGTCCTCTTCTTGTGCTTCGACTGGGTTTTCTATGTCTGCGTATAGATTTCGGAAATATTTCTCCCATTTTTCTTCCGTGATTGTTCTGAGTTGTATTGTTTCATTCGTTTCTCGTTTCATGCCCCTTAGTAGTTTCCAAATACGTTTTTGTGCTCCATACATGTCTGCTTCCATTTCGTTGCTGAATTCCTGCCAGTATTCTTCCTTAATGTTTCTAACCCTATTGTTGACCCTGTTCCTTATTTCGATATAATTATTTCGGTTTTCTTGTGTTGGGGATTCCCTGTATTGTAAGTAAATTTTCTTCTTTTCTTTGGTGATATACTTGACTTCCGTTGTAAACCACGGTTTGTTGTTCGGTTTGCTGTTCTGCGATACCGTACGTGTGCCTAGGGTTTCTTCAGCGGCTTTGTAGATGTGTTCTTTCAGTTTATCCCATGCTGTATGGGGCGTATCGGGCTGTATTATAGGGTTAAGAGTGATATATTGTTTGCATCTTTCTGCGTAGCGTTGTCTCGTACTTTCGTGGTTGAGCAATTCTATATTGAATTTTTCGGTTCTTGTTGTTGGCTTTTGTTTTCTCGGTGGCATTGCTATTCGTAGTTTTCCTAGCACTAGTTTGTGGTCTGTTCCAATATTGGCTGAGGAAAGGACTCTTACATCTACTATTTGTTGGGGCATAAACATTCGATTGGTGATGATGTAATCGATTATGGATTTGTTTTGTCTATTGTCATAAAAGGTATATTTGTGTTGTTCTTTATGAGGGAAATATGTGTTGTTTATTCGAAGCTCGTTCTGTGCACAAAAATCTGTCAGCATTTCGCAGTTTCTATTAGTTACGTCTTCATTGTATTTTTGCTTTACTCCATCTACTGCTTCATTTCCTATTCTAGCATTTAGATCTCCTAATATTATTATCTTTTCGTTTTTTGGGATTTTGTCTAGCTCTGATTGTAGGGTTTCGTAAAAGTCCACTGACATTTCTTCAGGTTTACTAATGTCGGGTGCATATAATGCTATGATGTGCAAGGGATGACTGAACATCATTTTCACTCTTAGAATTCTGTCGTTAACATATTCATTCCTGTAATTCGCGCGCAAAATATAAGTGTCGTGTGCTGATTGGAGCATCCAAATATTAAAAAGTAGTAAATTTAAGTAGTGAAAAAGATATAAGTAAGTCAAATTTTATTTATTATTATTAAACCCGTTTTGGTGAATTTTCAGGGATGAACAGGGCTTGAAATAACTTCTATTCGACCAAAAAGGCCTGGTTTATTAACTTTGAAGATAAAAAAGGCACGGCCGGTCACTCGTACAAAGATGTACTCCAGTATCTAGTAGTCGTTCCCCAGGCCGGCCACTAGCATTATTCAAATTTTATTTTTACCTTTTTCGTACTTACCTATTCAGATATATGTTCGCCTCATTCCCAATCATATACAGTATCAGAAGCTGATTCTCAGCATCAGTAATCGGCCGTGGGCACAGTCAATAATAAAAATGTTTTGCAACATTGAAAGCAACGTCCGACCACTAGCACGTCCAATGCTGATTTTGCCATTTACAGGCCATAAGATTGTTGTTTTCAGTGATACTTTCGGACCAAAAATTTAAAATTACTCATCTTCAGAAGATGGTAAACCACCAAAAAACGAAAATTCTTTGCATATTCTAAGGATAATATGCAAAAGGCGTTGAAAGCAGTACAAAATGATTCAAAAATCCGAGTATCTTGCAGACATTTTGAAATTCCTCGAGTAACACTACAGGACCAGTTCAAGGAAACGAGCTGCCAACTAGCCACTAATAATGGGTCCAGATCCATATTTGAGTGTGGAGAGTGAAAAAAAAGTAGCCGAATGGATAATTACACGAAGAAAACCTAAATAAAGAAGGATTGAAACTACAAAAAATAACTAAAAAAAAATTGAAAGAAAAAAATTTAGGAGAAGAAAATGTAACTGAAGAAAAATTAGAGGAAGAAAATTTGGAAAACGAACAATTAGAGGAAGAAAAACTGGATAATGAAGAAACGGAAAAGAAATAAATCTGAAACCAAAAAGAACACAACATCGAAGAAAATAGTTCTTACCAAAGTAAAAAGAAACCAAGAACCAAACGTGCAACTAACAGAAGCGAAGCAGAAGTGCGGTGTCTGCGAAGAAGAATTGTACAGTGATGCCGAAGAAGAAAGTGACGAAAATGTTGGATGTGATATTTGCCCAAGATGGTTTCATTTAAATTTTACTAAACTTGTAGGACAGTCATATGAAGATGTTAAAAATCAAGATTTCTCCTGCGATTTCTACTGAGGATGAATAATTAAAAAACCATTAAGTATTGAATGTTTGTATTTACAATTACCATGACAGATTTATGTATCTAGTTTATTTATTTTTTCCTCAAGAATTCATTTCTGTTTCTTGTGAATCAGAAAATAATGTTATTTTTTTAATTTATATGACTATTAAAGATTTATTTAGTGTTTTTTTGTTACCTTATTTATAGAGACTATGTTTTTGGTTTTGTAGATTTATTTATTTAGTTCAAAATATACATTTATTTTTTATTTACTGATTTCACCCTCTTACTTACTCACTTTCATTGAAAAGACAAAAAACGGAACAATGAATATGAGGGCACTAAAAGTGTATGCGGACCTGGTGAAAATTGACTAGGTCGACAACTGGTGTATTAATGGCGGACTACCGACGTGTAGGTGACTGACTACTGCCAAATATGTTCCAAAAAAGAAAAAAGTATACTTCATCCTACACATTCTCTGTCCTACTCATACAGTAATTAAATATATTTGTTTCACTCTCAAGAATAAATTATTAATATAATATGGAACGCCTCAATGTTATTAAAGCTGAAAGTTGACGTTCATCAAAAACAGGCCGACTACTAGCGAATTCACACTATATTAACCCTGGACTGCTTAGGTAAAAGGTGCACTCATAGTTGCTTAGGTGGGGTTACTCATAACCCCATTCAATAAAAACAATTTTAAGCAATCAAAAACGCAAAACTAAACATTAAAAACTTTATTTACTACATTTTAGGCATATGTCAACACGATGCGCATTACAAACGGGTTTATAACATTTTGCACAAGCTGTTTTAGTTTTCTTGTCTTTAGTTCTTGGGCAGATTGCACACCGGGTTTGTTTTGTAAGTTTTGTTGGAGGGGGAACCGCATCTATATTTTTTTCCTCTATCCCTAGAATATTTTTTATTGATAAAGACAATTTTTTTGGCAGATTTTTTGTTAAACGCCGTTCCATGTGCGGTCTTGCAAGTTGAATTCCGAGCTCAAACAAATAATGTCGGCGAATGCATTTTTGTCCCTCACCCTTTACCATTTGAAACAATATTCCGGAGTTTACACCAGCTTGATCCAGAATTCCGTAAAAAAATCGCAAAGGCCATCTTCTGGTCTTCCGCGTGACTGAATATGTATGAACCATTTGGTCAAATGTGTCGACACCTCCTTTTGTTGAATTATAAAAATTAATTATTTCCGGTTTATTATTTGGATTTATATTTTTTGTATTGTGCATTGTAGATAGCAATAACACACATTTCGACTTTTTTGATGTAACTGACACTAACGTCTCTTTTTGGTCGAAAGCAAATTGTGAAGTCAGTGCTTCTTTAGTTTTATTTGGCAGGAATGATGGAGGAACTTCTCTCTTATTTTTACGGAGGGTTCCGACAATGGTTAGATTGAATTGATTTACCATGGTCTCTGCCAATGGAATGGTGGTAAACCAGTTATCCATAGTTATATTGCATCCTGTTCCGTGGATGGATTTAGACGGCTTTTTTACATAATAACTTGGTAGAGGTTCTGAATTTGGTCTAATTTCTTTCCCAGTATATGGGATGGCACTTACCATGTAAAAAGTCCGTGAATCGCACATTGTTACTATTTTCAATCCATATTTGTCTGGCTTCGACGCAATATATACTCTAAAAGGACAATTTCCGCGAAAACCCAAAAGCTACTCATCGATAGTAACATATTCGTGAGGAGTATAATATTTAGTACAGTTTGATTCAAACTCCTCCCATATCTCCCGAATGGGCGAAAATTTATCGTCACAATTTCTGACAGTTTAACATCGAATCTTATACATGATAACAAAAAGCGAAAACGTGTTTCACTCATAATAGCACAATATATTTCAGGTCCATACTTGGACCACATTTCGACAGTTGTAAGGTGATTATCTTTTCTGCATCCTGATATATAAAGGAGACCAAAAAGAGCAAGTATTTCCGTTGTATCCGTTTCGCCAACATAGCCACAATTTTCAGTATAGTTACTTTTTTTTCTTATAATATCCGAATTAGTGTGCAAAACTATTTTGTTTATTATTTCATCAGAAACTAGCAACTTTCAACCTTCCAATTCAATAGAAATAGTTTTTGCCTCGCCTTTTGGACCTGGAATGCGTACAACTAAATTTCGCTTAGATGTCCGAGTACGAGGAGGAGGACCAGAGCACCACCGATGTCCATTTTTACCCTTGATAGAAGGACCTAAATTTTGATCTGTCGTGTCTGCATTCTTATCTTCATCGTCCAAAACTGAAATCTCACTTTCAACTTCTGACTGCTGAGATATATGGTCCTCAAATTCTTGGTCACTACCATCAGAATCATACTCTGAATCAGCTTCATCAAACCACCGTAAAACGGTTTCTTCAAAATTAGGATCACCTGGTTTCACTGCCATCTAAATTCAAAACAAATTGCTTAAATGTGGAAAATAATTTAAGCTTTAATGCTTACCTGGGGTTACAAGTCACCCCAATTGCTTTATAATGTAAAAACAAAGCACAGAAGCAAATGTTTAACGCACATATGACTTAGAACATAACCTCAAATAAACATAGCTAGTTCTGCAGTGATGCAAACCGCACCGCAAAAAAGTTACAAAGTTTCTAAATTCTATTGGGGTTACCAGCAACCCCACTAAGCGTTCCAGGGTTAAATTACAAGACAATTATTTATTGTGTATCCACTGAATTTATTATACTATGTATAATAATATTTTATAATCAGCCCAGGTTTCATATAGTGAACTAAATACAACCAAAATAAAAAATAAATACAATAAATTTTACTGAAAGGATTCTCAGTGTTCAGTTAAGACGGCAAATATTTTTTTTAAATACAAAAAACTAACATCACGCGTTAGTTATAGATCGAAACTGACGATACTGACAGCAAAAAAATATCAATTCTAATTGAGCTGGAATTTATTTACATACAGACATTCATTCACACCTTACCTTTTTGTTACGTTCAAGTACAAGAAGTGCGCAATAACTATTTCAATTAAAATATGTACGTAAGGTGAGAAGAAAAAGAAGATTGACGAAAAAAGAACAGAAAGGCTGGCGAGTTTCTTTTTTAGCATAATTGAAATGGCCATGTAATTATATTATCCACACGTGACTGACATTCTAAATGATTTTACCTGCATAATATATTTTCTTTTGCTCACTTTTTACCGTTGCTTGAAGTATATTACTGTTTTTATTAACAAAATGTTACCGGTCGTCCCAAAACAAGTAGTTCCGTCTCTGCTTAGGTCTTGCTTCTTTAAATCGCTATACTTATGTGCTACATGTCGACAATGTGTGCTTCTTCCATATAAGTACTCTAACGTAATTTCAAATTAAAATTAACGATTCTCATGGTGAAGTAGGTATCATTTACAACGTTTTTTTTTCTATGCCTGCTGCTGAAATTCTTAATAGGGAAGACAATCTAGATGTTTTCGTACAATATATAATTCTTCAGTGGCATTTACAGATTTGGAATTAATTTTAAAAAGCTAATTTATTATGTTTGTATGTATAAATGGGTTTTAAAATACCGTAAAATGAATGTAGTTACTTTAATTATAATTTGTGTCTTGCATGTCGAATATCTGACAATTTAATAATTCAAGTTATATCTATGGAGCAAAATAATTGCGGGTTTTATCTGAGTAAACTATTTTTACATGATGATATGTATGAAACATATGTGAATATGTGCTCTTCAAATAGTTTATTTGGAGAAACCTTGACCTTAGAATTTGAGATAGTTGATAGGAATTTACTTCTTTTTGGTAAATTAGCTGTCTTTTATAAGATATATTTGAATGACAGATCTTTCGCGGTACGATATTGAACATGAATTGAACCTAATAAATTAGTTATTCGCTTGTTCACTAAACGCACTGGAACTAACTAAATAAGTATTATATGTTGGAAACTGAAAATATAAAATCTTCTCATTTTAATGTTTTAACAAAAGATAAATACTTAGGTATTATCCTACAAGTGGAAGAGGCTGAAAAAGCTGAAATCAAAACATCACTTCATCAAAGGCGATGAAAAAGGTTTGCTATTTTAAACATTGATTCTGTTAAAAAACTTGTTGCCCGTAGTGAAGATAACATAAAATACCATATTTCGGCTGAGGAATTGTATGATGTTATTGATGCAGCTGACAGAGCTGTCGGACACGGCGGAGGTGACAGATTATTGGCTGAGGCATCTTTAAAATATGCTAATGTCACAAAACAGATGATTAACCTTTGTTTATCTATATGTGTAACATGTCAAGAAAAGAAGACAAAAAAGGGAGGTTTAGTTTCTAAGCCAATTTTACATTCTGAAATGAACAGCAGGTGCCAAGTGGACATTATTTATTTCCAGATTCAACCTGATGGAAAGTTTAAATTTATCATGGTCTACCAGGACAACATGACCAAGTTTGTTTTACTCCGTGCTTTGGAATCTTAACGAGCTGAAGAAGTAGCCTACCTAAATGAAATATTTTTGACGATAGGGCCCCATGTATTCTGCAGTCAGACAACTATCATATTATATGACGCGTTTTTGGCCAGAACATAAGCTAGTGCACGGAAAACCACGGCACAGCCAAAGTCAGGGCTCGGTTGAGAGAGCCAATCAAGACGTCGAGAACATGATTTGTTGTTGGCTAAAAGATAATCACTCGACTAAATGGTCAGAAGGCTTGATGTATGTACAATTTATGAAAAACAGAGCCTATCATTCGAGCATAAAACAATCGCCGTACAAAGCTATGTTTGGAGTTGAACCCAAAGTTGGTGTTTCAACGTCATCACTACTACCAGAAATAGTAAAATATATTCAAGATGAAGATGACCTTCGAAAATGTATTGAAACTGGTTTAACCCATGGACAAACAGGAGATGTTAGTAATAGTAATGATGCCGAAACTTCTAAAATTGGTGATTATATCCAAAAGGCAAGACAAACAGCTGCCGAAAATCTTCAGAAATAGGCTAAGAAAATGAAATCTGCTTCTGACAAATCTCATCCGCCAGCTAAAGTCGGAGATAATCTGACTCTGCCGATTCCTGATGTAGACAGAGGAAGGGGCGACCTAAGGAATGTTATTGGCGTTGCTCTGGAAATAAACAATGATGCCTGTACAAAATTGGAGCTAAGCATGGAATATTGCAGACACTTTATTGCAGGTTAGTTACGCGATTTAATATTTACTTCTTAAATTACTTCGAAAAAAGAAATTCTTTTTAATGACCATGTTACTTTATTTCACTGTCAAATCTGAACTGATTTCGATGATTATTGATTTTATATTTGCAAGAGGTTTCCATATTTTATGACTTTAAGCATCATTAAGTATGTTATGTAATTTGGTCAAAATAGAATATTTGTTTATTACAGAACTGAATTCGACCTCTATACTCAAACATTTCTCCAAGAAAGTGATGTCAATCAAGATGTTCAAGTCTCACTAAGGACGTTCGTGCAATGAAAAGCGGCACATCAACCCATATTAAATACTAAGTACTAAATTAAAGATAAAACAGCTAAATCCTTAGTAAAAAACGAAACGGGAAATAATGGGAATTCTTAATCTTAAACTAATTAACAACAAATGATAGTTTTGAAGATATCAAATAAAAAAATAAATGTTATTGCTTGTAATTCGCGATAATAAAGAATAGGTAAAATAAAAAATATACATTACACAAATAATCAGCTGATGGTTCCACCAATGGCGGATGTAAACATACCCCTCTCGGCATCACTTTTTGTGGACAATGTTCTCTCCTTCTTTTCCTCCTTGCCCTTAAAAGTGCATGGCATAATAAAAAAAATAAAAACTGAGAAGTACTGAATAGCATATTTTTATTTTACAGTTTTGTACAAGTGTTATGTCACATCTAATCAATACTGTTTTTTTTATAATTAAGTAGACTGCGTTTGAATAAATATTGTTCATCTAATTAATTCAATCAGTTCGGCCTAGGTCAAACTAGTTAAGCCTAAAGTATCTAGGCCAAACTTGTTTGTCCTGTGCTAAACTAGTATATTCTGACACGCGTAGGATAAACATGTGTGGCCTAGGACAAACTAGTTTGGCCCGAAATCGGGTTTGTCTGGTAACATATACATTATATTTCTGAGAACGAATTCTTAGGGAATAACTATCACATCTGAAACTGGACAAAACGTTGATCTACAGTGCGTCATTCTAACGGTAGAATCTCAGGGTATCCTATACCAAAATTGACTTCTATATTCTTTACGCTTACCTCGATGTCATGAGGATAGCCTTTCTACGATGTGCGCTACTTCCGGTCACGCGAACTACGATAACTACAAATTTTAAATATAACCTCAATGATGAAAATAGCAAAAAGCTAACTAACCTTGCAATATCAACGATGCGGATATGTTACTTTTGAAAATGAAGTTTGGCCACCACACGACTTTCTTATACGTATGAGCGTTTCAAACTATACAATTTTAAGAATTTTTGAAGTGTTAACTTCTTTGGGTTTGTTGCGTTGATTGTGGGCACTGAACAAGACTGAGCCGTCACGCTCGGCTATGTAACGCTCGTTCGGGTAAAGTCGGCTCGAGTCGACTAAGGAAACGAGAGAAATATATCATATAGAGGTATCTAATTTCAATTAAATTGAAATTTAAATGAATAAATAAATTCATGTCCCCGAGCAGATTCGATCCCGAGCCGCACTGGTTAGAAGCCGGCACGTTAGCACCAGACTAGCGCGGGACTCGTAAGCGAGTATTCATATTGTCTATTTATATATAAATACATGCGTCCGAACGCTGCCATAGCAACGGCCGCGAAATTGTATTGTGTTGTGTTCGCTAATTGGTAACTTCGCGAACGGTTAAAAAAATTTTTTGTTGTGTGTGTGAGACATTATCTCTATAATAAAATATAATATAATATTTCGCGCTCAGGTAAGTTTTAGCATGTTTATTAAAATGATATGGACGACTCGGAAACTGATCAGTATATTCCGGGTGTTAAATAACGTCCACACGCATTTACTATAATCTGTATACCAATGCAAAACAGAAACATTGAGAATAGAGCATTGCTTTAATTGCTCATTAACTACGAATTTATAAGCATTTAATTCTTTTCTGTTATTCAGGATGGATGAAGAAAATCAAATCGATGACAAATTAAAACGAAAAAGGGAATTGTCTAATGCGCGCGTGAAGAAATATCGTCAAAAGAAGCACACTAAATCATAGCAACTGAATTCGTCGATGCAGGGTGACCCTAATGTAATATAGAACGAAAAAAAAAAGTTGGATTTCGTATTATTAACCTCGCCTTGACGAAGTTTTCACTTCTGCCGTGTGATTTTAAGCATACCCATTTTCTTGTTTTTCACAAAAATTATTCAAAATCCTATTCTAAATGCTCTATTCTCTTAATAAATCGCAATAGAATACATACTTTGCAAGATATTCGAACAAAGTGTTACTCCCTAAGAGTAAAAGTGTTACTTCCGATCCGAAGTATGAAATTTCATATGTACAAAAAATATTGCAAATCTAGCACTAAATACTTTTGCACTCTTGATAAATATATATATAGAATGCATAAATTACGACATATTTGCAAAAAATCGCTATTCTATAAGAGTAAAGGTGGTACATCCGGTCTGAATTTTGAAATTTCTTTTATACAAAAGATATTGAAAATTATGTTTTAAGTACCTGTCTAAAAAGCATGATTTGCGAAATATTCGCAAATAACTGATTTTCGATAGGAGTAAAAGACCTACTTCCGGTAGGCATTTCGAAAAACTGTTTAAATAAAATTGTTTTCAATTTTAATTTTAAGTACATATGAATTCTTTATAAATTTGTTTAAAGTTAGTAGTTGACGAAATATGGGCAAAATTCGATTTCTTCACTGAAGTAACCTGCTACTTCCGGTCTACCGATTTTACTGAAAAATTAATCGGATCTCAAGAGGGAGATTCTACATGTAAATACAAAATTTGGAATTGATATTTACAGCGGTTTGACCGCTATCGTGGTCACACACAGACACACAGAGAGACACACAGACATTTTTTTAAAACCACTTTTTCGGTATCAGGGGACTTCAAAACGTGGACATCTGCAAAAATTTCGAGGTCGAAAATTTTCATCATCACAATACTTCCTTATACTACCTATAAGAAAGTAAAAACTGAATTTTATTCCACCAAAAGAGGCAATTATGCTTAGGATAGTAAATATACAAGTATAACGCAAACCGCAAACACGCTGTCAACACAAACGCCGGGTGACAGTAGTGTTGGGATTAATAGTAAACTTTTTATGACACTCCGATACATGAAGATTTGAGTCGAGCTGCGTGCCGTTATTAAAGGTAAGTTACAGTAAAGGGATTGAATGTTAACGACTTTCTTTTTCGGAATCAAATAGCGACATAATTGCTCTCATTCAAGAAAAGAGAAGTTAGCTCTATAATGTACTTTAAAGGCTTAACGGAAATGAGGTATAAATTAAGGTGGAATAGAAAATTTTGTTTAGTTTTCTATCGCTGTCGTATTGCAGAGTTACTGCAAATAGCTTCAAAAAGTATAGAAAAATTCATCGAAGTTGTGGAGTCCACAAATGGCCCATAAATTTAAGTCTATTTGGGACATCAGCATTATTTCAAGCGAGTCAACAAAAACAGTTCCAAAATTGTCTTTTTGTAAATAGAGGCACATGTCATCTATGCTTTTTTGCCAGACAGGAAACAATTCACCTACCACCGATTATTTTTGCTGATTGGATCCAGAAAAGTCCAATAGAGTAAAAAAAATCAAAGCTGATATCGAAATTGTCGCTATACAAGCTGTTCGGAAAATTTTTCCGGGTGCAATAATAAAAGGTTCTCATTTTTTCTTTTTTCAACTAAAGTTTGTGGCGACAAATACAGATGCAAGCCATGACGCAATACAATCAAAATGAAGGAGAATGCAAGCATGTGCGAATGTGTGTAGTCTTGTCACATCCGCTATCTTACGCTACTGAAAATGGTTGGTTACAAATTATGAAATCTGTCCAACTGATCCAAGACTGCAAGCTTTTAAGGATTACTTCGTAAATAAGTGGTTAAAAAATCTCACAGTAGGAGACAGCTGGATTTGGTACAACGAAAAACACAGAACAACCAAGGTTTTGGAAGCTTGGCATAGTAGATTAAATCGTATAATCGGTAAACATAAACCATATATTTTGAAACTTGTAAAATCATTGAAACAAGGTTCTAAACATTTCAGCTACATTAAACAACAGGCAGATCTACACATGACCCCTACCAAAGAAAAAGAACTGTATATATGAATGTAGATATTGGGATAAGTGAAAATTTTTAAGAGACTTGGTGGAAGAACGTGTTTAGAAAACTTGACTGAAATGTATTTTGCTATTTCTATATCATTTCTATACTCAAATATTATCATATATAATACAACGAGTAGTCAAAGTATGCTCGATTATTTTTGTGGTGGTTCACGAATGTTTCCTTGCGCTTGAATATTAATAGGACGAGTGCGTCAGCACGAGTCCTATTTACAAGCGCAAGGAAACAAGAGTGATAACACCGCAAAAATGATCTACCATACTTTGATTACGAATTGTATTCGAAGGACTATTCATCGAATGATTCATTCATAAATGACGAACTGAGTTTTTTAATTTTCTAAAATTAAGTAGTTATTGCGTTGGTTTCCATAGTAGTATGTTTTCAACAAACTACTGTCAATGTAGAAAATTTTCTACGATTCGAATTTAATAAGTTATTGCAAGAATAAATAGATTTCTGATATGGAAAGCAATTCAAAAAGGTTTGGTGAAAAAGGTGAAAGTGAAATTGATGCTGAAATTCATAAAACTATTCCGGAAAACACAAAGAAAACAAGAGATTATATCTGGAGACATATATCTGTCAAAAATATCCACCGATACCACTAGTGGTGATTTCAATGAAATACCCACTAGTGTAAATACGCAGCAGTATTTTTGTTGCTAGGACACAAAAATGTGATTCTTTGATTCTTATTGGTCATATTTTTACAAATGACACATGAGTTGAATAGTCACTTATAATACCATGAGTAGTCAAAGTTATGTCGATTATTTTTGTGGTGGTTACACGAATGTCTTTCATGATTGCATTTAAATACTACGAGTGCGGAGCACGAGTAGTATTCGCAATTATGAAAGACATGAGTGTAAAGCACTACAAAAATAGTAGACTCAACTTTGACTACGAATCGTATTCGAGAGACTATTCAATGAACCAAATCAATTTTTCATATTAAAATGACTCAAAATTTAGTTACACATGATTACGTTTCCATGTCAACAAAAAAAACATTTATGTTTGTCATTAAAATTTTTGGAATCGTGTTCCTATTTAGTTCGTTTCGTTGAATAAAAACTGGTGTTTCTAAATAATGGGAACTGAGAAAAGATTTGGCACGAAATCTGAAGACGAAATCGATGCTGAAATTTGCGAAAATATCCCTTGGAACACGAAGAAATCCAAAGATTCAGTATGGAGACAATTTAGTACATTTTTAACAGCAAAAGGCTCTAAACTGGATCAATCTACTTCTCCTGTGGACTTAAATGTCATCTTAAAGTCGTGGGCATGTAATATGAAGAAAAAAGATGGGTCCGATTATAAAGAAGGCGTCATCAAGCACATGTGGAACGTGACGGCGAAAATGGTTCAAGAAATGTTCTTCAATAAGTGGAAAATAAACGTAAACCCGTTTTCTGATGCAATATTTAAGTCAGCACGTGACGCCAGGGATGCTACAAGAAGAAAACTGCAAGCGTGTCCTGAAAAAAGAACCAGCAACGCGGCGGCACTTACAGAACCAGAATACTTAAATATGATACGCATATTAGATGAGAGTACCCCAGACGGTTTACAGAAAAAGTTTTTCTTAATAGCATCTTACGAACTAGCTTGGCGGGAAGGAGAAGGGAGCAACTGTTTCACCTATTACTTCAAGGAGGAACTCGATAACAAGGGAAGAAGAACTGGTAAAATTGAGTATAATCCAGTATTTTCGAAAACTGCGCAGGGGGGAACTAAATCATTGACAGGCAGCAAGTGGTTGATAGAGAATAAAAGCAATACCGATATGTGTCCAGTTAGGTAACCTATTTATATTTAATTTCAAGACGGTATAATTAATATTCTTCTGTTATTTAGATTGTATTATCTACTGAAATCGAAGAGAGGAAAAAATGTGAAAACAGAAAGGATGTTTTTGACACCGAATCCGTTTTGGGATAAAGTTGAGAATGCGGTGTGGTATAAGAACAGTCCAGTTGGTATATGTGAGATCAGTAAATGGGTGAAGTTATTAGCTGAAAAAACTGGATTAGATGTTAAAAGAAGGAAGATATCAAATCATTCGGTACGCTCTTCAACTGTATCATCTCTGGCGAAAGCTGGAGTCGGAGAGCAACAACTGATGAAAATAACGGGACACCAAAATCTGAATTCCATAAAATCGTACTTGCAGCTTGATGATGAGCACCACGAGTCGATTATCACCAAAATGCGAAGAAATTTTACAACAACAAATGTGTCATGTACAACTTCGACATCTGTCAGTAATAGTGACGGTATTAAGCTACAAGAGAAAGGTACTCCCTCGGGTACTCCCAGTGATAGCTGTGTTCCAGAATGTCTGCTGCAGCACTGCAGTAATGTTAGTTTTTCTAATTGTACCTTCAATATTGTTAGTAAATGAGTTACATTAATAAAAACTTTCACTTGTTTAAAATATCCACTTGAATACCTTCTAGGAAGATATAATCGCTGAAATTTCCTGTTGCTATGATACGAAAGTAAATATTTGCTATTTTATTGGTTCATATTTGAACAATGACAGGTGAATTGAATAGTCTTATTTATCTTACTGATGTCATGCAATTATATTTGATTTTTATCAACTTTCTGCATGCATATTTATAGCTGTATTAATATTTTAAATCTTAACATATATTTTTAGTGAAAAACAGTTTTACTCCTACTTTAAAATAAGAGATTATCAGTAATCAACTGTTCGCGGTACGAAATGGGAATCAATGAAGGTAAATTTTTGGACCTACTTAATATTAATTTCGGCAGGAAATGAGACGGTTCAAAGTGAGCATATATCATGAATCTTGCAGAGACATTTTATACCGTATAAAATACTAACCGTGCCGGAATTATTCAAATATGAGTGCCCTCCTGCTTTTGACAAGAACAAGTATGAACTATTCAAGGATCAACAATGGAACGTATCTATTTAACATCTCGTTCTACCTCCAAAAGGCAGAGTTTTGATTTCCAAAAGTATCCTCCCATATGCTGTTAAAATATATAATCAATATACAGCACGTGTCAATTTTCATTAGCCATAGGCGATTAATCCATACAGTATGTGGCAACATAGTATACCCCTTCTTTCCTTTCCAATGTCAGCGCGACCGATGCATGCTCGTAAGTAAATACAGGTTAGCGTGGTTAGCAGTAACTCTTCGACCACCGGGTTGGGTGTTTGTAATGTGTTCAGAAATAATATTTACGAGTTACAAGGTTTTGTTTTTCTTTTTCCTTTTAGCAAATGCATAGAATTATTAAGCTGCGTTCACGCTGCATGACACAAACAAAAGCGTAATTCTAATAAAATTAAAAATAAGGTAAATAAAAAAGGATTCTGAAAACAATAATAAATTACTAGATCAGGAGATCGCGGCGCCCATTTGATGTTTCCCGTTCCAGTAATAAGACGGCATTGCAGACTAGATCGCAACGTGTTCGCAGCTAACATTGAATGTAAAATCTGGTCGGGAGAAGTGGGAAGATCGGAGAAAGTCGTTGTGATGTCGATTGTTCCCGGGATTGGTGACAGACGCTGTGGGGTGGCACGTTGCCACATATTACTTGTATATGTATAAATCGCATGTAAACATTGAATCTCTATACCTAATGAAAATTGACACATACGGTATATATGAATCAACTTGACGTGGTGACTTTGATTGACAAAACATAGCAAACTAGTTACAAAATGAGAAAATAGGAAAAGCAAGGGCAATTTGTAGCTTCTGTCGACATTTCCACAATTTATTGCAGATAATAATCAACTCAGTACATGGCAGACAATGCTAGCCTATGCGAAAATGACACAAAAGTGACAGATATAGAAATTAATAATGTGAAAATGTGTAAAGTAAAAATGAAAGTGGAAATTACTAAGTGTGAGTGGCTACTATAGACATGCATGTTTCAAACTCTGTTTTCTTCAGTATAGCTCGGCCCAAGTTCGTGATGAAATAATAATTTTATTTAATCATCATCGTCTGGTTTGCTTTTAGAGTTCTGGGAAAAATTTATCTAAGCTTATTTTCTTTCTCTCTTGCTACAAATGTTTGATTATCTGGATGGGATACTATTTCCGTGTATTTAATAAATACGGGACTTGTCCTCAAAGAAATTTTCAAGGGCCATAATATGTAGGATATGGTACTATACTTATAAATTAATTCGTATCTCTTAATAAAGAAACGGCCTGCTGCAACCATTGTCTCTCTATCGTTGTGTTGAATTGTTATCGTAGTAAAATATAGCCTACGTCAATGGAAGAAAAGTACATTTTGAGACACTAATCAAAAATCGAATAATATCCTTTTTTGAATAATTTCAATTATTTACCGCAGCACAACATGAATATAGAGTACGCAAATTATCATGACAGCGTTGATTGTATAAATTGTTGAATTTGTTTTGATCCATAATGATGTTGAAAACCTCTGACGCTGTCGTAGGATTCATAAAACAGGTGTCCTTATAAGAAATGTCTTCAAGTTGAGTTGGCTGTCTCTCATCAATATTGGCACCCATACTCAGGAAATATTTGCTAGTGTAGACTAAAATCAGTTTGTGGCCCGTTATTCCATTAACTTTGACAGAAGCAAGAAAATTTATCTGACTCCTATTTTGCCCCGCTAAGTTATTTACCAATTCAAATGTTACCTTGTTACCTTACTTTTATTATTCGACAAAAGAATGTAATTTGAATTGTATTCCGTTTTAGCCTTCTTAATTTTACACTTTACATAATCTGCATAAATTATACGAGTATAGAGTTCTTTAGGTAATCTGTTTTCAATGTAACCCTCGTATAACTGCCTTTTAATTTTACACTTATTTTTGAGTTCTTCAGTTAGCCATGGATTCGTTTTTTTTTCCTGTTTTTTTTAAGCGTAGATGGGCAGATATCACCGACAATATCAAAAAGCACACTGTATACACTTTCATAGCAATCTTCTAAGTTCTCTATCGTTAAGTGATTGATGCAATCTACACTACTAACTTTTTCCACAATTAAAGTTAATTTATATTTGGTATAATGTCTCATCCTAGTCTTGACCGTCTTTGGGTCTCGAAAATGAAATTTTGAAAAAGTAATTTCCTGACCCTTGTGATCTGACCACGCGGTGTCCACAACACGACAATCATAAATGTTCACCACCCTTAGAATTGATGATAATATTATCTGGTAGAGTTTCAGATCTACTTATGATTCTTGTCGGTTCAGTAACAGTAGTTGTCAAATCGAAAGAAGCCAAAATATCCAAAAAATTCCTGACATCAGCATCACCGATGTTCACAAATCTCAGATTAAAGTCACCAGTAATAACTAATGTATATAATCCATGTTCAGTAATTATGAATTGTAATATTTCTTCAAAGGTAAGTTTAAATATATCTATATTTCCCTTTGGTGGTCTATATATATTTACAAAAATCAATTTTAATTTGTGTGATAGCACCGCGCTACACTCAAGCGTGCTATGCTTTTCCTTTCCAAGTATTCTACTGCATGAAATTCCACATTCTCCCTAACAAAAATATAATATCCGCCATGATATCGTGTTGGTCTGCAGTATCTCGAGATGAGTACGTAGCCATCCAGTATCATGTATTGTTCCTCAGCAGGTTCTAGCCAGTGCTCCGTCAAAGTCAATACATCTACAGGATGTATCAAGCCATCCAAATATACACTTATAATGTCAGTTTGTTTCTAAGACTCTGTATGTTGTTATGCATTATTGTAAATATGAATGCACTTTTCTCGATTAGGTTTGTTTTTCCTCAGGGTTCCTTTTCTGAAAATTTCTGTATGGCTTGATGATAACATTACTCGGCCATAAACCTACATCTAAAAGAATATGTCCAACAGTACTACTAAGGCATGCCTTGGCGGTCGGGATGCTCCTCTATGATTATACTACCAAAATGTGCTTGGTTTCACGGTTTAAAGTCAATAAGATTTACTGTTCTAGTCTGTCATCGGGCTTCGATGATATCCCGCTTTCCGAAACTTGGCTTTTGCCGGATACACCTTGCGAAGAATTGTTTGACTCATACTACTCCGTACTCAGAAAGGATAGGGACTTCGCCGCTGTTGGGCAATCTGCTGGTGGTGGTGTGCTGCTGGCTGCGTCTCCGTCCGTTCCGGTTGTCCCGTGTGACGTTTCCTACATATCAGCATTGTTACCATTGGTGGATATAGTTGTATCTAAGTGTGTAGTCTGTTTCAAAATATAGCACACCAGATAAACGCTAGTGTTCTTCTCGATGTTTGTAGAACATTCAAGAGACATTCTGTCTCTTCGCAATACATATATAAATGGATGATTTATTACTTTACCACTGTTTACCAGTCGCGCCGAATATTTGCCTTTCTTTTGACGTCTCCCGGCTGCCTGCTTCTCTGTGGGCTTGGTTCATTACAATATGATAGAATGTATGAATAAATTTGTAAATGCACTAATGCAGTAATTTAGAATTTAGTGCTCTTTTGATTTACTCCTAACTGACAGATTACATAGGTCGTTGACAGCCACTATAGCTTTTTATGTCTAGCATGTTCCAAATTATCTCTGTAAGCCTGTTGGAATGCGACTTTACCGGCCGACTATTGAATCGTGGAACTACGTATATGAGGTAAGAGAGCGAGTGCAACAGTTGTTTCTTGAATTCGCAGAAGCATTTGGAATTTTTAGAGCCAGCTTGGAAAAACTGTGTAATTTATATTGTGAATGTTACATTTCATGAGGTATCTGGGTTTTTCTTTATACTACCGTATGTTACATTTGCCCCTTAAAAAGAATACAACGGGGCAAATGTGATTTACGGCATATCACATTTGCCCTTATGCATATTAGTAGAGTGCTCGCACGGCGAAAAGTCTTCAAATAAGGGAGTTACTGGGCCTGTCGAGTTAAAAGCAACCAAGTAGCCATAATTGTAGAGAATGTCCAAATTCGCTTCTATTCAAAATTTGTCCAAAATTGTCCTGGCCGTTGAGGCACAATTTAAAAAAAACGAGATTTTGCTATAATCGGAAACTAAAATTCAAATACTACCAACTCGCCAATTTTCATTAAATTGTCTGTGCTGGATGTTTTTTTCTTTTATTTTTGAACATGGTCCAATGCATTGCAGCTTACGGCGGAAAGAATTTTAAAATGCTTGTAGCTCAGTTCAAACTGTTCAAAAAAACATCGGTTTCCAGACAATTTTTCGCTCTCTCAAGTGATAACTCACTAAGGGTTGGTTTAATCGAAAAATACCTCTCTTTCATTTTTATAACACCAACATCTAGGATTCCAAAAGTTATAATTTTAGATTTTTTAAACTAATATCAAACGAGAAAAATGAGAAAGTTAAAAACTACTGCAAAAATACCCGTCGCTTCGGTACGTCGATGGAATCTGTCGCGTCCCCACCACAAGATTTCCACTGACTACCCCCGCTGGAGGATGAGATACCGTTGTCTTGTCTTCTGATCATCAGCAATAATTAAATTGGAAACTATAGATCTCCATATTTGAAAGGTTAGAATGCAAAGTGTAATTAATTAATAATTTTTAGAAACAACTAAATTTTAAATGCAAAATGTGATGCAAAAATTACCAAACAATGAATAGGGATATCAATGTATTTTTATGAATTATGTTAATCATATTAAAGATTTTGCAAAAAAATATATATCCCTCTAGAACGATGAATATTATTTTATTATACATTGTTACATACTTAATAATCATACGTATAATAAATAAAAACAATTCACAAAGTATTCACAAACTAATTATGTAAAATAAAGTGTAATAAGAAAAGTTTAGATGAATTGAGTAATAAAAGCATTGGAAATTCCACATAATATGCGCAAATGAAATTTCAGAGGTTTAGTCTGATTCTTCATCATCTAAATCAGTGGGTGAAGAAATAATATGACCCTTAACTTCTTTGGTCCTATTCTTGCAAGATTTCTGACCCATACATTTGCAGGATCCAATACAACACATACCCATTTTTTTTGCATCCACACCATTTGCTGTTGCAGTCTATGGTTAAAAACAATAATAAAAAACAAATGTAAAAGTATATTCAGAGTGATAGTTTACCTTTTTTACATGTACATGTTGACAATATGTTCAAATTTGGTGGAAATGATTGTAAAGAAGTCAAAACTGGTACCAGATTATTGTCCACTGTACTCCACCCGTAAGTTTCACTACATGGTAACATTTGTTTAGGCTGCAAACTACGTACCCAAATTTTGGTTTGATAAATGGCACGCAAGCAGTGAAATTTTAAACTGTCCTTTGTCGGTGGTAATTTTTCAACAGTTTTTGAAGCCGCAAAAAGCCCTCTTAAAGTAACAATGCAATTTACATCAGGGTTGTCTGTATATAGTTTTAACACAAAATCGTGCATATTCTGCAAAATAATTTCGGTTGGGTCATCACCTACGTCGTCAAGTAATTGACAATATTTTATATACACTTTCCATGCATTTTTTTTGCCAATCCCTGTAAACTGGCTAGTTGTATCACACCCAGTTAATGCATGAAAAGCGGGTAAATTATTTACAAGTGCAAAATCTAAAGCAATTTCATGAACTGCTCAAAATCGGGTTTTTTCTGATCTACCAGTTTTCATCCACACTTCCGTTGTTAAATATTGTTTAAAATAGACCAAAAGAACCAATACGTCGGTGCCATTCAAAGATAAATATCTATTAAAAATAATTGTAGATGTGTACCCTTTTCCTTTGATAAGCCCTCTATTAAGTTCCTCAAAAATCATTTTCAAAGCTTGGTCATCATCACCCGAAGCAGTTTCTGATGTACGAGTATTATTACTGTTTTCTGAAAATCCCATCCTAGAATGTTTTTTCCATTGCGGAGTAAAACAGTTAGGATGATACTTAACTTCCATACCAATTAGATCATTGCAACCTATTCGCGATAATAAAGATTCATTATTTTTGGCAATTAATTTTATTTTCATTTCTACGTTGGTGGTAAGTACTTGTGAAAGTTTCTTTTTCTTGGATGACTTTTGACAAAAAACACATCTATTAATATCAAATTCATTATTTCTGGAAGAAACACGAAGAATACCTTGGCTCTCAATGTTGCATTCAGTCTGTTGATATTGCTTCTTTAATCTGTCGATATTATGTTTGCTTGTAAATGAAGCATAGCAATTCTTGTGCCAATTAATATTTTCACAGTTGTCTGAATCTTTCAAAATCTCATATAATGAAGAGTCTACATTTTTTGTTAAACTGGCTCTAATCTTGTAGGCGTTTCTTAGAGTGCAAACAGTTTTTTTTGTGCCCTGAACAAGATATCCAGTCTTTTGACATATGATACACTTTCCAGTACTCTTATTACTAGCAACAGTGGTTTGAAGATCTACTGCACTTTCAAGTTCACTATCTGAACTTGTGCCAGAAGTTTCACTATCCCTTAACATCTAAAATTTATCAAAATTGGAATTTAGATTTCATCCAAGGGCCGTATGACACGCTGATAAATGTATTATAAAATTTGTTACAAAATGAGAATCAACCGCGATTAGGACCAATAACTAATCAGTAGAGTTAGGATTTTATGCAAAATGCATATAGTTCGTATTTTTTCAGGATTTTGCTTTTAAATGAATTACTGTAAAATAAACCATATAGTCATAAAAAATTGCATTATGCATGATGCAATTTATGCGTATATTTTTCATAAGTGTCACGCATAAAATTCCTAAGCCTACATCAATCTGTTTTTGTAAATTTTCCAAAATTTTATGCCAAATTTTACGTCGTGACAAACGGCCTTAACATGTACTCACAGCTTTTCCACAAAGTATCTTCACAGGCTATCTCAAAACTTCGAAAAATCAAATTTAAATACACAGTAACTCCCGAAATGTGTTTGTTTTGCAAGGCGCAATTCGGAATGATTTAGGTCTGTAGTCGTGGGTCGGGGTACGGGGGAGAGATACCACATGGCAATCTTATGGTGGGGACGCGACAGATTCCATCGACCTTCCAAAGCGACGAGCGATCGATATTTTGCAGTAGTTTGAACTTTATTATTTTTCTCGTTTGATAATAGTTTAAAAAATCTAAAATTATAACTTTTGGAATCCTAGATGTTGGTGTTATAAAAATGAAAGAGAGGTATTTTTCGATTAAACCAACCCTTAGTGAGTTATCACTTGAGAGAGCGAAAAATTGTCTGGAAACCGATGTTTTTTTGAACAGTTTGAACTGAGCTACAAGCATTTTAAAATTCTTTCCGCCGTAAGCTGCAATGCATTGGACCATTTTCAAAAATAAAAGAAAAAAACATCCAGCACAGACAATTTAATGAAAATTGGCGAGTTGGTAGTATTTGAATTTTACTTTCCGATTATAGCAAAATCTCGTTTTTCTTAAGTTGTGCCTTAACGGCCAGGACAATTTTGGACAAATTTTGAATTTAAGCTAATTTGGGCATTCTTTATAATTGTGGCTACTTGGTTGCTTTTAACTCGACAGGCCCAGTAAAGTGAAAATAATTTGGCTTGAGCACTCTACTATATTACATTTACCCCATATAAATTTACAGATCGAAATGTTCGTAATTATAAAAGAAAACGTAATGACCCAGTTTACTCCGCGAAAGACCTATAAGTAGCTATAGGGGAAATACAAGCGGGTCGACTGACTATCTACAAAGCCTCCAAAACCTATAAAATTCCATACTGTGCCATTTACAGCCGTCTAACAGGTCTTCGTGGCGCAAAAAAACAAAACAAAGGCAGATCAACTGCATTGGATTGGAATCAAGAGCTTGAACTAGCGAGAGGGATTACCACTTTAGAGAAGTGGGGATTTGGAGTATCCAAAAAGCAAGTTTTACAGCTAGTTTTCAAGTTTGTAAAGGAGCATAAGCTTGTAAATACTCCATTTAAAAATGGCATGCCAGGGACTGACTGGTTTCTTGGTTTTAAGAAAAGACATGGTTTAAGTCTGAAGATACCACAATCTATAGACTTTGCAAAAAAAAGCCACTAACCCATTTATGGATATTTTAAACTTCTGAAAGAAACTTTAGCCGAACTACAACTTGAAGAGAGGCCTTCTCAAATTTGGAACCTTGATGAGAGTAGTTTCGCCATAGATCCTAGTAAAACAAAAGTTGTCGGCAAAAGAGGACTGCCCTGCTCCCGTATTACTAGTAGTCCTGGTCGTGAAAATACAACTGTCTCATTATTGGCCAGTGCTTCTGGGGAAAAACATCCACCATTAATCACTTTTAAAGATGGTAATGTCTGGGACCAATGGCAAGCTCGTGACGATGCCTTCCCTGAAATGTCGTACGCTGCCAGTAAAAAAGGGTGGATGGATGGTCATATTTTCTTCAACTACCTACAAAACACTGTTATTCTTGTTTTGGGCGAATAGAGGCCAGTACTCATCATATACGATGGGCATTCGTCACATGTATCCGTATTTAAATCTCTAAAAACAACCTGGGATAACAAGTTGGTTACGTGGCAGAGACACAATGTTGGGCGCAAACTACCAAGAAAGATGTTTTCAATACTTATTGCAGAAACGTGGAGAGACATCGAGGCAAATGTAATAATTAGTGGTTTTAGAAAGTCCGGTATTGTGCCATTTGATGACAGAGTCGTAGCAAGAGAAAAATTCAACATCGAAGCATTAAAACGATGGGACTCCCAAAATATTATAAACATTAATAGCGCTGCAGAAAATATTGATGACCCACAAATTCAGCTCCCAAATACTTCAAATGGAATATCTGTCCGTGTCTCCAATATACCAGGCCCTTCGACAAAGCCTGGCTATATTGCGCCTTCAAATGGAACTGTTACTTTTGAAAACCTTTTGCTACAATGCGTTCGTCAACATCAACCCTCAACAAAAATAACAAAAAGAAGGGTGGCGCCTGGAGCTCAAGTTATTACTGCACCGAAAGACGGGGCCGTGGAAATACAGAAGAAGCAGAAAACAACTCGTTAAAAAGCAATAACAAGTGTTTTTGATTCGTCTAGTGAATCAAATGACGAATCAATAGCTAATCAAGATTCAGATAAAGATGAAGAATGTTTACAGGAATTGCAAAACTTAGAAGAAAGCGTAAATTCCAATGTCATACTCTCGAAGTTGATAAGTGGGTTTTAGTGCAATATGCAACCAAAAAAAGTCTGAAACACTTTATGGGAAAATTATTCAGAAAGGGGAGTGTGAAGAATGGCTTGTTAGGTTTTTGAGATCGAAGAAATCTAAATTTGTTTGGCCCGATGTTCAAAATGAGGACTTGGTAGACAGCGCAAGTATATCCTTCCACAGCCCACAGAGGATCGAAGAGGGTCGGGATTTACTTTTTCAGTGAAGTTTGATGGTTATAATATCATCTAGTTACCTTGAATGTGTTTCTAAATGTTTAAATTTTGATAAAAATAAGTATGTTCTGCTAGTTAAAAATGTTAATATTTTTTATATTTTTTTAAAAAATGTATAATTCCGTTATTTTTTTACGAAATATAATATTTTAAAAACCAAAATACGCAGAAATATTATATTTATTACGCTTCCCCCACAGATACTTCTATTGGAAACGCTACACCAGGAGGGAGTCCATTATCACATATACCCCAACTCACGGGGCAAATGTGATTAATGACGTTGTTTTAAAAAAAAATACAAACAGATAGCCTAAAAATTAATTCACCTTGTTTGGTTCTAGGCATCATTTTGCTAAGGACCAAGGAACGTTTGCTAATTTTTACAGAATTTTTAAAATAATAATAACATTTTCATTGACATCTAAAATTATACTAGTAAAATTTAACCTTGCATTTACCCCACTTCACCTTACTAAAATATTATTTTATTTTTTATGATATAAATCATTTAATTTGGCCGTTCAGTAAACATCACCAATACTCACAAACCCCACCTACATAAAAAAAGTATTAAAAAAGAAAGATAGGGAAAGAAGTAGCTTACAATAGAAGTTGGTATTCCATCCTGATATATTTATCTTTAACTAAACCTGAAAAGCTTCCGTGTGGGGTCTCTTTAGTTGCAGTATAATCAATCTATGAGGTAGTAGTATGTTCATTTTTGTGTTTGCCCAGCCTCGAAAATATGTTTTATTTTGCTTTTATATTCAATTCATATTTTATGCCTGTTCCTTCCAGTGTAAACTTTGTATATCTTATGTTATTTTTTACTATCTGTATTTTATTTATATGATCTATATGTATTGTTTATACATGTATTTATCTGTCTTTTATGTTTGTGTACATATTACTAACATGTCATGGGGCTTTCTTTTTGATGATTCATAAACTATTCATGAATTTATTCATGGTGATAGAAATATTTAAATCAGGATATTACCTTCTATATACACCTATAACTCATACAATGTTCATCTCCTTATAATATTACTGGAGGACATTGTAAAAATGCTTCAAGCCAAATGTAAATATACCTACTCTCAAATATTAAATTAATATATCTGAGTGTACTTTGTGGTAGAAAAACTTATTGTATTAAACATAAAACATTTATAATATTAATGAGGTATTCAATAGCGCCACACGAATGTTGTTACCACAGAACCTTTTCCGACATGCCACTAATTGATTTCTTCTCAGTACTAGGAACAATCATAAATTTTTGCTTTATTTATTACTCTCTCTGGAATTCTCTTTTGGCCCGTAAATTACAGCTGCGCGCAGTTAGTAGTCGAATTAAAGTCGGAAGCATGTGGTCATCCATGTGCTTCGTCGACGACTGCGACTGCCTTTTCGCGAACTTCATCCTTCCCGGAATGAAATGAGTGTCACGGTTTGATTGGATTTTAAGAAATGCTCGATGGACGCAAAAAACCGAAACTACTAATCATCACCTCCATTGAGCGGCGGGTGCGTCTTTCAGACCGCTCGCCGTGTCAAATCGACAATGAATCGAATAAAATTGCTCAATACCATAAAAAGATCCCTCCGCTGCGGGTCCACACACATATACGTATGTACGTACCATTTCAATCGATAATCGCGCGCTTATCTCTGCTCGCATCGAAAAATATTTTGTTTTCTTACTAATCCTCTGGTGCACATTTTATAGCAAATTTATTCACACAAATAAGGGGGTAAAGAATTTTTAGAATCTGTGGAGGAAACGTGTACATACGCCTAATCGGATCATTATTTCGCTACCAAAATGCCAGAAGGTCATATGTGAACTTTACATAGTTTCGAAATAAAAAAGGTGGAAACAAGTGCGCAACCATAAGTTTACTTTTATTGTCATATTTGAGTAAAAAAAAGTTTTTCTTTACAATTTTACATTTTTCCTTAATTAAGCTAAGCAGAAACAAGTAAATCAATATAACTTCATTTATTTTAACCAAAAAAAAATACACTTATAACATTATGTAAATTTAATCCAGTCAGAAAGGAACAACATACGACAATATGTAGATTGATTCAGATTTACTTTCTCGTTTAATAAATTGTCTGAATATTTCAATTTGTTAATTTCCATACATTCGAGTAAATCTAATTTTCTACTTTTGTTTTGTACATGAAGAATGTCAAATTTATCATTAAAACAATGGTCATATTCAATCAAATGAATCGCATAAGCTGAGTCGTTGTTTTTATTCGTATACGCAGAAAAATGATTAGCTGTCCTTTTTTTTAAAGCTCTCCCAGTCTGACCTATTATATTTCTTAGTACAAGATCCACAATTTAACCTATAAACTCCAGATTTATTGTCTCGTGTCGTTTTTTCTTTGTTGTTTTTAATGTATTTAGCTAGGTTGTTATTTGTTCTAAAAGCAATATTAATGTTGTGTTTTCTAAGTAATTTCATAAGTTTATCTTGTTCATGACATAAATAAGAAAATGCTTTAAACTTATTCTTCGTATTATCTTTGGTAGTCGGATACACCTCTAATAACGTTTTATTAAACAATTTTTTGGTTATTAATTTGTCTATTAAATTTGGGTCGTACCCATTGTTTTTCGCAATTTGTTTTATAATATAGTACTCTGTGTTATAGTCACCTATCGACATTGGAATATTAATTAACCTATGGATCATACTGTGATAAGCGGCTAATTTGTGTGAATGAGGATGATTTGATTTATAATGAATAGTAGTGTCGGTGTGTGATTCTTTATGGTAAATTGAAACATTTATTTTGTCATTAATTCGTTTAAGTGTGAGGTCTAAAAAATGTATAATTCCATTAACTTCTTTTTCAATAGTAAAAGTAATGTTTTTATTAACTGAATTAATAAAATTGAAAAGACTATTTAATTGTCTATCTGTACCTGTGTATCCTACTAATATATCGTGTACATATCTAAACCAGAACAACACATTCTTAGTTAAACTTTTATTTTCAAAGATCTTACATTCTAAATTATCCATAAAGATTTCGGCTAGTAGGGGAGAAAGAGGATTACCCATAATCAGACCTTCGTTACATTTATAAAATTTCTTATTGACTGTAATAGTTTTGTTCTAAACAAACAGATAATAATTGTAAAATCTCATTTTTTATTACGGGGTTAGTTCTATTAAATTCTAGCATATCTTTAATTAGTACCCTCGTTTCCCCCGGTGGAACACTTGGAAACAAGTTTTTAAGGTCAAATGAAATTAATTTGGTTTTACTCGGTAACTTAAGATCTTTAATATTATTAATTAATTCATAACTATTTTTTATACTATATTTGGGTTTAAATCTCGTATGCTTATTGATAATGTCTATAAGGTCGAATCTATTGAATTATTCAAGTTTTTATCATTTATTTCAGCCCTTGCCAAAGAAACCAAAAATGTCTCTCGAGAACCCATTCTGTAACAGAAAAAGGTGCTATTTTTAAAATCACGAAAGTACTGGGTTCAACGCATTTTATTAGGTACCTACTATATTTTTAATCAAGAAAAATTCTTACATTGGACATACTAGACAAAAAATACCTGATTTAACTAGCCTAGTTTTGTAATATTACGTACAGTTGCGAGATCATAAATCGGAACAGTTAAGTTTTATTAGTGTAAATTAAGTTTATTGATATAATTTGATCAATCTCAAGTGAAGGTTGCGTGGCCTAAATTTTTAAGTTGGCAACATGACTAGTTGGTAATATTGAGAAACACTTATGTATAGGTATTGTGTATAGCCGTAACAATGTGCACATATGGTTTTGACAGATTTGTTATGGTATATTTACATCAGTAAAGAAAATGAAAGGAAATAAAAGGCAAGTAAAATGTGATAATAAAATGAAAACAAATTGAAACAAAATTACAGCGATTGTACATATTCAGAATAGGTACCTGTATGTATCTGTCTAACAAGAAGATACCCTAGGGATTTTTAAGATATCACCACACTTCACTTGAGATTGATCTCATTGTATATTACTTTCCAAGATATCCATTACTAATAAACGTCAAAAAGCCGTGTAGAAATGTGAATTGATATAACAATTAAACTGCCAAAATGTACGTCCAACTTACAATACCAAAATAACAGAGCATTTGAATATAGAACATGTCCCACTTTATGATGCCGCAAGACTTGTTCCTTTTTATCGCCGATGCATGTAAAACGCACTTTAAAGTAACACAACTTTAACACTGACAACGCAAGCGTAAGAGCACTAATTGACAAGAAGCAAGAGCAAAAACTGACTCAAAGTCGTAAGTACGCGATATGTCGTAAAAATTTTACCATTGTCTGCTATTTTATATGACAATGTTTAGTTTAGTTTAGTTTAATATTAAAACCTTTTCACAATAGTATGTGTAGGTCACGTTATTAGTTAATACAATATATAGTTAAAAAAGTAATTTGGTACATTACAACATTAAATAACAAAAAAAACAATACATAATACAAGCAAAATACATTACAAATATTACAATAAAGAAAAATATCCCTCAGTGGAATAACAGTTTAAATCATACAACAATTCTTTTAATGCGGTTCTAAAATGATTAAAATTGGTTAATTGCTTTACTTGCAGTGGAAGTGCATTATACCGGGTGTCCACACGAAAACTTTATATTGAATTATTTCTGGTGTTTTTGAAGACAAAAACTTGAAATTTTGGGTGGTTGTTCAGGATATAGGGGGACAATGAATAGTGTATTTCATACCGCCCCATCGGGTCACCCGCCGCCGCCGGCCACCCCCACTCCAATATTTTAAATGACACCCTGTATTTTTTTTTGGTGGTTTTGAAAGCACACAATTTTCTTGATATTCCTATGTGAAAAAACTAGTAACACACATTATGACATTTACGAGATATTTAAATTTAAAAGTTTCAGATATCAGAAATTATTAACTCCGAAAAATCGTAAGTTAGTCATGGAAATAGTTTGCTTTAAATTAGAATTGTCAAAATTGTGACTTTTGTGTTTCATTAATATTAATACTTGTAAAATTGTTCTTAAAGTTTCGGCTTTTTCGCTGAAATGATTTATACTCTTGAAGAGAGAACTGAAATAGTGATTTTGTATGGGATTGCAAACAAAAATTATTCCCAAGCGGCGACGTTATTCAATGAAAACCATCCAAACAGAAACGTATCTGTTGCTTATGTCAGAACGCTAATAGAAAAATTTTTGCAAACTGCCATGGATCTGTAAATAATAAAAAACGGAATACGAATAATTGTGGTGTTCTAAATGAAGCTATGCAACTAGCAGTTCTTGGGCATATTAATTTAGACCCAGAGCTTTCGTTGAGAAAATTATCCGAAGTTTCGGGAGTGCCAAAATCAACCTGCCATAAGATATTAAAATTAAACAAAATGCACCCTTATAAAATTCAACTTCACCAAGAGTTGGGTGACGGTGATTTCGACAGAAGAGTCGAATTTTGTGAAATAATGACAGATATGATTCGGCAAAATGGAAATGTTTTGCGAAGTATTTGCTTTAGTGATGAAAGTTGCTTTTACTTAAATGGTCTTGTGAATAGACACAACTGTCGATATTGGAGCGACGTAAAACCCCATTTTTTCCGAGAAGGCAACACACAATATCCCCAAAAAATTAATGTATGGGCTGGAATTCTTAATAACCAAGTAATTGGCCCGATATTCTTCCAGGAAAATTTAAATGGACCTAAGTACTTACAATTTTTGGAAGAGCTAATACATCCTCTTATCATACAGTGTCTAGAAGAAAACTTGAATGAAATAGAGGAGGAGTAATTATATTTTCAACAAGATGGAGCTGGGCCACATTACTGTTTAGACGTTAGGAATTATTTGGATAATATTTTCCCAGGACATTGGATTGGACGTAGGGGCTCTATTGAATGGCCAGCTCGCTCCCCCGATTTAACTCCCCTAGATTTCTTTTTCTGGGGACATTTGAAGTCTGTTGTTTATAAGACACCGCCACAATCAATAGCTGATTTACGTAATAGAATAACACAGGAATGTCGAAATTTAACGCCACAAGTGTTCGAAAATGTTAGAAATGCTTTTGAAAATAGACTTTATTTATGTTTAAATGTAAACGGTGAACAATTTGAGCATTTAATTTAACTAAAATGTTGTGAATAAATCTTGTTTTAAGTATTTCCATGACTAACTTATGATTTTTCGGAGTTAATAATTTCTGATATCTGAAACTTTTAAATTTAAATATCTCATAAATGTCATAATGTGTGTTACTAGTTTTTTCACATAGGAATATCAAGAAAATTGTGTTCTTTCAAAACCACCAAAAAAAAATACAGGGTGTCATTTAAAATATTGGAGTGGGGGTGGCCGGCGGCGGCGGGTGACCCGATGGGGCGGTATGAAATACACTATTCATTGTCCCCCTATATCCTGAACAACCACCCAAAATTTCAAGTTTTTGTCTTCAAAAACACCAGAAATAATTCAATATAAAGTTTTCGTGTGGACACCCGGTATACTTTTGGACCAATACAATTTGGAGACTTTAGGCCCATATCTAATCTCTGAAACCGCATACGATAGTTATTATTATAGCTAGTGTTATGACCATGCACTTCTTTACTTGTGAGAAACTAGCCTGGATTTTTAAAAACGTAAACACATAATTCATATACCGTAGTGGACAAATTTTAATTTCTGTTTACAGCTTTATGCTAGTTATCTATCCCACGCAGAAGATAACCTGATAATATACAGCGATGTCTGCTTTCTAACAGTGGTGGGAAAAGCAACGCATTCGGGGGATCTTTACATTTCATAGGAAACGTTTGTGTACTTGGCAGCTTCGCTAATGTTTGTCTTTATTTTATTTCGCCGTGCTCTTTTCCTCTTCTACTTTCGTACCAGAAATTAAAATTTGTCGACTACGGTATATATAAACTAGTTAGGGAAAAAATCCTAAATTCCTTAAAGATCTCTCGACAACTTTGACTTGATGTAACTTCTGCAATTATTCGTATAATTCGTTTCTGGTACCGGTATCAATGACAAAGACTAAGGGCCTGGGTTGCCAAAATTTCAAAAACTAATGATAGTTACTATTAATCATATAGTTAATGATCCAAATATGAAAACATTGATTGCAGATAGTAAATAAATGAACTGATATTCCGTCAGAACAGAATTAGTACTCTAGTAATTGTTGCTAGTATCAATATTGCCTAAATAGAGTATATAATACTTGGACAAATCAAAAATACTTTCATTTGAAATCTGCATAAATAAAATCGATTAATACTTGTATGCCGACTCATAATTGGCAAGCGATATTTAAAAATCAATTTGCACATTCATTCAGACGATGATGCAATTTTATAACCAATGTTTCCCTGAAAAGAAAATAAAAGTTTATAAAAATGAAAACAAATACACAATGTCAGAATATGTAAACCGATCAAAAAATAATCTAGATGGCAATAGTATCCAAAGAGTCTGTAGTATGATGAATATTCTAAACGCAATAATATGTACAAAACGGTTTTAGAAAAGAACACTATACGAATGAAATTATGAAATTCGCAAACTAACAAAAGACAATTTGGAAAATAATTAAAAACACCTCAGGAAAGGAGAATAAACGAATATGGGATACACGTATAGATCTAGAAGACATAAACGGAAGTTTTTTAAATCTAGGGCCTCATGACATATTAGCGTTGAAGGATCCACATGGCCCTTTAATAGAAGCCAAAACGTAAATGGAAAATCATGCTAGTTTGCACCAGTAACTGAATGCGAACTTTTGGAAGTGATTAAAACTAATAAAGACAAAGATATAAAATACTATTATGGTTACTCTATTAAGTTTTTGAAAACTATTAGACCTAGTATATTGGAATTATTGATTTTTGTCAAGCAGCAGCATATTGGAAGCAAGAACTAAAATTCCCAAATATAATGCGTGTACATAAACTTGAGATATAAATAATTTTAGCGCATTTTCAAAGATGTTTGAGATAATTTACTGCGAATAGGTTTATGCTTTAACGAGCATGATGAATGCTGTGCAGATGTCTTTGGACCAGCAAAGATATGTCCTACTGACTTGCTGTGATTTGAGCACGGCCTTGGCCACAGTTAATCACAAGCGGCTAATGACAAAACTATACTATTAAGGGATAAGACAAAACGTATATAACATGATATCATTGTACTTAACTAATAGACACCAGTATGTTGATATAAATAACAAAAGATCTAGTATACAGTGGAAAAGGGTGTTCCACAAGGATCGATGGTAGAACCCCTCTTATTTGTTGTTTATATAAAAGATCTAGTATTCAATTTGTCAGCAAATAATATCTGCTTATAATCTGATGATATATTATTCCTGGTCATATATAAAATGATAGATGGAAAACCAAGCAAAGCCAAAAATACAATGACTGGGGGGACTATTTATATCGAATAAAGTAGAAGTAAACGGCAATAAAATTTTTGTCTTGGCAAAAGGGAAAATAATATTTGCATCAAAGTGAAGGGTGCTTATGTCGACACTAGGATAATCTGGGACGCACATATAAATAACTTACACGGTTTCAGGCGCTGAACAGATTTTTCTCCTTACAAAACGAGCAGTAAAGGCCGTGTACAACCTAATAGAGGCACAGACTTTTAGGCAAACATTTATTGAGAAAAAAATACTAACCATTCGGTGTGCACACATACTTACCCTCGCTAAACGTCTGCCTAAAAATAAAACACATCCACAGATTGAATGTTGACATACACGAATACAATTCCGGTATGGAAAATGCCCTAAAAATACGATACCACAGATTTGCAGAGACCTGGGATGTTAAAGTCATCAACAAACTTCTTGAATCTATGAAGTGTTTTTCTGCCAAAAGATTTTCAACGGTTTCAAAGACGTACCTGACGGACAACGCTTTGCATTTTGTGCAACATTTTCTAAATTATTACATTTTAAATGTAAACTTCATTTTTAAACTTTAATTAGAGAATCTTTTTCCCATTGGGCGAAGTTTTTTATGGTAGATATTAGATATTGCAGCAATGATCTTGAATTTATCTGATGATTCATTGATCTTAGAATGGACGTAGTCTCTGGAGAGCTAATTTTGATCAAGCATCAATAGACTGTTCGATTAATTCATTGTTTGACTCTCCTAAAATCAGTTACGAGCCTGTTCCTTTTGTAATTGTTAATATCGAGTACAACATAGCTTGCATTTTACCATTGGTCATCGCACCATTACTATAGCCAGCTGTCTGACCTTAGCTTTCTCTCTGGTAACTAACTGTTTCAGTGTAGATGAGCTTGTTTTATGTTTTCAGACCTGTTTGAACCGAATCGCGCGGCGCCTCTGGTTCGATCCAACATCCAGTAAGCTCCGGGGGCTGGAGAACATCTCTTTTAATCTCCCTCCGGAGGACGTCATTCGCCACCCACTCATCACCACTTTGGGTGATTCATTTACAAGATAAGAGGTCTTATGGACCATCAAGCACAGCCTTGTCAGAGTTATGCTCATCGACATGTAATCGATGTCGAGCCATGTTTTTATGACAGTTTCAAGGCAGGTGGTAGAGTTAGTTCATGTGAGACCATAACGGTATTTGTTTAGAAATGAATATTTTGAAAAATAAAATTAAACAAAATCGCGATTACAGAAATTAATTATAAAAATTGATCAACATCACTTGGAAAACATTCAGTTATTGTGGCCAAGGGTACGTTAAGAACAGTGCAATGAACAAGTTAATGTAGTGGTTGTACAAGAAAAAGAAATTAACCTATAACATAAACACTATGCAACTCATATTGTAATTTCCGGACTATGTTAAAAATGTTTGGTAACAAGTGGCAAATTACATGCACATTTTCAAAATCTGTATATGTTTTTGCATCAATGCAATGCTGGTTTCTTAATTTACAGAAAACTCAGAACTTACTTTAGAAAAGTATAACCCATCTGCTTGGAGAGCAAGATTACAGTCTATAATGGGAATCAAAATCCTTTAAGTTGATGTTTTAAAAACTTTAAGAGATATAAGTCGAGGGTGTTTTACTGGTGTATTTATACAGAAAGTAATATGTGAAATCTATAACTTTTTTTTAAATTTCCAAGCATACGATAGAGAGTTGAATGAATTCCACGTTAATCGTGATTGGAAGAATATGCGAAACATACGAAATAGGAAATTTCCTAAGAAAGGAGGGAAATTTCAATTCCATCGCACATTTTTATGTTTTTGTCGAAGTAATTCTAAATATTTTCCGGATAAGGACAGCAACGGCAAATTAAAAGAAAATATGAGATGGAATTATTATTCACAAATGCCATTTTCACAAATCAAATGTTCCAATAATGGGTGGAGACTGTGGCTAAACACTAAAATAAAAGGAAAAATGCCTTACCACAAAATATATATCAAAACACTATATACGTATTTCGGCAACTAAGTTGGCAACTTCAGTAGAAATCTGTATAAAACCAAAAAAAAAAAAGAGTGTTAAACGTAATATTTTTGGCTAAGATCAAACCTTAGAAGATATGCTCTTCACCAAATCACCAGTGGGATAACGCTAATTTCTTAACAAACGACATCCCTATATATACTACCTAAATCTAACAGGACCATAACGCTACTGTGAAGCGTGACAGACTAATCACCTCAAATTACAATAATCCGTACAAGATGGACTCGGGTATCGGTCCATTGTGAGAATTAATTAACTTACATCTATTTCTATGTATATAAATACTTTCGTACCTGTCTAATTCTCTAAAATTATTTACAGTTTTAACTAACCTAAGACCATCTGTAGCCATGCCGTGCCCTGTGTCGAAAATATGTCGAGCAACACTTGATTTTCCGGTCTGTTGTATCTAAAGTGTGTAATGTGTTCTTTGTAACGAGTTGAAATTGAACGCCTAGTTTTCTCTACATATTTTTTATTACAATCTTGACAAGTAATTTCATAAATACCAGAGTTTTGATCTACCTCAATTTTAACTTTAGCGTTCCCTAAGGATTTTAATGAATTGTCCGATTTAAAAGCGATTTGAAATTCCATATGTTGAATATATCGGCTGATTCAATTTTGATGGTCACCATGGGTATTTCGCTTATTATTTGGAATAGAGAGTAGGTTTGAGTTTGGCAAAGTTGGTAAATTTTGTGTTTTGTTATGTAACTTGAGCATGTACCATGTCTTAATTGGAAGAATTAGATTGGTAGATGAGAAGTAACACTTGAGCGCGAAATACATAGTTACCGAGTATGTTGTCAATGGTTAGTTTTCTCAAAATGTGTAATAAAAATTCTAATTTCACAGAGGCAGTACATTTTTATTCTTATACATACTTTTATGGAAGTATTTATTCAAATTCGTTTTTTGGCCATTAATAATAAAAAGTACAGAACTCTTTGTTCAAGAAAACCCGTAAGTAGTGAACCTGTTAGTGTAAGAAACACTAGGCCTATAATGTGTGTAAAAGTAAGAAAAAGAGAAACCGTCAATGTGGCCAAAATTCGAGCTTAATTCATTAAATTTTTAAGTTTGAGTTATTGAGGTTATTTTGTCAAAGAGAATACTTTTATAACCATTACATATAATTTTTTTGAATTGTATATTACGTCTGCTGCGAGCCTGTAGAAATACGTCGTTATGCATTAATTTTCGAGTTAATTAATTAAGGTATTTGTAACACATATTATACATACATCTTATCTTACTGCACTCCTTCTCCATATGAACTGTAACTATGCCAAATCTCACACTTATCCTTGCGCGCAATATGCTTAAAAAGGGGTGCAAAGTTTTTCGTCACGTATTAATATATAGACAGTTCTATTATTTATTCATTTTATTCATTTCAATTTTATTAGGATTTCACAAAAATTAAACAGTATGCTAGTTGTCATATAAAAACTAAAAGAATATATTTTGTCATATTAAGGTGGCTACCTGGCCAATTTCAATTACATTGCAAACATGTTGCTATCATATGGCACCAGAATCCGTTAGTAAGCAACAAAGCGATACCAAAAAAATTCCGGCATAATCTGCAAACTTATCTCCAGGGGACTGGGTGGTTATAACAACAGAAGTTTGTCCGAATAATATGAAAAAAAATGTTAAAAAACAGGAAGTTTTTGTACCAAAAATGTGCTACCTTATCTAGTAAATTACTTCGAATATATAAATAATTCTAAGATATTAGGTAGCTTAGCTTATGGAGAAAAAATGCTCTTTCTTTTGGTGCTTGATCCAAAGCAATTAAGCGTATTTGCTTAGCTGCCTTTTGCATTTAATTGTCTCCACCCAGCATTCCGATTTAACAAGGCATGTTTTAAGCAGGAAACCAGATTCCGTCTCTCACGACCTGGATAATTCAGAGGCCGCTAGTGTCCGACGATTATAATACTATAGAAATAACTCCTGTTCTAATTCTATAGGAAAAGGTAATCAAACAATTTCCAATTTTTACAATTTTTATTAAGGAAACGCTAAGAAAAAATAATGAAAAATCATCATTACATCTCTGACACTGTTCTTAGCGCGAGTGTATGTAAAAGCGTGGTTTGAGGCTCCACTGGCAATTCAATCACCATATCATGACTTTTTATTTTTGAAATCGTTGTTTGATTACAAAAGCATCGATGTAAAAATTAGTGAGGCAGCCGTAAACAAGTTTTTCGATCACCTTTGGTATTCGAGGAAGACTAGGATTATGATGCAGAGGATACTCCTGTAAAACGTGTTACTGTAAAGTTGAATGAAGTAAAAATGTGCCTTAAACTTTTTCAATACCTTCAAGATTAATTGCTATTTCTTAAGAGTTGAATCTACATTTTGGTCTGCTGCAAAATTTACGTGCAGTAAATGACGTGCCGAACGTGGCATAAAGTTGATTACCGACTACTAATGTTTTGTCGAAAGATGAATTACAATAGCGATATATCCTACAAGTAGTTAGTCAATATCGAAAAGAATTTCCGGACGCATACAAATCGACTGTTAGCACAACTACTGAGTCGCAGCTAAACCTAAGACTGCGAATTTGTTAAACGTTTTACTCATTAACTATTGCTATTCTAGAAAAAATTAAGGTATGTACTTTTTTACTTTGAATTTCAAATCGTATCCATTTATGTATAATAAGTTGCACTTTAATTCAACAGAAGAAAAAGCGAAAAAGTTGATTTTTTCCAGAAGCGACTTTAACCCCTCTGCGGAGCCCGTTAATATTAATCAAATAAGTAGATATTTTATGTAGTATGTTTTTACATTTAAAGGAAAAAATTAGGGGGTACCCGAAAGAAATCTCAAATTTGAAAAATAACGACCACCCTAATGTACGCTATGTTGCAAATTAAAAGCAAATTTATGGAAATCAATTGCAAACTAAATGGAAATTAAATCCGAAAGTATTTTCAGATTCGCATTTAATTTGAAACACTCTGTATATGGTCACCAAAACATAAATATTTTTCGGAAAATATGGTTGAACAATACTTGAAATAATCTCTTGGCTGGATATTTTCGGTATATACTGGGGTGTCTCTAAAAGGTGCGGAAAAAACGCTACCACACATTTCTGAGGGCAAAATATGACGATCTAACCCAACTTACCTCAGTCCAAAAGTGGATGCTTTCGGAGATACAGAGTGTCAAAAGTTCAATTTGGTTTTAGTTTTTTATAAATAATTTCTGTAATAATTGGTATATTGTCACAATATTTGGGTAGGGGGGGTTTAGTAGGGTAAAAAATTTAAATCTGCTCTCATTTTCATTGCAAAATGTAGAGGGCGCCACCTGCGGCATATTGTATCCATTTAAAACGTAATAACTTTTTTGAGACACACTGTATTTAACTTTTAAATAAAAATTCTTATTCTCCAATGTTTTTTACCTAGAAAAGGTATACCTGGTAGGAGTTGATTGGAGCAGCCGTTTATGAGTAATCTGGATATAAAAAATTCATTCCGTATATGGACACATATGCTTCTGTAATTTGGGTGTTATTCTTGTGGCAATTCAATGCAATGGTGCATCCACTTTTGGACTGAGGTAAGTTGGGTTAGATCGCCCTCAGAAATGTGTGGTAGCGTTTTTTCCGCACCTTTTAGAGACACCCTGTATATATATTATTAAATAAGAATCCGAGACCTTCTATTTTCGGCTTTTTGTAATTGAGGAGCAAATAATAAAAAACTTCCATGAATATTTGTTTGAATTCAACAAATAGTATCATATTTCAATTTCATTTTATTTGTAAATATGTGATTTTTTTATGGGTTACTCTTTAATGGCAGACAGAAAGACATATGTAACGTACTTATATGACTGAGAAAGCCATACAAGACGTACGTCGACCCTATATTTGCATTCAAGTTTTGCTACATTCAACTAGAGAGCGCCCCGAATAATTTTAAAAACTAATCTTAATGTTGGCAGCGCCCTCTGTTTAAGAATTACTGCACCCATCACCCTGCTTATGATATATGGAATCTACTTTTCTTTTAAAATATGGCTTGTTTAATCGGAATGTTGGGTAAAAAAAATTAAAAGCACAAGACAGCTATAAAATACGCTTAATTGCTTTATATCAAGCATCTAAAGAAAGATAATTTATTTCTCCAGGGGCTAAACTACCTAATATCTTGCAATTATTTATATATTCGAAGTAATTACGAAATAAAGTAGCAGATTTTTGATACAAAAACTCCCTGTTTTTTAACAATTTTTTCCACATTAATCGAACAAATTTCAGTTATTAAAACTACCAAGTCCCCTAGAGATAAGTTTGCAGATTATGCCAGTATTTTTTTAATATCATTTTGTTGCTTATTAGGGGATTCTGGTGCGATATGTTAGCAGCATGTTTGCAATGTAATTGAGATCGACGAGATGGCCACCTTAAAAAGATATTCCGAAATCTTTCCTGTCAGTTTTTACTTAAGTTTATAAATTTTCTTGCGTTCACATCTGTGCAACAATTTTCACTTTATTTTTTTTTAATTTTGTATAGCAAATTTTTACAAACCTTTTCTGCATTAATATTATTCTGTACACATTCTATAATTGTAGGTGGTGTTGTAAATTAAAATGATGAAGGTTATAAAAGAAATTTTATTGACAAAAGCTGCACGAGTTCTTTCAATGTTAACTCTTGAACACAAATACACTGCTAAAAGAAATTAAGTACAAAACGACAATGCCGTAAGGGTAACTTTCAACTTGAAAGAAATACCATATTAAAACAACTAATTAAACTTACCTTGTGCAATCCTATGTAAAGAAGAAATTTCAGAGCAAGATTATGGCATTTCAGTACTGGCATATCTTTTCGAAGTGAGTATAAAGGAAACTGTCTGAAGCACACACGAATGTAAGTCTGGTCTTGTTAACCATAAGTGCTAATTAACACGGAATTTGTAAGAGATGAAGCGTATATTAGTAGAATAACATTTCAAACGTCAAATTAAATTACGGTGGCGTTTAGAATTGGCATGCCGCCTAGTAATTAACAAAAAAGGATTTAATAAACTAGATCAATCTTTGTTATTTCTACGTATAAATTATAGAAAGAGTTTAAATTATTCAGAAGCGTTTAGAATAGCTTGCAATAATTTATTGCATATTTCATTAACGAAAAGTCTTTCATTTAATCATTGATGAATAGTTGGATAAATATGACGTACATTAACAAATTACATGCGGAATTTGTAACGGCTAATAATCTGGCACACTGAGGAAAGAAAATCTTGTTCTATGTATTTATGTATATACAGTAAATGTATAGTGGAATTGTTGTCAATTGTAACTATATTTAGAAAATATTTTTTTTGATATATTTTAGTTCAGATGGAAATTTGTATTTAAATATTTGTAGAATTAAGCTACAAATTATTTCGCATAGTTTAGGATCAATAATAAATATGTTTGACTCAGTTTTTAAAAGCTGTGCGATGACTTATATGAAATGTAAGTGAAATAAATATTTCTAAAAAGAAATAAGACTTAATTATAAAAATTGCTTAAGGTCGAAGATGCTCAATTGCTATACATTTACTTCTTGGCTATAATAAATTCGACTTATAAAATTTCAAATCTTGGATTGAGTTGGTCTTTACTTGATGTAAATCCATTTTCAATGTGAAAATAAAACAAACAAATGTTTAAGATTTACAATGTATAACGACATTTAATAATAACGACAGCTGTTTCGCTACAGTGTAGCGAAACAGCTGTCGTTATTATTAAATACAGTGTAAATCTTAAACATTTGTTTGTTTTATTTTCACATTTATAAAATTTCATTCTAAAAGTTGTGCAGCCAATTTTAGTTTGCAAACTTAATAAATTGTACTGTTCTCAAAAACTGAAAAAGTATGTCTTTTTTCATTTGTAACTCCGTATATGTTGAAGTAGGTTTGAAAGGGAGAATGATCATCACATACTTCTATTTAGAACTGAAATAGCATGCTTAATAAAAGTATCTCAACCTACTTTCTTCCGACATCGAAATATAAATACCTATTAATTTAGACTAGAAATCTATAAGTATTCAAACGTATATCTGCATATAGAGCTTTGACTCCACTTTCAATAGTAAAAAAGAAAATTGTTCTTAGGTGAGATCGACATCACGACCGCTGAATTGGTAGATAGATCATCTATTTACTGAGCCACTGAAGGTCCATGATTATTATAAATTTAAATTAATTTTTACTAATTAACTTGTAAGTGCCACGGAAAATATATTACTTATAATTTTCAAACACTGAGAATAATTTAAAGATTCAAAATAATATTCCCTCGGTAGCTCAGTGAATAGAGCATTGGGTATGCGATTGGGAGGTTAGTTGTTCGAATCTCACAAAGGCAAATTGTTCTATATAACTTCACTACGTAAATTAAAAGTTCCAAGGAGAAAATAGTTATTACTTTTTTGAAATACTGAAAAAACTAATTAAATAGTTTATGAATTATTAAAATTTAGTTAATCTAGACTACTTATCTCTCTTACAATAAGTACTGCAATTCTTCTAAATAATTACGTGTATTTCGAAAATAATTAACCAAATTTCATTCTTCTGACTAGTTAGCTGTAAAAATCATAATCATTTAAATTTTATTTAACAAGCGACGTCGTCGTTCATATACAATATCCAACACTTTTTTATTAGGATAAACCTGTATTTACATTAAGTATTAAATATTGGACAGATAATATTAAGCCAGAATACATACCTATAAGGAAATCCACAGTAAACAGAAAGTTACAAATACCAACATGTGTTGTATATTATAACATTAAAAGTTTAATTAGTAAGACATTTTCTTTTCCGTAACATATTTAATTTCCGTAAATTTGTAAATTGTTTAAATTCATTTCTCTCTGTATATTATTCCGTAAATTTTAAAGTTTGTTTTAAAATTTTTATGTAAATCGTATGGAAAATTCCAGGTAATCCGTCACGATCTGTGTACGTGAGCAATGCATAGTATACGCCGTAAAATATATTGAATGTTCACGTGATTCTTGGATGATATATGTAGTTTTTCGTCTCAAACGTATGCTCCCCGATGACTATTTAAGCCGAGAAATTTCGTATAGAAACTCACTTGTGGACTTACTTCACAAGTCGCGTTCCCATCAATTGGTCTAACTATAAGTTCGTATGATTGAATCCCTCTTTCTGCCTTAGCCGTTCTAACTACACGTTCGGAATGGTAAAAATCCGTTAATTCATCTAATCACAAATTCTGGTCAATTAGATACCGAACCACATTCCGCTAATTGATCTAATTATAGATTCGGATCAATTAGATACCAAATCGCACTCCACTAATTGTCTAATTATAGATTCTGATCGATTAGAAGGCGACCCGCATTCCGCTAATCGATCTAATTATAGATTCTGATCAATTAGATGATCAAATAATATCCTTATCTCGGCGTAATCATTCAAATTTTACAGAACCAGATTAATCAAACTAATTCTTCCGTAATTAATCACTGGTATCCGAACACTCCACGAAAAGTCTGAAAATTCCTGTCCGCTTGTATGCTAATCACGTCAAATGTTCAGGTCCGAACATATAAATTCTTTAAAAGTTTTAAGACTACGAAGAAAATTGTACGAGCAAATATATATCGTTTTTAAATAGGAATGCTCGATAACGAAATCAATAGCTTTGTTCGTAGAGAAATCACAAACTAATCAGAGCCAATGAGATATTGTAAAATCAGTCAAAGACTAGTTTCGTATTTCTCCCCACCAATCGAATCGCCGCTGACTAGTTTGTGATTCCTCTACGAACGAAGCTAATATATGCTCCTTTACCAAAGTAAACTTTACCCCATTTATAGATGACTGTTTATTTGATATTATTACAGAAATTAGTCTCATTTTATTGTAATTGATTTATGCAAATTTTTGTACATATGTGGAATCATAAAAGCACGTAAATAAATGTATATATGTTTTTCCGAAATGCACATACTATTTTCCTTTTTCCCGAACTTTCAAGAGAAATATTAATTATGATAAAAAAACGTACTCACTATAGCTACTATATTTAGGACAGCTGACTCGTCGGCCATTTTGGAGATAAATGTCAGTTCATATCACGATACACTTATACCGGTATGCTCACTTTAGCTGTCAATGACGTCATTGCGGACAGATTGACAGTTCTCATATAGGCTGCATTTTGACGCAGTTATCTCCAAAATGGCGGACGAGTCAGCTATGCTTTATATAGTAGTTGTAGTACTCACCATTAATGTGTCCTGATAATTTTATCAATTAGTGACCGACAATCAGAGGTTGGTTTATCAACATTTTATCAATTTCTGGACGTTGACAGCAAGGGTTAAGGCGCCAAGTACTAGCGCCACCTCATCGAAGACGGCACATTTCAGGAATACCGTTGCTCCATAAGCAGCGTTCAACAATCTAGCAATCGCTCAGCGATGTTCCGCAGTTCCGCTAATCTGCTAGATTGCTAATTACTTAACTAAATAAATTAATTTAATTACCGTCCGACAGCTGACAACGTTACAAGATTTAAATGAATAAATATACCCTTTACCACGGCTACTAACAAATCTTAATTAACACTTTCATGTTTGATTTACAAAAGTCTACATTATAATATACTAGCGATACCTGGCGCGCGTTGCTACGCCCAAAATAAAACCACTCTCCAGACTATGCTAGTTTTTCTGAATATTTCATCAAAATCTGTCCAGACGTTTCGGAGTCTATAGGGAACATTACACACATATATCCACTTTCAATCTAACCACTGAATATTCACAGGTGATCCAATGTAAATAAGATCATTAGTGCAACTTCATAGGTTAGTACTAATCTAACCACGAAATAATCACAGATCATCCAATGTAAATAAGATCATTAGTGCAACTTCATGGGTTAGTCCTAATCTAATCACGGAATAATCTGATATCAATAAGATTGAATGATGGAAAATGTTTTTATTTTTAGTCCGATCGGCACCAAACTTCACAGATTATGCTAGAGTTTTCCTGAAAATTTGATCAAAATCAGTTCAGCGGCTTCGAGGTCTATAGGGAACATACACACCCACACACATACATCCAATTTTATATACAGGTGCGCCACCGTAAACTCAAGAGAATGAATATCTGGAAGGAGAAATCCTTTGTGAAAAAAACGCAACAAGTCGATTTTTAATACAAGGGGGCACCCTTTCATCATATCCTCAACTGTGATACGTCATTCCCCTCCCCTCCATCACTCTAACCATTACAATTTAAATGGTGGAAGTACTTAGTACGATACATTATTGAAAAGGTATTTTATGGAGACTTCAGAAACATGATTGCTGGATGCGCTACTCTTGATTTTAGCACCCTCTAGCAGGATAAAAAACGGTTATGTATTCCAAAACGTAACACATCATTTGAAAGCTAATTTTATTAGCAACTAATTACGTAATATTTTTGACATTTAGTTGTCATCATTGTTATAAAAGTCGGATTCAAGAAAGATGATCCCTGCGTCATTGTTTAATATCGTATGATTCAAATCAATACTTCGCCATCATGATAAGTACTGTAAACTATAAAATGAACATGGAAATTATAATGATGACATCCTACGTTTTCCGGTTAGATTGATCGATCTAATTTTAGGTTATGTATAATTAGATAACTAAGTTAGATAATCGCCTTTATCGTTTATTAAAAATATGTAATATAAACTCAATAGTCTTTTAATGTACTAAATTTAACATATGCCAAAATACAAATGATAATAGAACTTTATTGAGAAATAACGTGGGTACAAAACAAACAATAAATACAATTTATTTACTTCAAATAAATTTGATCGAAATTGTATACATGTTTTACATGAAATGAAGTTACATCCTATAAATATAAGAGGTGGATTTTCTGTTTAGGTATAAAATATATGGAATATCCATTTTCAAAATATGAAGCAGAGAGTAAACACTTGTCGAGCTACACTTTTAAAAAATATATAAACAGATTAGATGAATTAAATACAACCGTAACAACTGAAATGGTAGAGCCTGGAAATCTCAGTATTATATAAGGATGTGATAGACTGTAACCAAATCAAAGATTTGTTTCTCAAAGCAATTAAGTTAAGACTGAATTTTAGTTATAATTTTCTGTTTGGCACATGATTATTTAAATATAATATATGAATCGACTATTGTCGGATTAAAATGTCTTTTCATTAATATTTTGTTAAACTATTTTATAACTGATTACTGTTCTTTTTCTGTGTAGTTGGAGGTAATTAATAATTATATAGTTTATAGATTCCATGTGAAGACATGCAAAATAAGGAGGTAACAATTTAAATTCAACACTAATTCTATGACTGTTTTTCAGTGATTATTTTAATTTTCTTTTGGATGTTTCTCAAAAATAAAATCTTATATCCAAGTTCTTGTCTTTTCCTTTATATAACAATAGTTTTATTTACACTACTTTTAATTTGTGCCTTACACATTCATAAGAATTTTGAGCGAACATTATCTCTGTAATACTAATAAAAATGTATTTCTTTCTTTTAACGAAGATTGAAATACATGTTGGTTTGAATGGCACCTGGATACAATTAACAGAAGTTTTGTTTTTAATTTAAAATAAAATGTGCAGCCATATTTTATTTTTATAAATTTATTAACAAATATTTATATAAACTTATGATACAATAATTCATTAAATAGTAGGAAATACATAAAAAGGGGCGTATAATATATTTTTTCAAAAGTTAATTTAATGAGTAAAAAATGTATGTCAACACATGAACAACTAATCACATATTTATAAAGAGCACAATGTAATTTATGCAAAAATGACATTTTCTGTATATATATTTTCTTTAAGTGTACTGTTAACTTTTAATTTGCCTTTGTATCATTACAATATTTCAAGGTATAAATTTCTATAAAAAATGTGTGGCCACCAGTGTATTGTGAAGTATATGGGAAATAATTCAACATTTATTGAACTAGTAGGACAAAGATATAGTAACTCCACTGCTCTTCTCAAGAGTCAACATTTTAATATCAATATAAGAACGTCTATTAACCTCAGTTTTAAAATAAAAGTTCATTTAGACTGACAAATAATTGATTACATTTTTTCAACTATTAATACTCAATAGATAATTACATTACCAAATAGACTGTGAATTTATTAAACTTTGTTAATATTATGGTTAGGATAATACCGAAACCACAATATTATCTGCGAACTTCAAATGAATAAGATGTATTCCATTTAAAAAAAAAATAATTTTGCAAAACTAATTATGATCTACATTTATGTAAGAATAATATCCAACAAAATAATTCAATATATTCTCTATTTTATGTTAGGCCACACTACATTCGATTCTAATAGCAAAAATAAGGTCATTTTTAGAATCTTCAATCATTGTCAGAATGTAGACCTATTAAAGGTATTGTAAAAAACAGATGCATATAATTCTTAAAAAAATGATTACTGCAAATTTTCTGAAATAAATTGAATTAAAAAACCAAATAATATTAATTATTTTCACAAGCTTTTAAACAAGTGTAATTAGCTTTAGAGTTATAACTTTATAAACAATAACTATGTCATACTTTAACCTAAAAAATATTATCAACCAGCATGCCAACAAAAAGTTTGTAGTGTCTACCTCCATTATTGGGTTCGGTGTGTACAACTTATCGCAGAATCACAGGAGCGACCATGACAATCAATTTCGATGACCCGTTATATGTGAATACAACATTACACTTTCTATATAAAACGTATTTTTATATGTCACTTGTGTCACTGTCTTCACTATCACTGCTGCTTGAAGAATCACTAACATTAATTACAAAGTCATCGATTTCACAATCTATACGGCTTTCTCTGTCATACCAGTCTTGTATAAGTTTTTCAGTTTGATTGATACAGTTTTTCCAGATTTCTTCTGTACATTGGTCTAGTGATTCTTTCCACATAGCCTTCACTTTATCGTCTCCATATCCATCTCTACCGATATGTTTATTATAGTATTGTTTTCAGCAATTTCTGCATTTAAAGTTAGTACTGTAACATGCTTTTCTAAAATTAAAGATATTATTACTTCAATACTCAACATTTTTAAGGTCTTACTCTGTAAATATATCGTGTATAATGTATTTCGGATACTCATTTTAGAGCATTCTGCCAAACTGTCTGTTTTAGCTTTTATATGGGGCCTTTTCTTCCCTGGACTAGATAGAACAGGACTATTTAGTGATCGGGCTTTTATCCGTTTTGCTGTAGCTACTCCTACCTTCAATGCATCTGCTACTCGCTAAAAGATATTCATTAGAATTTGTAAAATGTTAAATCTCACAATGTTTACCTGTTGTACAGATGTAAGGGATATTAGAGGATCACCATTAACCTTCTCTTGCTCGAAATATTGTAATAAATTTAAAACGAGTCCTTGAGCTTGTGACCGTAATGTTTTCCGCGTCGTGACATTCTGGTCATATTCTGGTTTAATAAAGATTGAAACAACAAACAAATTGTGAAACGAAATGAAACGATCAAACTACTAGAAATGTCAAAGTCAAAACGCTAAACGGAAGTGTATGAAATAATACAGCCCATACAATCACTCCGTCTTTGTCTTGCTCAAATAAATTCTATAAAACGTATGTCGTGCTTGCATCGCACTGAAAACACATGCATTCGCTTATGCTATCCTTGTTATACAAGTTGATACTATTTCTTATTCGGATATAGACATAATTCTTTGATAGAATTATATAGTAGTGACGCAGGGATCATCTTTCTTGAATCCGAGTGTATGTACATACAATACATTATATTTAAATCATATCTTAATAAATAAAATATAAAATCGTTTACACTATTTAGGAGAAAGTAGAAATAGTAACAATGTGTTCTAAAAATAATGTATATGCCAACAAGACTACTGAATTATTCAATGAAAAACACCCTAACAAACATCATAAGTATGTTTCGGAATTAACTCCTAAATTTCGCGAAGCGGGGTCCGTACAAAATAAAAAAATGAGGTGTGGCCACCACACGACTTTCTTATACGTATAAGCGTTTCAAATTATAGAATTTTAAGAATTTTTTTTACAAAAATTATTCAAAATCCTATTGTAAGTACTTCTATTCTCTTAGTAAATCTCTATAGAATGCATACTTTGCAAGATATTATCAAAAAAGTGCTCCTCGCTAAGAGTAAAAGTGCTACTTCCGGTCCGAATTTTAAAATTTCATATATACAAAAAATATTGCAAATCCAGTTTTAAATACTTTTGTACTCTTGATAAATATATATAGAATGCATAACTTATGACATATTTGCAAAAAATCGCTATTCGATAAGAGTAAAAGTGGCACTTCCGGTCTGAATTTTGAAATTTTTTTTATACAAAAGATATTGAAAATTATGTTTTAAATACTTTTATACCCGTAACGTACTTGTCTAAAAAGCATGATTTGCGAAATATTCGCAAAAAGCTGATTTTCGATAAGAGTAAAAGACCTACTTCCGGTAGGAATTTCGAAAAACTTTTTAAATAAAATTATTCTCAATTTTAATTTTAAGTATATATGATTTCTTTATAAATTTGTTTAAATTTAGTAGTTGACGAAATATTGGCAAAATTCGATTTTTTCGCCGAAGTAAACTGCTACTTCCGGTCTACCGATTTTACTGAAAAACTAATCAGATCTCAAGAGGGAGATTATACACGTAAATACAAAATTTGGAATTGATACCTACAGCGGTTTGACCGCTATCGTGGTCACACACAGAGAGAGAGAGAGACACACAGAGAGAGAGAGAGAGAGAGAGACACGGACATTTTTAAAAACCACTTTTTCGGTATCAGGGGACTTCAAAACGTGGACATCTGCAAAAATCTCGAGGTCGAAAATTTTCATCATCACAATACTTCCTTATACTACGTATAAGAAAGTATACTACGTATAAGAAAGTAAAACGAAACATAGAAACCCCAGTAAGAAACGAAGTGACAGGAGTAGCCATTTTAGAACAAGTTGTTGCGGATCCAACTCTAAGTATAAGAAAGCTTGCGGAATCATCTGGAATAAGTCGAAGTAGCGTCGGTCGAATTATGAAAAAAATAGTATTCCATCCTTATAAAATTTATCTGGTTCAGGAAATTAATGATGACGATTTTCACTGTTGTTTACAAATTTGTGAAATTATGAGTGAACATGTTAGAGATTCACATTTTTTGTTTAATATTTGCTTTTCTGATGAATGCTCTTTTATTTATAAACGGCACTGTCAATCGTCGTAATTATCGGTACTGGTCGGATTCCAACTCAAGGATATTTCATGAAGTACACACTCAATGCCCTCAAAAATTGAATCTTTGGGCTGGAATATTTGGTGATCGTATTGTTGATGCATATTTTTCTACCCGGTAATTTAAATGGGAACATTAATCTGGAATTACTTGAAGACACTATTGATCCAGTGTTAACAGACGTAATAGAAAACGATTACCTAATACATATTCCAACAGGACGGAGCTCCTCAACATCTTGTTGTAGCGATTTGTCAGTACTTGGATGAAAGATTTCCTCGCCACTGGATTGGGAGAAGGGGATTCATAAAATGGCCCCCACAATCTCCCTTTAGATTTTTTTTGTGGGGGTATTTAAAAAATAAAATATACGCCACTCCACCTGCTTCACTAGAAGAGTCAACGCATTGTTACCGAATGTTGTCAAATAGCGCCAGAAATGCTCCAAAACGTCAGACAACGGTTCGAACAAAATCTAAACTCATGTTTGATAGTTAATGGTAAACACTTTCAACATCTATTGTAAACTAATTAAGTAAACACTTTCAGCATCTATTATAAGCAAATTAGGTTTGTAGTTAATATTGTTTTCAATTATGCATTTAACTGTTAATAAAATTATGTTTGCACTTTCTTTAGCTTTTGATAGCAATCACGGCATGTTATTGCGTTAAAAACTAAAAACTAGCATAAGAAATTCAACTTTACAAATAAAGAATAGCTCTATCGGTCGAATGGTCGTAAGCAACTAAGGCTTGGCGACCAGTCAGTATAATCGCGCGCGATAGGTTGCCTTTCACAATAGGTCGTAGTCGCCGCGGTGCACTGACATGTACAGTTTTTCATGTGTTGGTCTCGGGCGTGACTGGTTGCTTGGTTGTAAGCGATTGGTTGCCTCGTTTTGGTTTCCTCGGTGGACGAACGGCCTTAGAGGGCGTTAAAATCAAACGTAGCGCAACCAGCAATCATGTTGCTGAATTCTCCCGTACAAAATGCCTTTTCAATTATGTATCATACTAAGTACTTTCCCTGTTTAAATTGTAATGGTTAGAATGATGGAGAGGGGAGGGGAATGACGTATCACAGTTAATGATATGATGGAAGTGTGTCCCCCTAGTATTAAAAATCGACGTGTTTTTGCGCTTTTCACAAAGGGTTTCTCTTTCAAGATATTCAATCTATTTCGTTTTCAGTGGCGCAGGCTATATAAGATTTGACACATAGTCAGTATTATTTATGTGATAAGATTAGATGTCGTCTAAGATCAATCTAGGTATTTTTATGAAACTACATAGATAATAACCACTGTTTTAAGCTTAATTGTTTACATTTCACTTTTAATTACACATTTTGCGTTTGCATCTTTCTACGTTAGTCATTAAACACATAGGTGGGCATTGTTGCCTTGTCATGTTGTTGGATGTCATTGTTGATGAATCCAGGATTATCCACTGATTTTACTTAATTGACATACTTTCCCAATGGTCATTTTTAGTCAATATTAACTGCATTGAAACTGCTGGATGGCAGCTATCCTATTGTCATTTTTGTCATTAATTAATTAAACAATTTCCTGCATTACCGAAACATCATAACAAAAATACGAGCCGTCAAAATATGCGTTGCAGCTAAAGAAGATATAGAGGTAATGAGGTTTTAATAGACATTGAAAACCTGCAACAAAGCTAGATATTAAACAATGGAAAACAATAAATCAAGGAGAACTTGCCAAAAATAGAAGTACCAGAAATAATACAGTCTCATATTCTGAATATAACTCTGGGTAACTTATTTATTTACGAAAACACTGTTGCGTGCTTTTGGCACTTCTGACTAATTTCATTTCAAAATATTAAATAATATCTGTTTACTTAACCTAGCAATTATTAAATTACTTAAGAATTCCAAATTAATTATAATATCATTCTTTTGGCTCATACTGTATACTATTTATTATTTTCAATACCCAAAATATATTTAAAACTTAAATATGTATTGCAATTCTACAGCTAAGCTTGTTTAACCTTCTTGAATAAACAGTTCTTTATATTTTTCAACTACGTATCAATTTCTGTTAAAATCACTTCTACATCTAACATTTCTTAAAAATAACATCTGAATAACAACATTTATAATCTAAAGTAAAATTCTTCTTATAAAGCAAATATTAGAGTCACGTACAACAATTTTTCTTAAATACCCTTTTGTATGACAACGATAACTAAAAGGTTCGGCGTCACGAATATGCATGTATTTATCAATAGCCCTTTATTTAACAATACTCTGGGAACCGAGCCATTAAATCTATTACATCGTATGCGTCGTGTGCAAAAATTCCTTCTTGGAAAAGTCGAGAACCTTCTAGAATCCAAAAACAGGCGTGTTTCACCCCTCTCCAACAGTACGAATAAAAAGGCAAGATCGCTTAAAAATTAGGATTATTAATGATTGTTATCCGCCAAGTGACTGTAGACACATCGAAGTAATTTCATATAGACCCTTGCTGGTCGATGGCTATCTAATTGTTGACGCATGATCTGGCAGTAATTTTAAATGTTAAGATTGTTATCACAGTGTACGTAAAATAGCCGTGTCAAAAGCTAGTCGAGTGACGATTTAACGTACGTAGTGAGTGCAAAATTATCTAACGATCGTTAGTCCAACCTGAAAGAAGTCTTGGCAGATCCAGATGATGTACCTTATGGGGATTTGAAACGGTCTTAACACTGAACCATTGCCATCGGATACCGACTTTCGTCAAAACTAAGAGGGAAAACATCTACCCCCGCAGAAGTCATCGACCGTCGCATCGTGTCTGCACACATCAAGGTAATTACCGTATTAATTAGGTCTCAGAGCGGCTTGGAAATTATTGTACCGTCGCTATAATAACATCTACGGCCATTGCTTCTAGTTTTGTAACAATAAAACTGTAATATTTAGTCCGTCGGATAACTTTTAAAATAGGATTAATCTGTATCTTTCTGTTCACGTTGTTGTTTGAATCATTACACTACTGTAAACAATAGTATTAATCTGAAATTTCGAGTTCATTGTTAGAATCTTTGTACTATTGCCTATGTTATCGTAACTTTAAGTTAATCTTTTAAAAGTTCCAGTACGAATTATTCACTTTGTCAAAGTCATACATACATTAGTTGTTGCATTTTGTTCAAAAGTTAATATCCGATTTTAATTTACCATTTGTATTTGCAACCAAGATATTGTCATATGTTATTTGTGTTCATCTTTGTGTAACCACAATTTATTTTATCTGGCCAGAGTATTAAGTTAGGGATTGTTTAATCTAATGTAAAATGTGGACGTGAAACATCAATGTATTGGTGTTAAATGTTTATTGTACTTTGCTTTAAATTGTCTTAGGTAATAAATATTGTTAAGTTTACGACACTTGTGTTTTAAATCAATTACTCCTCGTTCCTTGTGGTAATTCATAAGCTTAGTGAAAATTTCTTACTTTCTTTCACTGACATATCTAGAGCCACGATATGCTAATTCTAGTGATAATAAAATTTGAATCATGTTTATCAAAGTAAGTGGCGCTCATTAATTCCTTAGTAAATAATCACAAGATCATTCAGGAAAGTAATTAGCTATCGAAAAGAATCAACACCAGTTACCTGAGGAACTTCTTTATAAAATTACAACTTATAAGATTAAGGTAGGTGAGTTTTGTCATTAAATTAAATATACGCATTTATTCACTCTTTGTTAATTCAATTATTAGTGGTATAAATTCAATTACTATAATAAATATTGAACGACCCTGGGATTACTGGGTGCGGACTGTGCTACTGGGCGAATTACTCTGTTCTTGCATCCAGTACAGTTGCTAATTGCTAAATGTTTAATTAATCAAATCCTTTACCTAGTTATCATATGAAACAAGTCGGTATAGCAATTAATTAGCGACAACACAGTAAGAAGTATTCAGCATTATACCCAAATTAAACTTGTAAACGAACCTACTCATTGTATCAAGAATATTTCGTTATTCCTGTTGTTGCAACCACAAGCCCAACCGGAATAGAAATATCTAGTTGACCTACCATCGCCAGTCTCTGCATGTTAAACTTTGATGTAATAAGTCTTAGTCACAGATGCTTGACTATATTTAACAATTCAGAGATATATTGAAGTTGATATTTTTGTTTATAAAATTCATTTATCATAGGAACAAGCTTACATAAATACCGAAAAACTCTGTTCTGTTGTTCTGATTTCGGATAACAATAGTTTTTGACGTGAAAGCAAACCTAATAGTGACAATAAAGTAATGAGAAGAAAATAGATTATAATTCACTAGTTAGAAAGGTACATTCCGATATTATTATTTTTTAAACTTAATAACCAATTTCAAAATATGAAATACTTTAGAAACCAAGGCAGCAGAATTAAAGTATTCTAAGACACTAAAAATCTCAGTATGCCATATTTACATGATTGCAATTTCACGCGATAAATTTAGTAAACCTTATCGAAACTACTTAGCACAGTAATAGGTTTGACACGAACACGGCACAGTATTGCCTTTCCACTCTTCGGCAACGAGGTTATAATTTCCCATTTCGAACAATCGGATTAAGTATCGTAGATTGTATCGGCTACATATTATCATAGTTTGTTGAAACTCTCGCGAGAACATTACATTAGAATATTGTCTCTTTGGGAAGCACGTTAGAGCATTAATAAAATCACACATTTAATGTTTTGTGATAAAACTTTCGTAATATCTGTACTTGCTGATAGGTTATTTTAAACCCCAACATAAAAAAAATTAATGGCTTTATGAGACTATGCAAATTCGAAACTGTTTGTTTCTGTTTCCACATTGAACTTAATACATATATATTTGTACATCTAAGTTACGCAACTTACATTCCTTTCAGAAAAGAGTGCTCTCTGAAAAACGTGTATATGCTATCACAATCCCTTATATAGTGTTTGACTTTCGATGTAGCCTAATCGAACTTGTACACAGACACATAAAATCCGTGTGTGCAAATGAGTAACTTATAATTAGTTCTAATTGAAAGCTGATACTATATTTTAATAATTTTTATTTATTAATTTATTTATTATAACCTAGTAGTATACATTATAATGAACTCTAATGGATATCCCGTGTTATTTAAGCATCTGAGAATCATTTTTCACATATGGATGGAGTTAATACCCATAGATAATAAATACGATGGATGTTCTCTTTCCGCTGAGCCCATTTAGTAGGCGATGATATTTTGCGACAAATTTTGTATGACAATTTCAATGAGTTGTTTACAAGTTTAGTTATAGCGACAGTTGTGAAATATGCCTGATTGTTTGTATACGTTACATTAGTTTAAAGTACTCCTTTCGCCAATAAATCATGAAACTGAACAAGGAACATTATCGAGAGGTGAATTTTTACAATTTCAAGCGTGGCTTAAGCCGTAAAGAATATTTTGAGGAAATCAATCGAATGTTTGGTGACAAGTCGTGTTGATTCGCTACCGTAAAGCGGTGATACAATGAACGTCAACATAATCGACTTTCCTTAAATGACAGTTTTCGAGGTTCTAATCCAAGAACGGCAGTTTCATCAAAAAGTATTGCTCTTATTCGAAATATCATTTCTTCTACAATAATGGCATATTACTGTCAGGCGCATTCAAGCGACTTTAAAGATTCGTGTGAAAGCAATTAACATTGTTTTACACAAACATTTGAAGGTCTGTCAGTTTTAATATCGGTGGTTTCTGCACAATTTAACTTCAATTCAAAAAGAAGTCCGTGTCAGATGGTGCAGATCTACACTAGATCGTTTTAACCGTGGATCGTTTCATTTGGTTTACAACATCATCGCAAAAAAAAAACCAACAATCGGCAGTTTGGGTCTTTGAGAATGAGTTGGCTCGAACAAAAGTTGTTTGTGAAAAAAGTCGAAACAAGAAGATGGTCGTCACTGTTAATTCAGAGAGGTACACTACAGTTTGTTTGCCTCATGTTCTTCAAAATATTCGCGAGAACGTCCAAGAGAAAGGGTCATCTTGCATCAAGAAAACGCTCGGGCCCACACTGCCGCTCGAATAACTGAGTATTTGAATGCCCAAAACATAGAAATAATGGATCATATATTTTTGGAAACATGTGTAACTCATAATTTTGAATTGCATCTTTAGGGAAGCATTGTCAAAATTGGGTAAACTGGACTCCATCAAAGTGCTTTCAGATAATAAGGGAAAACAGATATATCATTTAAAACCTTTTATGTGTTAGAATGAAAATCCACAAAACAATTTCTAGTAGGTACAAGACATAACCTAACATTACATTTGCGCCAAACAACATGTGTTTGGCGAAAAATACAATTCTTACATCTTCCTTTTTCTCGAAATATTGGAAAAATTTCCAGCTTGTCGAATCTGCTATCATCTTGGTGTCTTGGTTGCAGTGGTCTTTTTATTTTCTTTGATGGTTGTGGTGCTTCTGAACTAGGACCACCTCTTTTTACGTTGCTTGTATGAAATAGGCCTTTTGCGACATTTATTCTAATTTTTTTAGTCGTATTGCCTGTTTTTGATCTTCTAATAATTTACATTCCCGTTTATAAAGTAGCCATGCGTTATTAAGTATATCAAAAACCTGCGAAAATAAGCCTATATATCATCTATGAGTTTTCATGCCAATTTTATACAGAGCAATCAACATATCGGCAAGATTGACTCCACCCATGTGGCTGTTATATTGCTTTGCTACTTTTGGACATATGTGAACTTTACCGCCTCCTACTTTTGAATACCTTTGAATTGTTTGAGTTGGATTAGCTGCCACATAAGAACTGCAAAAGACAACAGCTGTTGTCGTACCACTTGATAATCGCAAACTGATTTTTGTTATCAACCTTTTTGTCAAAAGATCACCGGCCTTCTTTTCGTAGGGCTACGTCCGATTTCAATTGACAACCTCTAAGACTGTTTGATCTAATAGTCCCCAAACATAACATGCCGAATTCATCACGAAGGTAGGATGTAAGCTCTGGACTAGTGAAAAAATTATCAAAATAAACAACTGATAATGGTTTGTTTTGAATTGAAGAGCAAAGTGCAATAACAACCTTGGCACCGAAACCTAGACCTTCTTCAATTTCCGAAAAATTATGATTCCTGAATGTGTCTTCACCTCCATAAGGGATAAAATCGTACACCATGCCAGAAATTCCACACCGTGCGAAAATTTTAAAGCCCCATTTTTTTGGTTTGCTTTTCAAATACTGACTTCTTGAAGCACCTTTGTTACCTTTATAAGCCACCATCATTTCATCAACTGAGTTTCGTCGTTCTGGCTCAATTTTTAAACAATTTTTTCTAACTCTTTCAAGAAGAAGAAGAGGTTTCACTTTGAAATAACGGGCATTGTCAATTTCGTCGTTGTTTGCGAAATGAAGACTGCGTCGCAATATCTGATACCTTTTTAGCGGCATAATATCGGCAACTGGAGTCCAACGTGTTTCTTCGGCCCAGTAGTCAGTGTATGCTGGCATATGTACAACACCCATCATAAATTCAATCCCTAAATAAGTTTCAATTTCGTCATGATTTGTGTCGACGCATTTATCAAGCTCCTTAGTACAATATAAATTGTTTTGTGCTACATATGCTAATATTGTAAAGGCGACTGTAGCTTGTTCGGTTTAGAGAAATCGTCTTCGTCTATGCCCACGTTGTACTCAAAATCGTTGCCAGTCCACTGAAAGTCTCTTACAGTTTTCATAATTTGTTTTTTTACTTTAGGAGTCGGCTTTTGAATAGGTGGAGTGGCAACTAACTTACGTACCCCACGACTGCTCTTCGGCGTTGTAGGAATATTGACAACAGGAGCATGTAAGAGTGATGCTAAAACGATATTATCCTCGCACTCTTCAACAGTCTGAACAAGTTGTGATACTTGTCCATCTTCTAAACATGTGTTATTTTGTCGAAAACTTAGCTCACCCAGTAAGTCTTCATTTTCAATATCACTCTCCGGGTCACTTTGCGCGCCAACAGCTGGTAACAATGCAAAAATACGGTCAATTTTTCTCATATTGCTATAAAAATAAGACAACATATATAGCCCACCAAACTTGGCAATGTATCTTCAAGGATACATAATATTAGTATCCCGTTTATGGAAAAATTAGTAAGATTTATCAAATTATTTAAATACTACAAATAAACTACAAAAATTACCATCTAAGTTAATGAAAATAAGTAAAAATTATGAAGTAAAACAACAGGCTTACCATCTGATATGTCGGTAACCCTCCGACTGCGACAGTATTTGACAGACAACTGAACACAGTGGTTGAATAACGGCGATTAATTTAAAATAATATCGTCAAGTATAGGTGCATTTGTGCTATAACATGTATCCGGTCGGACACATGATCAAGATATAGTTGGTAAATAAAGTGCAAGACGACTGGGAATTTTTGAAATATATCAAATATATGTATATGAGGAGATACATTGTCAAGTTAAGGGTTAAAGAGCTTAAACTTTTTAAAAAATGGCATATGTTGCAGTTAGTTGTATTTCGGATAATTGTGATAGGCAAGGAACAACTTAACTTTCTGTGTGATTTATATGATTTGTTCAACAGTAATATAGGTTATGTAGAAATAGTAAGGAATTATGTGATTTTTCATCCTTCGTATATGTGTACTATTGATCTAAATATTCCAGTAAATAATAATCTCCTCGATCGGAATTTCTAGGTTAGGTTTCTGGCTATGGCTATTAATGCTGACTAGAGTTAGTTGATGTATTGCTCAAACTTACTTAAAAAAATAATTTAGCATATTAGTAGATAAGAAATTGAAGTATACAATGCACATTTTATACCAAATCTCTTTTTTATCGCCAAATTTACAGCACAATGTCCAATGAGATATTATCTTGGAGTTGGTGTAATTAACCAAGTAAAATGTTCTTAGTACAAAAACTCGAAATTAGATGATAGACTAGAATTTGTACCAGCGAATTTTCTTCCATCTGCTAGTACGCAAATCTTGGAATTCTGGATTATGTATTTGCGGAAATAAAGAATACATGGCAATAACGATTCGCTTAATACCAAAAGAAGAGATTGCTCCAAAACTGATTTGCCAGAAATACGTTCCATATCTATATCGGACTGAAATAGTATATTTTAAAAGAGAATCCAGGGCGCCTAACGTAGGACAATTTAGAAACACTTTTCGGTGTTCTTCTTAAGATGCTGCATTTGACAGTAAGGAGGAATTCGTCGGTATTGTGAAACGTTAATAGCTGTGGTGTTTTCTTCTTTGTTTTATATTATATTAATTATTTATTACTGAGCTCTTGCATATAGCAAATGAATATAATCTATATTATTAATGGACCATTTAAAAAATACTTTTAAAGAAGTTGCACCACCATTAACGAGTTCTTTTAATTTTAAAATTATTTTAAGTGATTCAAGATGTCCCAGGGAATTGACAGAGTTCATTACTGGTATCTAATAATGCAAATATCAAAAACAAATTGTGAGACGCGCAATACTATATGATTTGATAGTGTTTGAAATATATCTGAAGTAATCGGGCGATGTAGCAGTAGTTAACTAACTTCAAATCAATTGGTAAATTATTGTTGGTTATCAATTTCAAATGATATAAATGTTAGGTGTCAGTAATTTCCCCCAAACAATATTACTTAGTCAATGACATTCTTTAGTATAATATTGTAAACAGATATATTACATTTCATTTTCATTTGATCAATAACCTTATATGGACGTAACTTAGTGTATCATATGCATACAAATACTCCGAATAGTAATACTCTAACACTCCCAACCACGCAACTTTATAAAATTACATGATTTAAAATATAAACACAAACCAAATAGATACTAGATACTACTCTGATTATACACAAATATAAAGACACATAACTGAAAGGGAAAGCAATACATAGCGCTAGATCTATTACAACTGCAATCAAACTGTTCTACGTTAAAAAAAAAGTAAGTTTACCAAGAAGCCAATGACAGTCAGTCCTACTATAGCTCTCATACAAAACAAAAACTTGAGTGCTGTAGAATCTTCTCTAACATACAACGATCGAGAATTAAATCTTGACAGCAACAAGGTGTGATTGTAACCTATTGGCATAAACATTTTTCATTATAAAAGGTAAGAATGTTAAAAGAACACATCGAGGTTGATATGGATTTAATAAATTGGAACTCAAATTGGACAATTTATTCTAATCTGGCGCCTATCATGGCAAAAAAAGGACGAATATATTACTGTCTAAGAGATCAACCTGTATATGTGCGTATCTTTCGTACGTATTAGTTGCATTCCTGTCGATCTTCCATGATTTATGGATCATTTGTTGAACTTTAAGATTATCTCATGTGGCATACACTTTATATAATGTGTATAATTAGTTGGTAAATTTACTTTTCATTATTTAATGAAGTATTGTTTTTAAATATTGGATGCTCTTGTCGCAAATTAATGATGGAATGTTGGTTAAATTTTGATTAGTAATTTTCAATACTTTTACGACGCGTATTATTCAATTTGTTTATGATTTTTATGTTACAAGTATTTCTTCAAGTTTACCTGCGATATCTGTGTGTAGACAGTGCAGTTATTCTAAATTATTTGTACGAAGCTTAACTACAATTTCCCTTCTCTTGAGTTAATTAATTGATTTATTTTCTTAATTATTTATAGTTTGAATTTTCGATAATTTTTAAATGTATTTCGTAATTATTTACAATTTACATTTACTTTTTGTTAAATGTTACGTAGGTGCCCAGGTCATCGCTGTTTGTAAGCTAATAGTGCATAGTGTAAATTTTTCATTTTTTTTAAACCTAATTGCCGTCTGTTGTATGATCTTGATCTTGTACTTGGTTTTTTTAAACTGCGAAGGCGACGTGAGAATCTAACCATTTGTATTATATTTAGTACAAACTTTTCAGGCATTTTCTTTTAATATTGTAAATTCAGATTTCACACACTGTTTTGGTTATTATATCGGGTGTTTCGGAATTGCACGGCACTATTGTAGGTACGTGTTCTCCAACATAAAATAAACAAAAAAGTCCATATAAACATATGTCTCAAATTAATTTATTACTAAGATATTAGAGCATAAAGATATTTATTTAACAATACAACATCCAGAAGAAATGTTTAAAATGGCCACCGTTTTGTTGAATGCAGCATTCAGCACGACAAATTCATTCTCTTTGGCACTTCGTATAGCATCAGGATGATCCTTGATAGTTGCCGATCTAACGGCGTTAGATCGGGGGATCGGGATTCATCAGAATTTAGTAATCGCATCGTGGAAGCCGCAGCAACTATCAAGAATCATCCTGATGCTAGACGATGTGCTAAAGAAGCATGAATTTGTCGTGCTGAATGCTGCTGGCCACTTTAAACAGTTCTTTTGGATGCTGTATTGTTAAATAAATATCTTTATGCTCCAATATCTTAGTAATAAATTAATTTGAGACATATGTTTATATGGACTTTTTTGTTTATTTTATGCTGGAGAACAAGTACATACAATAGTGCCGTGCAATTCCAAAACAAAACGGTATATAACTTTAATTTTAGAAAATACGCAAGTGGTCGAATAAGTCATTCAATTCTGTTAATGATCCATGTATAGTAAATCTGCATCAAGATTATCGCAGTTTTGAAATTTAAGGTGTTATATCCCGTTGTATGTTAATTTATTTCGACTCTTCAAGTCCTATCGAGTATTATACTCTAAGAATGTTATTTTTATTTTTAAATGCTTACATGTCTTTTGATATAGAGGATGTGTTGCCCTAAAGGTTTTCCGTTCTGTAGTGCGAAAATTTTGGGCTTTTTTTGTTGATGTAGATGACATGGTAGAATTCTATCGGAACTATACCAGTAACTATACTCCATTCACTGAACAGATAGAGTAATCACGAGCTGTTCACGACTGTTTCACGTGCACAGCTCAATTTACAATAGAAAACTTATATTAACAATAAACTGTTATAAAATCTTTTGATTACATATTTAAATTTTCAAAAACAACAACTTATTAGTTTATATAAAATACCGACCCGATTTAAATTTACAGAAAATGCATGTTTTGTCGTTTTAGATAACTAAAATACGTAAATCTCAAACATAACCTATATCAACAAAACATTCGTAAATTGCTTAAAATCCATCACTTAATAAGTGGATAAATATTAATTGACTTAACAAAAAAATACACAAATGCGCATTTTGTAAACAATTTAAGATAATTTAATATGCATTTGTCAAATTCAATATCAGGCATTTTAACACATAATACAAAGCCAATATAAGTATTTAAAAATGAAGCAAATATATTAAAGACTTTATTCACATGTGTATATAATATAAATTACAAGTTTAAATAGGGCATAGGTAGTTACTTTATTGTGAATTTATAAGGTATTTTATACGTGTATAGATAGAGTACATACATAGTAAACATATATAAATTAAATGCATACACAATATACTTTATTTTCAAAAAATATACAGAAGAAAGAGCGAAAGAAACTATGAATGTAATCATATATTTTAAATTTTTCTGTGTTGACAATTAAAATTATTCCTGAATGTCACTGTCACATTCACTACTTTCAGAACTTTCCAAATTAATTATGAAACTCTCTTGTAAATTTTCAACATTTACGTCTAACTCCCACATATTCTTCACTACTTCCTTAACATGTTTGATGGCATTTAACCAGTTCTGTTTTGTAACATTGTTCAATTATGTGTGTAACAGCTCTTTGACTTCCTTAATTTAAATGTAGTGTTTTTCCTTGCAATTTCTCCTTTAACTTGGGCCCATATTAATTCAATCGGCTTCAGTTCGCAATGATGTGATGGTAGTCTTTCACATTTTTCCTTTAAAAAACTATTACGAGCTCCTTTTTTGAAAGAGAAATTCACTTCCACACTGTTGTACGTTTGAGGTTTGGCAAGTTTTCATCTTCATTTATTTTCAATAAAATCTTATCCACTCTCGGCAACTCATTTTTATAGAAAAATGAGTGTACTATACGTCTAATAATATTGCGCATATCATCATCAATATTATCCAGGACAGATCGTCCTCTTGTATACGTCTTTGGAGGTTTCGCATCTTGTGCATTGTGTTCTCGTAAAATATTAAAAACACTTGCAGAGCAGATACCTGCAGCTTCGACTGTAAAGTCAACAATTCGTGTCTTAGAGTCAGCTGGGCATTCTTGTTGCCGTTTGGTAAATATATTCAGTACAGTCTCTTTTTCTAGCACTGTAAAATGTCTCTTTACTCGTTTCTTCAGTTCTGGCTGCATTTTGCACAGTACTGTATAAACAGGTAAAAACAGTAACTTAAATTCAACACTTCTGAAAAGCTGAAACATAATTAACCTATAAAGCATTTGCTTTGTTTACGATTTATAGATCTTACCTTCAATAAATCTTTAATCATTAATAGAGTCTTTAAAAATACTGAGATTAATAATAATAACAACTTAAACAAATATAAAAAGCGCAAACACAAGGAACAATTCAAAATACTATATAGAAAAAGCAAAAAGTATACATATATAACATATATTTCAAAATAACAGACAATGTTATTTATCCCTACTAGCACACTATAAGCTCACTTGTTCTACATTAGCAAATACGTATTTTCATCCTTCTCTAAAATTGTGATTTTGCTGCATGGTTATGGTCACAATCATAATCACAGAACGCAGATCATTTATATAGTGTGTTTTAGGATTTGTATGTAACTCTCAGAGCCAATAGAAAGGCAGTATTAAAAAGCATGTGTTGTTCACGTGTTTTTTGCTACTCTATTGGTTCGGTGAATATAGTATGGAACCTTTTTTATGGTTCATGGTGTCCTACTTTGTGCATTATATTGGACGAAATAGAACATCATGAAGATGGCAGGATGAAACGAGGAAGTTAGGCATAGGTTTCCCTGCGTACAAAGCATTAAGGTCGTACCTAAAACCATTTGTCAGTGTTTAATTTAATTTCGCTTTGACTGCCGTAATAATAATATTACATTCCAGCATATATATTATTATTACACCAATATTTTAAACGCACATAATACTTACTTAAACGACGCCTCACCCATCTCAGCTGTCATCAGTTCTTAACCGAGCTATATACCCTTGATAAATCTATGTAAAATACACAGTTATACTTAAAATCTCATTTTCAATAAGAGTAAAACTGTTACTTTTGATCCAAATTTTAAAGATTCTTTTGATAAAAGTTATTTTAAATTACAATCTAAATACTTTCAAATTCCTATTCGGATTCGGATTTTAAAAATATCTTTATTCTATAATTATTTGAAGCTACCTTATGTGTATAGTGTTTCTTATGCATCGACAAAACTAACAGTTAACCAGATATTCTCAATATAATTGCTACAAACACTAATTAGCTCTTACAAATAAGGCTACACAGTAGAAAATTTTGTCCGAAATTTCCCGAAAACTGTGTAAAAGTTTGTATATTGTAAGTATTTAATCCAAATTCTGTATAATCTTATTAGCAGACCTTTTGAGAAGTTTTAACATGATTTTCTTGGATTCAAAGAAAATACAAAATATTGTAACTGTGCTCTTTACGCAGGCTTTTGCATGCTGAATTCATGGCCATAAATGTAATCAGAATTTGACACTATAAAAATAGTCCGCCGTCTACGTTCTATGTCTTTAAATCAAGTGTGCCCAACAGTTGTCCTGATAGCTTAAGCATTTTCCATTAAAATCCTAGTTGTTTACGTCCCAAAACTCAGCTGTTCTACTCTGGTAATTGTGAATTATCCTTTAATATTATTGTTCTTTTACAGCGTAAATGATTTCCTTACAATTAAGAACTTTTTGCTAGTCATTGCACAGTTGTTTGAAATGACCCTAATTTCGATGCAGCAAATGGTAGGTACTCATAACGATTGATTATGAAATACCTATTATGGGCTCAATTAGTAGAGATATCTTTTAAAAAAGTAAAATTGTTGTTTACTTCGTCATATCTACGCATGTTCTTTAGAAGTATTTTGTATGCCCAATTCATGGCCTGGGGTGTCGGATTCGGGATCCGCTACTTCCACTCCACTGTTGGTGTTTTTATGGATTGTTACATAACGTGACAAGTACGAAGACACATCAATTTATGTAGCCCTCCAGGCGCTAGTGTAATAATGACCAACATGCATTCTTTTGTCCAACATGTTTTTTTTTAACTGATACCCTCTAAATAGTATTAAACTAACGTAATTATTAATTCATGTGAGTAACGATGTTAAAAACATTGTTTGTTGCGATAAAAATCCACAATTAGCAGAGTGGGTCTATTTAATAAAAATACTTCAGGATTTTCAAGGTAGACCTTCAAATTCGTGATACATCAGAAAGAATATAAATCTATACCGGGTGTCCCAGCGGAGCGGTAAAATCCATTATTGGTATCTAATAATGTAGATAGCGAATAATTTTAATACGAAAATGGTAGATAATCATAAGCTCTACAATTTACAAGTACTTTCATTTATATAGAGTGTTCGACAACAACGAACTAACACAAACTTTTGTTTTTTTAAAAGGAATGCTATGCATATTTTTATATTTTATGATAGCCCTTGAAGGGCTGCTTAAACTGACATCAACTTATATTTGTCGATTTTCAACTGTTTCTGAGATATGGCGATTTTTCGTTAAAAATTGTACAACATTTGAAAAGTTACTAAGAAATAACGATTGATGATGAAATACCTATTATGGGGTCAATTAGTAGAGTGTCTTTTCAGTACCTGAAATTAATGTTTATTTCGACATATCTACGCATGTTCTTTAGAATTACATACCATTCGCTAAGTTAAAAATTCTAAAAAAAAATTAAATGGAACATGCGCTGTATATTTATATGTCGTTCAAAAGTACTTAAGATTTACTAATTAAAAATATATACTTTCTTGTGCCTGTTGCAAAAGTTATAGGATATTATATCTGAATAAACCCGATTACGATTTAAAAATATGAGTTGCCTTGACTTAATTACACATAGCAAAATTAAAATAAATCGGAAAGAGTTATTTCATTTTCTTTTTACAAATAAGTAATTTTTATTAACATTTTAAAACTCCTGAAAAGTTTGGAAGTTCATAAATTAGCAATAATATAAAAAATATCGCACCGCTGATTGTCAACAATTGTGTAAATGTTAAACTTAGATTTATAGCTTCAGTTTAAATAGAAGTAAGTACATGAATTTATGATAAGTGCGAAATGAAATATTTAAAATTGGAATTAATGTATAAGGTTTATGTTCTGAGAGAGATTAATTGTTTGCTGGCACAAAAATATACAAACAAAAATATCTAAATATGGGACTGTTAATAAAAATGTTAATAAAAATTACTTATTTGTAAAAAGAAAATGAAGTAACTCTTTCCGATTCATTTTAATTTTGCTATGTGTAATTAAGTCAAGGCAACTCATATTTTTAAATCGTAATGGGTTTATTCAGATATAATATCCTATAACTTTTGCAATATCGCCCATAGGCACAAGAAAGTAGATATTTTTAATTAGTAAATTGTAAGTACTTTTGAACGACATATAAATATACAGCGTGTTCCATTTAATTTTTTATAGAATTTTTAACTTTAGCGAATGGTATATAATTCTAAAGAACATACGTAGATATGTCGAAATAAGCATTAATTTCACGTACTGAAGAGAGACATCTACTAATTGACCCCATAATAGGTATTTCATCATCAATCGTTATTTCGTAGCAACTTTTCAAAGTTGTACAATTTTTAACGAAAAATCGCCAGATCTCAGAAGCAGTTGAAAATCGACAAATACAAGTTGATGTCAGTTTAATCAGCCCTTCAAGGGCTATCATAAAATATAATAAATTGCATAGCATTCCATTTAAAAAAACATAAGTTTGTGTTAGTTCGTTGTTGTCGAACACTCTGTATAAATGAAGGTATTTTAAATTGTAGAGCTTATGATTATCTACCATATTCCATTATTCGCTATCTACATTATTAGATACCAATAATGGACTTTACTGCTCCGATGGGACACCCGGTATATATTTATATTCTTTCTGATATATTAGGAATTTGAAGTTCTGCCTTGAAAATCCTGAAGTATTTTTATTAAGTAGACCCACTCTGCTAATTGCGGATTTTTATAGTAAATACTTATTGCAACAAACAATGTTTTTAACATCGTTACTCGATGTTTAGCGCGTCGCACATAGGATGATTATTAAGAATTAGCCGGCCAAAAGTCAAATTTAAAAAGTGATGTTAAAAATACCAAAAAAATACCAAAGCCAGAAATATGTACCAGTAACAATAATTTACTACTCATACTTGCAAATTTTTTATAGCGCGTGCCACGCAAATAATTGAAACTTAGGCGTCTGGCAATGTGCATGTCATTGTTATCAGTGCTGTCAGTGGAAACATTTAAAAAAGATAAATTTTGTGTTTGAAACCAAATTTTTTGATGTGGTAGTGATGGATTCGAATAGTTCAGGTAAGAACAATAAGTATTGATATGTTTCAACAATATTAAACGTTATTTTGTACTATATGTAGAAGTTCAAAAAAAGGTCGCGTTGTAATAAAATTTTTACTTAATTTTCTCGTTTAATAGACATTTAGTTATATTATCGCCACCTATCGCGTAATGCTTGCTATTGTATCCTTTACTTCATATATTAGCCTAATTAATGACATACAGTTTGAGTGCGGATAGCTGCTAATGGCCATATTAAAGGGTTTTTATTGATAATAAAGTAAAAAGCAATTTTCTTTAAAATGTAATAAAGTGCGATATTCTTTGTTCTAGGTACACCTGGTACCTCGGGCACAAAAACAGTGACTCGTAAATATCCTTACGATCTAATGCAACAGTAAGATTTACCCAATTTAGATGCAAAAATTAAATATCTGGAAGAGCACGTGTTGTCCCGTAATGTTGGCACATCAGACAATGTAGGCAGTTTGAAACAAAGATTTGCGTACTTTAAAACATCAATAAGAGAAAAATGGTCGAAAGCCCATAGAAAAGAAGCAATATTTCTTAATACCAATGAAGCTTGATTAGAAGGAACATTTGAATTTTCAGCAGATAAACAAACTCGGCCAGGTTGGCCTTTTAAAACATTTGCAGATTCTAGTTAGAGGACTAAAAGAAGAAAAACTGCAGACATACGTTCTTCGCTTAATGAAGAAGTAATCGTTCATGCAGCGCAAACCACTTTACAAGCTCGAGGAAAAAGGAATGCTTCGAAAATATTAAAAGAAAACACAAATTTTCCAACTCGTTCTGGGATATACAGAAAAGCTTACAGAAAATCAGAACCAGAAAAAGTTACTTCTCTTACACCGTTACAAGCCCTAGCAATGTTTGTTGAAGCCGATTTAACCAAAAGACAATATGAAATCATCAGAAATACAAATAAATCATTTTATCCGTGCTACAACCTGTTATTAAAAGCAAAAAAAGAATGTTATCCGCCCAAAGATTGTATAAAGGTCACAAGTACCTGCCCAGAAAGCGATTTACAAAGCGTAGTTGATATTACAGTTACACGCTTATCAATGGCGCTTGTTCTCTAACAGACAAAGAAATTAATTCTTTGGAATTTATTTGTAAATGGGGTTGTGACGGATCCCAACAAGCCAAATATAAACAAAAATTCGACGATGACGCTGCCTCAGACGCAAATATATTCCTGAGGTCCTTTGTACCACTTCGAATAATGTGTGGCAAAGAAGAGAAAAAAATAATTTGGCAAAACCCAACACCATCATCGCCTAGATATTATTAAAACTACGCAAGAAAGTTTTCGAGAGAGGATTGCAATCTTGACATATACAATAGACTATTACTAAGTTCAGACCCACTAATAAGTGGCATGAGAAAAACAAAAAAAAAGTATCAAACCAGGATCATATTGATCAGAAACAATCAATATGTTATTATCGGCTGACCCGAATACTGAATCCGATATTTCAGACACGGATCAGGATTTATCCATAAACTTATAAACTAATTATTTAAAATAATCTATTTGCATGTGAATTATTAATCTGTAGCGTGAATATTATTTTTTTATCTAAAATTTTTTATTAAAAATTAATTTTGCTTTTTTTTAAGATTACGTCTTTTATTTTTTTATTTATTTTTACTTTTTGGAGGGAAAAATATACTAGCTTTATAAAGGACAATACTTTACAATAACATATATGGTTTAAAGTTAAAATACGGTCTAAAATAATTTTGACCGCCTAAATCCTTTAAATCAACGTATGTGCGTCGGTACTCGCATGAATTAGTAATTACGTTAGTTTAATACTATTTAGAGGGTATCAGTAAAAAAAAAACATGTTGGACAAAAGAACGCATGTTGGTCATTATTACACTAGCGCCTGCAGGGCTACATAAATTGATGTGTCTTCGTATTTGTCACGTTATGTAACAATCCATAAAAACACCAACAGTGGAGTGGAAGTAGCGGATCCCGAATCCGACACCCCAGGCCATGAATTGGGCCTATAAAATACTTCTAAAGAACATGCATAGATATGACGAAGTAAACAACAATTTTACTTTTTTAAAAGATATCTCTACTAATTGAGCCCATAATAAGTATTTCATAATCAATCGTTATGAGTACCTACCATTTGCTGCATCGAAATTAGGGTCATTTCAAACAACTGTGCAATGACTAGCAAAAAGTTCTTAATTGTAAGGAAATCAATTACCTACGCTATAAAAGAACAATAATATTAAAGGATAATTCACAATTACAAGAGTAAAACAGCTGAGTTTTGAGACGTAAACAACTAGCATTTTAATGGAAAATACTATCAGCTATCAGGACAACTGTTGGACGACACACTTAATTTAAAGACATAGAATGTAGACGGCAGACTATTTTTATAGTGTCAAATTCTGATTACATTTATTTACATATCTTATTTAATTCTACTTTTATTTTACTATAAACTTTATTTAATTTACACGGGAGCAAGATCACGACAAAGCTAGATATCACGAAACTCAGGAATTGACTTTATTTTATTAGAATCGCAAACTACAGCGTCAGCCTTAAGGTTGTTCAGTACCCAGTTACGCAAACTAAATCCGCTATGGGGTCGCTAGTATGCACATTTCAAGAAAATAGGTTTTGTCTGAATTGTCCCGCCTACTTTTTGCCGACGTCAAAATATGAACCAATTTTTTTCCATATTTTTAGTCTGAAAAACTGAAGAATGAATAAGATACATTGAGAAAAACGAGAAAACGTGTTCATAAAAATATAGTTTGTACGGAGCGTGTAAATATTTCTTATAGCTGTTATTACATATTAGGAATTACTGGCAAAATGTAATTAATTATGGTCTCTTACAAATAAACATGGGTAATATATTTTTGTACGTTAAAAGTAAAAACACATATCTTCTCCGTTTATTAACATACAGGGTACTCATTTTTATTTTATTTTTTAAGTTTCCTATATTGTACATATAGAACGCCCGTTATTCAGTGTGAAACAAATGGACTCTTATTACTATTAGTTTGACAGAAAAGTTTCCCCGTTCTTTAGAAAAGAAATTATAAAAATCTTACTGGAGGCGACATTTTTATAATTTTGCTAGTTGCTATTGCTTATTGCCAATAGTTTAAGGTCAAATTGAAGGTTTCCATTTTAGCAATAGTAACTTTATTTTGTAAAATATTCAGGAAGCTTCAAGACGAGTGTCTTGTAATTTCTAAAAATAGTACGTGATGTTTCGGCAAGAAATATAAATTGACCAGTTTTCACATTTGTGTGCAGATGCGTAATAATAAAAATGATTTAATAACAAATACACTAAATAAACAGAAACGGCTCTCACCTCCAAGTTTTTCTTGGGATGTTAAAGAAAACTAAACAGTGTGAAAATTACCGGCTTGTTTCCTAAGTACGTCCTAACCTTAGGGAACAGCAGGGGTGTTCAGACAGTAAATAAAATTGCTATTCATCTATTGATATATGTATTTCATTTAGTCAATTTAGAGATGTTGGCAATATATTTTCTATAGTAATTTTTGATTAAAATAAAAAGTAAACTTAAGTCTAATTTCTTGTTTTCATGCCTCTTGGTATTCGTCCATCAATAATTTCTGGTAGCAGATGTTGTTCGTAGAATGTTATCAATTTGGGTAACATACTTTTGTTCCACAAATCGTCATCTCTAAATATTCTTTCTACATTAAAATCGTCATCAGTGTATATAAATAAAATCACAAAAATTTCTTTTCAAAATGTTGAGTTGACCTTGTACCTGAAAATAGTAATTGTGGTTTCTTTTCAATGTGATTTTGTTATCGACATAGGTAAAACAATTGGTTTTACTCGAATCCCGTAACTTTCCCTTAATAGATGGCAAACACTTTACTTCTACAATTCCATTATCTGCGATTAGTCCATCTGGGGAGGCTCCGAGGAATGAATATGCAGCATCTATATAAAATCCACATCTATTAACCTCAACACCCGTTAGAGCTTCATACTTTGCAATAGCAACAGACTCATTTACTCTTCCATAGATTATTGCACTTGTCCGTAAATCCTTGTTTGTATATAACAGTCTTTTGAGTAAATTATGAGAATGTGTTGAAGCCCTTCTCTTCACAATCACACCAAAATTAGAGGCTGTTAAGTAATCCTGTCATTATCATGCTGCCCTCTCGTAGATATTTAAATTTCCTTTACTTTTTCTGGTAAAGATACTCTTGCTTTAAGTTTCGCCAGAAACTCTTTCTTTTTTTCTACCATTTCATCTTCACGAATATCTGGCAAAGAAGCATTTGGCCCATAGTGAATATCTGGTCCTGTTGTTTGCGCTTTCTTGTATATTTTGACTTTCCGATTTTTTTCCGCAAATAGTGTTTTCGTTGCCTTCGGTTTAGAATTAGATGAGAATAATGACCCAGAAGCCTTCCTCGCCATGCCTCAATGTGCCATCCAGGGCCACTTGCATGTGAAATCGCTGCAGCATAAGCTCGTGCTGTATACGAAGTACTGCGGGAAAAATTAATCCGCTTTCCCCCGGTACATTTTGCGACTAATGCCATATATCTTTCCGCCTGATTGGTTGTTTCAGTGAAGGCAAGCCTGTCGGCTTTATTTATCATGGGTTCAATGCATTTCTGGATCTCTATAAGAAATTGTTTATCTATAGTGGTAGAAGAATCATCTTCAGTTAAATGTTTTCTTTTACAAAAATTTGCACATCTAGTGTGATTACCAAGAACGTGATATGGTGCATTCTTTAATTCTGTTCGCAACGCCATGGAATTGCTTTTATTGTTCTTGATTGACGTCCTAATACCTTTGATAAGTCTTTCAAGTTTCGATATTCCTGTCACATCTTTCGCGATCAAAATTTTTCTACTTGCAATAGGGAAGGATGTATTGACGCAGAGTTTGTGTAACTTTTCACTGAGGCAACGTGTCATGTGGTTAGCACATTCAATTTTTATCACTCGTCGATCATATGGAACCTTTTCTATAATGCGGGCATAAACACTGGAATCTCCATCACCTATTACATATTTGTACATGAGTCCATGCTGATCAATACTGTTGGTAAATCCCTCAACTATAACATCTTGCTCCATTGCCGTCGATGGACCAGTAAAATTTAGGACACAGTCATGCTTTTTGGATTTCATTTTGTGTTTTTTATAATAGGAACATACAGAACATGTTTTGCTACGAACGCCTATAAAAAGTGGTTTCTTTGTTTCGGCTCCAATAATAATTGCTACACCCGAAGGGGCATTATAGCCATGTCCATAACTGCGTTTACTCCATCCACCGTCTATAATTACAGTTATAAAGGGTATTCCATCAAGATTAACGTTTCCCTTATCAATAGCAATTTTTCTTTCTTCTTCACCTGCTTGTTTCATTTGTTTAAGCATATGTTCGTCCCAAGGTTCCTTAACCTTTGATGTTGTTCTACTATATGTTCTATCTGATATAAAAGGTACATTCACTAAGGCAAATAATTCTTCACACTGGCTTTTTCCTATTCCAATTGCTAAATTTGCCCAAACCATAGCTTCTGTTAGATTTGTCTCGGATGACATTGTCGGGTCTGTGCAAATAATTATAAACGTATCGCAATTGTCGCAAAAAAAATGCAATTTAGAAACAAGACCAATTCTGGTTTCCTTTGTAAATTTCATTTTCCCCATTGTGCAATGGTTACCATGCTTTATAACTTTTTCATATTCTTTTAGGACATGACCTAAATTGACAATTCTTCGTCCTTGTAAGAGATCCGTTATACATTTGTAACTGATATCCACTTTCACTTCCATAGGAGAATAAACGTCAACTATTTCGACAAAATGGATATCTGAATTATCATTTTGAGGCTTCACTTCAAATTCCTGTTCCGGAATTGCACATTCAGATTTAACATTTGTTTTTTTGTCGTTTCTTTTAGATTCTCTACAAGAAAAAAATAATTTAAAATTATTCCATTTAAATAAAGTATAAATTTACCGAAACTTTTGATGCAAGTTATATATTTTCCTGGATTTCCTTGTTTTCTTTCTGCGTCTTGTAGCACAAATTTTACTTTTACATCCCATTTCAAATAACTTTTTATACACTAATCTTACGATTTATGGAATACGAGTACACCTAACATCAGACACCGTTAGAGAAGGAAAAACATCTGGCAAATTTTGTGCATTTTTGCTTATTTTTTATACCACATGATTTAAAATGGGCGTGTTTACAAAATGTATGGGATGTACCAGCAAGGGGCGGTATCCGTTTAAAATAATCAACAACAACACAACAACAACAAAATATATTAAGAAACCATTTGTACTATTCTTTTGTTTACAATATGTTAAAGTTCCTGTAAGAGCAAAATATGAAAAATGAATGATAGCGTAGGAGTTACGCTTTGAATAAATTATGGATTATTATAAGTCCTTATTTCCAAGTCGATAATTTTTTATTTATCAAAATAGCTCTGTCAGGAACTTTTACAGGCACTTCTCATTATGAATTAATTAGATTATATTGAAAAAATCTATTGAAATTCCTGTTCTGATTGAGTAAAATTTGGCGGTTTTTGTGCTATTTTATTTAATATTATATTTATTTACAGTGGTAGATTTTTTTAACCATTTTTTCTAGACTTATATTTACCTAATATATCCATAAATGCCATAATTTGTCGTCTTTACTTATTTTCAATTTAATGGTTTTGATGTACTGAACAACCTTGCAAAATTTTTCCAGTTAAGAAATTGCGATTACTAGTTGATTTTATTCCCAATTAGGACACTATGACTCCTTTACTCTCAAAGTAATAACAGTCGTCTTTCTCTTTTTCGGATCAAACACCTCACTGATGATTTTCTCTGTATTAAAGACTGTGATCAACTCAAACGAAGTTAAAGTATCAATTGTAGTTTTTTAATTTGCAAAGTTCTAATAACCTATTTAATCTGCTTACAAATGGAATAACACTATGATAGACCGGTATTTGCATGTCCTAACGTAACCCTGCTCTCAACATATTAAATTATATTAAAAATATTGCAGATGTAACCAAGACAACATCTTTCAAGCTCCGGCCGTGCATTAGGTACAATGCAAACAAGTAGGAATTGTTCAAGGTTTTATAAAAAAATAAAAACAAAATAAAAAATAAGATAAGATTAAGTACTTAGAAAGGTACAAGCACATTTCAAACATCGGTGTCGAAACAAGAGGTAAGAGGGCAACGGTTAGGTACGTCAACATATGCAAATGGTAAAAGAGAAAAAATGTATAAATGCGTTAAATGTAAGATAATGAAACGCAGTAAATGTACGAAACCACAATAATAGGAAAAATAATACAGCAATTTCAAAGAGAAAACACCGCAAAAATAGCGGTAGTAGCAATTATGAAGGCGGTATAACAATTGCATCATCAGGAACATTGAAATTAGCAGTATAATGTGATATAAAATTCACCAATGCTAAAAGGCAAATAACCAGTGAAGAAATGTGTGCGCACCGCACGACCTTCTACGTATGTGGTCAATTTTAACATGGAAAAATTTACTCGAACTTAAGAAAAAGAAGAACTGATTTCTTCTAAATTTTCAACCATGTACGATCATAGTATTTACCGTCAATATCCGAAACTGTTTTGATTATATAGGTCACTGTTTTAATTATTTTTATTATGGATTTCCAACATTTTTACATATCGAGGTCTTCGGAAAGGTAAGAAATTAAAAAAGCAAATACAACTTGAGACAATGCAAAAATACATTATCATATTTGTTAAATATGTATGATGACATCCACTAGGTAAGAACGCAAGCGTGGCAAGTGACAGGAAGCGATCGGGTTAGCACAAGTAGGCAGCAACGGGACAGAAAGGCGCATCATCTTTTTGACCGAGCGTCGCCTCTGACGGCTTGCAGTTTTGATCTGGGCTTTCTTCGTGAAGTATGTACGCGAACCAGAAGAGCTTCCGCTGTTGTCGCGCGATTTGCGATAGACACGCTGTCTAGATTAGAGTTTGCGTCCGCTAAAACTGAAAAACTTTGATAATAATTGCAAAGCGGTTCGGAAGTTTAGGAAACAAAGTGTTCTTGGATTGAGTGGAAATTTATGAAATCTAAAATAGCTGAAAAATTTTAAAGAGAGATTTTTACGAGTTTATAAGATATAACATTCGTTAAAGTTAAGTATTAAATATTAATTTTAAGATAGGATTACCGTATAAAAAAATATTCATAAAGCAAATTTATGAATTTCTATATGATTCAATGGAAAAATTAAAAATATTTTTCCATAGTAAAATATGAAATCTATGAAAAACGTAATTTCATTGATACAAATTCCTACTTCACATCAAAATATTTGTATTTCTTTATATTAAATTATGAATTTTATTAAACTTGTGGTTTGTAGTTTAAGGCATATGAAAATTTAAATACCCTTCTGCTTACTTTGTGAATATATTTACGATGCAATGTGATGTGGGTATATTAAATATTTAGTTCTGTATTTAATTCCAAACATTAGCAAGCTTATCAATTTCATTTTCCTGCTGCATGAGATATATTCTATTAATTATTGCGTGATATTTATCAGAAGGAAATCTGTTATAAAAGAACTGTTTAAAAAAATTTCAATAAAATTAATAAACAATAGAATATTAACCAAGCACAAATTTGTTAATAATTTTAACAATAAAAGTATGTGTACAATAATATTTTTAAGACAATAATAATTATTATTGTTTAAATAAAAAAGTAATCTTTAATTTTAAAGTTTAAATTACTCATACACAAATTATAAATTGCAAAACACCTACCACTTAATTCAACACAACATAAATGTCAAAGTTCTTATGTACATCTCTTAAGTTCTTTTAAACGACTGCAACTACTATCAACTGTCATTAATGTATCAAACGATTGCGAAATATGTAGTATCCGGACTCCTCGATATACTTTAAGTTTGCAGTATAGAAAGCACACTATCATTTAAATATTCTTTACCTTCTTTTTAAATGTTCTATAACTTTTCGGTTGACGGCTATAAATGTTTCATTATTGCGCTACTATTTGCCTTTATATAAGTATATGGTTATCGACACTAAAATCTGTTCTCTTACCGTCCCGTGCGTACCATGCTTATAATCAAATGTGTTTTCCTTGAGCACAAATGCTCGAAAAGATAAATATAAAGAATAGTAAATATTTTGTAAACATATATATATACCGGGCGTCTGTTTAAGCTCGGCCACCGGCCATATCTCGGTAACCGTTTATCGTACAACCTGGCGGAAAGAATCTTTTTAAGTTTCCAAAATGATCGCAAGGGGGCGCAATTTTCAAGATGAATTAAAAATTCGATAATTTTTCATTAAATTCTAAAATAAGATGAGTAAAATTTTTACTAGCAACATTTTTAGACGTTTTTATACAATTTTCATTTGAAACTTTTTGATCTGAGTCCCATACGAAGGGGAGGGTGGGGGGGGGGGTATGTCTGCGTACAAAAGTAGGTATAATTTCCGTCTGCCCCAACGGATTTTAATGTTTCTGGGCTCATTAGATAGAGAATTTTACAAGGGATTGAAACATATGTAGTACGAAACCTCGGGGTTGTCAAAAAAAAGCAACAGGGGGCACTGTTCTCAATTTATGTATATTACTCGTTTTTTCTATAAAATTTTAAATGGAACATATTTTTATTATCATAATATTGGAACACATGAACTGAAGAGAGTGATGAAAACAGGAAGTTGCTACCTCTCTTCTTGACGAAAATATAGTCACACGAAGACAAAAATTTTTAAAATATGTTTATTTATTTATTGGGAGTAATAATTTTATTTTAATTTTATGAGAGTCTCTACACAGTGTACAGTTCGTTTTCACTCGAATTTTTGTCATACTCTTCCATAAATGTATTCATTTCAATCTTCTCACCGACTTTTTAATTCATTGTATATGTTACGTTAGATTCCACTTTTAAATGTTTTCAAATTCTCTAGCTTTTTTTATTCTCTAGTGTCACTTGTAGTTAAACTTTTTGTACGTATTTAGCAAATTAAGCCTTTTTGGACACTTGCATATAATTATTAAGTTTGTAAAATGTCATATTCTAACGTTAAAGCATATGACATGATCAGAATGTATTTTCAATGCTTTGAAAATGCATCCTTGTTCTCCGGCAATATTCCCTAAATTATCCGGAAAAAAGACATTATTCAGTTTTTATTCGCCTTGCGAGATAGTTTTGATTTTTATTTATGGGGCGGAATAAAAGACATACTTTATCACAAAAACCCGATTACAACAATTGCTGCCTCCGAAATTGAAGTTACTGTGCTCTCAACTAATCGACTAGTAAACATGTGTATTAAAAATAATGTTAACACTTTGACATTTGTTAAGTTGAAGTTTTTTTTTTTATTTTATATCTCTTGGGTAATGAGATATATTATTATTATTATTATTTTGTTATTATTTTATTTCAATGTCTAAAAAATAAGGCATGAAATTTAAAAACAGCTAAAAAATTTGAAAACATTTGAAAGGAGAAGCTAACGTAACATATGCAATAAATTAAAAAATCGGTGAGAAGATTGATTGAAATTAATATATTTATGGAAGAGTATGATGAAAATTCAAGTGAAAACGAACTATACACTGTCTAGGGACTCTCTTAAAATTAAAATTAAATTATTACTGCTAATACATAAATAAATTTAAATTTAAATTTTTTTATTTTGCCGGGCTGTCTTCGTATGACTATATCATCGTCAACAAAAGAGGTAGCAACTTCCTGTTTTCATCACTCTCGTTTTTTATGTGCTTCAATACTACGATAATAAAAATATACCGTTCCATTAAAATTTTAAAGAAAAAACAAATAATATACATAAATTGTAAAACTCTAATGAGCCCAGAAACATTAAAATCCGTTGCGGCAAACCGAAATTATACCTACTTTTGTACGCAGACATACCCTCCTCCACCCTCCCCTTCGTGTGAGCCTTAGATCAAGAAGTTTCAAATGAAGATTGTATAAAAACGTCTAAAAATGTTGCTAGTAAAAATTTTAATCTATCTTAATCTAGAATTTAATGAAAAATTATCGAATTTTTAATTCATCTTGAAAATTGCATCCCCTTGCGATCATTTTGAAAACTTAAAAATATTTTGGTTGAAATTGAAAAAGGGGAATATTTTCATCGCATTTTCAGTGTCTTACGTCATCTGTTTTTCATGCCGTTACCAACATTTTTTTTTAATGATAACTTATACTTTTTTTAAGTGATTTCGATAGTAGTTTCAATTCACTATAGGTACAATGGTATAAAACTTTTAATACATTACATTTGGAAAAAAATTCTTAAAGATGAAATATTAAAAATTCATTAAACCAATTTAGTAACATAAATTTGATGAAGAGATTGTTTTTATTATAAAATTATAAACATGTTGAAAAACGAACTATGTATTTACTATCTATTCCATTCAAAGTTAATAATTAGATTAAAACTAAGTTAAACAACCAGAAAAAGACACAATAGCATAAAATACAAAAATAATTAAAGAAATAACACCTTTTAAATTACATTTATACTGAGCTGATAATAATCCAATTTCATGTCGAATTCTGTGCTTGAGATCTTCTAAATTATTAGAGCGATTTTTATACACTTTACTTTTTAAGTAACCTCATAGAAAGAAGTCTAAGGCATTAGATCAAAAGACCTAGCCGGCCATTCCATCGGACCTTTTCTTCCTATCTATCCATCTTCCTGGGAGAACTTGATCCGAACATTAATTGCGTAATGAAGCAGAGCACCATCATGTTGTAACCATATACTACTATTTGGTAAGTCAGGGCTGTCTGCATTAGGATATAATGCAGCTAACGCAGCCATCAACCCGAACTGTAGAAATTACAAGTATCTTTCTCCAGTCAAATTGTTAGCAAAAAACAATGGACTTAGAATTCTGTCACCAATAATTCCAGCTCATACTTTAACTTTCTGAGGATATTGCTCAATAGTACCATTTTTATTAATAAAATAGTTTACAAAAGGTAAATAATTCTAATTTAGATAAGGGAGTAACACTTATTTTATTGTGACACTGACAAATTAATTTATTCCGACAGCCGTAATTAATGTTTTTTGTTTTATGCACCGGTAACTAAATTCATTTTGCCAATATAATAAATTTTTAATATTTGAACTTTAAGACCCTTTTTCTCATTTTTTTTTAAATGTAACATATTAAAAGTTTTAAACCGTTGGATAGGGAATTGAAAGTACTATCGAAATCAATTAAAACATACGTTGTCCTTAAAAAAAAGTTGGTAACGTCATAACGTGAAAAACAAATAATGTAAGACACTGAAAATCCGATGAAAATATGCCCCTTAGTTAAATGCTATACCCCTTCGAGATTTTCTTTTAAAAATGAATGTTAATAAAGTTAATGGTTTTATCCGTTACTTTATTTCCACGTTGTATAATATAAATATATAAATATTATACTACCACTCATCGAGATAATAAAAATATATAAGACAAAAAGATAATGGCATATACAAATTAGAAACATATGCGTATAGAATATGCTAATTATATAGTGGAAATAATACAATAACTAAGCTATGTGTCATGTGTCTATATCAGATATTTTTCTTGCCCAATTAAAAATGGTATGGTCGCAATGATTCAAACACCATATGATTTATTAGTTTTGTAAATCATTATTTTTTAAAAGGCTTGCTTTTCAATGATTTTAATTATATTTTGTAATTATTATGCTAATAAAATAGTTACACCTATTATATTCAAATTCAAATATTTTATTTCCCAATCGTCACAGAATCATGTAACAAATATATAACTGATGAATTGGACTGAAACTAGTATCAATGATCTATTAAGTTTTAATTTCTAGAGCTTGGCCAATTAATACAAAATTGTTAAGGGTCCTATATAGTGGATCGGAAATGTAATATTGGTTGCATAGCACTTAATTTAATAAGCCAAGAATGTCCTAGTACTTATTACACATAGGGAATATATAATAAATATTTGAAATAATAACTCAATATCTAAGCAAATAAAAATTTATTTATGACCAAATATTTACACATTTGTAACCGCGGGAAAGTTTTTACTAGAATAACAATTCATTGTAATATGGGTTGTCTAATTTTAATTTATTTTATATTCATTTAAAACAAAGTAAAGAATAGTTGAACGAAAAATAAGTGCAGAGCGGGGTAGCTTTTTATTCAATTTATAACGTGAGCCCAAGCAAACAAATCTCCTCCGAAGGATTTTTAAGAAAACTTGTTTTTAATATTTTGACATATTAATTAATTTTCTTTAATCCGATAATTTTTTTCTAAATTTGATTCTTCAGCGGGGTAGATGCTAAATTCTTCATAAGTTGACGTTGAAAGGCTTTCTCGAAATTTAAAATCAACAAAAATATCTTGCATCTAAAATCTGCTATTTTTCCGTTGTTTCCAGATCCACTATAAGGACCCTTAAGTGGTCGAATGCTTACATGTGTAAATTTTCAGATCAATTTCTAATTCACGTTTTTTCAATGCTAAATTGCTAGGCGAAGTTTTTAAATCTATCATTAAATTGAAAAATTATTATTTTTCGATTAATACATTTTTAAATAAGTTCATTTAATTAACAAGTGTAATACACTTTATTGCCTACTAGTTTATGTTCTTGACTTTCAGTAATCTGAAATTCAATCAAATGATATTGTCGAGTCGCTTTCGCAACTGACATACGCCACCAAATTAAAATGGCGTCAAATTTGAGACGTTGCAACATTTGATCTGTCAAGAAATATTAATTTTGCCACTATAATTCAAAATAATCAATTACACTTGTGATTTAGCACAACCGACAATAATTCTAATATGTAACTATTAATTTGATAGTAATTTTGCTTAAGTACTATTGAAAAGCCGAATATAATGATTATTTTACATTTATATGATCTTGTCTGCTGTTAATAATTAAATATATGTACAAGAAAGGTTAGATTTTCAAAGAGAATTGAACATTTGAAGTTTATTTGAACATACATGAATGTATTAAATAAATATGTTCCAGTTAGTTTTACTACAGTCAATAAAGGATATTATTTACTAGTAAAGACAATTGTACAGCAGTATCCTTACTAATAGTGCTATATCACGTTTCCATTAAATGCATTAAAATTAAAGTAATTTTTAATTCAAACACAAGGTCAGAAAAGTATTACAGCAATTAATTATAAAAACATATCTTTTTGCCATACTCTTACTGCTCACTATGATTATTAGCATTATTACTCACGTACTAGAAGCAACTTGTTTGAAACAATTCTCTCAAATATTTTCATTCATTATAACATACTTTTTGCACGTTAACCAATTTTTGATTAAGCTAAACACAGTCGCAATTATTATTTTTTAAGCTTTAAACTAGTATAAATTTGTTGATGTTAAAGATTATATTTAATGTTGAATTAAAAAATTGAAACGTCTCAAGAAGTATTTCAAATGCTAGAGAATTCTGAAACTGAATCTTTGCTACCTGATCAGAATTTCATTTGCCAAGTAACATTTAATTATAATAATAAGCAAAGCCTGTTACGGCTTTCCCATGGTACATTTAGGAAAACTTGTGACTATAGTTAGGATGGTGTGTTTTTGATATTTGTTCAAATGATTAATTTAAGTACAAATTATTTTAACTATCGTAATCTTCTGCTGTCGCCTAACAGCAAAGCTAGTCAGGATTATTCCAATACGTAAACAAGTTGCAAAATCTGTCTGTGATTTTTGATATAGATACTGATTTAATCCAACTATAGTCTTTTATATTCTTCAAACAACCTTTCTGTTTAATAAAGCTTACCGTCTCTTATAGAATTTGGTGTCAAATGCTTGACTTATTTCTGCACAAAAAATTGTGCTCATTGGTTTTTAATAAAGTTGAACAAAACATTTCCTTCAGAATAATATAGTCAGCATTTCATTTGCCTTTTATACGTAAATTGGAAAACACGTTCTGACAATATTTAACTTGTATTCTTCTATAATTCAGATAGTAGTAAGTTATAAAATACAAAATGCAAAATATTTATGTACCAGTAAAATCTCAAACACTATTAATAGTAAGGTCATGTAATTATGTGAAATACAAATTCGTTGCTCAGGTTCTTATACAAAACCTTGCAAATCGTTTGCAAATAATTTTTCCATTAGATCAATTAGACTCGTATCGCCAACTGGTTACAATCACAAATTTCCTGATATTTGTACGGTGTACAATTTCATATTTGAAATTTTCTAAGGAGACTTAAAACTGTGATAATAAAGATGACCACAATATGTCATACATTAACATTAATAATTACTTTCACAGTCGCTACTACCTATGTCATTAATACAAAATATTACTGGATTAATATCTGCTTTGTCAATTCCTATTTCTCTATCCCACCACGTTTTTATTTTTTGTTCAATATGGGTGATGGTGTTATCCCAAGTTTCACGCGTAATAGTGCTCAAAATGCTATACTACACCCTTGTCATCCTCTTGTCAAACGCTACGCTTGTCAAGTGTCATCCGCTCCGTGAAAATAAAATCTGACAACAATGCTAGCCTAGTAAACAGGACAGCCATGTATTAAATAAAATATAGATATACAAAAGTAATATTTAATAACTTCATTTGTAATATTCACTTTGTAACTGGCTATCACGTAATAGTATTTTACTAGCAGTTATTTATCCTTTAAGTAAGTTAATTTTATTGTTCTAAAATTGTTCCGGTCGATTGGAATTTGTAGTGGTATTGAATCGTCGTCGTTAGTTCGTTGTTGTTGTATTTTTGCCGTGTCGGTTGCCCAAACGACTCGATTATAGATGCAAAGCCAGCTTCTGGACAATACTGATAAAAACTGTAACTGTAGCTTAACTTAAAATAACTTAAAATTAAATTTTACTGTGATAAATGTATTGCAAAATAACATTTCAAATATGAGTTAAGTTAAGCCTTCGATACATTTATTACAACGATTAATTAATAATTCGATATCCTTGTAAAAATAATCTGAAGTTTTTTCGTCAAAATGTTCTATAAAAGCTGGTTAATATTGTTAAACAATCAAATATATAAACATAACAGCAAATGTCGAATGTAAAATAAATATTCATATTAGAAACAATTACTGTTTAGTTTGCATTCGCAAAATATCTAACAGAAAAATAGATATTCAATTTCAAATTTTATCGATAATATTTTTATTAAAACAACTTTTTCACATAATATTATTAATAATTTATATACTTGAGATCATATCAGCTATTATGACTTTATTGCAATAAATCTATGGAGTTATCATTATGTTTTTAGTAACAATAATAATAAAACAAAATTTTGAAAATTAATTTATTCTATAAATTTGCATAAAATTAATGCTAAAACTGAATCTGAATAAAAAATTAAATCGTTTCTTATGATATACATACGAGGTAGGCGCCATAAATTCTCGGCCTGATATACAAAAAAATAAACTTGGAAAACATAAGAATTTTTATTTTTCAATGTAATCCCCTAAACTTCTATACATTTATTACAACGATTAATTAATAATTCGATACCCTTGTAAAAATAATCTTAAGTTTTTTCGTCAAAATGTTCTATAAAAGCTGGTTCGAACTCACTGTCGTCCTTTAAACTACGTCCCCTAAGGTCTTTTTTTAAATTAGGAAACAAAACAAAAATCACAAGGAGCCATATCCGGACTATACGGTGGATGTTCCAATTCTTGAAATGGCGGCAGTATGGACGGGAGCATTGTCGTGCAATAATCGCACACATTTTGTCAATTTTCCATGACGTTTTGCACGCATACTGTCCCTTAATTTTTGCAATAAAGACGCATAATATGTGCAGTTCACACTGCGCTCTTTAAAGTCAATTAGCAAAATGGCCTCACAAAACCAGAATATTGTAGTCATCATCTTTTTCGTTGATTGAACGACTTTCGCCTTTCTGGGAGGAGGATCATCAGGTCGCCGCCATTCCATGGATTCCTTTTGCGATAGAGGATCGTAAAACAGAACCATTGTATCATTCCCTATGACAATGAACTCCAAAATCAGTTTTGGGTCGTCTCCACACATGTTTAAAAACGACTGCGCACATTCAACTCGACGTTCACGTTGGAGAGCAGAAAGAAGTCGGGGTACCCATCGAGCACTAATTTTATTCATACGCAAATGGTCATGGAGAATTCGGAGAACACTTGCTTCGGAAATGTTTGTTATCACTGTTAGTTCCTTCACTTTCAAACGGCGATCTTCTAGCACTAAATGTTCAATAATTGAAATTTCTTGTGATGCTCTCACTTCAATTGGTGGACCCGACCGATCAGCAACTTCCAGGGATTCTTGTACCAAACGGAAACGTTTTGCCCACTTTTTTACAGTTCAATTCGCAGGAGATGAATCACCGTAAACGCTGTCTAAACGTTGTTTAATGTGATAAGGTGTATGCACTTCTTTTGTTAAAAATTTAATGACCGCGCGGTACTCAATTTTCGTTACTTCAGACATTTTCGAGCGCTAGTCACGTTGGTTGGCTGGTTACTAAGAACTACTAGGCTTCGAACCGTCATATTTATAGTGTACACCTCGCGTATGTGCATGCATGACGTGACGGAGTTTAAACACGTTTGCACATGTATAGGCCTGTCAGGCCGAGAATTTATGGCGCCTACCAGGTAACTGTGCAAAACTGGTTAATTATTCCTTATGAAATTAAAAATACTGTCTTTAATTAAGTCAAATGACACTTGAATATTTTACAATCTCATCATTTCATAAATTACAAAAGCGCATTTTGATCATGTCATAAAAATATAAAACCCAAAACTAATTCTCATAAAGAAAACAAGGTATGAATATCTCCTGACTGTCTTTCACTACTCAATGTACGACAGGGAACCCAAAATAACAAGACTTTCGTCATAAATTTTATAATTTTCAATGTTTTCACACAAAATTTTGGTCACCTGCACAGTACTTTCCTTTGGCCATTATACCCGTATTTTACCTTCTCCATAGTCCCAAAGCGTATCCCTTTTAGGTTTCTTTTGAGTTTATGGAGTAGTGGGAGTGAACAATCTGTATAATTCCTTTTTTGAAAAAAAAATAGCCTCACCAACAATGCGGTGTGAACTGCTGCGTTGTCATGATGGAATCAATCTCTTATGTACCAAAGATCGTCCTTTTTCTTCCTGATGCTCTCTCTCAACCTTTGCAGTACCTCCATGTAAAAGTATCGGTTAACTGTTGGGCCTGAAAAAACAAATTCCACATGCACAGCACCCACCTCTGATATAAAAACATATGGGCATGTACCTGATGTTTCTTTTTTGGATGAAGCGCATGAGCTATCTTCAACTGTCTCGACTTGGTTTCGGGATCGTAGCCATAACATCATAATTCTTCTCAAGTGATAATCCTAGAAAAGAATCTGGATCTTTTTCCTACTGATTTTTCATCTCATAAAAGACCTGAAAGGGCGCTGTTTCTGCTGCTCAGTGAGTTTTGGCGGCAACTCGTCACACGTATAAATTTCCCCACGAAATCCTCTAAATTGAATTACGTTTGAAACATATTAGAACGTTCATCAATTGTTTAGCGACGATATTCACAGATGACGGTGTTTATTGTTTAATATTGTTCTCAGTCCTTGACGTTGAGGGGTCCCTGAATGAATTTGGTCTTAAAACGTCATTTAGTCTCTTTAAACCACAACAGCCCGTTGTAGACCTGATCTTTACTCAAAGCATCAACTTTGTAAGCTGATTGAAGCATTGAGTTTCCGCAGGCGTTTTTCTCAACAGAAAACAAAATTTTACCGTTGCGCATTGTTTCCAGAGGTCAGCCATCTCTACTTAAGCTCACAATGACAATACTTTACGTACTGACTCTTGAGAATTAGAACGACAGCACTTCGCCAACCGGACCTCATTTAACAACCGCCCCTTTGCGCCACAAGCAGAATTTCATTACTTTTGAGGCCCCCCTCGTATTTGTTCGGATGCACCATTTTCAATATATTTGCAACAAACTGCATTTTGATTTTGTTGGTGTAGGATGAACTTAAGTTCTAAATATGTTTACACTGCGAAATATTAGCAAGGACTATGCTCTTCAATGAGTAAAGGTCTTAACTCTTAACTTCAATTTTGAAATTTCTGTTATACAAAAACTGTTCTAAATCTAGCCAGCCCTAAATACCATTTCATGTATAATCTTTCAAAATGTACAATTTGCAACATATTTGCAAAATACTGCTTTCGATACGAGTGAATAACCTTCTTCCGGAAGGAATGTCCAAAAACTCATTTTATAAAATTATTCTTAAATTCAGATTTAGTATTTCCTTTATTCTTTAGATATTTGTCCAAACTTAGTAGTGGACAAGATGTTGTTCAAGTTTTGTTTTTCACACAAGTAAACTGCTACTTCTGGTTCAATGAGAATTAAATCTAATCTTGCGAGAAAGATTATATCCCTAAATATAAGATTTTCTCTTAGATTATGTAGTAAATATTTTAATTGAGTTGGCCGATACTTGCTGGACATCCATATTAATTAATAATAGTAGACGGAGTAAAACACAATTTACAATATATCCTGTATAACACAACTTATTACAAAGTATATGACATGTTTCGCTATCACTGTAGCTTCTTCGGATATTCAATTACTACTAAACTATATATTTTCTACAAAATCAGGTGTTCAGACTTTGCAATATCTAGGATACTATGGGGAATTTCTGTAATTTACTTTAATGACTATCTATTTTATGTTAAAAGTATTTTCTAACAATAGCTTTTAAATGGTTTATGATCTTAAGGTCTGTTATAGGTATTTATTTAATGCGGGGTTCGGATTTTCACAATACATATTCAAAAGAGGTGAATTATTAAGATCTAATTCATCATGGTCTGTCAAAGAGCATCCTCTCTACGAGTTTTCGTTAGAATGAGCATGTGCATTACCGTTGGAACTCCTTTTTCCTAATTATCTTTACCTCCTTCTTAGCGTTTATTATTTTCTTATGTTATCAAACTACTCAAAGAGGTACCAGTTTCGTATTAGCAGTCCGCTATTTGATGTTTAATTCCGTATTGCCGGTTGCCGTCATTTTACATTAAGATACCTGGTCTGCACTAAGGAAGGGCTATAGTAACATAACGCATAAGTTAGAAACTTGCTTTCAACGTAGCGTCTTAAAAATTGATTATGTGAAGTGTTGATTTTGAAAGGTAGGATTATGTGTTTTCCATTCCTCTTAAAGTATAATTTAAACAATTAATTTATGGTCAAAATTATATTTCGTGAAACTTTATTTGTAACCATTTCAAGTCTGTGAAGGGTTTAAATTGGGGTGAAGTATAGTTGAAATTCGTTATATCAATTTTAACTATTATACAGAACGTTAATTTGTTAAATAACTTTATTTCTGATTTCTATGAATCATAATCATTCGATGATTTTAACCTTGTTTAACTGTAAGTGCATAATTACAAACAGTATTTTAATGTGCTGGCTTAATTTTAGTTCTTGTTTACTTACTTAATTGATTTTAACTAACGAAAGTACATTGTCTGTGTACTTCGAATTTAACTTTCTAAACTAACTTCGAATTTAGTAATTTGATGTTGATATTTTGCACGTTGGTGTCCATAATTAAGGTGGATTACTTTTCATCTAATACGACTCTTTTACCATTTACATCCATGTATGATATATGTGCGACTAAAGAGATCTCCTTCGTCGGTTGATCTTCAGCACGTCAAAATTTGTCATTAGGGTTAACCCAATTAAATATTATTTAACATACCTTCCAAGCTAAGAGTTTGTCCCACTGTATATAAACTTTCAGTACTTTACAAAATTATATAACTGTACCTGAAACACGTTAAATATTTACAGATATTAGTTTAGAGTTATTTGATCTTTTAATGTACTTCCATGCATAATATTTTTACTACAAAAATAAGCACCCAGGTAACAACATTAGCAATTCAATAAACCAACGTTTATCGCCGCAGATAATACGTATATCAGTGTCAGTTGAAAATATTTCAATATCATTTAATTTATTAGTTCGACTAAATGTTATAATGTAAAACGTAAATGATACATAAATATAAATGATCAGTTCACCTTTTGTTTTCGGAAAATACACCAGAATTGGATACGACCATGAATGATTTCTTAATGCGCAGGCCAAATTGAATTTAATTTTGGTGGAACATAGATATTTCCCAGGTAGAGGACTACTTCTTTAAACAAGTCGGTTCAACGTTTTTAAAAGTTTATATTGGTATTCATAGAGGTAGACTTAAATATATATATGTATATACACGATTTATTAATTAAACATAGAACCATAACATTCGTCATGTAATAATAAAATCTAGGCAAAATAATTCTAGACACCCATGCAGATGTAGGTATATACATATGTATATTTTATATAAATTTATGTGAATATTCCCATTTAAAACATCCAATAAAATATACAAATGTTTAAAATAAACGTAAATCGAAGAATTCGATCTTTCATTTAGAATGTTTAGATTATCTGAATTTATTTTTCTTACTCAATTTATTATAGTCATAACTAAATATTTAAATTCCTGAAATATAATACATTTTTAAATTTAAAAAAAAATGTTAAAAATTTATTCACTCCTCCATGATTGTATTCTATAATTAAACCGCATGCTATTGACTCTTTCGATTTCGGAGATAAGTAATAAATGTCAGAATCTATATTACGTTTTGTAGTGAAAAGATATTAATTAATAATTAATAATATAGAAAATTAATATTTCAACTCGAATTAAGTACATGATTTCTTACTATAGCAAGAAAATACAAAAGAGGTTCGTAATTTTTATACTGGATGTCCCAGCACTAAAGTCCATTATTTATGAGAGCCGAAGATTTGCAACTATTGCAAATTTATAGACGAAATGAAGCAGTGCATGAAAGCGTACGCATTACGTATCATTTTGTGAGACATGGTACCGAAAATGTAAGAATGGAAATGTGGGGACATATGATAACTTACAACAATATAGAATGTACGATAGATGCGATTAAAGAGAATTTCAATAAAATCATTTTCAAAAATATTAGTTAGTGTAGGTTATGTTCATAGTATCGTTCATGAGATGGGTTACAGCAAAGTTTTTGCGCAACACCTCACAAAGCACATACTAAATGTAGTGACTTCCTTTTGCTAATAATTACTGGCGATGAAACTGGATGTTATTACTTTTGAACCACCGTCTCAGTTGTCATCGATGCAATGGAAACATCATACCAAACAATTTGAAAGCACAACTTTCAGCAGAAAAGGTCATGTTGACAATTTTTACCGTAAAGAATATTTGATGAATTTTAAAGAAGCTACAGTGAATATTATTGTCTATCTAAACAATTAAAGTAAATAAGTTTCATTAAACAATGAGATAATAACTTCCAAGAAAAGTTATACATTGTGACACTTGCTTCACACCTCATGGCGATATAGTAAAAAAAAAAAGTTTGTAACAAAAGAACAGGAGAATTTTAGAGGATCTATCAGATAACCGAGATTTATCCTATTGCGATTTCCATAAAAAAAGACGTTAAAACGTTACTGTTCTCAGTCGAACAAAATAGGGAAAAGCAGAGATTTTTTTTCAATATACTTACCTGCAACCCTAATACATTTTTCAGATCATTCAATTAGCTTGTGTATGCCTGCATAAAAAATGTTTTATCCTTGTCTGAAAAATTCTCCGAAACTGCGTATCTTCTTCATCGATCGGAATTTTCTTCCCGCACAGCTCTTTTTACTTTCTTATATGTAGTATAAGGAGGAATTGTGTTGACGAAAATTGTTGAATTTAAGATTTTTACAGATGTCTACGTTTTGAAATTCCCTTATACTAGAAAAGTGGTTTTAGTAAACATCTCTCCTTTTCCTTCTCTCCTCTCCCTCTCTCTCTCTTTCTCTCGCACTCTTGCTCTCTCTTTCTCTCGCATGACCACTATAGCGGTCAAACCGTTAAAGCTATTAATATCAAACTTTATATTTTCGAGTATAATCTTCCTCTTGACATCTGATTAGATTTTCAGTGAAATCGGTCGACTGGAAGTAGTGCTAGTTTTGTCTACTACTAAGTTTAAACAAATTTCTAAAGAATACAGAAGTACTGAAAAGTATATTTTAGAAGCATCTTATAAAAAGACTTTTATAATACCTTCCTTCTGCCTTATCGCAAAACAATTTTTTGTAAATATCTCAAGTTATGGATTCTATCCAAATTTATCGAGAGTGCAAAAGTATTTAGAACTCGAGTCGGAATATTTTTTGTATATAAAAAAAATCAAAATTAGGACCAGAAGTAAACTTATATCGAATAGCAGTTTTCTGTGAATATGTCGCAAATTATGCAATCTAGGTATACAGATTTATTACAAGTACAAACATATTACAACTAGATTTAGAAAAACTTGTGAGTAAAAGAAATTCTAAAATTCGCACCAGAAATAATTCTTCTACTCGTGCCAAATAGCGTTTTTTGCAAAATATCCCACAAATTCTGCATTTATTAATAATACGAAAGTATTTAGTGCTGTATTTCTAACAATTTTTGTATAATTTTTTTTTTAATTTTCAGGATGTAATAGTTTTACTCTTTTCCATTAGCAGTTTTTGACAAATATCTCGCTAATTCTTCATTTTGTATAGATTATTAGTAAAAAAGTATTTAGAAATAAATATTCGGACCGGAAGTTACACTTCCAATCACATGTTTATGAAGAGGACGGACGTATTTAAAACTTAATTTGGAATAACTTCTGCATAAAAATTCGGAAGGCACATACGCATAAGGAAGTCGTGTAGTGTCCACACCTCATTTTTCTTTTTAGATGACACGTAAAACCGCTATGAGCCATGTCTGAACTATAAGGTGGCAAGCGCAACACGACTCTTGTGGAAGAAAGCATTGTCGTGCTGGAGCAGGACAACTTTCTTCAATTTTTCCCTTCCATTTTCTTTAATGACTTCTTTTAACCACTCCAGGATTGAAGCGTAGTACTCTCTAGCTATGGAAACGCCTTTGGCTTTGTAATTAATTATAAGGCTTCTTTTGAGTTCCCAGGAACTGTAGCCATGAATTTTCCCGACTGTGACACCTTAAAATTTTTGGGCGGCGATCTACCATTTTTATGCCATTACTTGGAGTCTTGCTTGGACTCAGGTTCATAATAATGAGCACAAGTTTATTCTCAGTAACAATTTGACTCAATGCACCATCCCTACCTTTATTATAGAGGTCCAAAAATGCATGGGAACATTCTATACGCTATTATTGTATTATATTTCAAAAAGGTTGTGAAGACATGAACAACCGGCGATAACATCAAACAAATAAGAATTATTATAGGAACATTACCTGAGAGGTTTGCTGGCTACATCTTCATATTATTTGGCTCTGGACAAGGAATTTTTTTCTTTTATTTGTAACATGAAACGCTTGGCAGTAAAATGTGTTTTGATATTGTTGAACTACGACCATTGGATATCGCTAAATAAAATCAACAACAAACCAGAACTTCTCAAACAAATCATTAGTATATGAGTATGATATTAAAACCTAGGCTCCATTGTCCCAATGGAAGCTGCCTGAAGAGTCAAGACCGAAAAAATTCGGCTAGTTTGATCGCTTGTGAAAATTCTGTTTTCTTCTATTTCAAGAGCGGAATGCTTCAGAATTTCCTGTCACATGGTCATATGCTCAATAAGGATTACTTTCTGCAGGTTATGCGTCGTCTGCGTGAAACAATTTGACGAAAATGACTACTGTGGCAAAACAACTAGTGGAAATTCCACCTTGATAATACACTCGCTAATACTTCACTGCTTGTTCATGTGTTTTTTGTCAATAACACCACCATTATGAAGCCTCAGACACCGTATTTGAGGGACGTGTCCCATTGTGACTTCTTTTTAGTCTCGAAACAAAAGCGAAACATGAAATGACGACATCTTGCCAATATTAAAGAGACAAGAGCAAAATAATATAATGATAAAATGAAGGGACTGAACGCCATTCCGAAAAATACATTCCGGCTGTGCTTTGAAGATTGGAAGAAACACCGACACAAATGTATTATACGTGCAGAGGATTATTTTGAATGGGGCAATATTAATATTAATAACTAAAAAAGTATTGCTTGAGAAAAACGTAAATTTATTTTAATTTTTGATCAAACGTCTTAGTTATATCACTTCAAACACATTCTTTAAATATCACGGAGCAAAACCACATGGTAATTTGCAAAAATGTCGACTGAGAATATCATGAAATAAGGAAGTAATATAATGAATCACCTTATCCCAAATCCTAAACATAATCCTGCATATAAGAAAGGAACATTGAAGGTCTTTCATTACAATACCTCGTTATGTTTTCCATTTAAAGATAAAAAATTAATATATTTTTAATTAAACAACGAGATTATGAATGACAGATTATAATTATTGAATGTAAATTTGGTAGTAGTAATAATGATTTGAAACAATATATTAATTATACGATTAACAATTTATTAGTACATGTGCTTTATTAAATCTAAATTTTTTAATTAAACAAAAAGTTAAATGAGCAATCTCAAGAGATCTGGTTAAGATTCCGTGGTAATTATAAGTTAAGAATGTTCCAGCGTACATTAAATTTGCCATTTTACTTGCTTTCATTATGTTAACTTAATATCGGCCTTCTTTTGGGGTTGTTAATAATAACAACCCCAAAAGAAGGCCGATTATTGCATTGCAGTAATGTACACCAACCCATTTGAATTAAGTGAACAAGTTTCTCTATAAATTGCCAACAGATTCGAATCCCGAAGTGCATACAGTAACGATTTATTCAATCTGTGCGCTTTCTGGCGATATTAAGCGAAATTGTCCTGTGTGGTATTTTACCAAACACTGGTGTGTTTAGTAAAGCATTCATAATCGTTTTAAAACGAATTGGATTAATGGATTGAACACATTTTGACCATGTAATTTCGACACTGGTTTGGTAGTTTTCTAGCAAATAACGGCACCTATAATTGTCGCTTTAAATTTACTTAACAAATATAGCAATGGGTGAAAATGTTTATAAACTAACAAATAAATAAATATTTCTAATTAAATCTAAGCAATTAAAATATATTAACATAATCTATTGTAATAAATATTACATCAATTTGGAAACTTTATTTTTCAATTGACCTGCTAATATTATTAAAGAAATTAAATTGACATGGTGACACACTATTTCATAAAATGAAATATTTTTCTCAATGCGGAAATTTAAGATATTGAGAAATGATTTATTTCATATTAATTTAATTATTAAAAAAGAAAACGCTTTAGTTTAGTATGTTTTATATCGTCTGTCACATGGAGTGATTATTGAGAGTACTATAATCGACATAAGCTTGTCAATTTCAATTAGTTATTAGGCTTTCCAATGTTGGGGATACTTATGATTCAGTGCCTTCTATAATAATAATAATAAATAACAAATTTATTTAAACCATCTGATCACATAGTGATATCGGTTACGTCATGAGTTCAAAAATATATTACATACAAATTAGCACATATTATAAAAACAATAAATAATACGAAAATAGAAGACAATTACCTAAATTGATTATAGTCATATAAACATCTGTCAAACAATAGATTCTTCACCTTTTTTTTAAATATTCTTATATTACTGCTCTCCCTTATTTGTTATGGAAGACCATTATAGACAGACAGACAACAATACATGGGAGACCTTTAAGGGGCCGCCTATTTATGTACTGCCACACCAAACTTATCTTTTGTTCTTATTGGATGAGTTTCATTCACTATTTCTTTTAAATTCATCTTTGGGAGTGAAAGCAAACCTCACACTTGTACAAAAACACGGATGGAAATTTTAATATTTTGTGTAACATAAATAGCGGATGACATGAATTCGTGTGCTCCAAACCAAATATCAGCCGCGCAAGTCTTTTCTGAGCAAAAAATATGCGTTAGCTCGCGACGACTGCCCCACAATGTCACATTGTAACTTAGATGGGAATGCGCAATGGCATAAAATATCTCTTATAACTGCTGAGAATCCATAATATTCTTAAGTTTCAAAATGGCGTAATATGGACTATTGAGTTTACCGACCACGTATTCCACATGCCTTTCCCATGACAGATCAGGTGGCAGAAATACTCCCAGAAACTTAGTAGGAACCCCATAGATTCTTTTTCCACTATGGAAATGTATAACTGTTATTTCGTTCATATTAGCATGAGGTTGTTAAAATCACATAATTTCTTCATTTCGCTTATAGCTGCATCTATCATCAACGTGATATTATCCTCCGTCTCAGAAGACACCAAGAACGAAGTGTTGTCTGCAAAACTAACCGTATAACCGTATAAAGTGATGTAGATCATTCATATACCGTATGTGTCAATTTTCATTAGGTATAGGGATTCAATGTTTACGTGCGATTTATACGTATACAAGTAATACGTGGCAACGTGGCAACGTGGCAACGTGGCACCCCTACTGTCCGTCACCAATCCCGGCAACAATTGACATCACAACGATTTTCTCCAATCTTCCCACTTCTCCCGACCAGATTTTATATTCAATGTTTAACTGCGAACACGTTGCGATCTAGTCTGCAATAAAAGCCGTCTTATTACTGGAACGGGAAACATCAAATGGCCGCCGCGATCTCCTGATCTAGTAATTTATTATTATTTTCAGAATCCTTTTTTATTTACCTTATTTTTTAATTTTATTAGAATTACGCTTTTGTTTGTGTCATGCAGCGTGAACGCAGCTTAATAATTCTCTGCATTTACTGAAAGGAAAAAGAAAAACAAATCCTTGCAACTCGTAAATATTATTTCTGAACGCATTACAAACACCCAAGCCGGTGGTCGAATAGTTACTGCTAACCACGCTAACTTGTATTTACGAGCATGCATCGGTCATGCTGGCATTGGAAAGGAAAGAAGAGGTACTATGTTGCCACGTACTGCATGGATTAATCGCCTATGGCTAATGAAAATTGACACATGTTGTATAACAAAAGTATTAGAGGACCCATCGATGACCCCTGCGGTACTCCAATGCTCATACTCATAAAGAAAGCAACTTAACTTGTAATGCTGTGTTTATACACTGTGCATAACACTGTCCAAAACTTTAAGAAAACTTAAACATAATTATAATGCCTAAGCATGAAAAATATTCTTGGAGTCAATTTCTGTCTTGTATGCGAATTGTGTTATCAATTGGGGCGCATCATTTTAAGTTCATAAAATATTTTTAATACATAAGCGTGCAATTAAAATCAATATTGGTTTAAAAAAGATTTTTGTAAAGACGTTTTCAGCAATAAATTTTTAATGTTTTGTGAGCCTTTTATTCTGTGGATTCATTATTTTGTATGAATTCAGTTTTTTTTAAAGTAATACTGGTCATTCATATAATACAGAGGTAATGATCAATCGTTACCTACTCAATATAAATTAAAACTATTTTTCAGAAACATCTAATGTTATTAGTTGTAATCTTTATAATTACCTCAGTGCATAAAGAATATCACATTTGTTCAACTTAAAAGAGAATTACGACAGCATTTTTGGTATTTCATGTTTAGTCTAAAAAAAATGATGTGGCTAAATTAGTGTCTTATTTACTTTTTCATTATGATATGTTTCAAGCTTACTCTTGTTATTGTAAATATTTCTGCTATCCTAGCGTTTTTAAGATACTGCGAATCGACAAATTTCTATGCAACCCTGAGGATACCCATTGCAATAGTGGACCAAATGTCGGCTTCTATACCAAACCAACCCAGAATTCGAAATATACAATTAGAGTTGATTCTTAGAATGAATTTGTAGTAGAAGATTCTTCGAAAATTTTTAATGGTGAAGCATAATACATTCTTGAGAGCATATAACACCGAATTTCAGAAAACTTCTAGAAATTTCACTTATATTTTTCAAGAATGATGTTTTCATTTGGATAATAATATTCAAATTGACATATGATTATAGTTCGTGTCTTATTGTTCCCTAATAATGTTGCGTCAATTATTGGACGTTTCAGCAGCCATGATTCATTATCACATCTAATATGCTGCTTCTACAATGCAAAAAATCATAAAATTCTAATATTCGAGGCTTGCACACTTGATCTTCAAATTCTCAAACCGACGTAAACGATATTACGCCAATAGCAATAACTTGGAAAAATATTAGCTGAATATTTCTAAATACTATTCTGCCGTTTTTTTAAGCTCAAAATTCTATTAAAAATATATTATGGTAAGTTCTATATATTTCTATGTTCTTCTGTAAGTGGATTGGTAGCACTTATAAAGTATGAGACGAAACAATCGTTTGCTCTTCTTAAATACTCCTTTGTAATAAATTCTTCTTAAAAGGAAAAGATGTATATATTTCGTTTTGCTTCTAGGTATATCTCAAATCTCAAACATAGAAATATAAATCATAATTAAATAATTTACAATGGTTTCCGATGAGTTTTTATCGTACCTTCAACTAAACCTAAACTAAAAGTAACATTACACTACACGTTATTTGTTTCCACTGACCCCATTACCATCCTGTGTAAACTAGGAGGATTACAACCCAGTTCTTTATTTTTGATTAACCGGAAAACTTAAATTGAGTAAGTCACATAAGTATCACTTAGACACGTAACAACACGACATTCAATTACATACATCCCCTACGAAATGCCACCAATTTTCCTACTTTGAATTGCGGACGAGAATAGTTTCTTGTATTAAATCTAACTTTAATTTATTTTGTCAAAAAGGAAGAATGCGCAAGTAGCAAGTAATTGGTTGTCATAAAGCATACTTTAAATTCTTGAATAATAGTAAAAAAATACTCAAAGTAGTAAGAAAAGGTATTTAAGCAAAATTCTAATTAGGAACTTTCTTCGAAACTTAATTGTTAAAATGTAAAAATATTAAATTACTTTTAACTTACTAATAACTCTAGTACTTATATGCTAAGGACTGCTATTCAATAAGGTACGTAGTCTGTGAGATATTTTCAAAAAAATAGTTTTTGATAAACAACAAAGTATTGCATGTAGTCCGAGTTTTGTTAGTCTTTTTCATGAAATTATAAAAAAAATCGATAGAAACTAAAATTTGATAAAATCCGGGTCGTGAACACAATAGTCTGTTTTATAAAGTATAGGAACACAAACGTGCTATCATGAAACATTTCGGTATAACATCGATATATGAGGAGCTTTTTTTCAAAACGCAATTTCTGTAAAAATTTCGCTATAGAGTTAGAGATAGCGCTGCTATCGTTAGCCATAAAGCTGTACATTTACAGTAAATTTGACGTTCAAAACGCATTTTATCGGTACTTTAAATGCATTTAAAGTTTTTTTTTTTTCAAAACGCAATTTCTATGCAATGGTAGTCTTTTCAAAACGCAATATCTATAAATTGTTGTCGGATTCTGGTAATATTCATTTTGTGTCTATTAATTCTGCTTTATTTTCAATTATTAAGTGTTGTGTCACATGGAGAACAGTTGTGAGACAGTTCCTGTATCTGAGAAAAATTAAGGAAGCAGGAAAAAAACAAAAAACAGTCCATAAAATCCAACGAGCTAAAGAATTACTGTGAGTGTTGTCAAGTGAGGTTAGTTTTTCTATTGTTGAGACTGCATTGTTATTGTAGATATGGGGATTATATGAATAATGTTATAGACGACTTTGAGAGACCTTGTAATCACAATAGCAGAGCTTGGAGGTGCAATCAAATATCAGACAATGATGTTCGACACGCAAGAACAAAATTCTTTGAAGTACCGAATAAAATCGTACAGGATCGAAAGCTATCGCTGCTAATACGTGTGACCAATCCAAAACATAATGTGCCTAAATATAAACCAACTGCCAGACCTCAGAAACATACAAAACAAATAAAATATAAAATACGGAAGACTGATGAAACATTAGTAAACGTGTGCCAGAAATTTTTTTTATGCTGCTTTAAGATTACTGCAAGAAGAGTTAACACTATTGCAGGGTTTGTACATGCAGGACACGACATAAAAGAGAAAAGGGGTGGTGATCACAAATCTCTGAGAAATGAAGTGAAGAACACGGCTGTAAAACAATCCATTGGAAAATTGCAGGCAAGGGAAAGTCACTACACCAGGGCAAAGTCCAAACGACTCTACTTGCCATCTGAATTGAGTATTTCAAAACTGTGGAAAATCTACAATGAAGATAATTCCCAACTTAAAGTAAATTATGCATATTTTTACAAAATATTTTGCAATAATTTTAACATAGGCTTTGGAAATCCTGCCAGCGACACCTGCAGTCTGTGTTCTCGATTAAGGAACAAAATAAAAAGATACAAACTGCAAAACAAACCTATTCTGCCTGTGATGATTGATTTGCGTGTACATAGACTTAGAGCAAAACAGTTCCATCTTTACATGAATGAAAATTTAGAGAATACGCTTTCATTCTGCTTCGACATGCAGCAAGTGCAGTCATTACCTAAGCTATCCATATCTGAGGCATATTACTTAAGGCAGTTGTCTTTTTACAATTTTTGCGTTACTGATTTAAATTGTAGACAGCCTATTTTTTATGTCTGGACAGAAAATGAAGCTAGCAGGGGAGCAAATGAAGTATCATCTGCTATTACTGATTTTCTAAGTAAATTAGAATTACCAAGGCATATCAATACACTAAGGTTTTTTTGTGACGGATGCGCCGGACAAAATAAAAATTGTTATGTAGTACACGCTTTGTGTTTCTGGCTATACCATGATGCACCAACAACTTTAAATGATGTAACTATTATATTCCCCGTTAAGGGTCACTCGTTCATGCCAGCTGATCGTGTGTTTGGGCAGATAGAAAAAAAATATCGTAAGATGAGTGAAATAATTTTAAAAGAAGATTACGAAAAAGTGGTGGGAGAGATAGGAGAGGTAAGAAAAATTGGAGAAAACTGGACCCTTTTTGATATGAAAAAAATTAGCGATACCAATTGCAAGAAGCTATCAGGCATCAGTACAATGAAGAGGATATTCATCAAAAAAGAACTGATCGGGAAAGACAAAACTAAAGTTATAAAAGTTAAAATGGAAGAAAACTACAGAAGTAACGATGAATCTAAGACATTCACAACTATCATGAAGAGAGGAGTAAAAATGAATACAATACAAAAAAATCCATTGGCACTTAATAATCAAGTAAAGGAAAAAAAGTTGAAAAATATCGAAACACTGTTAGAAAAATATGATGAAGAATGGAAAAGTGATGAGAAGTTTAGTTTTTATAAGAATCTCTTGGGGGCATTAGGTATAAACGAATAAAATTACGAAAGCTGAATACTAAATTTTATTTACTTTTTTAGAAACCCAAAACCAAAGAAACGACCAAGTAGAAGTAGTAGAAGAAGAAGAAGAAGACTGCGACTGTCAAGAAGACTGTGGCGTTAGAATTTAAGATTCAACCATCTTTGTTAGTTTGGAAGTTATATTTTATTACATAACAATAAAATTTAAGTTTCAAAATGCAATATCTGCCATTTTTTATTTTCAAATTGCAATTTTTCAAGTTTTTTTTTTCAAAATGTAATTTCTTTTATTTTCAAAGTGAATTTTTTCTAAACTAATTAAGTTTGAACAGGAATATTGTAGGTACCCTATTTACATTACCAATACTTGAAGTAAACCTTAAAACTGATTTTTTTAATTGTTCGGTTTACATTTAACAATAAATGTCGATTTTCTCAAGATTACCAATTTGACAGAAATTGCGTTTTGAAAAAAAGCTCCTCATATGCTCTCTTACGTTAACGTAAAATTCAATGAGTTCCAACTACGATAACACAAAATCGCACTGTCTGTAAACATTTCAGACGAAAATTTTACAGAATAAACATAATTGTTTACAGACAATTCTTATACCAAACCAAATAATTTACATTCAGGCGTTATTATTTCTCTGAAGAAGAAAATACATTAAAGAAACGATTAGTGAATTAACAGTGAAGAAAATTCATTTATATGTCAGTGATTTAGCAGGAAGTGCCACTTGACTACTAGCACCACCTTTCGGCAGTACTTTGCATTACTTTCTATTATCTTGTTTATGGTTATCGCTGAAATTTCGCTAAAGTTGTTGAATACCAGTAAATTATGATGTTACAATTCTTAGATATACAGAGAAATTGAAAAAATTAAAGCCACATTCTCTTTCAGTCTACAAGATACTACAAATCTCGGGCACGTAATTGCATCACGTCGAATAGTAAAGCTTACCTTTATTATGTAATATACTAAGAAAAGCTATATAACCTACTTCTATGTTAATGACTAATCTGTTTCGAGAATAAATTCCAGGCATCTAACTTACCGATAAATATACAAGATTATCTTAAAAATGATGCATTTCCTAATAATTTGACATGCACTACCCAGACGTGATTGACAGTCTTCTTTGAATCCTCTTGTACAATCCGTAATATAAGCAGTTAATGATATCACCCTTTTTATTTCTTCGAGTAATCTGCTCCTAATGAGTGATTCTTCGCAACACCAAATCAAATAATATTATCGTGATACTGTGTATCGCTACAATAGCAATAGATAAAGAAATTTAATGTAATTAAAAATTGGCCTCTTCTAGAATTTATTATTTAAATATTAAAATTATGTAATTACTTGTGTTATAAATGGTGATTGTAAAACATATTGAAATGCCAGGGCTCCTTCGTGCTTAAAGAAAAAATAAATGGGACTTAGTTCTACAAAAATCCCTGTCATAAAATTCTTTAGCAATATTGGAAATTTCCTTAATCCTATATGCCTAATTAAACTTACTTAGATGTTTAAAAAAAGCTGTAGGTCCTAAAGCTGTTATACCCTTTCACGCAAATAGTGTGGGTTAAGATAATGTACACTAATATACTGATTTTGGAAGCCACCCTACTTTGTTAAAACATAAGATCTAATTAAAATAAAGCATGAACTACCCTCCCTTATTTGTTGTGGAAAACCTTTGTAGACAGACAGGCAGCAATACACGGGAGATCTCTGAAAAGCCGCCGATTTATTTACCGGTACACTAAACTTATCTTTTGTTCTTGTTGGATAATCATAAAAGTCACTGTTTCTTTTAAGTTTGTCTTTATGTGTGAAAGCAAAGACAGACCAATTTTACACAAACACAGATGGAAATGTCAAAATTCTGTGCAATATAAATAGCAGACGACACGAATCCGTCGATCTCAAACCAAATATCAGCCGCACAAGTCTTTTCTGAGCAACAAATATGCGATTCACATTAGCTCGCGACGAATTGCCCCACAATATGACATTGTAACTCAGATGCGAATATGCGATGGCATAAAATATCTCTAAGAATTGCTGAGAATCCATAGTATTTTTAAGTTTCAAAATGGCGTAAACCTAGAAGTAACATCCTCTATTCTTTTCCGAGTATGGAAATGTAAAACTGTTATACTATTCATATTTAGCATCAAGTTGTGGAGATCACATCATTTCTTCATTTCGGATATAGCTGCATCTATCATCAACTGCATGCCATCCTCCGTCTCAGAAGACACCAAGATCGAAGTGTCGTCAGCAAAAGTAACTGTATAACCAGTCTTTATAAAGTGATGTAGATCATTTATATATAATAGAAATATTAGAGAACCCAACGATGACCCCTGTGGCACTCCAAGGCTCAGACTCTTTCTCACAGAGTTCTCACCGTTTACATTTACGTATATGTACCTGCCCTCCATAAATGAGGTAACCAATGTAATTATATTTCCACAAATGCCCAATGCACAAATCTTGTCATTCACAAATCCTGCACTAACGATGTCAAAGGCCCGTGAAATATCGAAGAACAACCCAGTAACATATTTTTCCTGATCCAGTTCCTCGTTGACTTGCAATGCTGTATAAATTGAAAGGTGGCTGTTTCTGTAGAACAGTTTTCTCTAAATCCATGCTGGTCTGGGTGAAGTATTTTAAATTTATTTATGTAATGCCATAATTCATTGACAATAATTTTCTCTATTGTTGCAGAAAACGTGCTCCAAATTGAGATCGGTCTGTAATTTTCCACATTTTCTTCATATCCGCCATCACAACATGAGCTAATTTCAAAATCTTCGGAAATTCTTCTTTCTCTACCATCAAATTAACTAAATATGTTAGTGGTTTTACAATTTCTGGACAAACTTTTTTTATAGTTCTACTGTTAACACAATCAAATCCACGTGCTATTTATTATTTAACATCATAATGATATTTTGTATGTCTTGTAATAGTACGGCTTTATTCTACAATAAAAATGAATAAAATTGGCCCAAAGTTGGGTGACATATGTGATAGTACGTCTTTAAACTTGACTGTAATTAATAAAGTAATTAAGTTGTTCTTTTGTGAGAGAAATTTTAGGTTTTTAAACAGGCTCGAATTTAATAGTGAAATTAATTAACTTATTGAACACTCCTCGTTACTAGCTCAAATAATAGGTCGGTTCGCATGAGAATCTTAATTTCAAGTCGGTTCGGGTATTACGACACTAAGATTATTTTTATAGACGTACTTTTATGTTAAGGTAACCAAATAAGATGCAGAATAATATTTAATATTGTGAATATATTGATTAAAAAACAATCAACAAAGATCAGGTTACAAAACAAATATTACAAAGCGAGACACAATTCAAATTGTATACATCAATATAAAATACGCATTGGTTATGTAAAATGCATGCATGATATAGGCCTCTAATTAGATTGCACGTTGGGTACCTTTATGATAATGCTATGAAGATGTAGCGGCGTTCCCATTCGTTGATACTGGTAGCTTCCCAGGATAGATTGATGCCGTTTTCGTGGCCTGAACTGGGGCACACACTCGTTTTAATTTTACTTTTACCACTATTTGATTTATTGTAAATATATCTATTTTCTCACTAGGCTTTTCTTTTTTCTTAAGGAGTGCTTTGAATTACTATATTTTTATTAGCACTATTAACCTGCGAGATCGTTCCCTGTGAAATTATAAACGCCAGGAAATTTCTTCTGATGCGTTTATAAATTAACTGGGTGGGGTCCAGCCGATTTATTTATTCGACAAGAGGGACCTGTGAACCTGCTTCTTCACTAGTCGGGGAACGTCTAACTGCCTCCTCGTCGCTTAAGGCGCGTCTCCCGGTATTCTTTACTGGGATTCCCCGGGCCACTCTTAGGGACTTTACCCCTTTTCCAACTTGTTCGTGAGAAAAAGCACTTCGTAAAATGTTTGTTTATTTAGCATTCAAGGTTGACGACACATGTGTTTCTTTTACATAGATACATCTACGCACTCTTTTTCTTGACACCACAAATATATACAGAATTTACATGGAGACATTTTAAGAAGAAATATAATATTTTAATACAAATAAATAAATAATATATATTTCCCGATCTGTGTGGGTTAATTTTATACATTAATTTCATGATATCAGTACCTTTGGTAATTTTACCTTAACATAAGTAGATTTGATGTTATTATATTTATATTTTATTATGATATACAGGGCCTACCTTTACAGTCTCTTCTGCTATAAATGTAAAATTCATACTGTGCGGAAGTAAGTCAGATACAATTGAACATATCAATAACTGCAGTTATTGATATGTTCAATTGTAAATTTATTGATAACTGTTGAGTTTGGGTATAGGACATGGTACATGAAACATACTTAGAATTCGATGTAGAATTAACATATTAAATAAAAAACATATGTTTCCATTTGAAAAAAAAAATTGATGGTCGTAACCTATTTTTGGACCAGCCTTTGTACATCAATTTACCATCAGAAAAACCCCAGCTCAAAATAAAAATCGACCTATCTGAGCGTTTTTCCATAAAACAAAACCAAAACTTTTAAATGAATTTATTCCAACCCGCGCGTCCTCACTGTATAAAGAATGCATAACTTACGACGTATTTGCAAAACATCGCTATTCGATAAGAGTAAAAGCGGTAGTTCCGGTCTGAATTTTGAAATTTTTTTTATAGAAAAGGTATTGAAAATTATATTTTAAATACTTTTATACCCGTAACATACCTGTCTAAAAAGCATGATTTGCGAAAAATTCGCAAAACACTGATTTTCGATAGGAGTAAAAGACCTACTTCTGGTAGGAATTTCAAAAAACTTTTTAAATAAAATTGTTCTCAATTTTAATTTTAAGTACATATGAATTCTTTATAAATTTGTTTAAACTTAGTAGTTGACGTAATATTGGCAAAATTCGAATTTTTCACTGAAGTAAACTGCTACCTCCAGTCTACCGATTTTACTGAAAAACTAATCAGATCTCAAGAGGGAGATTATACACGTAAATACAAAATTTGGAATTGATACCTACAGCGGTTTTACCGCTATCGTGGTCACACACAGACACACAGACATTTTTTAAAAACCACTTTTTCGGTATCAGGAGAGTTCAAAACGTGGACATCTGCAAAAATCTCGAGGTCGAAAATTTTCATCATCACAATACTTCCTTATACTACGTATAAGAAAGTAAAAGGAAAAAAATACGTCGTAAATTAACGAGGTTTGCAGATGACCAAAAACAATAAAACTTATTAATTTAACACCGTTCATCCACTAATTACGAAAACAGTAATATACTGTTACATGTATTGTGTTTAGAAGATAATACCAGTAATTCATTATCTAACACGAATTTGGCGCAAATTGTTTTAAATAAGCGATAAATGTTTCAATGTGGAAGTAAATAATAGTTTCGTCATAAATTAAACAATAAAACCAACAGCTCTAACTCCACTAAATAAAATCTGTATTCTGTAACAAACGTCATAATAAAAGTAGTACCTTTAAAATTTATTTTCAGTTTACCGATTATTTAATAATTGCCTTCATTGATATTGATTTTGTAAATAATATTTTTAAGATCTATATCAAGAAGTATCAAAAGTATCTGTTAATTGATGGGTTATCAGGAATGTATATGTTAATATAATAAAATGTTTCTATCAGAATGTATTCTGTTTTACGTATCAATTCTATACTATAAGACAATACTTATTTACCGACAAAATATCTAAAGATAATAATGGAAGGAATCAGAGTTAAAATAAGCACAGGCAATATGGAGCATTACATAAATATTTCTTAGTTTTTGAAGCAAATCGGCATCTGTCCTAAAAAATGTAACTGAATAAGTGCACTGGTGGGCGAATGTGATATTCGAGGTAGCATGCATATACGCCTATTTCATAATTGATAAGCAGCAAGCATTTAAATATGAGTAGCAAAGATGATCATAACCAATACCATCAAACTCCTCAAAAATTCTAGATATGGTATATAAATTTGATGATATTGCTTTGAACTGCTGATGAATTAACATTTTGCAAATAGATTGGGCAACTGAAGCTGACACACTGTGGGAACGTCAAGCGATTATTTAAGGATAGTTAGTAAGAATCAAGTTGATTTTTTCGAATATCTGTTACATATGAAACTTGGATCGACTATTGTGTTTCAGAATGCAAGCCCTGTTAACCTTGACTCAAAAAGCTGTATTATGTCTATTGCTATTTATTGTACCAAACGAATAGCGTTTTGAAAATTATAAAACATCATTTCAAAACTGTTACTTCAGCATCGTTGGTCCAAAATCGTTGAAATTGAAGCGGAGTATGTTGAAAAATAATGTAGAACATTAATTGTCTTTACTCATTTGCTTCATTTCTAGTTTCACTTTACGTCAAATTTGCGTCGTACAATAGTAAAATAATAATCTGTATTAACGATCAAAACCGAATAAAAGTTATAATTTTAGGACTGATGTGGTTATAGTCAATTTTAAATGCACGTTATTGAATGGGTGTCCTACCGTTCTTTAGAAAAATATGTTAAATATTCATCAAAAATAATCCTATTCTGCACTATGTTCCTCTTCCATGTTATATTCTTAGTTATTTCATTTTATTTTAAATACAAGATATGGCTGCGAATAAATTTTCTTCTGATTCTCTCAGCATTCTTCATTTATTCAAACATATATTTATTGTCAATATCGTTTTTTGCTCTTTATCTTACTCTTAGTGTAGACTTTAGCTACTTCAACAAGAAGATTTTTCCTAGCTTACAAAATTTACTATATTCATAATGTGCTCATACTAAATTGCATTTTTAAATGCTCTTAACCGTCAAACATGTCGAGCCCCTAGCCAACAAAGCGTTATAATTTTGTATGCCTTAATTTATGACCTTGACTATATCTTTATTTGATAATTGGTTTCAACAAAATCATTTATAGTTGAATATAGAAGAAACAAATATATTACATTTTCCGTGGTTCAAGGAGGATCCTTTAATTATTGAGTACCGACCTTAAGAAATAAGAACTGGGGATGATGAGATTTTTGGGGCTGCAAGTGGATTCTCAGGTAAACAAGAAAAAATATCTTGAATATTTGGTGGGCAAAATATCTTCTTTTAACTACGCATTAAGAGTAATAACAACATCAGTAAATGAGCAGGCGAGTCTTTGAGCATATAATGATTATGTCGAGTCAAGGCTGCGGTATGGTATTGTGTATTGGGGAGCATCGCGGATGTGTCTAGGGCCTAGGGTATTTATCCTCCAAATATAATGCATTAGCAACATTTTTAAAATGAGAAGACCTGATTCGTTCGGGGAAGTTTTAAAACAAAATTAACTAAAATTACAAATTATATAAGCATCAAGAACTTTGCAACTGTTATGGAACGCGGAGAACACAGGCTTCTCTTTTACCACCTGAGACTACCAAAAGTGTTGTGCAAAAGAGTGCATCTACGCAAATAGTAAAAATATTTAATCGCTTACCTTATGATTTAAAAAACTTTCCAAAGAATATTTTTTAAGAAAGACAACACTATACTAATTAACTCTGCTTTTTACAATTTGCATGAGTTTTTCATGTACAAGTTCTAGACTGTATGTGGCCATTACTTCATTACTTTTTATACTTTCTACTTTTCTGACGTATTCAAAATATTATATGTAAAAATTGATGAAAATTATAATTATTATTATTATTATTATTATCGACTTATACAGTCTTCAACCTTGATGAGGTTGAGGAACATTCACCTCTCCGGGACTGAGTGTCAACGGAGTAGGCTCGAGGTGTTTTATTAATTAAATGATCGGATTACAGTTTCGCAATGAGAAGATCGACTCGAGTGTTAGTTTAGAGGTTTCTTGTGACATTCCTTACTGTTGCACAGGTTTGTAGTACCATGGTCTTCTGCATTAATATAGATGCCGTCCTTGATGAGTAGTTTCTTTAGAGATTGGTGTAAAGTATTGGGTACTTTCCCTGTTGCTCCAGTTATGACGGGGATAATGGTGACTATGTCTTGCTTCCACACGGTCTTTAGTCTATAGCTAGTGACTTACTTTACTGATTTTCTCTTGAATTTCTTTTCTAGATTGACAGCACCAGGAACACCCACGTCTATTATATTTGTCTTAGACGTTTTTGCGACGAGGACAATATCCAGGATGTTGTTTGGTATAGTTTTATCGGTGGTGATGGGTATCGCCCAATACAGTTTAAATTCTTCCCTTTCCACAATACTCTCTGGGTCGTACTTATAATATAGTGGTGTGTCATCCATAAGGACTCATTGTTGTAATAGTTGCTGGCATAGAACTTTTGCTACCATATTATGCCTCGTCGTATAATTCTATTATTATTATTATTATTATTGTTATGTGATAAAAGTTGCGTTTATAACAGCATGTATACAAATTCAGATTATTGATTTTAAAATTCAAGAACAATGATAATATTTATATTTACTTAAAAGTTATTAATACTAATACGTTAATGTAAATGTTAATAATCTTTTCCCAAGTTTTTCATTATCTGAAATCATAAATTCTGATCATTATTTTTAGTACATACTTAAATATATTCTTTCTTTAAATTTAATGTAATCCAGATTTACTCTTCGATATTCGTGGCATCGTTTGCAATATATGCTTAGTGGTTTTGTAATGTTATCGGTTTCTTACTTTTTTCTTTACAAACGGTATTAAATTTTGTTATAACTAAGCAAGCTCAATAAATATCGATTTTATTGCATTTTATTAAGATACATGAAACGAACGTTCGAGAGAACTATTTGATGTGACTGAAATCATGCTTTTAATTAATTATAATTATTTTTGTCTGAGTGTGTTGACTAATATAGTCGTGTCTGAATCAATCATTAGAAGTTTATTTCCATAAATATATTAGTTTCTGTTATAAAGTAGTGCCTGCAATATTCAGATCCATTTTATGACTTTGTTATATATCTATATAACTTGTGCATTTTTTCAATCACACATATGTCTAGGCAGTTAAATTACTATTTAGATATTTGGAATAATGATTCATTCGATTTCAGGAAAACCAACATTACATTTCAGTAATCACGGGAAACTAAGGTTACATTTTGAACAAATGTCTAACTGTACAAGACACAGCATATTTATAACATACGTTTATGTAAATATATTTATAAATTTCCTTGCTAAACCTGTTTACCTTTAAATATATGTATGTATGTACATCGAATTGTATTTACTCAGCAGTGGATTTCAGATAAATTCTTCACGGAACGTAAAATCGCCAAAATAAAATGTTGATTCTGTGTTGGGATATTTCGTTTTATTTTCTCAAACGATATTATGCAAATAAACGTCACATTAAATGCAGCATTTTTACAACATACTTATGATGTTATGTGTCGCATTTTCCCCATTTTTCTCTCTTCTCTTTTTCATATTTTTGTTTTTTGGACATTTTTCTTTTTGTCCGGTGTAGTGCAATTTCACGGCAGTTATTTACGGCTTTAATAACGTTCCACTTAAAACTGAAATAAATGGCGGCGTTTTGCCATATGCGAGGAGAACATTGAACGATCCACTGTGAAAAGAAATGCAGTTCTTCTACACTACTTCATGATTATTGCCACTTATCTGTTTCTTATAGGGTTAGTCACGTTTTGCTATCAACCCGATCCTGTATAACACTCTTCATTGATTTTCTTTTTTAAACGAATCCCGTTTATTTAAAAATATTTTTATTATATGGTGTAGTACATATATACATGGATCGTGCGTGCTTGCTTTAACAATTTTTCTTGCCATATGTTCATCGCTCACTGTGTTTGTATTTACTTATTTTTCTATTCTGTAAATGTACATACGTAGCAATGGTATGATTGAAATGCTTCATTTTTAAAAGGCATTATCATTAGTGTTAGGAATAGTATAATATTATATTTTAAAGATTTTAAGCAGAAAGTGTATAAAAAGAATCATGTTTTTCGTACATTACCAATTGCTGATATGGCAATGTTATTGTTCATGTTGTTATATTTATATACCGTGTGTTTATAAGTGATTGAAAAATGTTTTAAATTCCTGCTTAGTAGATTATTTTAACATGTTGCTACTATATAGCGTCTACCCAGCCACGGAGGCCTTCGTGGACCTCCCGCCTCTTCACTTTGTAATACAGGGGGGAGCCTGGATGAGTGCGTTTAGGCTGCTGCTAACTACAGTCAATATCAAAAGAAGGGCGGAACACATGCCAATTTCAGACATTATAGGTGTAACCTCAACAAACCATTTGAAGTAAGCTTTCTAGAAAGAATCTAATGGTAAAATGGTATTCAGGGTATCAGAAGGCGGAACCAAACGTAGGACACAAACGGGTCAAACATCGCAATTGGCACTGGGGAGGAATCTACTCTGTTAGTGAGAGCGAATACTATGCACTAGAGAATTCTGCCTCTGTTTTTCAGATAGAGGTGTGTGCCATAAAAAACAATAGAAATGCAGCCGTAAACCGACGGATTCAAATGACTAACAGTCAAGCGCCACTGAAGGCAATATCTAGTCAAAAAAATCTTGTCATGACCGGTTTTGGAATGTCTCTATGAACTAAAATTACTGGCAGACAAGAAGAAGGTAGAACTAACCTGGGTGCCAGGACATAGAGGAATCGACGGTAACGAAAACGCTAATGAACTCGCAAAGAGAGGATTGGAAACAAAACTCATAGGTCCAGAACCGGCTCTGGGGGTACAAAAAGTATGACCTTAAGTCACGTCAAATTATTGGGAATAAATTCTCGGGCAAAAAAATAATAAGGAATTTATTGATCAAGCATGCAACAAAACGACTGGAGACCTACTCATATGAGTTGGGATCGGCTGTGAATCATAAATGGTTTTCTAAGTAGTCATGCACCCGTCAAAGTTTACAACAACAAAATGGGCTTAACTGCTGACTCTGCAATAAGGAACCACATAGACTCAAGTATATTTAGTAAACTGTGAGTCATTGGATTATATGGAGGCAACGCATTTCTGGGCCATATTTTTTCTGGGGATCACTCCACATTTCAACTATTTGTCACCGTTCTTTTTTACTTTTTGTTTCCCCTCTCCAGTTTGTTACTCATATCTTTTTCAGTTCTTCTGCTACTTGTTGCTCCCATCCAATTCTTCGCCTTCCTTTTGTTCTCTTACCTATTGAACTGGTTAATTCTGTGTATTGTTACTATTGGGTTTGCTCTGTTGATGTGGCCAAACCGTCTAATTCTTTGGACTTTTGTATATCGCACTATATCTTTCCCTTTCACTAGTTGGTCGATATCTAGTTCATTATTCTTCGCATTTCATCTCCTTCTTGCTTTGGGCAATATAGTGTTCTTACTACTTTTCCTTGAAGTATTCTTAATTTTGCCTCGCACCTTTTCGGGAGTACCATCGTTTCTGCCTCCTACATAACTATTGATTATTTTTAAATAAACGTTTTTTAATCATAATTTATTCAAACAATATTAGTATTATTAACAATTTGTTCAAATTATAAAATTTACACTTACATTTAGAATATTTATTAAAGTAATAAAAAGAATTCTTTTACCTCTTTGTATTGTGGAAAAAACCGTGTAGCGTTTTAGCGGTAATACTGTTGTTCGTAGAAGAATTTTATAGCTTTTCTAATGAATGGAGAGACTCAGAATACGCAGATTTACTTCTTGAAAATTCATACATGAAATATCAAGTGCTGTCAGATCTAGAGATCAAGAAAGTCACCAGTATCTATACTTATTAACCTATTCCCAAAGAACTATCACTGAAAATTGAATTTTGTTTGTGAGTATGCACTGTAGCTCGGTGCTAATGAAAGTAATCAAGTTTAATCTCATCATCATCAAAGGCTTTAGTAACTTATTTTAATATTTAATAATAATATGTAATAATTTATTAACCTATTAACAAATTAGCAAATACAAGAATAATGTAATAATAAAAGAAACAAATAGTAAAACAATAATAAATACATATTGCTGTGACTCTTGCAAATTGAGATTTATATAAAAATAATTTAAATTATTCAATCAGTAAGTAAGTAAGAATCAAGCATACATCCTAGTGCTAGGCCTTATGCTAGACTAAGATTCAATAAATTTTCTGCAAAATAGTAGGTTAGGCAATTTTACATTTAACTAGCTCAGTTTAGAATGACTAAAGAAAATTTTCTCTCAGGGGCAGAAAATATAAATAAACTCTCCAGTCAACTTGAATGCTCTTTAGTTATTACCAGGTCAGGTAAAGAAAATAAAATGCAAAATAAACCTTATAATATAGTTAATTAAGGATATTAAAGAAAATTTTCAAATTATACAAATATATTTACAAAATTAAATATCTTAAATATTACATAAAATTATGCATGTCATGATCAAACAATAAACATATTATAATTAACATCGAATACAAATTTATATTTTTAAAATAAATATAATTATCATTTTCTTTATTTGTCAAAAATACATGTAAACAATCAATATTTAAACGAAATATTTTATTGTATGTTGTGAGTTGTACTGGAATATAAATTAATTACAAAAAGAAATTATGTAGCCTCTCGTTTGCAAGTATATAAACATTAAGGTAATGGTTCTGCCCTAATTAGTTCTGCCTGGCGCCTTTGCTCGCTCCCAAGACAGTACCAACAGATATCAAACCCACACTGGTAGGTACCCCAAAGTTCCACCCTACGAGTATTCTTTTCAACTCGTTGGACACAACCCTAACATTCACTACTATGTGCTCACCCCTTAAGGCATATATATAAATTTTGAGTTTAATTAAAAAGTGTCTTTGTGCATTTAATTAATTAACTCAGCCCTAATTAGTTCTGCTTGGCGCCTTTGCTTACTCCCAAAACAGTACCACCAAGACCAATTCGTGCTTTAAGGATTCACCAAGGCTCCATGCTATGAATTGAACATCTACTAAATTCATTGCACACATCCCCGATCCATTACCCAACACGTCAATATCAAATACACAAACACGATAAAGTATAATTAATATAAAGAAAAAATAACATTTTACCTCGTTCTAGGATTCCAGTATAAAACACCACATAAGAAATTTGTACAACACTATATACACATTTATAATTAACATTAATAAACCACCTTAATTCTTCATATAATCTCTCAAATTCATCTATCACAAAATAAATTTTTTACACAGTCTAAATATCCTACAGGTACATAAAACAAAAAAAAATCATCAAACTATGAATCTTCTAATCTTGTAAATAAAATAATAAAGAAACTTTAATTAAAACGTAGAGTGTTATATTTACTTAAAAAAATATTAGTATTAGGCTATTTAATTTTAATCGTTACAAACACTAAAATGCTTTACCATAACACACGGTATAATAACCCTGCATATAAAAATAAAACATTCTAGTAAAAAAAAATATATTCAAATTCCTAATTAAATAAAACTGTTCCAAACATAAATAATTATTTCCGAAAAATAATTACAAGTCCCAATGTAAACCAAACTCCGGATAAAATGATATCTAATTCATAAAATTATTCAAACTTCCGATTCATGAATAAACTTCTAAGTTAAAATAACATTTTTATTTTAAGAGGAAGAAGAGGTTTCCACCTACTTCTTGTTTTTCTTTTGAGAGAGCTGATTTTCACCAAGCATCTCACGATTTCTGATCGTGTGTCGACTTATATGGGTATTTTTCTTCACAAAAACGTACGGTTATCTTCGGTACGATTCCGATACCACCTCCAGAAATACATAGCTGCAGTGCTGCACCACCCGGGAAAACAGCGCATTACTAAGCTTTCAAAAAGGTAAACAAATATGTAAATATCAACTTATTTACACATTCATGACTTATCCAATGCATCTTGCGAAGAATATTGTTTTCGCCGAGCCAATCTGTCAATTTCTCCCGGTCACAGTATTTTTCGTGCGGGACACACTTTCTTGTTATCATTCACATAATATTTTATGCTTATTCTAATATTATTTTACGTAAATGAAAATTAAATTTGCCAAAATATTAACTTAATAAATATCTATATACACATCATGATGAAATAAATAAAACAATAATTAATTAAATTAAATCTTGAAGTGATCTTGATTATGCCTATTTATAATTTACCACCAAACTCAAGATAACTGCAATATGTTAGAATCAACCTCAAGCCGAAGTTCTGCAATATAAAACTGTTTTACAACTTAACTTTGACCTGAATTATACAACTAACTATAAAAATAGAATGAAATACATACACTGGCGGTGATAGTATTCCTAAATTCGTATGTATCCGGTGATTGTACGGATTCATTTATAATACCTTACAATAGCAATAGCAAAAGCTCCACTGTACGTATAACCTGAAACGAATACGCACGAACACAGCATCAATACACTATCAATATAACACCTTTACGAAAAGACGAGGTAGTGTAAGTAATCTCATATGACAGACAATTATATTTGCTGTAGATGTTAATCGTATCTATATTTTGATGAAATATAATAGAACTAATTAATCTCTTTCTTGACATTGCCAACCATACACTGTGTTGAAGAAGATATAATTTAGTAGGTATCTACAAATACATGAAAATTGTTTGTAGACCATATTCTGTCACTGTGAGTTTAAGTACTCATTAAGATGAATCACTAACACATCTTTTAAAAATTAATTGAACCAATGACAATGTAGTATTAGAAGAGGAAAACCAGCAGATCAAAATAATAATAAAATCCTTTATTTCCATTTCTACACAATGACAAAAAAATAAACAATGGATATACGAATTACATAACACTACATGAAAAAACGAAACTGTCAAGCAAAGTTTGGCTTTTGGAAAGGTTTAAGAATGGCAGTCATTCTTCTTCAATGATTCTAACAAGAAAAACATTGTAGCGAATAATTCCATCAAGTCTAGAGACCAAAAAGATCTGGATCTCAATTCTTCGTGAGGGCATACCTAGACAAATCATCTAATACTATACCGCCGAGAACAGATTGAGATCAAGTATGACATTATTTGTCACTTTGATGTTGTCTATAAGTCATTTTAATACATCACAAGTTTTAATATCTTTTTTTTTTGGAAGAAAGAGCCCTTCACAAGGAAAGTCTACTACAAAATAAGATTTGATGATTTAATAATGAAACTACTGGTTGATGATATATTTTTGTGTTTATTTTTATTACTATGTTCAATCTGTTAAAAATATGACATTTGTAATTGCATTTTATTATATCAGATATTTTTTCCGTGTTTCTGTTGATGAAGGTTCCGACGAAGGACTTACGAGGTTGGAAGACTTTTATAATAATAATAAAAATAATGATGCATCTATTCACTGTTTTCTTTTGGTATAATTTTACTTTCTTATACGTAGTATAAGGAAGTATTGTGATGATGAAAATTTTCGACCTCGAGATTTTTGCAGATGTCCACGTTTTGAGGTCCCCTGATACCAAAAAAGTGGTTTTTAAAAAATGTCTGTGTGTCTGTGTGTGTGTGTGTGTCTCTCTCTCTGTGTGTGTGTGACCACGATAGCGGTCAAACCGCTGTAGATATCAATTCCAACTTTTGTATTTACGAATATAATCTCCCTCTTGAGAACTGATTAGATTTTGAGCAAAATCGCCAGACCGGAAGTAGTAGTTTACTTCAGTGAAAAAATCGAATTTCGCAAATATTTCGTCAATTACTAAGTTTAAACAAATTTATAAAGGATTCAAATGTACTCAAAATTAAATTTGAGAAAAATTGTATTAACAAAGTTTTTCGAAATTCCTACCGGAAGTAGGTCTTTTACTCTTATCGAAAATCAGTTATTTGCGAATATCTCGCAAGTCATGCTTTCTAGGCAGGTACATTACGAGTATAAAATTATTTAGAATGTACTTTTAAATATCTTTTGTATAAAAAAAATTTCAAAATTCAGACCGGAAGTATCACTTTTACTCTTATCGAATAGCGATTTTTTGCAAATATGTCGTAAATTATGCATTCTATATATATTTATGAAGAGTACAAAAGTATTTAGAGTTAGATTTGGAATATTTTTTGTATAAATGAAATTTCAAGATTCGGACCGGAAGTAACACTTTCATACGTATAAGAAAGTCGTGTGGTGGCCACACCTCATTTTTTTCATTAGGTTCAAGTTCTTCATGCAACATGTATTCATTTTCACACAGAGAGGGAATGAACACGAGTATTCGCAAATGCCGCAAACGGATTTTTACCTTATCTGTAACCTGACACATGTATTGATTTGTAAAAGTACCATCCAGCAAAATAGAACCGTTTGTATGCTGGTCTAAGCGGCCATTTAAAAGAGACCTATCGATGTCTGGTCTTTGTACACAGAGGAAAACATTGTTTGTAAAGGAGTTTCAGACTTAAAATGCCATAAATATCGGCGGTGGTTTAAAAACAAAAGCCGGCAAGGAAATGTAAAAGCGTTCGAAAAAAACGCACAACACATTCTAAGATCCGCCACTTCGGGAACATTACGCGGACGTATGAGAATATCTATTTCAATTAGAAGACGATACCATTTATGTACAGTGTCGGGAGGTATAACGTTTAAACTAAACTGACTGTTTGTATTCTGTACGTAATGATAGTGATAATGGATGTGCATTTAAAATGTTGATTTGCAACTGATTCCCTCTGGTTTCCTGTTGCAATTAAGATAGCTATAAATAACTTTCCGGGAAAATAAAAACCGTATATTAGATAGAAGAGAAAAGCTGAAAGAAATATAGATATACAAAATAATTATAAACTAGACTGTGCTTTCTCCATGTGTTCACTACATATATTTCCTCAACGTAAAATTTTAATAATACCCATGCATATTGTGAAAAAATGCCGTTGCATATAATACTCGTCGTCATGCATAAATGAACCCCAGTATTACTATACGTAACAGAAATAATGAGTAGGACAGGAAGGTTAAAGAAGATCTAAGTAGGTATATTGAAAAGAAAAGTTATGCGTACAATATTATAACCAGTTAGAAAGACGGAGGAGGAATATAGAATTAGAGCATATGATGAAATTGTATTGATGAAATGGCTAGGTCAACGATCCTCATCTTATACAGATTTTGCCTGCACATTTGAAATTATTAGGCGTGGCATTCTGCTGAGGAAACTTGATACATTGGGATTTCATGATAATCTGGTTAGTTTCCTGACACAATATTTTCGAGAACGGATCAATTAGGGTTATTTTTTTAAACCTTGACATAGCCTAACTTTTTTATTTGAAAAGATAGACCTATGGTTCCTGAAGCAAAATTTTAGGTATTTGTCCAAATAACAAAAATGTGTGGAAAAAATAAACGTGTTGTTGCCAGATTGGGCGCTATTTCAGAAAAACATATTTTCTTAAATGGCAACACCACATTTTTGTGACAATTTCTCATACATCTTGAGATTCAAGACAAAACAAATAGGATGCAAATTTTTGATTAGAGTGGCGGTTTACGAGCTAATAGTGCCTAAACTTTAATACTTTTTTCAACATTAAAGGAATAACAAGGAGGCTATGTTTGTCCCTGCTGTCATAACATGATAATGAGTTCTGTGTAATCTTAAATTAAAATGGGTCGTATTACCCCTCAAGAAAAAATTGAATTAATTTTTTTGCATGCAGGTGGTTTAAGTTTGGGAAAATATGCACTGAATTCCATGTTAGACATCCCAACAAACCTCGTCCTAGTCCAGAATTTTAAAGATAAAATTTGGTTATGTTAAAAGTTACAGGAAGTGTGCGCCCAACGATTCGACAAAGAAGTAAAAATACTGCGGTACAAGAAAATATTCATTTGGAAAGTGTTGAAAACCTAAATCGCGCAAGCAGTGGGCTGCCCTCAGACAACAGTTTGGACAACCATAAATTCAAATAAATTCCATCCCTATAAAATGATGAGTGTACAACTTCATGACGATAATTGTGATCGGCGACTGGAATTTTGCGATTGGTTTTTGGAGAAAAAGCGGCTACAGTCACATTTTCAAAATTATATTTTATTTAGCGATGAGGCTTCCTTTTATTTAAACGGCTTGGTAAACCGGCAAAATTACAAATATTGGTCTGTTAATAATCCTTGTTGGGCTGAAGATAGGCGGGGACAATCCTAAAGTTAATTTTTTGTGTGGCATATTTAAGAACAGAGTGATAGGTCCTGTTTTCATAGAAGGGAATTTAAATGTCCACCGTGACTCCGTCTGCACATAGTGATTCTTTTCTTAAATGTTATTTTTTAATTCATCAATTGTCTATGGATTATTTGTGTATACTTGATCCTTAAGGAAACCCCAAAGAGAAAAGTTTAGCGATGTTAAGTCGCAGGATCTTGCATGCCAATCCACGTCACCATTATGAGAAATCACACGACCAGGGAATTTCTCCTGCAGTAAATTTAGAGTCTCCCTGGCAGTGTGGCAAGTGGCCCCATCTTGTTGAAGAAAAAGATTGTTGAGGTCCATATCTTCCAAACGAGGCCATAGAAAGTTATTCAACATCTGTCGATACCCCTCCCCGTTGACAGTTACTGCTTCTCCATTCTCATTTTCAAAAAAGTGAGGTCCAAGAACACCGTTGGTCGAGAAACCACACCATACGGTGACACGTAGTGGGTGCATGGGGTTTTCAATAATCTCTCGAGGATATTGGAGCCCCCAAATGCGGCAGTTTTGTTTATTTACGTAACCCCCTAGGTAAAAATGGGCTTCGTCACAGATACGGCGGTGTTGATGGTCCCAGGGCTTCAATTCTTGTGTTAACTGCATTTTGTATGCTTGTAGCCGTAGGTCTTTCGTTAAAATTCGTTGCAGAGATGATCTTGAGATGGCCAATTGCTGTGACCGGCGACGAATTGAAGTTTTTGGACTTTCTGTTACACTTTGATTCACCCTAACGATATTTTCAACTGACCGAACATTACGATGTCGTAGCGGTGTCTTTACATCGAGAACAGAGCCAGTTAATTTCAAATTTTGCAATCAAGATGGTGCACCAGCACCATCTTGCTGAAAATACTGGGGTGGTCCTCATTTTAGTTTAGAAGTTAGAGCATATCTTGATGAGCTGCTACCTGACCGTTGGATTGGAAGAAGAGGACCTGTAGAGCGGCCGCCCAGATCTCCCGATCTCTAAAACTAGCCATACAGCGGGAAATTCAAAACATAACCCCTCAAATGTTACATAATGTTAATAGAAATTTTGTTGAACGTATTTGCTGCTGCAGAACCCAACAAGGAAATCAGTTCGAACATTCTTTTAAAAAATAAACGTTATTTAATTAATTTTTGTTACTATTGCTATTCTTTTAATGTTGGAAAATAAATTAAGTTTAGGCACTATTAGCTCGTAAACCGACACTCTAATCAAAAACTTGCACACTTTTTGTTTTGTCTTGAATCTCAAGGTGTATTAGAAATTGTTAAAAAAATGCAGTGTTGCCGTTTATGAAAATATGTTTCTTTGAAATAGCTCCCAATCTGGCAACAACGCGTTCATTTTTTCCATACATTTTTCTTACTTGGACTAATTCCTAAAACTTTGCTTCAGGAACCATAGGTCTATCTTTTTAAATAAAAAGTTAGCCTATGTCAAGATTTAAAAAAATAACCCTGTATATGTACTACAATGGATTCAAATCTACTGGATTTGCTGCCACGTCAAGGGTTCCACAGCTGCACACTGCTTTTTAAACTATTTATTAAAGATCCTTCCGAGTCGCTTTCTTATAATGCGCTGGCGTACGCTGACGACTTGAAAATCTATCGTCGTATTGATACTATAGCAGATGTTCTGTCTACAGTGGGGTTTAGATACTCTTTATGAATGGTGTCAGCACAATGATCTGACAATATCAATAAATCTCATATTATGAGATATTCTAGAAGGATGGAACTCATTGACTTCGATTATAGCATTGGGGACAGGTATTAGCCTGAGTGCAGGAGGTTAGCGACTTAGGAGTGCTATTTGATCGACATTTATCCTTCGCTAAACATATTACTGATGTATGCACTTCTATCTCTGGTATAATTGGTTTTATTCTTAGAAATAGCAGGCATTTTGCTAATGCAGCCACTATTGAACTTCTTTATTTTTCGCTCGTGCGTAGTAAGCTCGAGTACGCTGCTGTGGTTTGTCATCCAATCTATTCTGCTATAAATTGAAACTGAAGAGCGTCCATAGATGATTTCTAAAGTTCTTGAGCTTTAATTCCAGTAGAGTTTCTCCCTGTAGAAACACTGACCATGCTAATGCCAGCTTTTTACATGGGTTCGTGTATAACAGAATTGACTGTCCCTATCTGTATGGGTTTGATTCAGTTCAACGTGTCACGACTTTCTGCCAGAAGTCATGTTACGTTTTTTACTTCCATATGCAGGACAAATGTCACTACATCAAATTTGCCGTAATGAAACAAGTATTTTAATGTTATTTTTTGGAGCTCTAACTTAAATGATTGATTTACTAGGTAGGCGCCATAAATTCTCGGACTGTTATGCAAAAAAGAAACTTGGCACAATATAAGAATTTTTATTTTTCAATGTAAGCTCCCCTAACTTCTATATACTCGTATTTAGTACGACGATTAATTAATAATTCGATACCCTTGTACAAATAATCTGAAGTTTTTCCATCAAAATGTTCTATAACAGCTGCTGGCAACTCACTGCCGTCCTTAAAACTACGTCCACTAAGCTCTAAGTGGATTAAAATCTAAAATAAATTAGAAAACAAACAAAAAATCACAAAGAGCCATATCCGAACTATACGGTGAATGTTCCAAGTCTTGAAAGCCGCATTCGCGAATGGCAGCTTGTGAAATGGCGGCAGTATGGACGGCAGCATTGTTGTGCAATAATCGCACATCTTTTGTCAATTTTCTACAACGTTTTGCACGAATACTGTCTCTTAATTTATGCAATAAAGACGCACACTTGTATTGCGCTCTTTAAAGTCAATTAGCAAAATGCCCTCACAATCCCAGAATATTGTGTCCATCACCTTTTTCGTTGATTGAACGACATTCGCCTTTCTGGGACGAGGTTCATCAGGTCGCCGCCATTCCATGGACACCCTTTTCGATAGAGGATCGTGAAACAGACCCATTGTTTCATCCCCTGTGACAACGGACTCTAAAATCGGTTTTGAGTCGTCTCCACACATGTTTAGAAACGAGTGCGCACATTCGACTCGACGTTTACGTTGGAGAGCATAGAGAAGTCGCGGTACGCATTTAGCACTAATTTTATTCATACCTAAATGGTCATGGAGAATTCGGCAAACACTTATTTCGGAAATGTTTGTTATCACTGCTAATTCCTCACTTTCAAACGGCGATCTTCTAGTACTAAATAATTGAAATTTGTTGAGGCGTTATCACTTCAATTGGTCGACCCGACCGATTAGCATCTTCCAGGGATTCTTGTCCCAAACGGAAACATTTTGTTCACTTTTTACAGTTGCATACGAAGGAGATGAATCCCGTAAATGCCGTCTAAACATTGTTTAATGTGATAAGATGTATACCCTTCTTTTGATAAAAATTTAATGACCGCGCGGTACTCAATTTTCTTTACTACAGATATTTTCATGCGCTAGTCACGTTGGACGGCTGGTTACAAAAAACTACTAGGCTTCGAACCGTCATATTTATAGTATACACCTCGCGTATGTGCATGCATGACGTGACGGAGTTTGAACACGTTTGAACCTGTATAAGTCTGTCAGGCCGAGAATTTATGACCTACCTCGTATGTGTAATTTATTGTATTATATTATTTCTTATTCGCACTTCTGTTGTAAATTGAAGTGATCCCGTTGTTGTTTTTTTACTGTTGGGAACATAATAAAGTATTATTATTATTATCAGGCCAGAACATGGTATTTACAAGATATGCGTGTTTAGAAAATTGCAGTCTAATTGGAGTGTGTGAAGTTAGCCCCCCTTTTTTCGAATATCGGAAATCTGACGGTTGTTCCAGGTTGTTCTAGGTTTGTTCTAAATTGTTCCAAAGTATTTCAAAAAAAAAAGTCAAAATTGGCCGAGATAATTGAAAAAACGGCTTTTTCACCCAGCCCCCCTTTTTTCGAAAATTGAAATTCTGAAGGTTGTTCCAGGTTGTTCTAGTTATTCTAAACATTGTTTCAAAGAATCTCGAAAAAAAAATCAAAATTGGCCGAGATAATCGGAAAAAACGAGTTTTTGCCAGACCCCTTTTCTTGAAAATTGTAATTCTGATGATTGTTCTAGGTTGCTCTAGGTTTGTTCTAAATTGTTCCAAAGTATTTCATAGAAAAAATCAAAATCAGACGAGAAAATGGGAAAAACCCAAAGCCAAAAGTATGAAGTCGGACCCAGTTTTTGCAAAAATTAACATTTTGACGGTTGTTCTAGGTTGTTCTAGGTTTGTTCTAAACATTGTTCGAATACGTCAAAACCGTATCTCTTATAGGTATATCAAAAGATATGGCAAAAAAACCAAATCCAAAAGTGTGAAGTTAGCCCCCCTTTTATCGAAAATCTAACTTCTGACGGTTGTTCCAGGTTGCTCTAAGTGTGTTCTCAATAATAATTGTTCCAAAGTATTTCAAAAAATAAATCATAATTGGCCGAAAAAACGGCAAAAAACTTTTTTTTTCTGGCGGCCCATTTTTCGAAAATCGAAATTCTGACGGTTGTTCTGGGTTGTTCTAAGTTTGTTTTAAATTGTTCCAAAGGATTTCAAAGAAAAAATCATAATTGGCCGAGATAATAGAAAAAAACGATTTTCCCACGGACCCCCTTTTTGCGAAAATTCAAATTCTGAGGGTTGTTCCAGGTTGTCCTAGATTTGTTCTAAACATTATTCTTATACATCAGAACCGTATCTCTTATATTTCAAAAGATATTGCAAAAAAACGTTTTTAAAAAAGTGTGAAGTTAGCCCCCCTTTTTTCGATAATCTAACTTCTGACGGTTGTTCCAGGTTGCTCTAGGTGTGTTCTCAATTGTTCCAATGTATTTCAAAAAATGAATCATAATTGGCCGAAAAAATGGCAAAAAACTTTTTTTTCCTGGCGGCCCATTTTTCGAAAATCGAAATTCTGACGATTGTTCTGGGTTGTTCTAAGTTTGTTTTAAATTGTTCCAAAGGATTTCAAAGAAAAAATCATAATTGGCCGAGATAATAGAAAAAAACGATTTTCCCACGGACCCCTTTTTGCGAAAATTCAAATTCTGAGGGTTGATCCAGGTTGTTCTAGATTTGTTCTAAACATTATTATTATACATCAGAACCGTATCTCTTATATTTCGAAAGATATTGCAAAAAACGTTTTTAAAAAAGTGTGAAGTTAGCCCCCCTTTTTTCGAAAATCTAACTTCTGACGGTTGTTCTAGGTTGCTCTAGGTGTGTTCTCAATTGTTCCAAAGTATTTCAAAAAATAAATCATAATTGGCCGAAAAAACGGCAAAAATTTTTTTTTTTCTGGCGGCCCATTTTTCGAAAATCGAAATTCTGACGATTGTTCTGGGTTGCTCTAAGTTTGTTTTAAATTGTTCCAAAGGATTTCAAAGAAAAAATCATAATTGGCCGAGATAATAGAAAAAAACGATTTTCCCACGGACCCCCTTTTTGCGAAAATTCAAATTCTGAGGGTTGTTCCAGATTATTCTAGATTTGTTCTAAACATTATTCTTATACATCAGAACCGTATCTCTTATATTTCAAAAGATATTGCAAAAAACTTTTTTCAAAAAGTGTGAAGTTACCCCCCCCCTGGCGGTTTTTCCAGGTTGCTCTAAGTGTGTTCTCAATTGTTCCAAAGTATTTCAAAAAATAAATCATAATTGGCGGAGATAATAGGAAAAAACGATTTTACAATGGGCGGAATGCACTTTCCGAACATTACTGTGTTGAAGGAAGTTTTTGTATGATGCAGTTCTATTTAAAGAAATAAACATCTAATATAGCAATAAATATATATTTTCGCAAGAAATATAATGTTCATTTATTACAAAACGATATTGTTACCAAATGCTGATGAACTATTTCAAAGAAAAAATCAAAACCTGGTATGAAAAAACGATATTTTTCCCCAGTCCCTATTTCTTAAAAATCGAAATTCTTACAGTTTCAAAGTATTTCAAAAAAAAAGCGCTGGATATGGGTACCCAACTAAAATCAAACAAAATGGGGAAGTCTATCAGGCTCCCTTTGTTATTTTATTTTGTCTAATAATAATAAAAATAAAATACTGATTTTGAAGTTTGAAAATTTTAATTATAGTAAACCACTACAACGTTATTTTGTCTAGCCGTGGTCTGGCCACTTTTTTTCATGGTTTTTGCTCCGGGAATGCAAGCACGTGTAGACATTCCTATCAAGTATGCTTATTTTTTGTAGCCCCTCTTCGTAAACATGTTGAAATATGCTGTCTAATTTTCTCACTAAAACGATTGAAAGGCTACTATTACTTTATTTGGAAAAAATATTATATAGGTACCTATTTAGATAATATAAGATAGTATATCCGTCAAAGAGTAGCCGATTTGGGAAAGGCTACTGTTTTACAATACCAAATTGATAAAAAAAAAAATTATTTATGTCAATGTTATCAAATAATATAATAATATCAATAAATAAATTTTACAGAAAAAATATATATTTTAGATTTTAGGGATAAACTAAAGCATGAACTCTAATAAAAATAAACAAAGAAACATCAACCTAGCAGCTCATGAGAAAAACACTAATCTTTTTATGAGCAAGGTATAATCATTCTCAATATGTTTATGAGGTAGTTTTTAATCTACATTAATAATGTAACTAACGTCACTGTTCTAATATTATTTTATGTTAGGAGCATCAGCATTTAGTAACAATATTGTTTTCAAACAAATGAATTATATTACTTGGGAAAATATATGTATATTTACTGCTTGTATAGATGTTTATTCAGAATCACAAATGAGTATTATTATTCATTTTAAAATATAGATAATAGGTAAAATCGATTTACCTATTATCTTGGGCAATTTCGATTTTTTCTTTGTAATCCTTTGGAACAATTTAGAACAACCGTCAAAATTTCGATTTTCGAAAAAAGGGGCGCCAGAAAAAAATTGTTTTTTGCCGTTTTTTCGGCCAATTATGATTTATTTTTTGAAATACTTTGGAACAATTGAGAACACACTTAGAGCAACCTGGAACAACCGTCAGAAGTTAGATTTTCGAAAAAAGGGGGGTAACTTCACACTTTTTGAAAAAAGTTTTTTGCAATATCTTTTGAAATATAACAGATACGGTTCTGATGTATAAGAATAATGTTTAGAACAAATCTAGAACAACCTGGAACAACCCTCAGAATTTCAATTTTCGCAAAGAGGGGGTCCATGGGAAAATCGTTTTTTTCTATTATCTCGGCCAATTATGATTTTTTCTTTGAAATCCTTTGGAACAATTTAAAACGAACTTAGAACAACCTAGAACAGCCGTCAGAATTTCGATTTTCGAAAAAAGGGCCGCCAGAAAAAAAAAGTTTTTTGCCGTTTTTTCGGCCAATTATGATTTATTTTTTGAAATACTTTGGAACAATTGAGAACACACCTAGAGCAACCTGGAACAACCGTCAGAAGTTAGATTTTCGAAAAAAGGGGGGCTAACTTCACACTTTTTTAAAAACGTTTTTTTGCAATATCATTTGAAATATAAGAGATACGGTTCTGATGTATAAGAATAATGTTTAGAACAAATCCAGAACAACCTGGAACAACCCTCAGAATTTCAATTTTCGCAAAGAGGGGGTCCGTGGGAAAATCGTTTTTCTCTATTATCTCGGCCAATTATGATTTTTTCTTTGAAATCCTTTGGAACAATTTAAAACGAACTTAGAACAACCTACAACAACTGTCAGAATTTCGATTTTCGAAAAAAGGGCCGCCAGAAAAAAAAAGTTTTTTGCCGTTTTTTCGGCCAATTATGATTTATTTTTTGAAATACTTTGGAACAATTGAGAACACACCTAGAGCAACCTGGAACAATCGTCAGAAGTTAGATTTTCGAAAAAAGGGGGGCTAACTTCACACTTTTTTAAAAACGTTTTTTTGCAATATCTTTTGAAATATAAGAGATACGGTTCTGATGTATAAGAATAATGTTTAGAACAAATCTAGGACAACCTGGAACAACCCTCAGAATTTGAATTTTCGCAAAAAGGGGGTCCGTGGGAAAATCGTTTTTTTCTATTATCTCGGCCAATTATGATTTTTTCTTTGAAATCCTTTGGAACAATTTAAAACAAACTTAGAACAACCGTCAGAATTTCGATTTTCGAAAAAAGGGCCGCCAGAAAAAAAAGTTTTTTGCCGTTTTTTCGGCCAATTATGATTTATTTTTTGAAATACTTTGGAACAATTGAGAACACACTTAGAGCAACCTGGAACAACCGTCAGAAGTTAGATTTTCGATAAAAGGGGGGCTAACTTCACACTTTTGGATTTGGTTTTTTTGCCATATCTTTTGATATATAAGAGATACGGTTTTGACGTATTCGAACAATGCTTAGAACAAACCTAGAACAACCTAGAACAACCGTCAAAATTTTAATTTTTGCAAAAACTGGGTCCGACTTCATACTTTTGGCTTTGGTTTTTTCCCATTTTCTCGTCTGATTTTGATTTTTTCTATGAAATACTTTGGAACAATTTAGAACAAACCTAGAGCAACCTAGAACAATCATCAGAATTACAATTTTCAAGAAAAGGGGGGCTGGCAAAAACTCGTTTTTTCCGATTATCTCGGCCAATTTTGATTTTTTTTTCGAGATTCTTTGGAACAATGTTTAGAACAACTAGAACAACCTGGAACAACCTTCAGAATTTCAATTTTCGAAAAAAGGGGGGCTGGGTGAAAAAGTCGTTTTTTTCAATTATCTCGGCCAATTTTGACTTTTTTTTTGAAATACTTTGGAACAATTTAGAACAAACCTAGAACAACCTGGAACAACCGTCAGATTTCCGATATTCGAAAAAAGGGGGGCTAACTTCACACACTCGTCTAATTGTTCAAAATCAATTATGCAAATCAAGAAAAATGAAGGCTTTCCTTTATTTGCTAATCGGAGACTGGGCTATCTAGTCAATATACGTTACGATGTAATTCATAAGATACTGAACAAGTTTAATTAATTAATTAAGAAGACGTTCTTGAGATATTTTTCCCTAGACATTGGTTTGTTCTTCTTTGTATCCACCAAAGAATTACGCATGTGCAACCCAACATCTATATTTGTTTATAATTAATTATTATAATACATTGGCGTTTGGCTACTACTTATTATTATTGACAAGAAACAATGGAAGTATAGCAACTGTATTTATCTATAGATTTTACAAAATTTTAAAATAATTTAAACATAATAATACGGAATCCATCAGATAAACAGTACCGAAACTTAGGGTGCTATGGAATTGCTTACGTAATATGCATTTGTCATTATTGACTTAATTGTCATTAGTTTTTATATTAATGTTACGCTGCAGTTGTATTTGAATTGAAAATGGTTCTAACGACAGCAGAAAATGCTTTTTTGGTAGAATAATATATTAGCTCATACGGAAATGTTTTGCTGTAAAAGTCCAAATATACTGCAAGTGTCAGTAAGATATCGACAACAGTTTAATAAGGTAGTCCCACTAAAGTGTAATATTCGTAGGTGTTGAGACATTTTGTCGCACTGGTAGTGTATTGTGTCAACGCAAAGGTTCTTCAGGTTGTCGAAAAGCAGTGTGTACCAAGGAAAACACAGGACGTGTTTTCGACCGAGTTGTGCATTCACCCCAAACAAGCCTTGCAAGAACTGCATGGAAACTCAACTTCAGTGAAACATCTGCACGTCGGATTTTCAAACGCTGCGGATAAACGTGGAAAGAAAATTTACTGTGGTCACATATTGAACTCAATTTACGGGGATTCCGCTAAGATAAACGGAAACTATATGTTTGGTTTTCGTTTATTTTAGCGGCTATATTAATCGACAAACAACTCGATTTCTTGAATTTGAACGTCCTAATGTAACACTCCATAGTGTCCCAGTTATCATTTGGTGCATGGTTTCTGGTCATGGAATAATTGGTCTATATTTCGTTGAAGACAATAATCAGAATCCACTTTCTGTCAGCCAACAGCGTTACAGAGGGAACATTGTTGTAGCTTTTGTGAAGATTTAGAGAACTATTGCTTTGCGCGAAATCTACGGGTGCGTTCAAAAAGATGGTGCAACGGGCTATAGAGCTGCGCTCACCCTAAGCTTACTCCATAAGCATTTCGATAATAGGATCTGACGCCACCTGATGCATACATTTGAGGTATGATGAAAAACAAAATATTTTGCTCAAAAAATCCGCCGGTCAACCACTTTTTGTATATATGTTTAGCGACCTACAACATTGATGTGAAACTTGTTTGCCTCGTAATGGTGAACATTTAAATTACAGAGACTAAAAAATAAATATAATTTTTATTTTCGGTACTGATGGATACACTATTATATTATCTCGAATATGATTAATTTATTCTTCGCTGCCTCCTCTGCTTCATCATCAGCCGTCGTGTCATTGGCAATTAATAATATAGTTTCTGGTGTTGCTCTGGAATAGTTCAGTCTGCGCATAGCTCCTTTAAATGTTTTAATTGGAAGTGGGCCGTCATAATACAGCTTTCAATAACAGTTTACCAAAATTCTCTGGACTAGCAGATTTTCTTGTCTTTTGAAAACCTTTTCACTAACTACCTGAAACGCTTCAATATCATTTTCTTCCATATCATACTTAAATAATTCAAAACTATTTTTGAATAAGAACATTTTATTTATTTACTTACTGTTTTTATTTGTATCAATTTTTTGCCGTATGTACGAAAAAATGAAGAACTTTAAAAGATCCATTTCAATGACATTAGATTTTCGTGGCCATTTAGACCGCGGTATGCCAACCTGATGGGTGAAAGATAATATGCTTTACTTTGGTGTTAATATGGGCTTGCACAGAGTCCCATTCCACTTCCGAATGACCTACCTGAAAGAAATATTGCATAATTTCCAAAATATCAAAATTAATAACAACGAATTAACACTTGGTACGAACGTTTATGTTACGGTGTATAACTACTACATGTGTCAGGAAAGAAGGATTGTGGTATTCCTTTTGCGGAATTTGTAGATAGTTTTATAAGCAGGAGGCCATCTCAAGGAAATCTGTTTTGGCCATTGCACATTAAACATAACACATCTCTTGTAGCAACATGAAAGACAGTAACGTTATATACCACATAGACTAAACTTTTACTTATAATACATCAAATAATTGATGATATCAAGTGTAAGGGTGGTGATAATTTTATGGAATAAATACCAAAATCATGAAGTATGTTTCTAATGAGCTCAGTGAGCCTTTGACAAAGATAATTAATGCCTGCATTGTGGTAAGCTATTTCTTAGACCGCTTACAGCATGCAAAAGTGACACCGATTTACAAAGAAAACGAAACCAACAATTGCAAAAACTATAGGCCAGTAAGTACCCATTATATCTAAAGTCTTCGAACAAGCCATTCTATCAAGGCTATCTTACTTTTCCAAAAAACGGGCTTCTAACGACATCTCAACATCCGTACCATAAGAATAAATCAACAACGACTACGTTAATAAGTATATTGAACTATATAAGCGATGCCCTGGATAAAAGAAGACAGCAAGCTTAAATCTATTGGACTTAAGCAAGGAATTTGAACGCTGGTCCACGCTATACTGGTACACAAATTAGAACACATGGAAATAACACCTAGAATTAGTTAGATCAAATAGGAAGCAAACGGTTCAATGGAAATCTAATAAATCGCAAGTAAGGTTTACCACCAATTTTGTACCACAAGGGTCGATTATGGGTCCACAGCTGTTTATTGTATATGTCAACGATCTTCCGGCGGTCTTGCTCCAGATCTAAATATGCCAATATGCTAATGATAGCACCATCATTACCAAAATAGTGATGAGTGATGAGGAACAACTGAAAATACAATCCGATGATGCAATTGAAAGAGCTGAATTGTGGCTCGCAGCCCATAAACTCAAATTAGATGCCGACAAAACACAACAATTATTCTCTAAAACTAAAACAGGCGATGGTACAAGTGTTAGATTTTTGGGTCGACCATGTATACTGGATTAAAGTGGGGAAAGCATATAAATCAATTGGCGTCAGGGATCTATGCCATTAAGAGAATAAAATCGATAGCAATACATCGAGCTGCTGTACTCACCTATCACTCCGTTTTCCATAGCCACCTTTCATATAAAATCCAGTTTTGGGGCACGTCTGGCGCAAAATATTTGTTCTTGAAAATATGGCATATGAACTACTTGTGGTTTAATAATAATAATAATAATAATAATAATAATAATAATATATCTTTATTATCCAACAGAATACTCCATTTACAGGATAACTTTTACAAAATAATTTGGAGCAGCTGCTCTAGACTATTTCGGTGCTCTATATAAAAAAAAAATTAAAGAAAATAACAAATGTGCTGACGAAAACAACAACAAAAAAATATGTCATAAATCAGTCAGAGTCCGTGCAAATTGCAACAAAAATCTAGAAACCCAACCACACAGCTACCTGAACGGATCCGGATAAATGCTCATAATATTTGTAGGTGGTTCTTTAACGAGAATCTTTGTTCTACGTCTAGGTAAAACAAAAGGCTCAGATGACCACGTCGCGTGGTTTGAGGTACAATGAATTGAGTAGGGGGTTTTCAAACAAAAAAATATACTCCTCCTCATTGTGTAATTTGCATATAAGCTAATATAGCTAATGGTTAAAAATTTTCATTATGGACACGTATTTCCTCATGTCGTTCCCTAAGTGTCATCTTGATATAGGAGTTTTATTGAAATCTAATAACAAGTAGAAAAGCAAGCCGTCGTATCTAGTTTTAACAAGAAGCTCCTGGATTTACCAAAGACAACAACCAACATTACCAGATGGCAGACCATGCTGATCTGTGTTAAGTTTCTACTAGTGACAAAATATAGAAATATAAATGTGGGAATGTGTAAATGCATTATTAAATTAAGGATATAATTACTGATAAGAAGTTATTGTAATATAGTAAAAAGTAATTAGTACTTTAATAAAAGTAGAATTCTGGGCAGGATACGTCAAATAAAACACAATTTTTAGCTAAATAACGTTTCGGAATATAATTTATTCCTTCATCAGATATAGAAAAAAATATTAATTTGGGGCAACTGGTAAAGAAACCAATTAACCTACAATTGCCACACTAAAACACATGATTAAAAGCTTTTATATATATTTTATATCTCATATTGTTTCACAATCCTTGTATATGTGTGAAATAATTGAAATCATCATGAATTTTCCACACATTCCTCTTAATGAACTTGTATCGGACGTTATCGAAGTGATTAATCACAATTTCAAATACCAGTGTTTATCCAATACATTACCACGAGTGGACAGGAGAAACAGCGAACATGTTCATTGATTTAATACCATTGGTTCAAAAACAGTGATACATTATGTAACGTGCTATAATCTTACATTAAATTAATTACACTAGAACAAAAACGCTAACTAATAATTAGTACTTGTTTTGAAAATAAAAATATAAATGATTAAATATGAATATTTCTTAATTATGAGAATACTAGATACTAATATGTTATTGCTTGATTCGTCTATCTTCTCCTTGCTGTGTATATTTAATTGCTATACATGCAGTTTTAAACATGAATAACGCATTTTACTTTCTTATACGTAGTATAAGGAAGTATTGTGATGATGAAAATTTTCGACCTCGAGATTTTTGCAGATGTCCACGTTTTGAGGTCCCCTGATACCAAAAAAGTGGTTTTTAAAAAATGTCTGTGTGTGTGTCTGTCTGTCTGTCTGTCTGTGTGTCTGTGTGTGACCACGATAGCGGTCAAACCGCTGGAGATATCAATTCCAAATTTTGTATTTACGTGTATAATCTCCCTCTTGAGATCTGATTAGTTTTTCAGTAAAATCTGTAGACCGGAAGTAGCAGTTTACTTCAGTGAAAAAATCGAATTTTTCCAATATTTCGTGAAATACTAAGTTTATACAAATTTATAAAGAATTCATATGTACTTAAAATTAAAATTGAGAACAATTTTACTTAAAAAATTTTTCGAAATTCCTACCGGAAGTAGGTCTTTTACTCTTATCGAAAATCGGTTTTTTGCGAATATTTCGCAAGTCAAGCTTTTTAGACAGGTACGTTACGTGTATAAAAGTATTTAAAACATATTTTTCAATATCTTTTGTATAAAAAACATTTCAAAATTCGGACCGGAAGTAACACTTTTACTCTTACCGAATAGCGATTTTTGGCAAATATGTCGTAAATTATGCATTCTATATATATTTATTAAGAGTACAAAAGTATTTAGAGTTATATTTGCAATACTTTTTGTATACATGAAATTTCAAAATTCGGACCGGAAGTAGCACCTTTACTCTTAACGAGTAGCACTTTTCTTCGAATATCTTGCAAAGTATGCATTCTATAGCGATTTATTTAGAGAATAATAGTACTTAGAATAGGATTTTGAATAAGTTTTGTATACAAAAATTCTTAATATTGTATAGTTTGAAACGCTCATACGTATAAGAAAGTCGTGTGGTGGCCACACCTCATTTTTTACTTTCTTATACGTAGTATAAGGAAGTATTGTGATGATGAAAATTTTCGACCTCGAGATTTTTGCAGATGTCCACGTTTTGAGGTCCCCTGATACCAAAAAAGTGGTTTTTAAAAAATGTCTGTGTCTGTGTCTGTGTGTCTGTGTGTGACCACGATAGCGGTCAAACCGCTGTAGATATCAATTCCAAATTTTGTATTTACGTGTATAATCTCCCTCTTGAGAACTGATTAGATTTTGAGAAAAATCGGCTGACCGGAAGTAGTAGTTTACTTCAGTGAAAAAATCGGATTTTACAAATATTTCGTCAATTACTAAGTTTAAACAAATTTATAAAGAATTCAAATGTACTCAGAATTAAATTTGAGACAAATTGTCTTAAAAAAGTTTTTTGAAATTCCTACCGGAAGTAGGTCTTTCACTCTTATCAAAAATCAGTTTTTTGCGAATATCTCGCAAGTCATGCTTTCTAGGCAGGTACATTACGAGTATAAAAGTGTTTAAATGATAATTCTAAATATCTTTTGTATAAAAAAAATTTCAAAATTCGGACCGGAAGTACCACTTTTACTCTTACCGAATAGCGATTTTTTGCAAATATGTCGTAAATTATGCATTCTATATATATTTATTAAGAGTACAAAAGTATTTCGAGTTGGATTTGCAATATTTTTGGTATACATGAAATTTCAAAATTCGGACCGGAAGTAGCAGTTTTACTCGTAGCGAGTAGCACTTTTTTTCGAATATCTTGCAAAGTATGCATTCTATAGTGATTTATTAAGAGAATGAAAGTACTTAGAATAGGATTTTGAATGATTTTTGTATAAAAAAATTCTTAAAACTGTATAGTTTGAAACGCTCATACGTATAAGAAAGTCGTGTGGTGGCCACACCTCATTTTTTGTCATTCATTTAGAAACTGGAGTGTAGATATTTTTTAAATAAATGTATGTAGTATTTTTCCCGTTTATTTAACGATGTATTGAATTTATTTCGAATAACAATTCGTATTATTCGTATTTTACATTTTGTGGTGTACTATCGCTTTTATATACATACTTGCACACTTTCCGCTGACTTCAATTCATAAATCAATCAGTTTACACTTTGCGTGAGGGGCAGCACAAAAGTTTCATATCATGTAGCGTGTGGTAGAAGTCAAGGCCAACATAAACTTCGCAGCCGACATTTTATGAATCAGAACACTTGAAAAATGCAGAGTATAACGCTCATTTCGAGTATTACTACTTGCCATTCGGCTCCACAATCAAACCTTGGCCTATTGGAAATTCCCCACGTATGCAATGCAGCTTAACATTTGTCGTGGTCAATTTTCACTCGGTTCAGACGGCTCCAGATATTTCGTCTCTGTTACATGCTCCAGATTGTTAAAATCTAGTTAGATAAGATTTTCATTGAGTGTTTCATTAAATATTGCTCATTTTGCTTTCCATCTCTCTTTCACACTGAAAAAAGCCATCACTTGAAATGCTCCCTAGTTCCATATAGGGTGTCTGGATTGCAGGTTCATAGAAAGTAAGTTATTTAGCACTTTGTCGATAGGAGTTTCATTAGGAAATAGAGAAATATTTACTTTTTTTTGTGGTTTTTACAAAATAATTTTCTTTAATTTCAACCAATATATGAAAATCAATAAATTTACACTTTCCCTGAAGGACAGCAGCGCCAGATTCTAAAACTAAAACTTTAAAAACAGTCAAAAACAGCTAATATTATGCTAGTCTTTAAAAAGTTTTGAATGATAGTTTGTATTGCACACTATAAATTATTCTTAATGCTCGTTTCTGTAAAATGATGGCCGTTGATAAAGTACTTGTTGACCTCCAAGGTGTCCGTTTATAAAACATTTAGGCGTAGGAATTTTCATAATAATAGAAGAAATTTCAAAATTTGGAACGAAAGTAGCATTTTCCCTCATCTAATAACAGTTTTTCTTTTGCATTTTGCCATTCTATTTAGTTTTATTAGGAATGCAAAAGTATTATAAAGCTTGATTCTTAATAATTTTTGTATAATTTTTTTTTTTTAATTCGGACCAGAAGATAGATTTGCTCTTATCGAGTAGCAGTGTTTTGCAAATACGTAGGTCCAAAATTATGCATTCTATACAGTGCTATTAAGACCAGGAGTCGAAAGCGGAGTAATTTTTATATTAAAAAATTCAAAACTTGGACCGTCAGTCACAGTGCTATTCCTAGGTTTATGAAGAAGATACAAATATTGGGAGCTTAATACGAACAAGTTTTTATATAGAAAATTTGGAACGCATATACGTAATATGAAAGTCGTGTGACACCAACAACTCATTTATTACTTTCTTATGCAAAATGTTAGGAAGTATTGTGATGACGAAAATGTTCAACCTGGAGATTTTTGCAGATGTCAATGTTTTAAACTTTCCTGATACCGAAAAAATAGTGTTTGAAAAATCTCTCTCTCTCTCTCTCTCTCTCTCTCTCTCTCTCTCTCTCTCTCTCTCTCTCAAAATTCGGAACGCACACACGTGTAAAACAGTTCCACCTCATTTTTTGTTTTATACCAGAGACCAAATTGCTTTTGTTTGATTGTTACTGTTGTATATGTAATTATAGTCACATTCATGTTTTTTTTTGTGTAATAAATTGTTTATAAAACTTGAGAAATTCTTCAATTATACATAAGTTGAAACTCCAGACGGAATGTTCACTTTAAAAAATGGCGTTGTACGTAATATGAGACTCCATAACTGGTCAAGAGAGTACAATATGTCAGCAAGTGAATTGAAATCATTTTTCTGCAGAGTCCTTTTTAAATATCGTATCAATTTCAGTCACGAATAACAAATAACAACAAATAAGATTATCTGTGGTCATCTTTCGATTACAATAATCTTTTCCTTGACAGTTTAATGGGCCAGTTACAAGTTAAGATCTCACAAACAATGTGCGTATACACATTTACGTTGTTCTTCGAACAGTTGATTGTAAAACAAGATAAGAGACACGTATTTTGCTTCCGAGCTTCTCGAACTCAGGAAAACACTTTGTTAACATATGGTTGTAATTAGTATAATGTATTACATAAACAAAAGCGAAAACGAAACTGTTTTCGACTACGGTATTTATCGATCTTTAAAAATATACACAAATTGATGTTTATTTTTACCGCTGTTTAAAATACTTTTATATCTTTCCGTAATGTTTTCTTGTGATATTTGTATGTATCATAAAGAACATTTTTCTCACTCTCTGTTAATTTCAGTACATTCTAGAAAATATGCTCAAAATACACTAATAACACATTATGCACATCTAATTTCCTTCTAACTTTTGAATAATATAGGAATATCTATCAAAGAATAAAATATCAACATGAGAATCTATTTTAGGAAATCTCTAGTTATATACAAATGTTTTGGAAGTAATTACGATGAAGTCTATATATTCCTTGAATTATTTCTACCTTTGCGTGATGTAAATCCATATTCATATTAAAAATGAAACACAATATGATGTTTCCAAACATCATATTGTGTGTTTTATTGTTAATCTGAAGTCTACATATATGAACAAATTACTTTGTTCCAACGCCTCCGGCAGTAACAGCTGTAAATAACAGGAATTTATTTTTTTAAAGAACATTTAAAGCCACATTAATTCCTCATATATATTGTATCTGAGACGGAATATTATTATATTATAAATACCGTTCAATTATAAGTCCATCAAGATGCTTCGAAAACAAATCCCCATTTAAATTAAAAATATGGCAGTTTAATTCCACAATACATATAAAAAAGTTAGAGCTTTTTGGAACTTAAAATTACCTAGGTAGTAGAAATATTTATGCTTTTTTGATCATTTTGAAAACATGTTTTGTTATGCATCTAATGCTCCCAACAACATTAATTTTACTATAATCAAGAATATAATCAGTGTTTAATAGTATTTATTCAACAGACAATATAATAGTAGATTGTCTTAATCTGATGATGCTAAACCAATACTAAATAATTTTTATTCACTGAAAAAATAATACTGAACATTAGCTGAGTATATTCTTGATTATGAACATAATTTGACATTTGTTGCGACCTGATGGTCTTTGACGGTTCCACAATGATTTAGTCGTAGCTCGTCACTTGTAGCTGCTGAAGGACCAGTATACAGTGGGTATACACCATGTTTTTGACAGTGAGGGAACTACCATAAGCACTTCCTTGTTGTTAAACTAATACCTTTATTTACACTATGCAGATAATTTGAATTGGTTTGATAACGTATGAATAACAATAATAAAATACTGCCGCGACTGCAAGTACAATTGGTTGCTACCGAGTAATGTCGATACTTCGTGAACTAAATAGGCCTTACAATGCTATCGACTGTCTTGTGTAAACTTGAAATTGGTTGTGTTTACTGTTCAACGGACTACATAGTTCTCTTCTTAAAAATATAACATTCCCCCTCTACAAGGTTCAAGAAACAATAAAATAACCTATTATTTCTGCATCACAATACGTTTGGTACTTCCTGCATTCCTTTATTACAAGCGAGAGGGTCTAATTGTACATTGACCGTAATAAAAATAGTGCTTTCAATATCTGTTCAAATATGAAGATTTAATTATTTTATTGTGAGGAAGTCCAGCTATAAAACTATGAAATATCTATTTGGACACCTGACTATGAATAAATTATAAAGATAAACAGATTTAATGATGTTTTGACAATTATCTTCCAATAGTACCTACACAATTTACAATATGATTTGCAGTTTTCTAAATTAATAAACCATAGGGAAAATAATTATTATTAAGATTTGGCTTGGCCTAAACAACATTCTAGTTATAATTTTCGGCTTTTAACATTGATAGTTATTTAAATAGGTACATTTTTAATTTTAAAAATTACTCAGCCATCAGATTCGAACCCAGGTCCTCCCGATCTCTAGCGGTCGCGCTACCATTACGCCACCGCGGGTGTCTGAGTTCGTGTTTTTAAATAGTACTGAATTATATCGCACCAGTGGTACGAGGCAAGCTCAGGCAGTAAGGATTCAAACATGTAGCCGTTTCTTATCTCTATCACTGTAGAATAACAATAAGTTCATTCAAGCATAGGCACATAGCTCAATTTACCTCTTCTAAGCACTTTGCACAAGAGCTAGAATAACGTCTAAATAATTCAACTACTAAATTTTGCATAAAATTTAGCATGTACTTACTTTCTTTATTATACGATACTAAATTTGACAAAAAAAAAGTATACATTTTTTTTTGTAAAATTTAGCCGCGTGTTATAGCAGACTTTAGATGCTTTTGATGGCTCTCACAAGTTTAATTAAGCACATCATTAAACTTACATTACTTCATTTATAATGTTTTATTTACCCGAACGTTGTTCTTTATTACACGAAATGTAAATCCAACTTTTCTCATCATCATCCTTTCCCTTTGCCTCTTGTTAATCTATCTTTGTGTAATGTAATGACTCCACTTATATTTTCTTATACGTAGTATAAGGGTAACAGGTAAAAGAGGAATTTAAAAAAAGGAAAAAAATAATATAAGTATCGATATAGTAATATACTGACAAAAACGCTGAAGACGAAAATTAAATATGAAGAGTTATCATCTACTAAACAATATTAAAATTCAAGGAAAAGCGTAAAAGAAATATTTGTCATAGAAACCCAAAAAATTCAGAAAAATTTAATGATGGATTCAAAATCCATGGAGGAATTAGAATGTGGAAATAAAACAAAGATCTGAAAAAGGTAGAAGCCATGAACTGGTAAAAAGACAAGTGACAGAACCCATTATTATAATTATTATTAATACCATTGTAATTAGTACTATTTATACCTAATGAATAAGTCAATAACTTTAATAGAAATTATTTATTTTGCCTATTCTATTAAAATACGTGTCTGCTTATACGTAATTTAAAATTCTTTAATTTTACGATAACGTTTACAAATCCTTGATTTACAAAATTTATTAAGAATATTAGTTTGTAATATAATTTTATTTGTATTAAATTTAATGCTAGTATTAACGTTACTCTCTATGGCAGATAATAGTTGGTATTACTAATAATTGCAGAGTAGAATAATAATGAAATTTGCGAGAAATATTCGTAGTAATAAAAATAATCGTCAAAAATACATATTTTAAGGAGAAAGACATTTATGTAGAATAGAATGATATGCCGAATAAACCACCAATGAGATTAAACACTCATACCAAATAACATAAAGACGAAATAAATTTCTTTTATGATGACTTGAATATCTCCTGGATTTATTAAGATAATTCTCTGATTATGACCATGAAAAATCCGTGGTATTCTCGGACTTCATGATGATATTCATGAATTATTACATCCCATTATCTTGTCAGAGATCTTCTATACTTATCAACGTCTGTTTATTTAATTTAATGTTCTCTTTCTACGTATGTACGTACGATGTACACGGCAATCACACTACCACTGGCAAGGAACGTTATAGTTTCCTCCGTCCCTTCTTTTTTGCGAGCGTTGAAGAGACAAAAGGCCACGACGGGGCAAACAATTAAGTACTCTCAACGCTGACTCTTGTAACGAGTACTTTTATTGTCCTATTGCACTACAACTGTCCTCGAGCAAACATCTTTCTACACCGGTGGGTCAGATCGTTACCACAAATTGCCATTCTCCGACGACATGTTAAATGTTAAAGATATATTTATTGCTTTACAGTGGCTTTATAAAGATTGATAAGCCATAAAGCTGATACGAATGTGTATTCCGTAAATAAAATTCAGTATACGTAGAAAGAATGACAAAATCATAAATGCAAGTTTAATAAAGTAATGAGGATCATACAATCTTTTGTAATAAAAATTTCTAGCATGCTTGTTAATTATAAATCGCTTTGTTATAATAATGGTAATATTATACATTACTTATTGACAAAATATATCATTTATAGGCATACGTAATTTTCGCAAAAAGACAATCAAATTTTGCAAAAACAAAAATCCAAAATTTCGCATTTATTCACTAAAACCAAAAACAACTCTTTACGTCAGCATCAGAATAATTAAGTTGTAAAATAAAAGAAATTCTCACTTTATAAAAAAAATTAAATTTACAACAATTTTAAATTTAACTTATAATATATGTATCAGATAAATTTGTCGATCAAAGAGACTATAGCCATCAATAAGTTCATCTTGGGGGATATTTTTAAAAAACAACATTTAGGAAAAACTCATGACTAGGAAATCTGCCTGGCATTAGCTATAGAGGGACAAAATAGTGTATATACCAATGTGTCTGTAGGCCTCGTTCGTTTCATTAGATTTTATGTGAAGGACTAATTTATCAAGCTCTGCTCTGCTGCGCTCTTTAGCATACTTTTCAGCATCAGATCAATCTCGCCATTGTCGTTTAAGAGAATGCGTTCAGACTTTCCAAAGAAAAACCCTTGACTTTGCCGCTCTAAAGAGGCTTTTAAATTTTCTAATTTACCCCACAATTGATTGGCGAATTGTGACCCTTCTAAGTGCACTTTCAAATGCAAAAATTTTGGACAAAATTCAGATATGTATGTCATTTGAATTCTTATTTTCCTTTATAAAACTAGTACTGAAGTTATCGCCTTTGTATTCCTTGAAGAAAGCAACGATGTTATTCATGTATTCGTTTAAATAAATGATAGATTTGAACCAAAGTTCCACCTTGAGGAACTTCATCTTTCTGAAAACTTAAGTCCTATAAGTATTTCTATTCACTTTTCTCGAATGTAGAAAAGTTGATTTTGTCTTTGCGACAATTGAATTCAATTCTTTAACCTCTTTCATGTATACGTCATCCACAAGACTTACCTTGTTCGTCCAGCATTGGTAGTGTAAAATATTTTCACCATGAAGTATTTTCAATAAACCAAAACATACACCCATGTAACGTGCAGAGTCTGATACGCCCTTTGCTTGAGAATGATCAATCTCGTATTCTTGTAAGATGTCAATAATTGCTTGAGAATCACAGTCTTGGAAATTAACACTAGGCAAGTTTATTTCTATATTTTGCATTTATTCGTATTTATTCGTAATCATTTAACACAATACTTACATATACATATTGCTGTTGTCTTATTTAAATGAGTTAAGTACTATATAATTAGTAATATAAATACTTCACTTTTTCCTAGTATAATTATTGAACAACACACCCCACTATAAATTTATAAAATCCGCAAGCATTTTTGCACCTCGAGGATTCATTAAAACTACACTTCGCCATATGTTAGCATGACATCAGTCCTGGGTCGCTTACTCAAAAAATGCAGCGTAACCGTCTCCTTTTCTTCCTCTTAACCTGAATAATTCTCAATCTAATAGGGTAGCTAATCAAAACAAAAATGAGTTAGATTAATGATCTTATTTATTAAACAGTTTAAATTTATATATATTACATACAAAATAAAGAGGAGAATGGCGCATTTCAACTCGAGAGATTGGCAGTAACATTGGCATGTCAAATCAAACAGTACACCCGGTTTTGAAATAGTTATTTTCGAACCAAGTGCGGGAAAACATATTTCGCGAATGAGAGGCCCTTTTTAAAGCGAGCGCTTTATGAACACGACTTCGCGAAATGTTTCACGCACGAAGTCTGTACAATATATTTTGTACGAATACTTAAATAATACCTACGTTATTATTTATGACACACTACAAATTTGTTCATGTTAATTCAAAAATTTTGAGTTGGCTGTACTTATTATTTGAATTGACATTTAATTTTTACTTCCCGCACCCATATGAATGCGTAAAACGGTATGTTATGTGATATGAGTACAAAAAAGCATGAAATTAATCAAATTTTTCTCAAATAGTGCAAGCGCTAGAGGAAAATAATAGAGATCGGAGAGAAAAATTTTGTAATCTACATGTAAACATTTTAAAAACAATCGAAATTTCTACAGAAAAAGTATTTGGGCAAATATGAATGCACCATTACCATTAAAAGTTTTTTTAATAGAAAAATAATTAGTATTGAAAGCAGAAAAATCCAAGAGTTATCGTTTAAAATAATTTCCAAAGAAGATTCTGTGTCAATCTGTGGTGTAGTATTTTAGGTGATCAGTTAATTGGACATTTTTTAATAAGTGATGCTCTTAATCAAGAAAAATATTATCAGCTTCTTTCCGAACTTGACAATTGACAATTATTTTAGATTGTGTTTGGTACCAGGATGTAAAGCATACAAAATGAAGATAAAATAAAGGATATAAACAGTAATATGAAAATTCAAGGGACAATTTCTAACAGCTCATATTCTATAATGGAGCACACAATATTTTTAATAATCTACATGAATGGATTATGCAAAAATGACACGTATTTATTTTACAAAATTCAAGAGAAACGAAAAAATGCTGACTTGAGATTTACAGAATGTTGCCTACGTCATCCTCATGTCGTTAACAATACTTTCATTCTCAATTCAAGTGCGTTGATCAATCAAATGCATACCCCTTGTATTCCAAATTCGAACTCAATGATCAGGTACCTAATTCATACACTTGCCAGTATTCTAATTAGTATACAAAACTATTAATATGATTCTGATATATATTCCAATATCGTACTTCTTCACGCCCGATAAAGAAATCATCAAAAACTCATTATATGCATCCATTGAACAAGCTCTTGTCTTATGGATCTTTATTTCATTTACTAAAAAAATACTTGCTCAAAAGGTTACACATTAATAGTTTTCAATACATTAATGTAAATTATTTTAAGTTACTATAAATAATTAATGTAATTGCCTCCTGAGATATACGCGTTCGATAGTTTTGCGGTGCCTCATAAGGGTAGCAACACTGACTATCGATCCGAACCTTTTTACCTGCTTTTTATTAAAAAAATAGGTGTGGCCACCACACGATTTTCTTATACGTATGAGCGTTTCAAACTATACAATTTTAAGAATTTTTTGTATACAAAAATTGTTTAAAATCCTATTCTAAGTACTTCCATTCTCTTAATAAATCGCTATAGAATGCACACTTTGCAAAATATTCGAAAAAAAGTGCTACTCCCTAAGAATAAAAGTGTTTTTTTTCCTCCAGGCCTGTCAGACTAACGTCTCCTGTTTGCACCGCAGCCAATAAGGCTTATTGTGCTTAACCAGTGTTGTCTATGTTATCCACTCCATCAATGTTGTATCCTGTACAAGTCTGTACAGGTCCTTTACTGGGTGTCTCTTGAGCATCTCTGGATCTACGTTCGGTTGCTCAAAGATGCTTTGCCTCCTGTGATCCAGTGAGTAAAAGTGTTACTTCCGGTTCGAATTTTGAAATTTCATGTATACAAAAAATATTGCAAATATAGCTCTAAATGCTTTTGTAATGTTGATAAATATATATAGAATGCATAATTTACGACATATTTGCAAAAAATCGCTATTCGGTAAGAGTAGAAGTAATACTTCCGGTCCGAATTTTGAACATTATTTTATAGAAAAGGCGTTGAAAATTAAGTTCTAAATACTTTTATACCCGTAATGTACCTGTCTAAAAAGCATGACTTGCGAAATATTCGCAAAAAACTGATTTTCGATAGAAGTAAAAGATCTACTTCCGGCAGGAATTTTGAAAAACTTTTTAAATAAAATTGTTCTCAATTTTATTTAAACACGTAAATACAAAATTTGAAATAGATATCTATAGCGGTCAAATCACTGTATATATCTATTTCCAATTTTGTATTTACGTGTATAATCACCCTCTTGAGATCTGATTAGTTTTTCAGTAAAATCGGTAGACCGGAAGTAGTAGTTTACTTCAGTGAGAAATTCGAATTTTGCAAATATTTTGTCAATTACTAAATTTAAACAAATTTATAAAGAATTCAAATGAACTCAAAATTAGATTTGAGACAAATTGTCTTAAAAAAGTTTTTCGAAATTCCAACCGGAAGTAGGTCTTTTACTCTTATCGAAAATCAGTTTTTTGCGAATATCTCGCAAGTCATGGTTTCTAAGCATGTATATTTTGAGTATAAAAGTATTTAAAACATAATTTCAAATATCTTTTGTATAAAAAAATTTCAAAATTCGGACCGGATGTAACACTTTTACTCTTACCGAATAGCGACTTTTTGCAAATATGTCGTAAATTATGCATTTTGTATATATTTATGAAGAGTACAAAAATATTTAGAATAAGATTTGCAATGTTTTTTGTAGAAATGAAATTTCAAAATTCGGACCGGAAGTGGCACTTTTAGTCTTAGCAGGTAGCACTTTTTTTATAATATCTTGCAAAGTATGCATTCTATAAAGATTTATTAAGAGAGTATAAGTTGTACTTAAAATAGAATTTTCAATAATTTTTGTCTAAAAAAAATTCTTAAAATTCTATAATTTGAAACCGTCATACGTATAAGGTGTGTGGTGGCCACACCTCATTTTTTTACTTTCTTATTCCTGGTATAAGGAAGTATTGTGATGAAAATTTTTGACATCGAGATTTTTGCAGATGTCCAGGTTTTGCAGTCCCTTGATACCGAAAAAGTGGTTTTTGAAAAATGTCTTTGTGTGAGTGCGCGCGTGTCTGTATCGGTGTGTATGTGGCCACGATAGCGGTCAAACTGCTAAAGCTATCAATTCCAGATATTACATTTACGCTTACAATCTTCTTTTCGGGATCTGATTAGATTTTCAGTAAAATCTGTAGACCGGAAGTAGTAGTTTACTTCAGTAAAGAAGTCGAACTTTGCCAATATTTCATTAACTGCTAACTTTAAACTATTTATAAAGAATCAAATGTACTTACTCAAAAATGAATTTAAATTAAGTTTTACTGAAAAAGTTTTTCGAAATTGCTACCGGAAATAGGTCTTTTACTCTTAGCGAAAATAAGTTTTTTGCAAATATCTCGCAGTCATGCTTTCTAAACAGACTAAAAGTACTTAAAAGAGGATTTTGAATAATTTCTTACAAAATAATTTTCAAAATTAGGACCTGACTCACAGGTTTATTTATTGAAGAAAATAAACTTATTAAAACTTAATTTAGAAGAACTTTTGTATAATTTCAAACGCCTATACGTCTAAGAAAGTCGTATGGTGACCACACCTATTTTTTTCTAGGTCTTCTTATCATGTATATTATTTATTTTGCAACTATGTATTATTATTGTTATTATTCAGTCTTTAAGTTCATATGACTTCTAAACTTGACGAAATAGAAATATTTTGTAACATTTTAGTTCGTACTAGAGACAAGAAAGGAAGTTTCTGCAAATAGAAAAGTATAAATAAAGAAATTTTATTCTAAAGTTTTTATATTGGTATGTAACACTTGAACCCACAGCTTCTGGCTTTCCTACTCACCGCTCAATCAACAAAGGAAGTATCCCTTTTGAAACGTTTGTACTTATTCTGAAGTTTCAATACGAACAAAATACAGTAATATTAAATACAACAACTTTAAAGAGACAAATTTCCACTTCGCAATCAGAATTAATAAAAGAGAAAATAATGTGTAATTTCCGCAGCTGGCGTGTACATATACAAACTTGGATTCTCTCAAATTCCCTTATATATCCCCGAGATATCTGGGAATAACATGAAACATTTTAAAACGGTGTCACAAACCGCCCGCTTGTATCTTTCAAAATGTATTTTAACGCCAAACGTCAATATCACCGAGCGATGTTTGTGCTCCGTATCATCATCGCGTTTCTATTGATGCTGAGACTCTCTGCCTTTTATTATATTCTTCGTTGGCATTCGCGAGAAATAAGGTTTTGCTGATCGTAAATAAAACTCCGACGGGGTCCCCGTACAGTTAGTAAACTTATTTAACAAGTACGGAGACTGAGATCTATATCTAGAAATTCAGTCAGTGTTTATTTAAGGCATACATTCGTTCAGATTCTACGTTTTGAATTATAAAGATACTATATAAACCAAAACATAAAGATAAAATTGGTGTATTACAAAACATAATAGGAAATCAAAGTATATCGCTGATCTCTCATTCTATGTCATACAATATGCAATAATATAAAAGCTTACTGTAAAAAAATCAGAAAACTGAACATTATTTATTTATTAATCTAAAAGCAGGAAATGTTTGATAATATATTTAACTTTTGAACACTTGCTGATATGAATAGTTTGTATAGTCGAGTCGTTTGGGCAACCGACACAGCAAAAATACGAACGAAAGACGACGATTCAAGGCCGCTACAAATTACAATCGACCGGAACAATTTTAGAACAATACAATTCAACTAACTAATTAATATTTCAGGATAAATAACTTCTGATAGTAATGTGACATCCGGCCCTTGTTAGAGGGCCAATGTAAAATGCATATGGATGTTGTGATGTGCTTTAATTCGTAGTGGACAACTACATATTATATTAATTACATTACTATACAATATGTACACTACTCTCTTTAATACTTGACGCGTAATGATTCATGCTGACTACTTAATACTTCATACTGACTAATCAATTCTGAATGATAATGTTCATAACACTTCTCTTTTATATTAACTATATTATCTTAACCTATTTCAGCGAAGGATTGTTTTTGTGTACAATAAGTAGTTTGTATTTATGTATATAGGCCTTGTCTATATAACGAGACCATGACCTATTACTTTTGCAATATTTCGTGTTCTACATACGTTACATGTCCTTCCAGAAGAAAAAAAAAATTTTCCTAAGCTTTTTTTTTTCATTATAGTTTATCTATATTAATCTTTTACAAACTTAAATACTCTAATTGATAATTATTTTTATATCCTATAAATAATACAATTTACTTAAAATCTAACAATACTAAATTTATTCTACTATTCACTGTTATTGTATCTTTTCACTCTGTTTTTATTCACTGTCACTAATTTATTGTCTATTTTCAAAGTTAATTAGGAGTTTCTTCTTCAATTACTTTATAAGGACCCGTTGATGACCTTCTACTACTTTTGCAATATTTCGTGTTCTACATACGTTACAGTAAAGTACTATTACATGAAAGTCAGTTACAAAGTGAAAATTACTTTTCTATACCTATATTTTATTTACTACATTGCTATTCTGTTTACTAGACTAGCATTATTCTCAGACCTTTATTTTCACGGAGCGGATGACACTTGACAAGCGTAACGTATGACTAGCGTGAAACTTGGGCTAACACCATCACTCATACTGAAGAAAAATAAAGACGTGGTGAGATAGGGAAATAGGAATTGATAAAGCAGATTCGTAATATTTTGTATTAATGATAGCGATAGTAGCGACTATGAATGATACATTGTGGTCATCTTAATCATCTTAGTTTTAAGCCCCCTAGAAAATTTGAAATATGAAATTGTACACCGTACCAAGGCAGCTTAGTAATGACAGTCCGGAAGAACTAGTAATTTGTGAGGTAGCCAGATAGTAATGCGAGTTTATCTTTAAGTTGAACCTGAACTATTTGCAAGATTGTTTGCAAAGAGCAAGATTATGTACAAGAAACTGAGGAAAGAACTTTTATTTCACATATTTTCATGACCTTGACCTATTAATTGTGTTTGAGATTTTACTGATACATACATATTTTACTGTTGGGATTTTATAACTTACGTTACGACTTATAAAACAATACAAGCTAAATATTATAGGAACGTTTTTTCCAATTTAATTATAAGAGGCATAAGAAATGTTAACTATTACTATTCTGAAAGAAATGTTTTCTTCAACATCATTTAAAACCAATACACATAATTGCTTGTGCAGAAATAAATTAAATATATCGATCTAAACCAAATTACATAAGCGAAGGTACGTTTTATTAAACAGAAAGGTTTTTTGTAGCATATAAAAGATTAGAGATGGATTAAATTCCGTATCTATATGAAAATTCAAAAACAGATTTTGGAAGCTATTTACATATTTGTTAATAATACTGACTAGCTTTTCTGTTGCGCGTTGGCAGAAGATTACGATTGTTATAATAATTTGTACTTACATTAATCAGTTGACAAAATATCAGAAATACACCATCCTAACTATAGTCACAAGTATTCTAAAAGGTAATATAGGAAACCCGTAAAATGTTTAATGTAGTAAATTGGAAATAGTAAAAATACTTGTTCATTTTTAGAATTTAATGTTACTTAATAAGTCAAATTCTGATCAGATAGCAAAGATTCAGCTTAAAAATACTAGAACATTTGAAATACTTCATAATGTGTTTCAATTTTTTAATTCAGCATTAACATCCACAAATTCATACTAGTTTAAAGCTTAAATGAATAATAATTATGACAGTGTTTAGCTTAATCAAAAATTGGTTAACTCGCAAAAAGTATAAAATGGTCATTATATTCGGCTTTTCGATAGTACTTAAGAAAAGTTATTATCAAATTAATAGTGCCATATTAGAATTATTTTCGGTAGTGCTAAAACCACAAGTCTGACTATTTAGTGTTATAGTGTCAAAATTAAGATTACTTGACAGATCAAATTTTGCAACGCTGCAACGTCTTAAATTTGACGCCATTTTGATTTGGTGGCCTATGTCTACTATACCAGTCCATTTTAATGAAATTAGTGGATATCTAATGTAACTAGCTGTCCAACAATCACTTCGAGCTTGACACTTCTTTTGAGTCCACTTACATGTTTTTAAAGCTCTCCATAATGGTGCCTCTTTGGCAACGCAATCACTGCCAGACACAAAGTTACTGGTTAGCCACAGAATGTTCAAAGGAATCATAGTTTAGAATTTTGGGCAACCTGTATTTACTATATTATCACTATGCTATGATGCTTTTATATTGTCGGATTTTTCTAGACCTTGACGCATCCTGTACTTATTTTGAAAATTAACAGCATAAAATATTCAACTTTAAATTTTCAGAAGACTGTATTGATCAGTCTTCCTCACAATCAGACGAAATGTGATGCACACGCGCAATGTATTTCTAAGGACTTAATTGATGAATGAATTTTTTGCCAATAATGTAATATTTTGAAATGTTCGTTTTTATTATACAGTGTGGAAACTACTTATGGAATAAATTCAGTAACTTCCAAACTAATGACATTTGTCGAAAACGCTGAAACAGGTCAATTTTTATTTTAAATTGCGCACGTTTTAAATCACTGCACCTATTAGTGACGTCATCTTCTTTAGAGCTGTGACGTCATACGCATTTTTTTTAATAGAATACTATATTTTTTTATAAATTAGTAGATAGTACTATTAAATACCTTTTCAATGAACTAACACAAGTTAACTTTATTTTCAACAATTTTTGAGATTTTTACATTTTTACGTTCCAACCACAACAACAACAATTATAAAAACGTCAAAGTTTACTAATTTATTCTTTTTTGATCAAAGCAAAATTACTATCTTTCTTGTATTCTACTACCGTCAGGTGCTATCAATTTCATCACACAGTTTTTTCGTGTTGTTTTTTTTTTTAATTTTTTATTTAATGTAAAAATCTCAAAAATTGTTGAAAATAAAGTTAACTTGTGTTAGTTCATTGAAAAGGTATTTAATAGTACTATCTACGAATTTATAAAAAAATATAGCATTCTATTTAAAAAAAATGCGTATGACGTCACAGCTCTAAGGAAGATGACGTCACTAATAGGTGCAGTGATTTAAAATCAGCGCAATTTAAAATAAAAATTGACCTGTTTCAGCGTTTTCGACAAATGTCATTAGTTTTTAAGTTACTGAATTTATTCCATAAGTGATTTCCACACTGTATATAATTTCCTTATTTAAGAAACGTATTTTTATTCTGCATTCCAATGTCTAAATAATTATTAACAAAAAAATTGCACATTCAAACTAATTTCGTTCAGTATTCTTATTGTTTCAAATATAACATTTTTGCACCAATCGAGCTACATATTTTCACTGGATGAAACAACAGCAAATTCTAATTGGAGGGATGTAGTGCTGCAGCTAGACGCATTTGGTTGATTGATTGAAATACAACTATGGAATGTCTTAAATTCCATTCAAGTGAAAAGTAGCTTTCGTTTTTTGGATATATATATTGATCTCATTCTTAGGTTTATTTTGTATAACTATATTTCCATTTTCTTACTTCTAAATTCATCTTTAAACCTCTGTATTGCATTTTATTTGAATTTCTATACTGATCCTGCACTACCCAAATTTATGTCTTTTCAAAAACTAACTTCGAGAATCCAAACAATGATAAAAAAGTAAGTTATCATTCACTCACAGTTATGCGACTTGAATGACATTACATTATTTGTCAAAACTAACATATAGGAAGTATAAAACGATTGAAGTTTATTTATTAACAATGTATTATTTCTTCTAGATATTTAAACAATCCAAAATTTTACATTTATGTACAGCATTTTGAATTCAGTAATTTAATGCTATGAGGTGGCTTTGTATTCTTTTTCAAGTGCCTTTTTTGAGAAAGTGCCAATTAGAAGATAAGCTATGAGAGTTCTGGCGCAAATCTCCATAAGGTTAACCCAGGGGGTCTAAAATTACTTCCCCCCCCACCACTCCAACTTCTGAAATCACGTGACCGAAAGCAACACCCCCGTTAACGCTTCAGAAGCTGTTCAAAGCACTTAAGAAGCTGTTCAAAGCTCTTCAGAAGCCGTTCAAAGCTCTTCAGAAGCCGTTCAAAGCTCTTCAGAAGCTGTTCAAAACTCTTCAGAAGCCGTTAACGGGGGTGTTGCTTTCGGTTACGTGATCTTAGAAGTTGGACTGGTGGGGGGGGGGAAAGTAATTTTAGACCCCCTGTATTAACCTGATGGAGATTTGCGCCAGAACTCTCATAGCTTATCTACTCCAATTCTAAAACAATTTATAATACATTAATTATTATTAATTATTTTATAACAAGTTCTTTAACCTTCTAATGTAATATAATTTGTGTGATCAATTTCCGAATAAAACGTACTCATTGTGGGAGATTATACGAGGGCGATCTGAAATGTTTCCGGAATCGACAAGAAAAACAAGGTATCGATATCGGTGTGGTTTTTTATTTTTATTTTTCGATGTAGTCTCCTCGAAGATCAATACACTTTTTCAAACGGTGCTCCAGTCTCTTCAAGCCGTCGGAAAAGTAGGGTATTTCGAGGTCTGCAAAATACCCATCTGTAGCGGCGATTACCTCCTCATTTGAGGCAAATCTCCTTCTGACCAGCGATTTTTCAGGTTTGGGAATAGGAAAAAGTCGCTGGGGGCTAGATCCGGTAAATATGGAGGATGAGAAACTAATTCGTAGCGCAACTCATTCAATTTGGACATGATGATGCGGGATAAATTAGCCGGTGCATTGTCGTGGTGAAAAAGCACTTTTTACCGCTGCAAATGAGGTCGTTTCTTCTTCAACAGTGCATCGAATCGGGTCAATAAATCGCTGCAGTATTGCCCCGTGGTCGTCTTTCCCTTCTGCAGATAGTCGATGAGAATCACACCTTGGGAATCCCAAAAAATGGTAATGACCTTTCCGGCCGATGGAACGGTCTTTGCTTTCTTCGGAGCTGATTCGCCCGGAAAAGTCCACTGCTTCGATTGTTCATTGGTACATCCAATTTTCATCCACAGTTAGGAAAGGCATTAAGAAATCTCTTAGATTGCGTTGAATCCTGGCCAAACACTCCTCCGAAACGGTCACCCGATTTCGTTTCTGTTCTGGTGTGAGCAAACGCGGTACCCATCGCGCCAAAAGCTGTTTCATTACCAAAATTTCGTGTAGAATATGACCAACGCGTTCTTCTGAGATGCTTGTTGTCTCTGCTATCTCTTTCAGGTTCAATCGGCAATCGGCTAACACGACAGCATGAATCTTGTCGACCATTTCATCGTTGATAGCGGTTTTTGGGCGTCTACCACGTGGTTCATCACTTGTGCTTGTGCAACCACGTTTGAACTCGCTCAACCAGAAGCTGATGGTCGAAAATGACGGAGTAGATTCGCCATGAACCGCTAGCAAAATATTTCGCATTTCCGTGTCACTTTTCCGAGCCATCCAGAAGTGTTTTATCACGGCACGAAATTCGATTTTGTCCATTTTTACGAAACCGCCTGACTTGCTACACAAAACACACTCTTAAATAACAACTATTGACAGTAGACGTCTGAAATTTTGACAGTTGCTATAAAAAGGGTTGCCCTTGCCGACCAATGAATCCATTTCAACCTTGCCGATTCCGGAAATGTATATATTGTGATGGAGGTTTTATTTATGTGGTAATGGTGCTGAACGGTGGAAATTTAAAACATGCAATCCAGTAAATTTCATAGATCTATCTCACTTTAATCATGTTCATACCTACAGTCATGATACTTTAGGCTAATTATATTGCTCGTCTTATAATGTCAATATTGCAAATAAGTAGCGACATCCAGGTGGTGGGGGAAATTCTACCTCTGTTGGATGTCTCTTTAAGCGATGTTCCGAAACCAATTAGATTGGGCAAGTTTGATCCAAGTAGATCCGATGGCAAAAGGCCCGCCCATCAGGCTTTGTCTCCCTGGTGTTAGCGATGTCATTAAGTGCTTGAGGAATTGTAAGAAGCTAAAAAGCTGTGATAAATATAAGATGGTTTCAGTGTCTAGGGATAAAACCCCATTCCAGATGGACTTATACCGCTCCACGAAAAAGGAGTTGGATGATCGCAGGAAGTCTGGTGAGGTGGATCTGTTTATCAAGTATGTATCAAGATGTACCAACAATTGTCAAGAAATCGGAAAACTAAGTAAGTCCAACATGCCTTCACCGCTTACACCATTTAGCATCTATTATCAAAATGTAAGGGGTCTCCGTTCTAAAACTGATACCATTCATGCCAACTCCTACTCGCTTGGAACGGATGTCTTGTTATTAACTGAGACTTGGCTCTCCTCTGACATCCATGATGCAGAACTCTTGGACTCGTCGTATGGCATTTTCAGGGCTGATAGAAACTTTGCTCAGATCAATAGAAGCAAAGGAAGTCTTGTTGAAATATCTTGTTACCAAGAGGTAGCTCCCTTGATAGATATAGTGATGTGTAAATGTCAGGTGGGCTTATATATCGTCTACATTGTAAATATTTATATACCACCCTACACCGATTGTGATGAGTTTGAAGCTTTCTTGGAAGTATTATCTATGGATTTGCTTGGCAAAAACGTCGTTATTTGTGGTGATTTCAACACACCCAAGTTTGTTTCCTGTGAGTCGGGGACCGATAGAAAATGCATATGCTATCCAGAGCCTGGTGGACAACCTTGATCTTAAACAAATTAATAGCATAACAAATAGTAATGACAGAATCCTGGATTTAGTTTTGACAAATCTCACCTATGCATATGATGTAATTCGTGATCATGATCCTCTTGTACTGGAGGACTTGCATCATCCTGCGCTGCGTATCATAATGAATACTCATTCAAGTTCAAATGAACTAAATTTTCCCTCCAATAACACTACTCGATACAACTTCTCTAAAACTAATATTCAAATGTTAAACGTTGAGCTGGCTGAAATTGATTGGTCTTTCATTGATATTCATATAAATATCAATGATGCTATTGATGAATTCTACACCAGGCTTTATGCTGCTCTTGATCGCACAACACCCAAAGCCAACGTCGGTAAACGTCAGTACCCATCTTGGTTTAACAATAGCATCAAGCAAAACTTAAAACTGAAGGAATATTACTTCAAGAAATGGCGCAAAACTGGGCATCATCCGTTCTATGATGACTTTAAACGGTTACGTGCGACGGTGAAGGAAGACATAAAAGCAGCATACAAAACCTATATTACACGAACAGAATCGTCTATTGTCGGAGATCCTAAGAGCTTCTGGCGATATGTGGCTGGTAGGAGGGGTTCTTCGAGGATTCCTGGTCGTATGGTCTGGGACGGCGTGGAGTTGGAGGATGCTCAGGACATTCTGCAAGCGTTTTATAGTCACTTCTCGGGAATACATTCACCCATACCGTTAAATGTAAATGCTTATTCTAAATCGGTTAATGTTAATTTATTTCATATTAGAAATTTTACGGAGCTTGAAGTCCTAAATAGTATAGAATACCTCAAATCTGGGATTGCCTCAGGCGATGACTTGCTGCCTGGTTTTATTGTCCGTAAGTGTGCATTACAACTCTCTAAACCTCTTGCAGGCATTTTTAATCTTTCACTAAAGACTAATACTTTTCCGCAATTATGGAAAAAAGGTAGAATTACACCGGTCTTCAAGAAGGGTGATATATTGTGCATTACTAATTACAGGCCTATATGTATTTTGTCTAATTTTGCTAAGATATTTGAGCATCTTTTGTACATAAACATATATAGAAATGTGAACAATTTGATTTCAGATTATCAGCATGGTTTTTTTTCTGGCAGATCCACGATTACGAACTTGGCACATGTCACTCAGTTTATTAGTGAAGCCCTTGACAGGAGAGAACAAGTGGATGTGGTCTATACTGATTTTTCTAAGGCCTTCGATGTCATAGATCACTCGCTTTTAATACTTAAATTGGATTCTTTCGGTTTTTCATATGACCTCATACAGCTTTTGTCATCTTACCTTACGGGTAGACTTAATTACGTCCATTACAATGGCTTCACTTCTAATACTTTTTACGTACGTTCTGGTGTGCCGCAGGGTTCTAATTTGGGTCCCCCTCTTTTCAATTTGTTTATTAATGACCTTATAACTTCTATAAACTGCCACGTGCTCGCGTATGCTGATGATCTGAAAATCTTTAGTAAGATCAGTAATGATGACGATTGTGTACATTTACAAAGCAACCTCAACTTAATACATCGGTGGTGTTCGGATAATGGCCTACGACTTAATATCGACAAATGTGTTGTTGTTTCATATGCAAAAATACGCAATCCCGTGTTATACAGTTATCACGTCAATCATACTCCACTTACAAGAAAGGATACAATCCGTGATCTGGGCGTTCTTTTCGATAATCGGTTATCATTCTCGGAACATGTCAGTTCTGTGTGCCGTGCATCATCCAGATCTCTGGGATTCTTGATCAGATCGTGCCGTGGCTTTCAGGATGCGCTTGCCTTGAAGACGCTGTACAATGCACTTGTTAGGAGTAAACTTGAATATGCTTCAATTGTATGGTATCCTATTTACACGTATCTACAGTTAGCAATTGAGCGTATACAGTAGCGTTTCTTGAAATATTTATCATACAAAATGGATGGTACCTATCCAGCTAGAGGTTCAGATTACAACCATCTACCTGAACGACACGGTACTGTTTCCTTATCGGTACGGAGGGATCGCTACAGCTCTCGTTTTCTTGTTAATGTTTTAAGAAACAGCATAAGCTCACCGTATTTGCTGTCACAGATTCATTTTTCTGTACCTGCCTACAATGCGCGCTCAGTAGGAACTATTCCCGTGGCTAGATGTAATACAAATGTTTTATCAAAGGCTCCTCTAACACACATGGCTCGTAATTACAATAGGCATTATCCGGATCATTTTTCTTGACTTACTTCTAAATATTGTTCATTTCACTTTTCATTTACTTTTTTATGCTCATGCAGATAATAGATATGTGTATACATATTTCTATGTTTTAACTTGTGCTATTTTGGTTCACGTGTATTTTTTGTTTTTTTTGTTTGTTTGTTATTATATTATTGTAAAATGTCCTGTAAATGGTGTTAGCTGTTGGACAATAAAATGATATTATTATTATTATTATTATTATTATTATTGCAAAAATTGATTATAGTTTGATTAGGGAGGACTTCAATCACCAATCGTTATCCACCAATTTGAAACGACATTATGATGTAAGTGGCTTTCATCATTGCCGTGGCTGGTTATATATTCTTAAATAGCCCCATAGAACTTAATAGCAATATATTTAGTTACATGTACTTTTTGTATAGACCAGACACTTTTAGACAAGAAATTGTTCTTGATATATTAGTTCTAAGAATTCCTAATAACAGAAAACTATATATAAGTGTATGTAGGTAGTTATTATATGTCAATCTGAAGAAGCTACAGTGTAGCGAAACAGCTGTCGTTGTTGTTGTTATTAAATATTAAATAAAACCAATAGTTGCTTACTAAAGGTTTATAATGTTATACCTCGCACGCATATTACAAAAAAGTCTATAGTTTATTATAGCAATCATCATTCTAGCTTCAACATTTTTGGGTAAAAATGAATTTGTTAACATGATCAATTTGTCAAAGCATTTACATCAAAAGTTTCACAAAGAAGTTACTAACGACATCTAGTGCCGTATGAACTTATGCCTATTTCGACTTATTGGGATGACATGAGCATTTTTACCGTTATTGATCCTCATATGGTTATTTAAATCTTAATATGATTTCAATGGAATTTCCACATGGTGTAAGAAAAAACCATGTTACTAACTGGTACATATAATTTAATATCATTTACCAGGAAAAAGAGAAAGAAAGTAATCAGATAGTCTTTTAAAAAGTTGTTGGTGAGTTGGCTACTAAAGTGCAAATAATGGATTTGGGCGTTATAGTTCCAGGGCTACCAATCGTTCTAGGTTTGGGAAGCGCCTAGCACATGCTTCAATAACTTTAGAGTCATCATTAGATGTGTTTGGAACCTTTAAAGTGCGATTCAGGTAGACCGAATTGAGGGGGAAATAAAATTGTAATAACTATATTCAATTGTATTAAATTTATTGGATTTTCAATTTCTATTCAGTAGTCGTTGAATTTCTAAATTAAGATCTGGCTTTCAAGTGCACAACATGATCGAATGATCTAAATTTTTGTATCAAATTCATTTAAAAGTCGTAGCATTTGTAGGAGTCTATTTTTGCAGGAGTGCCTATGCATAAAATTGCCCAATCAATAAAATAGCAAAAAAACATAATTTGATTAACAGTAGATTTTTATATTTAATGTAAGCTACTCGGTATTTGTTGATCGAATTAGGCTTGATTTTGAGATTTATTGTTACTTTATTTTTTTCGCTCGGAGGGATTATCAATATAAAACAGATAAACTACCATTAGATTAGCTAATCGTTCCTCCCATGTTTATCCGAAACTTTCTACAACAACCTCATAAATCTAAATAAAAGTATCACTGTGCTGTATGCTTAGTTTAAATAAAGAGCCACTGAGATTTAATCGTACAGTATATTAACCAAATGGGCGGACCCAGTAGGCCGTATAATACACTTATACAATGGTAAACTTGTACGACTAATTTACATACCCAACGACCAGTCTCTTAGTTTTACATATTAATTTCACCAATTCCTTGTTCAATCGCCTCGCGACAAATAAGCGGGGAATTTATAGGTATTACTTTATATATGTGATTGCCTTTATCAATTAGTCGTTGTTTATTGGTCCGCCCGGCTTTGCGATATAGAGAAAACAGGGCCGAAATCTCAATGCGAGGGGAACGACTTTGTAAGGACTTCATTAAAAGTGGATTTCGCATGATATATATGACAGATTTGCGTTGTTTATTGGATAGGACTATAATACGATATTAATTTAGGTAGCCTTTAATTCCGACTTGCGCGCCCTCGAGCCGAAAAGTAATGATTTTAATTTTCTCTTAGATTTACCGTTTTCCCAATTTTGTTGCGTTAAATGATTGAATTTACAAGTGTCATATTGGAAATAAATACGTTGTTTCTTTGTGATGAACAGTGGTATTGCATTCGTTAAATGTTAGTACATTCACGATAACTAAAAACTTTCCAATTATCTTTAAAATTGTCTTCAAAGATAATTGAAGTTCGATCAACAATATCTATTGATTACCAGCATTTTCTATTTTAACTTTAACAATGAAAAATGTATTTCAAAAGTATATACTGAATAACAACTAGTTGTAAAAGGCATTAAGAAATTATACAAACGTATAGCTTCCACCAATAAAATAACATAATCGACATATTTACTAATAGGCAATAAAAACAATAATAATTATCTATGGTTTACTGTTTCAAAAAACAGAAAATACTATAAGAGTATAAGAAATCTTGTCGAGGTAGAAATAATGTTAAAAAAAACAACTTAGCAATATAAAACAAAGGTATAAGAAATGAGACAAACCCATATCAATATATACTGTGTGTCCAAACATACGAAACGGATGATTTTTGAGAAAAATGCAAAAACAGGTCAATTAGTATTTTCAAAAAACTACTGGCGGATGGTATCTGTTTGGAATTTTTGATGACCTTGAAAAAGTTATGATGTCATCAAAAAAAAATTTAAATGTCAACGTCGCATTTTTAATTTTATTTTTGATAGATCTTTTAATTGTCTAAACGACAGTCTAAAAATTTTTCATTCTACTTAAGAAAAATTTTGAAAAAAAAATCATTATAGAACACAAAGAAAATTTTAATCGTAGAAATCAGCAAAAACTCTTCCAATAAATGTTCAAAATGTGGTCCTTGAGCATCTTGGCAATAGCCTAAATGATAATAAAATTCATTTTGAACGTTTTCTATCATTTCAGGAGTGGTCCTTCGTACTTCAATCTCAATCCGTTGACGCAAGTCTTCCAAATTTTCAGGTTTAGTTGCGTATACCTTATTTTTTAGGTAACCCCACAAAAAATAATCAATAGGCGTTAGATCTGGCGACCTAGCCGGCCACTCGATAGCCCCGCTCCTGCCAATCCATCTGTTTGGGAAGGTATTCTCGAGATAATGCCGAACATTTCCCGCATAGTGGGGTGGAGCGCCATCTTGTTGAAACCAAATTCTTTGGCTGGGCAAATTAGGATCTTAATGGTTCGGAAATATTTCTGCTAATGACGGAATTAAATAATTTTGTAAAAAATCCAAATACATTTCCGCCGTCAGGTTACCGTTGAAGAAAAAAGGCCCTATAATTCTGTTACCAATTAAACCAGCCCATACATTTAATTTCTGAGGATACTGAGTTCGTACCTCTCTCATCCAGCGTGGATTTTGGCGTGCTCAGTACCTGCAGTTTTGTCTATTAACAGTTCCATGTAATGTGAACGTAGCTTCATCTGAGAATAAGATATTTCTGATAAAAAACGGATCATTATCGCATATAGGCATCAGTTGTTCGCAAAACTGTACACGTCTGTCGAAGTCGTCTTCAGACAGCTCATGAACCAAACAGATTTTGTAGGGATGATACTTAGTTTTCCGGAAAATATTACCAATTGTACTCTTCGACACGTTAAACTCCCGAGCAAGCTGCCGTGTACTAGAATTTGGAGTTTCCTCTACTGACAATAATACGTCGAGTTGCGTATCTTCTGCGATCTTTGGACGACCACTTCTAGGGCGATCTCGAACATGGCCTTCTTCTTGAAATTTTTTGTGAATCTTACTCACTGCAGAAATACTAATTGGGGCACGCTCCGGATGTTCTGTATTAAATAAGTCGCAAACTTCTCTAACTGAAGGAGCCCTATCCCCAAAACCAATCATCATCAATATTTGAATACGTTCCCTCTCACTTAAAACCATTTTTAAACAGATTTTTTTAACTTACGCACAATTCGTATTTGACAGAATGTCACAAATAAAACAAAATGTGTTTGAAAAATAATCGACTTTTAACCCAACTATGTTTTTTTTTAAAGACAAGCTGTGCCATTTTCGAAGAAGTAATTAAATTTTTCTCGGTCATTTTCTTAAGTAAAATGAAAAATTTTTTTACAGTCATTTAGACAATTAAAATATCTATCAAAAATAAAATTAAAAATGCGACGTTGCCATTTAAATTTTTTTTTGATGACATCATAACTTTTTCAAGGTCACAAAAATTCCAAACAGATACCATCAGCCAGTAGTTTTTTGAAAATACTAATTGACCTGTTTTTGCATTTTTCTCAAAAATCATCCGTTTCGATTTTATCTGGGTGTTTCCAGACTTTTTGGACACACAGTATGTACACATACAATCTGAAAGAAAATATGATCTGGCAGATTTCAACAATCCTATTTGCCTATATTATACATAGATTTTGAAATAGAAACTGCTCTAAAGATATCTTATATATCTGCAAGTTATTTTTTAATATTGGCCGGAAGCTCGTTAAATAATTGACAACCATTATATTTTGGTCTCTTAAAAGATAATTAATAATTACTTTTCGCTATCATGTTGCTGCCGAAAATCGAGAAAACCCTTTCTCAAAAGCCGAATGGTGTCAAAAGATTTTGATATATTTATGATATGGATGTCAGTTCAAAATGTTATCCTCTTATACAAAACTTTGTGATATAAAGTGAGATAGTGCAACCAACACAGGTGATCCATATTCAACCAGTCAACATCCTACATAATACAGCTTCCTTATGCAAATATTAACCATAGGAAACAGTTCTATATCAGCTAAACTCTCTTTTCGATTATAAAATCAATGCATATAAACAAATAAATTAAATCTGCAGAGTTAAATGTAGGGGAACGACTAGTATTTTGGCTTTCCTGTTACAAAATGATCTATTAATAAAGATAATAACGCTTTTAATATGGCAAACTATTTATAGATGTACCAATTATGTGGTCTCTGAACATGAGAAGAATTCAATCGCCAAGTTTGACTTCGCGAAAACATGTGCTATAGTTAATTATCTGCCAAACTGTCGAATAGATTCAGGATATCTCGAAATAATAGTGAAAATATACGAGGAGGCTACTAGTACTATCAGACTGCATGAAAATATGAATGCAAACAAGAAAAAAGAAGAATAAGGCTAAAAACTTCACTTCTCTTAGCTTATTCACGCTGTACTAAAAGATGTTATTAAAAAAAATAAATTGGGCCAGAAAGTCCAAGCAATCAATAAAGAAAAAATAAACAATTTCAGAACAGCGGGCGATATGATTTTAATAACAGACAATATGAAGGATCAAAAACAAATGAAGTAGAAACTTAAAGAAACTTGAGAAGAAAGTCTGCTATTAATAAACACGGCAAAACCAAAGCTAATGATATCTACGAACAGACAAAATGAAGAATTGATATTGGATAAAGAAGCGGTCGAAGTGGTGAACAATTTTATTTACCATAACTAAAACATGCACTGATCTTTATTGTAATAAATAAAGATAAAAGATCTGCAACACGAATGAAAGCTCAACTTCTAGCTGTGTAATTGCTGTACTAACTTATGGTACTGAAATATGCCCAAATACAAAGTTACAAAACAAACTTTACGTAACAAGACACATAAATAAGTTAAAAAAACAACAAACAAAAAGTGAAGATGTCGGTCAAAGTATATTTAAAAAAAATGTCAATTGGCAGAACATATAGTCCGTATAGTAGTGGCAGGTAGGTATGAATTACAACAGAGTGGAAGCCTCGGCGGCAAAGAGAAGGAGGCTTTTGTCAAAATAGTACGATGACCCACGAAAAAGCATTGGAAGAGGAGGATGATACCAACCACCAGCTCAATATAGAAAACCTTCAAAAATTATGTAGGAGGCCTTTATTCGTATCGTATTAAGCAATGAACTGTAGTTAAAGAAGACGAAATATTTAATAAAGATAATAATAAATATCCCACAAATGAGTAACACGAAATAGAGGTACCTATGCTCTAATTTATAGGAAAGATAAAACAATGATGTAAAATAAACATAAACCATTAATTATTAAAAAATTTATTTCTGCAATCGCTTCATCAAATTTAAATTAGTTTAAACAACAATAATATCTGCTAGTGACAGACACTTGTTATAATCAACTTTCGGTACAAATCTTTGTGTCTTCATAATTTTTAATATGGTTTTTTAAATATAAACTTGTAACAACATGTTTAATGTTAATTTACAGAATGCGATTTTTCATGGTTATTTTTATCAGCTCTATTATAAATTAAATTTTAAGGTGTTATTTTTAACAAGAATAGTTACAGAATGTGGTCCAACGTATATAAACTGAACTGAGACATAGGCTAATAACTTCTGTTTTTGTATAGTTTTATTAAATTTTCCCTCCTTGATATGTGTATAATGGTACACGATTTATAAAGCGAAATAAATATAACGGGAAGCAACAAGTCTAGAGGATCTTGCCGTACAAAGCCAAAGCGATATCTCGGAAATGCTATATATCAACACAACGTAGTCTGGCTGTCAAGTTTAATGACAGATTGTGTACGCTGTACCAATGTCAGAGGTTAACAAGGGAAGCTTAAGACTACCGTAGTTAAAAATATCTACGCATAAACGTATACTTTCTTAAATTTAGATGATATATAAGGAATGTGGAAATTCAGTTATTCTTTAATTAGTTTCTCAATTTTTATTTGTACCTATATTAAACAGATTCCCACAAAACATATCAGATTTTTTACTAGCAGTACAATGTATTAGAAAATTCGGAAACAAGAAAAACATTAACCTACATAAATGTAATAACAATTTTGTATTATAACATTTACAATTACTAAAACTATTTATAGAATTCTTATATACTTAGATACTTTACAATATTAAAACAATTGCAATACTGCGTATTTCTTGCTTTAGCTTTTATGACCTTTATTATACCGCAGGACATATTCTGACAAGAGAAATTATCTGTCCGTTCATTTTCCCAATTCTTTTCTTAGTCATTTTTATCCGGATTTTGAATACCACTCCCATTCAGGTAATTCTTCCATATTTTTGTTGAAGGTTACGTAATTTTAGTCGAAGATATCCTCATTTCTTTGCAAAAACTGCTATGTGTCAACAGCAATAATATTCTTATATAGTTCCTTCTTCTTTCTTCAAAATCACTCAAGGCACTAACACTTGGTTGCGACTTCTGTAATTGCACTAATCTGAAGTAAATATCATTTCCTTGCCCATCATTATCTCTGTGTCATACATAAACGATACTTCTCTTCTATCAAGTTCATTAATTGTAAAGTTATAAGTTTGAAATTTTTGTTTGTACGTAGTAGTAGAGATTTTCGGCTTAAGATGCAATAATATACATTTTACGGCTTGAGTAGAAATGCAAGCTATGAGTAGTAATGTAATGCATATTCAAAAAAATGTGGTGTGGCCACCACCCGACTTTCTTATACGTATGAAAGTTTCAAATTATAGAATTTTAATAATTTCTTTATATAAAAATTATTCAAAATCCTATTATAAATACTTATATTCTCTTAATAAACCTCTATAGAATGCATACTTTGCAAGATATTAACAAAAACGACTCGCCAAGAGTAAAAGTGCTACTTCCGGTCCGAATTTTGAAATTTCATATATACAAAAAATATTGCAAATCCAGTTCTGAATACTTTTGTACTCTTGATAAATATTTATAACTTACGACATATTTGCAAAAAATCGCTATTCGATAAGAGTAAAAGTGGTACTTCCGGTCTGAATTTTGAAATTTTTTTAAAACAAAATATATTGAAAATTATGTTCTAAATACTTTTATACTCGTAACGTACTTGTCTAAAAAGCATGACTTGCGAGATATTCGCAAAAAACTGATTTTCGATAAGAGTAAAAGACCTACTTCCGGTTGGAATTTCGAAAAACTTTTTTAAAACAATTTGTCTCAAACTGAATTTTAAGCATATATGAATTCTTTATAAATTTGTTTAAACTTAGTAGTTGACGAAATATTGGCAAAATTCGATTTTTTCACCGAAGTAAACTGCTACTTCCAGTCTACCGATTTTACTGTAAAACTAATCAGATCTCAAGAGGGAGATTATACACGTAAATATAAAATTTGGAATTGATAGCTATAGCGGTTTGACCGCTATCGTGGTCACAGACACACACACACACACAGACAGACAGACATTTTTTAAAAACCACGTTTTCGGAATCAGGGGACTTCAAAACGTGGACATCTGTTAAAATCTTGAGGTCAAAAATTTTCATCATCACAATACTTCCTTATACTACGTATAAGAAAGTAATTACTGTATAAAGCTATCTTTCTGCATACTGCGTTTCTGTAGGTATGTTTCTAGTACATATAAAGAACTGAATTTCACTTACATGTTAATTTATATGCATAAAAAATACTTCACATAAATTCCTGTACTGAAATTTATCAAAAAAATTGTTACGGTCTAAAATCCAACCTGTATAAATAATACTTTTCCCGGCGTTTGCTTAATAGCTGTTAGTATGCATGAAATATGTCAAGATCGACTTATTGATGTTCTTTCTTATATGATTTTACATCATCGTCGCTGATCTTTCAGTTGTTAATACTTGATATTTTTGCTATAATCTGGTTTATTGCCTTCCAAATCACCTTGTTACAATTTTTGTTAATTATTTCTTAATATGTGCCTGTCTTTGTAGCTCTAAGTCTGGTTTAATTTTCTGGTTTTGGAATATATAAATAATAATTTGTGCATCCACACACTCCACACACCATCTATAGTTCTACCTTTGTGTACGTCTTATTATCTTAAACAAGTAATAAATTATTAATTTTAGTTATGCTGTAGTACTGTTATTGTCATTAATTCTTAAAAATTCGGGAATAATTCTTAAAAAACTTTCTGCTAAAATTACTTCTAAAATTCAATTATCGTCAACGCGCGCATGTCTACTTTACCAGCTTGGTCCTGAAACTTTAGCCTGAAATATCTGACTGTGTACGGGTGAGGATTTTGCTGTGCCTATAATTAACCGAATTCAGATTTATTGCAATAAATTTGGTCGAGTTTTTTTCCTATTAACCTGACGTAGGTTTTGGCAGGTAATTTGCGTGCAAGCCAGATTTGATTTACAATTGATTAATTGATGACTATAACGTAAAATCAAATTTAAATTGAATCATATTCTTCCCTTTACCATTTTGCTTCAACATTAGTTATTTTGAAATTTTATTTTTGAAATCATTGTAAAATTTGTGAATATTATGTTCATTTCTCAATTTTAAAATATACATCTTTTTTATAGTTTTCATAAAACATATAGGGTGTTGCGTTCGATAACACGTGTGTAATAGTAATGTTAAATTTAATGTTGTAAAATTTGTGTGATTGACAAGTTCTTGGTCAACATTTTTCGTTTATAATTATAAATGATTTTACAATTTCCTTTTTATGCTCAATTGTTGAACTCTTCTCTTTGACATCCTCAATTGTAAGTGTGAGATTAAGCTATGTTCAGAATTTGAGGGTTCATGTCCAGGTGGTGCTGACTGTAAACATGAAGTGCACATCTCCTGCTCTTGTTCTAAGGTTATGAAGATCCCTGCCAAAGAACTAGTGTATATCAAGAGTCAAAGAGATAAGGTTGGATCTGTTGGACACCATCAAATTGGATTACCAGATCTACCTGAGCACAGAAGACAAATTAAAAAGCAGAAAAGGCAAGAAGATGAATTAAGAAGAATTTCGGAATATAAGTTGAAAGGGAATAAAGAGTTTACATTACAACCAATCTTGCCAACTGATGCTTGGGTTCTAGAATCTGAAGAACGTTTGCAGATTCCATGTGATTACAACCAATCTTGCCAACTGATGCTTGGGTTCTAGAATCTGAAGAACGTTTGCAGATTCCATGTGATGATTCTCATGAACCTTCTACTTCAAGTCATTATAATACATTACAATTGCGCAATGTTGCATTGCAAAGTATTAGGTATGGTGTCGGTCTACGTGCTACAGCTGCCATTGCAACAGCTGCATTTTTGGATGCTGGATTAATTACTGAAGGAGACAGGAGACTTTTGGTTGATCACAATAAAGTAAAAAGGGCGCAAGAAAAAGTCATGAAATCACTTGATAAAGAATTTCAAGCTCGATGCCGGATGGGCGGTATTGAATGCATCTTCTTTGATGGACGCAAGGATTCCACTAAAGTTCTGTTACAATCAGATAACTCAAATCATCAGTTTCCAAGTATTGTGAAAGAAGAGCATTACACTGTTTGCAGTGAGCCAGGTGGAAGGTATCTTTGCCATTTTACTCCAGAGAAAGGCTTAACGAAAGGGAAACCTGCTGAAGTTATTGCTAACAATCTTATGGATTTTTTAAAGAAAAACAGCATTGATAAAAGTTTGCAGGCTATTGGTGGTGACTCAACGAATGTTAACACTGGTTGGGAAGGAGGAATCATGCATTGGGTTGAGGCAAAGCTGAATCGTAAACTCATCTGGTTGGTTTGTGCTCTTCATACTAATGAGCTACCTTTGCGGCACTTGATCAGAGAGTTGGATGGAAAAACTTTGTCTTATAATAAGTGGAGTGGTACGATTGGCAACATGCTTGATACTGCAACAGAACTTGAAATCAATCCCTCATTTGTCAGAATATCTTTTCCAGAGCCTTTGGTTCCACTGAGTGACACTGTTGTCAAAGATCTCTGTTCAGATCAGGCTTATGGTTACAGGATAACTCAGGCCATAAGAACAGGTGTACTTCCAACTGATCTGGTATTATTAGAAATTGGTCCTGTAAGCCACTCTCGGTGGTTAACAACTGCAAATAGGATTTGTCGCATATGGGTTTCAAAACATGGCCTAAAAGGCGACAAGTTGAAGACGTTACAATTGCCACATTCTTTATCAATTGAAGCTCCTAAAATCTCAGAAGAAGGCAGTAGCAGGTATTGTTTTGCCAATAATCCAACGTTCATCGTGGTTCGCATTTAGTGAAATGGTGCTTCAGACACTTTTATGCTAGGAAGATCAAGAAGAAAGGAAAGCAGGGGTCCAGAAGATAACTGAATTAAGGAATGAAGATGAAGATACACCAGGAGACCTATCTGTTAGGCGTAGGATAACACCTGCAGTAAATCCAAATGCAACTTCCCTTTTGGAACTGATAGACTGGTCAGATAAAGTATATGAACCCCCACTTACTTGTAAACTCAAAATATCAGAAATAAGAAAGTTTGTTGAAGAGCCAATGCAGGTTCCGAAATGGCCATGTCATGGACAGTCCATAGAGAGGTGTGTGAAACAAGTGACAGAGGCTTCAGGCAAAGTGTATACTCATGAGAAACGGGAAGGATTCATTAGAGGCCAGGAAGCAAGCAGAAGAATGATGCCTAGGAATGAATCGAAGCAAGATTTGATGAATATTGTTGGTTAAAGCTTTAACTTTTTTTTTTAATGTGTTTTCAGTGTTTGTTAATAGAGACAACATATATTTAAAATTGTTTGAGTTCATTAAAACACTTTTCAGCAAATTTTGTTGGAGTTTATAGCAAATTATCCACTTTTTTTTCGGAAATTTCAGTATAAATTTTAATCAAGCGCAAATTTACCAAGGTAAATGTTTATGAATAAGGAAAAACCTTTTAAATTAGGATAATACACATCAAAAGGCATATTTTTGGACCCCCTCATTCACAAAAATCATGAATTTTTTTTCCCCTCCAAATTGACACGCCCTATTATATAGGTGCATAAGAAATTCCCATATACTTTCTGAACTTCTACAATATCGGTAGAATGGCAGTAGACTGATATCTGAGCACGCAGTAGACTGATATCTGAGGACGCAGTTACACATTGAAATTTTGTTAACAGTTATTTGCACTATTTCTACCGAGTAGTGACATTAATAGATCATGCCGGGTATCCCAGTAAAACGGCAAAGTCCACTGTTGATATCTAATGATGTGGATAGCGAATTTTTTTTAGAAAGTTGTAAATAATCACGAGCCCTACGATTTAAAGTTATTTTTATTTATGCATACTGTTCGATAAAGACAAACTAGCACAAAGTTTTTTTAATGGAGTGCTAGGCAATTCCATTTAATTTCATATTAGGAGCTGATTAAACCGATATTATATTCTATAGAATTACATAGCATTCGTTAAAGTTAAAAATTCTAGTGTTTATTTACAAGCTATTAGAAAGTACTAAAAAATTACTATTTAAAAATACATTCTATCTTGCGTCTGTGGCCGATGTAGCAAAAGTTATAAAATATTATATCTGAATATACCCGATTGCGACTTGCCATGACTTGCATCATACATAGCATAACTAGAATTAATCGAAAAGAGTTACCTAATTGTAATATTTTCTTTTTACAAATAAGTGATTTTTATCGATTTATCAAACTTTTGATGCGACAGGCTCCTAATTTCAGGAATTATACTGAAACCATCAAATCATTGCCCGTTATACTTAATGTTTTTAAATAAAATGAAAACTAAATTATTTTACCTGGCTAGCTCATGTTTTTATCCCAGGACGAGAGATATCAAACATAATAATCTTAGAGAATTAAATAGTACAAATAAAGAAAACAAAGGTACTCCAATAACATCTGTATTAGAACCAACATTTTGTATATATCAATACGAATACAAAGAAAATATGCAAAATAATATCAAATTCAGTTAAAATATTCACACTATTATAATAAAAAAAAAATTAATAATAATTCAAAATTAAAATCAAAATCGACACACCAACTAACGACACCAGCAACAAAAGGCAAGGGTAGCAAACACTTGAAAGATTGTTAGCATCAAATTGAGAATCTATCAAAACAGTCATAGCTAATGCTCCGGAAGGAAGGAAGGGAATCGAAGTGGATGTCAGCACTACAGAAAATAATATTGTAATTGGAGGGCATTACATAGACGGGGGATTTGAAACTGGCGTTAGTCCTGGAAAAAGGAAGATAAAAGGCACAGGAGGGACGGGTGAAGAATTGCGGAACCAGAAAGTCTAGGAATGATAATAGCGCAGGTGAATCGACATTATCATGCAGCAGCTTGTAGAGGAAGGTAAGGCTATAGATACGTCTGAAAGAGAGGGAAGGGATGTTAAAACGAGAGAGGAGAAGGGAATAGTCCGAGCCTCTAGGTAGATAAGCACCATCAACTTTATACTATATGAATTTGACAAATCGTCGTTGCACAAGATCCACGGGGCGCTTCTGAGCAATATAATATGGATATCAGATAAGGCTGGCATACTCCAGCTTCGGCCTCACTAGTAGCGTATATAGAGTGGTTAGTACCCGAGTGTTAGAAAACTCCCTGCTGTTCCGAATGACAAAACCCAGTACTTGTCTAGCCTGCCTAGTTATGCAATGAACATGTGCGTTAAAGGAAAGGTTAGCATCGAAAGTAACCACCAAGTCTTTGACCATTTGAACTCTTACCAGCTCTACATGACCCAGTAAATAGCAATAGTGAGAAGGCTGCTGCATTTTGGAGAAAGTAATAGCCTTACATTTGATAGGATTAAGAGGCAAGTTGTTTATTAAGCACCAATTACGTACTCTCTCCAAGTCATTCTGCAGCTGATGGCCATCACTAACGTTGTCAATACACTGAAATTCATAGTTTCAAATCGTCGGCAAACAGAAGTATATTGAACTCAATGTTGACTACAATATCATTAATGAAGATCAGCGGACCCAACTTAGAGCCCTGAGGAACTCCAGAAGTGGCTGTATACGGTATGGAACCATGACCACCGCAGAAATCTCTCTGAATTAACTGATTGCTAAATCCAAAACTTTTTAACTTGGAAGGCAAAATCGCGTGGTCCACTCTGTCGAATGCCTTAGCAAAGTCGGTGTAGATGGTATCCACCTATAGTCTGACATCCAGCGCTTTAATCACAGTAAAAATTGCCAGATTAGAAACTGTAGATCTTCTCTACATAAAACCATGCTGACGAGAAGAAATTTGACTCTTGATTAAGGGAAAAATTCGTGAATGCAAAGTGATTTCGAATATCTTAGAGAACGCAATGGTTTGGAGATCCTCCATATTCATTCCTGAGTATTGCATTTTACCAAAAATGCAAATTCTTCTTTTTCTCTCTCTAATAAACGTCCAAAACTATCTTGGGTCTGTTGAAATTTGATTTTCGATTTTAGCAAGGTAGGTCTTATAGACAGCAGATGTTTGTTTTTTTACCGGTGCTCTTAGTTGCTTGAACAACGACAATAAACTAACTGATTTGGTGCGCTTATGTTGCTCAAAATATTTACGCTTTAATTTAAGATTGGAAATAATCTCGGGGGGAAACCATTTGGGATAAATACGGGAACGGTTGGTATAGCTAGGAACGTGCTTCTGGAAAATAGAATAAAGGGCATCATAGAAAATATTGTACAGAGTATTGACATCAGAATTATTATCCATAAAGTCCTTAAGAAAACAAATTATGCTCAGATGTAAACATACTATAATACTAATATATAATATAATACTATAATACTATAATACTTTTCTACATTATTATCAACAAGTAATTTACAAATATCGAAATATTACCGTATCTAAGTCAAACTATTAAGTATGTTTTTCTTTAATCTTAGATTATCATATGATTTGATTAAGTCTCTAAATTAAGACAAATTTTAACACTTTTTCCTAATTTTCTTCCCGTTGTCGGTTTTCTTAGTGAGAGTCCTCCTCCGACGGTAGAGATACGAGGAGCTTCTTTGACTGCTGTAGGTCCACCTATTCCTTTTCTACAGGTGAATTTGCACTTTATCAACTTCTTATATGAATATATATTAAACTTTACACATTTAATACTTCGACCTCTTTATATAAATAAAGAACCATCTATATAACTTATGAGGTTCAAAGCGACAGTCAAATACGGTGTCGACCGCTATGTTGGAAGGTTCTTTACCGACTTCCTTGATCATATGCATATGCAATCCCCTTTTTCTTCTCAACTTTTTTAATTCACACTCATATTCTCTTGTACTGTGATAAACACAAAAATTCGGCGTCACAAGTCTAAAGTATAATGCACACTTTTTCTTATCTAAATAATACTTAACTTATACACAGATTGATATATATTTCAAATAAACAACTTAAAGAAATTTATCGGTTTCTAACACATATATTTGTATAAGTCAACACTAGGGATCGGCAGTCAGGGGTACATTACAGGATTTAAATGAAAAAAGAAATTCAAAATTGGTAAGTGTAGACATGTACTCCTGACTACTGATAACCACTCACCATTTTACAAATTAAAAAAAATGCGTGAAAGATGAGACATAAATACAATATGTCGTTTTCCATTAAAAACAGATAAAAAAAAATTAAATACAAAATATATTTGCCAATTAATTCTATCCTTATTTCAACATGAATAACTTATCGAATTGGTCACAAAACATCAAAAAAAAGAACAACTATAGCATGATATTTGTAATCTTAATTAAAATAAAGGAATTTTGAATGTCCAAGCCAAGCGACGAAGTCCATTATTACCATCAAATAATATGGATTGTCAAGAATTTTTAATAAAAATATTGTAGACGATAACGAATTTTTAAACATATTATCATTTATTCTAAGTGTTTGCGAGAGTGGATTAAATTAACACGAATTTGCAGTTGCTTATTTTCAAGTGTTTCTAAGATATGCTGACTTTTACTTTCGAAAAATTAATGTGTAATATCGAATATGGATGAATAAGTGTTACGAGCTCAATTAGTAAACGTATCATTCACTACGTGAATTTACTGTTTGTTTTGACATTTCGGCGCATGAAAATATATTTACTTACATTCCAATTACAATTACACAAAATTTACTACTTCAAAATACTCGTACATACCTCCTCTTATACATCTGTAGGCAATGTGGTTAATTTTCTAGAATATTATATCTGAAGGAAGTTTATCTATATGTTCTACAACTTTTATGTTTTATTCAATTAAAAAAAAAAGAGATGTGAGCATCACACGACTTCCTTATTCGTATGTGCGTTCCGAAGTATATATACAAAAGTTCTTGCAAATTATGTACCTTCTTCATAAAAGTGTTATGCATTTGCATTATATACAGATTTATTTCGGCCTTTAAAAACTTCTATATTCCAGATAAAACTGTGTGGAATGCATAATTTGGGAGATATTTGTAAAAAACTGTTTTTTGGTAAGACAAAAACCTACTTCCGGTAGGAATTCCGAAAATCTTTTTTTTATAACATCTTTCTAAAATTCACTTTTAGTACTTTTGTATTCTTTCGAAATTTGTTTAAACTTAGTAGTATATTTTCATTCTTCTATTGAAGTGAACTACTGTTTTCAGTCTACCGATTTTACTGAAAATCTAATCAGATTCCAAGCGGAAGATTATACTCGTAAACATAATATTTGGTATTCATAGCTGTAGCCGCTTGACTGCTATCGTGGCCACACAGACAGGCAGAGAGATAGAGAGAGAGAGAGAGAGATGTGCAAAAACCACTTTTTCGGTATCAGAGGACTTCAAAACGCGTGGACACCTGCAAAAATCTCGACTCATGACTTTCATGACACGTATCATACCTAAAATTAGTCTAAAAGACTTACTTATAATATTTTCTATTTACAAATTATAATGCATTAAGCGGCAAATTTAAAAACTCATGAATTAGCAATACTTTAAAAATATCGTATTTTTTGTGTCAATTGTTAAAATGTCAAACTTCATTAGTTAAAAGAAAAAATCGGTGTTTCATGTACCTGAATTTACTTTACGAAATATTTAAAATCGGAATTAATAAATTTGGTCTGTTTGGTGAAAAAGCGATTGCAATAATTAACTGGCTAAAAATATTATTGTGATTTTTTTCTACTCTATTTTTCTCTATCGCAGCTTCTTCATTTTCTGAGGTATGTTTTATTAATCGCTATAAGTAAGTAGGCGATGTACATATAAAAAAGCTGTTCTTATAGAATTTTAGCCACTGCTATTCCATTAATTACACCTATCTTATCAAAAAATTAATTAAATGCGATAATGCTATATCACAGGTTAATAAAATTGATTCACTACAACTTTCTTGTTTTTCATCAAACTAGAAACTACAATCAAACAAGCCAAGAAGATACACATATATGCAATGTGTAGACACTATTGACCTAGTCGCAGTCGATTGTTATTTGGATGAAAACTTTTCGACGTTGGGAAATATGCGAAATTTTCTGGACGGTTTACTAATTTATTTTACGGAACATAGATTACGTATTTTGAAAGTTTGCTGCAATCCTTCTTGATCGAAAATGGACAAATTGGATTTTCCTTCGAATGTATTTGTTACGTTTATCAATCTTACATTAGGACAGTAGAGGACAGACTAATACTAACTTTAATTAGGAATTTTAGTTATAAAGGAATAACTTAGGTCGGACCGACTTCAAGCGTCTAATAAAATATTGGATTTGTTCACATATTTTCCACATTACTTCTTACCAAAGAAAGTTATAAATTGATATTTAGTTTCATCATAAAAATACAAATAGTACATCTTTATTAAAAATATTGAAATAAATTATGTGTGTAAAGAGAATTAGCAATAATTATTTGTTGCTGTAAACTACATGATGAGTCATCCAAAAAGGTTCGCTTCATTTTCTGGTTTATAGTATACAAAAAGAAAATACATTGGGATACCGCAATATTTATACTAAAGTGAACACTTAATTTAACTATTTCCACTCGGATTACTTCAAAGCTTTTAGTGAGGGTAGTTCAATTGAAGGTGAAAGTTTTTATACATGTACATACAATGAGTTTTTCATATATTGCCGCATTTGCAAGTTACATCGAGACTTGACGAAGGGAAGACCATCAGGTGACAGACTACCATTTGCAGCTTCAGTTAGAAGTTGTCTTCAAAACCGAAGATCTTCTAACTGAAACTGCAAATGGTAGTCTGTCACCTGATGGTCTTCCATGTATGCTTCTATCTCCAAGGATATCCCACCTTATTCCTTGGCTACACCGTACTGGTGACGACCAATTAGTCAGAAACACGTGTCTAAGGTTGCTCTACAGCGGAATTTACCCGTTATTATTCTCTTTCTTATTATTCTATGTATCCTTTTTTTTTTGATTTATCTTTCATGGGTCTCGGATGGCACGCAGGTTGACATTAGTCTTCCTCGTGGCGACGTTAGTTGTTGTCTTCAAATTTGAGGATCTTCTAGCTGAAGCTACAAATGGGAGTCTGTCACCTGATGATCTTCCGTATAGCTTGCATCTCCAAGGTTATCCCACCTTTTTCCTTGGCTACACCGTACTGATGACGACTATTCTCTTTCCTTATATATATATATATATATACCGGGTGTCCAGTTTAAAATGCAGTACATGGGGATATTGGAAACCGTTGGAGATACAACGTCGGTTAAATGGGAGAAAAGTTGCGTATTCATTTGTCCATGAATAATCCGACATCAGATTTTGACATTTTTGTTTCATTGGGCAGATACAGGGTGAAAAAGAAAAAAATGCATTTTTGAAAATCTTCCATATTTTGTTTCCTAGAAGAGATAAATTTACAAAAGTTGTAGGCTAGGGATAACAAGTCATGAGGATTTTAAAAATGATTAAAACAAAAATCTAGGTCTACTAGATTTTGCGTGACAATAATAAACTTTTGTTTTTCTTATGGCAGCCATATTGGATTTTGACATTTTTAATATCTTCAAAAAAAATGCTATTCAATTATGTATAACATGTTTATGTTCAAGATAGTAAAAACATGAAAAATAGAGAAAGTAAGATTTTAACATAGTAGGCCATGGAACTGTGGATATCTTAAGTGTATACTGATAAAAAAAACAAAAAATAACAAGTCTCCAAGTACTGTTAAAATATCTTTAACATTTTATTTATTAATATTCATTAAATAAAGGTGGTTAGGTAGCTGAATCATTAATGTAACAACTGTTCAAATAAGCCACCGTTCAGTCATATGCACAATCTACATCGTGTTAGTACTGCCTCACAAGATTGTCTAACCATGTTCGGTGTCATTCCATTCACTGCTTCTTCAACTGCTTGACGTAATTCTACCACATTTTCATAAGATCTCGAATACACCTTGTTTTTCAGATAGCCCCATACAGAAAAATCAAGAGGTGTGAGGTCCGGGGACCTAGCAGGCCACCCTATTGGTCCTCGGTTACCAATCCAGTTATTGTAATATTGATTATTTAAATAATTTGTAACCAACAAGGAATTGTGTGGAAGCGCTCCGTCTTGCTGAAAATACATATTTTGCAACGTGGCAAGTGGAAGTTCTTCAATTCGTTCAGCAACATGCGTGCGCAAAAGTTCTAAATACCTTTCAGAATTTAAATTCTCATTGAAAAAGAATGGACCGATAACATGGGTATCAATAACGCCGATCTAGACATTAAATCCCCATCTGACTTGCTGTCTAATGCCACGAACTAGGTGTGGATTTTCATCGGACCAAAAGATAGTATTTTTACGATTAAACATTCCAGAGTTAGTAAATCGACTCTCATCAGACCATAAAATTTTCGCAAAAAAGTTTGGATTTTCATTGTTTTTCGATGAACCAATGACAGAATTGAGCTCTCCGTATTTCGTCACCATTTTGAAGCCCTTGAATAGCTCTTTCACGATACGTTTGAATTTGGCACGCTTTAAAATGGTACCAGCTGTTGACCTAGCGACGCCAAGTGTATTTTTAATTACCCGTAAAGATGTACGGGGATTTTCAACTACTGCTTGAAGAACAATATTTTCATTATTTTCATTGTTTTGCCTTTTTTTGGGCTTGACAAAACTTCCATGCATTATCAAATTATCACGCAATCGGCGAAAAATGCTTTTTTCTGGCTGCCACCTTTCAGGGTATCTATCGAAATACATTTCTGCAGCCAATTCATCATTTCTTCCACACAAAATAAAACACTCCAGCATTTGATATTTGTCACTATTTGTAAAACGATCCATCTTAGGTTTGCACAGTACAGATACTTATAACAATACCATGAGATTAACAATAAGATTACTGACAGTTCAGAATAAACTTCACAGCTTTTAGAGTTGTTTAATACAAATGTCACATTTATTATCACGGCCTACTATGTTAAAACCTTACTTTCTCTATTTTTCATGTTTTTACTATCTTGAACATAAACATGTTATACATCATTGAATAGCATTTTTTTTGAAGATATTAAAAATGTCAAAATCCAATATGGCTGCCATAAGAAAAACAAAAGTTGATTATTGTCACGCTAAATCTAGTAGACCTAGATTTCTTTTTTAATCATTTTTAAAATCCTCATGACTTGTTATCCCTAGCCTACAACTTTTGTAAATTTATCTCTTCTAGGAAACAAAATATGGAAGATTTTCAAAAATGCATTTTTTTCTTTTTCACCCTGTATCTGCCCAATGAAGCAAAAATGTCAAAATCTGATGTCGGATTATTCATGGACAAATGAATACGCAACTTTTCTCCCATTTAACCGACGTTGTATCTCCAACGGTTTCCAATATCCCCATGTACTGCATTTTAAACTGGACAGGGTGTATATAAACCTCAATTTAGTCACAAGCCTTACTAATCAAGAACAAAGTGTAGTGGAGCCAGTGTTTAGTAAAAAGAGTGACTAGCGAGTTTATAGAAGGAGTTTCACACTACACTTTTTCTTAGAGAGTAAATATTCAAAATCATATATAATTACTTGTCTGTTGTCGCGTCATGTCACATTATTTTCATAGATTGATGACAAGTGTCAACTAACTTATTTGAGTTTTAAATTTTTCAATTAAAACACCTGGATATACCTAGTGATAGCTTTAACCCGATACTAAGTCATAAAAGTTTATTATAAAAGTATCTCAAAAATTCAATATTAAAATTATCAATATGCAGAAATAAATTATAATTCACTGGACAATATTAAATCACTTTTACTGTCACTATTTCCAGTATATAACAAATGCATTGAACTTTATTATGCTACTGGAACGCGTAGGCGGCATTCCGTAAATAACGCTCGACTGCTAGATAAGTACAGCTGCTCGTGAAGGAGGTGCCTATCTTTATTCCAGTCAAATGCTTATACAAGGTGTGTATAAATTGGCGGACCCACTATACGTGGCGACATTCTTGGTCAAATTTTGAGTTAAAAGTCCTAATCCTAAAACGATGTATCAGGCTTCCTTTGTCTTCAGAATGAATTTGAAAGAAACATACATTTGGCAACATTGAACAAGCATGTGCTAGTTATAATCTTCGGAACATTTTTACACGTCGTCATGTGAACCTTACATTTTAAATTTAAAAAAGAAACAAACGAAATAAAATTGGTTTCTTAGATTACATATTTATTACGAAAATATTACAAAGTTTAAAATTTTTTTGATAATATTGACTAATTTTTGTACATCTTCTTGATAGAAATCAATGTAATTATTACCTACATAATTGTTCGAATTGAAATCCATCAGTTTGTAGACATAGCTGCAATCTTTGTGGTATCGTTTGTACTATTCGCTCAAGTCTTTCTGGTGTGATTTCTAATACTGCGGCTTCAATTCGGGCTCTAACTTCGTCAGCGTCCTGTGGAGGTGTAGCGTAAACTTTACCTTTAATGAAACCCCAAACAAAAAAATCTAATGGATTGAGATCGGGGGATCTCGCAGGTCACAAAAGGGGACCGCCACGACCAATCCATCTGTCTGGGAAGTGTTCAGTCAACCAGTCTCTTATATTACGAGCGCAGGAGCTCCACCATGCATGTAAATCATATTACGGCGTACGTTCAGCGGTATCTCTTCAATAACTTGTTCTAAAACATTTAAATATTCACCGGCATCTAGGCGATTTGGTAAGTAAATTGGTGGTTTATTATACCCAGCCAAACGTTAACAGAAAACCTTCTGTGGTGACCGTATTCGCGAAATTCATGTGGATTTTCATCTGCCCAATGATGAAAATTATGAGTATTAAACACACCATCTCTAGTAAATATGCACTCATCACTCCAAAGAATACGTCTTAAAAAGTCACCTTCTTCCTGAATTCTATTTAAGATTGTATTGCAATAATTGATTCGAAATAAGTTATCATTTCCATAAAGAGGCTGAACTTTAGAAACATGGTATGGATGAAGCAAGTTTTCTCGTAGAACCAAATGAACAGTCTTATTACTGGGAATATTTAGTGTAGAAGCTAATGGAGGGGTACTCGCAGAGGGATCTTCCTGTATTGTGGCTAGAACTTGCTCTTCTAGTTGCACGGTACGCCTTTGCCTTGGTCGACCTGCGTTCGCATTTCTTGGAATAAACGAACCTGTTTCACGAAGTCGTTGGTCCAGCCTTCGAAATACATTTTTACTTGGATGCCTCCGATTTGGAAAACGCACTCGATATTCCTGCCCTGCCATGCTAGCATTTCCACGACAGAAACCGTATATCATGTACATATCGGCATATTCGTTGAACGTAAAATTCATAATAAATAAACAGAACAACTAGTAAACACGAAAACCCGAAAACTGATTAAAACTATACAAATAAACACGAAAAATAAGCAAGTCGAATGAAATAGGTAGATTACAAAGTGTCAAAATTTGACAGTAGTAATGTATTTGACTAGAACAACATTAGGCTGCCTACTTATTGTTTTACAACGTTGTCAGATGTGTATTTCGTCAAAATAAGTTAATAAACAAATATTAAAAACAAACTTTAAAATCAAAAAGAAAACTTTAACGAAAGGATAATAACAACAATTCTTCTTTCTTCTAAATTGTAGCTCTTTCTGTCAACAAATATCAAGTAATAAGGCTTATTTCAAGACTGAAAGTCCGAACTTTAGGAACCTCGTGCAAAGATATGGAGCATGGTACAACATTTTCGTATTAGGATTTTGGACTCCGAATTTAACGAAGAACATCGCCGCGTGTAGTGGGTCCGCCAATTTATACACACCTTGTATAATACAAATGTAGCGCGTTCGCTCTAATAGAGCGACGAGCACGGCTGCTGCTGGAGGAAATCCTATCTTTATTCCACTCAGACGCTTATATGATACAGAAGCAACGTGCCCATCTTAACACAGTGGTCACAGTTTTCGGCCAGTCCTTTAATTATTCTATAAAATCATCCATTAATCCATCCCACAACTTCTTGTTGACTAGGCAGCTTTTCCACACTACGTGAATAATATGGTGCATTGTCCATGACTATTACAGCATTAAATATTATATACTCGTAGTACTTGTTCAAACTATTCTTTGTTTGAACATGGTAGTTAGCTCTTCTTATAACTTTAATTTTCACTACTTGTCATAGAGGTGGAGTTTGAATACTAGTCCGGAAGCACATAGAAGCGAAGTCTTATATCACCCAACGAGGATCGCATTAATACATGTCTAACATGTTAAGATACGTCTGCGTATTTAATTTCCTTAAAGTTTGAAATTAGTTTATAGATACATATGCTTCTATTAGTTGGTACTACTTCTTGTTGTAAGTCATATTGAATATGTTACCTGATTTGTCAAGTATATAATAACCCTGTACTTTAAACATGTTGATGTAATACAGGGTTGGACAGCTGATATAGCACATTTTTATGAAACTGTAAAATTGTTGAAGAATGAAGAAATTAAACCAGCTTGCAATTTTACTATTTGAAAATAATATCTTTTTAAATATTCTCCATGGTCTTCTAAACAAAACGTTAACGTATATCAAAAATCTTCCATAACTCTGAGCAGGAGTTGAGCATTAATACCACGATATTTTACATATCGTATTGTAACGTTTTCGGGTTCGCAATAAACAACTCGTGCAAATTATTTATTTAAAACAGTCTGTATTTTCATACACTTAAAATTAATTACAATATAAAAATATAAAACTACTACGATTTAAATTAACACAGGTATTTATTTACCAGTACTATTTATATGTCTGTAATATTTATATCTTTATTGCACTATAATAAAAACTGCACCGTATTTATATCACTTCTATATACAGGGTGAGTCAGCTAAGCGGGTAAGGCCGATTATGCCTCTACAAGTAAAGATATTTCGAAGCGGTTGTTTTCTTGTGGTAGCTGTTCATTAGGGGCACATTTTAAAAATATTTTGTATTATACAGAGTGTTCCATAACTTGGTGGCTAACCATAGTTATAGTTTTTTAAATGGAACACCCTATATATTATTGCATTTTTGAATTCCCCGTATAATTTTTAGTCAAAAAGTTATAAGATAGTATAGGCCTAAAGTGTAAAGTGTTTGACTTATTTCCATTTTTCTGAAAAATTATATGTTTGTATAAAATTATATTTCCCGAAAACGACGTATTAGATGGACAAAAATTTTTGCAGTATTGTTTACAATAAAAGGTCCTAATAGAAGCATGTTTTATTTTTTTACAGTTAGTAACTGCATGTGCAGGAAACTGGATTAAAATTAGATGACACGTTTTTGTATAAAAGTCAATTTTTTTAAATGGAACACCCTGTATATCAGTTAATTTTTGAATTGTTTATTAAATTTCATGTCAGAAACATGTAAAACGTTAATACTTTAAAAGTGACTATTACAGAGTTATTGTCGTTTTTTGAAATGCTTTTGTTAGTTTTTGCAAAAAAGTCAATTTTTTCAAATGGAACACGCTGTATATTATTTCATTTTTGAATTTCTTATTAAATTTCTCATCAAAAACATGTCAGACATACTGAGCTATTGTCTCTTTTTGATATAATTTTGTCAGTACTATACTATATTAATTAAACCACAAAACTGACAAAATTATATTAAAAAGAGACAATAGCTCAGTAATAGTCACTTTTAAAGTATTAACGTCTTAGATGTTTTTGATGTGAAATTTAATAAGAAATTCAAAAATGAAATAATATACAGGTTGTTCCATTTGAAAAAATTGACTTTTTTGCAAAAACTAACAAAAGCATATCAAAAAACGACAATAACTCTGTAATAGTCACTTTTACTGTATTAACGTCTTACATGTTTCTTAGACGAAATTAAATAAACAATTCAAAAATGAACTGATATACAGGGTATTCCATTTAAAAAAATTGACTTTTATACAAAAACGTGTCATCTAATTTTAATCCAGTTTCCTGCACATGCAGTTACTAACTGTAAAAAAATAAAACATGCTTCTATTAGGACCTCTTATTGTAAACAATACTGCAAAAAATTTTGTCCATCTAATACGTCGTTTTCGGGAAATATAATGTTATACAAACATTGAATTTTTCAGAAAAATGGGAATAAGTCAAAAACTTTACACTTTAGGCCTATACTACCTTATAACTTTTTGACTAAAAATTATACGGAGAATTCAAAAACGCAATAATATATAGGGTGTTCCATTTAAAAAACTATAACTATGGTTAGCCACCAAGTTATGGAATACTTTGTATAATACAAAATATTTTTAAAATGTGCCCCTAATGAACAGCTACCACAAGAAAAAAACCGCTTCGAAATATCTTTACTCGTAAAGGCACAATCGGCCTTACCCGCGTAGTTGACTCACCCTGTATATAACACTCTAATATTTATATCTTTTCTTCGGCTACCACTCAAGGAACTATTTATTTATTTCTTATATTTATTTTTACTTTAGTCTGTTCCGCGCGACGACTACTTAAGGAAGTTCTTATTCCGGAATTATTCATCCATCGCCCAGCCGCCTTATATACACATACGAAACATCTTGAAGCATTCGCGTAAACTCCATCTTCCTCTCGATGTTTGTAGAACATTCGATAGACATTCTGTCTCTATAGAAACTGGATGATTTATTGCTTTACGATGTTTGCCAGTCGCGCCGAATGTCTGCTTCTCTGTGGGCTTGTTTCATTACATTGCCCCCTTCTTAGAAACTGCGTCGCTGGCGGATGACGAAATCCACACCGGGACCCACGGGTGCACCCAGCCGTCTTGTGGAAATGGCAATCCACCGTCCCAGGCTGCACAACGGGCTGATTGGGCCGACAGCCGCACACGACCATTTCCATACCAGTATGCCGAAACACCGCCTCCAGCATGTTTCTTGCGATTCTCCATTCCAAACGGTCTAATCCGCAGCCCAGTTTCGGAATTGCCAGCCTCCTTATATTTTGATCGAGCCCACGTCCTCGTAAATTAACAAGGAATTCCCATAAGTTGGCTCTCCAGGTTTTCCAGTAATTTGTCGCACATCCGCCACTTCACCGCTGTCACGTCCATGGTATGGGCCAATTGGTTGAAACGCACCACCCCTGGCGCACTATGGGGTGTTAGTCTTATGCGATAGACCACGTCATCTATTCGCTCTAGTATTTCGCATGGTCCCTCCCAGTGTTGTTGGAGCTTCGGGGACAGGCCCGGCAACGTTGAGGATTATATAACCAAACAAGGTCACCTTCTCGATAACCACGTCTCTCGGCTTGTACGTCATGACGATTCTTCGTCCTGTTGCTGGCATCCTGAGTGTGATGGCGTATTCGCTCGTGGGCATCCTCCAACCTTCGCCTGGGTCCGCTGACGTAGTCTTCTCCATTTGCGTTCTTCACAACACGCTTGAGTAGGCCATCCTCCACCTTCAGAGAGTCCCATTGAGCCCAGAAGGATTCCAGACCCTGTGAACGAGGAGCTACTTCTTGCCAAGCCGATCCGCGACCAGTACCTTTCCAAACCATCAATGAACCGAGGTCTTCATCAGCTTCTTGATCGATCCGCAAATTATCAGGTTGCCACTGATCGTCAACCACGGTAGTTCTGAATGTGTTGGCCGATTTTCCTTCTACTCGGTTGCTATGCCTGCAGTCTTCTGGACGTGGTCTTCTTGAAACAGCATCAGCGTTTTGGTGTTGCAGAGATGCAATTCGCGCTATTAATTTTGAGGCTCTACGATACTGGGTCGACGATTGCCTCTTCTCATCGACCCGTTTCAGTTTTCGCTTCTCCGCTATGGTTTTCTTGGTCTCCTTCCCGCATTTACTATGCACATGGCCCATTTCCATTTCCAATTCCAGCATCGGAGCGTTCTTCTCTTAGGTTGCACACGATTCACTAATCGTCGGACTACCTGTCCCAGGTGTGCATGCCCATACTTCATCTCAAGACGCTTGATTGATTTAAGGTTGTCTTGATACTCTTCCGGACGTAAGGTCTGCAGAATGTTACTGGCCTCTCCTATTAATGACACAATCAGGGCACTAGCTTTCTCCGGGGACGTCCACCCATTTGCTCCTGCAGCGGCTTCGAATTGTTTCCGGTACGTCATCCATGACGTCTTCCCATCGAAGGTGGGAGGTTTTACCTTTGCTTTTGCTGTTCGGGAGATCTCCACGCTTCCGCTTGAAGCGTCATGGGGACCGCAGTCGTTCATCGCTGGCAACTGAAACTGAACCCCAAACTCGTCCCCCATTCCGAACACGAGCTCCTCAACTTTCTGTTCTACGGCTTCGATGGCCCCAGAAAATTCCTGTCTCCCATTCGATGAATTCTTTTGAATGTCTTCCTTAAAAGTAGTCTCGAGTTGTTTTGAATTATATGCCATTTCATCTTTTAGAGTCTCGAATTGTTTTGCAATTTTATCATTTAGAGTCTTGAAATGTTTTACAATTTTATCTTTTAGAGTCTTGGAATGATTTACAATTTCATCTTTTAGAGTCTCCGTTATTAAGGTTAGATCAGCCTGTACTTGAAACAAATATTTCTCGGGATCCTTACGTTCATTTATTAAAAGGTCACGAAGCCGATCCAGGAGAATTGTTTTTTTTTCAGACGTATCTGCGTCCCTTTCTTCCAATTCTGCCCTTAACTCGGAGACCTTTAATTCTTCCAAATGTTTGGTAGCCATTTATTTAATTATTTATTTATTTATTTGCACTTATATTGTTTATCCCACTTCTGACACCAATTGTAACGTTTTCGGGTTCGCAATAAACAACTCGTACAAATTATTTATTTAAAACAGTCTGTATATTCATACACATAAAATTAATTACAATATAAAAATATAGAACTAATGTATCATACTTAAACTACTACGATTTAAATTAACACAGGTATTTATTTACCAGTACTATTTATATGTCTGTAATATTTATATCTTTATTGCCCTATAATAAAAACTGCACCGTATTTATATCACTTCTATTTATATAACACTCTAATATTTATGTCTTTTCTTCGGCTACCACTCAAGGAACTATTTATTTATTTCTTATATTTATTTTTACTTTAGTCTGTTCCGCGCGACTACTACTTAAGGAAGTTCTTATTCCGGAATTATTCGTCCATCGGTTACCCAGCCGCCTTATATACACATACGAAACATCTGGAAGCATTCGCGTAAACTCCATCTTCATCTCGATGTTTGTAGAACATTCGATAGACATTCTGGCTCTACAGAAAATGGATGATTTATTGCTTTACGATATTCACCACTCGCGCCGAATGTCTGCTTCTCTGTGGGCTTGTTTCATTACAGTCTCATTTAAAAAGCCCCATACAAAAATCGGGAGCCCATAAATCCGGAGATCTTGGCGGCGAATTTATGTTTGCGTATTTTGATATAACTTTATTAGGAAACATATCCCTTAGGTGCCCGCACACTGAGGCGAGGCGAAGCGAAGCGCATTTATTACGCCTGATAAAAATGCACCTAATCAAATGGGTGCCCGTACACTGGGGCGTCGCGTGCCGAAGCGAAGCGAAGCATGGTCGCGAGAGAAGTTTCCAGAGCAAGCAGGCGAAGTAGTTCGCTGCGCTTCGCTTCTCCTCGCGCCAGTGTGCGTTACATAGAGACGCGTCAAGTTTTTGCGTTTTCTTTGGTTATCGGATATTTCCGTTGTCCGATGAGAAGCTGGAAAGCTCAGTTCGTACTTTGCTTGAACAGTTTTTAAACTAGTATTATTTGCATATTTAAGTTTAGTATAGTGTAAGAAAGAAAAATCAAGATGGATGATGAAGCGCTAATTTTTCTTCTGACATGTGAAAATATTTGAAAAATTTCTTTTTGTCTTTTCGTAAATCCGGGAATTAGTGATGAAATTCACCAAAACTGTCTCTCTTTTGATTAGTTTCATATACCCGAACTCTTTTGTTTGGTTTCTCCTCTTCTTGTATAGTAGTAATTAAACCAAGAACAAATAAATTTTCATCAGATGGGTAACTACTCATGTTGATCGTATCACTTCTACACACACAATGATTAATAACTGTTGTAAATAATTAGATATTGTATCACGCACATGCGCACCAAGCCAGGCGACTATTTCACCTCACTTCGCCTCGCTTCGGTTCACCCTAATGTGCGGTCTCCGGCCTCACGACGCTGCGCGTCCTGGAACCATGTGTTGTTTTGCCCCAATCTTCTTAGTTCTCCTACCAAAACGTTCTGTAGCATGTGTATGTTACGATGGAAGTTAATGGTGTCTGCTTGATTATTCCTCGAAAAAGTATGGTCCAACGTTTCAAAAAATTGATGCTCTACACCATAGGTTCCCAAAGTGGGCGATAACGCCCCCTTGTGGGCGCTGCAGGTCTAAAGGGGGGCGGTAAGAGACCCAGAAAAAAAATGGGGGCGTTGTGTAAAGGCTTAGGGGGCGATTTGTAATTTCATCTAGAATCTAGGAGGACTCTTAGACACCGACTGAGCTCTCGACTCTCGACTACAGCTTGTGAATATCAACTAATATTAATTAAGAGATTGCTCAAACCAACTCGGTTCGATATTTCTCTCCGAGTAGTTCATATATCTGTCCTGTTTTATTGAATAAATAAAATAAAAAACATATCAATCGGTCGCTCCGTTTCGAAACGAAAAGAGACACAAACAAACAAATAAAAAGACAACTGTATCAATCGGCTGGTTCATAGAATACTTGTTCTTACTTGTTGAGTACGATTGAGCGTCGAATGAGATAAACGAGTTTATGCATGTTTGTCTTATTCCTGTCGGTGCGTGCTGCTTATGCAATCCTATATAAACAACGTAATATTTATTTTATTTTCATTTGCGGTTTCGCGCGTAATAGATAAGCAGTACTTAAGTTCAACACTTATACTTACGTATTTCTCAAAACAAAACAATGTCGGAAGTAAAAAAGAAGAGACGGCAATACTGTGCGGAATATATTAAATTCGGATTCATTGAAAATCCTACAAACCCATCGTCGCCTTTGTGCCTTCTATGCCTAAAAACATTTTCGAATGAAGCAATGAAGCCTTCAAGACTTCAAGATCATTTGAATAAAATGCATCCAGATAAGAAAGACAAGAATGTAGCATATTTTCAAGACCTAGAGAAGAAGCATAATACTCGGCCAAGTGTAGCAAAACTCTTTTCGGCGGCTGCTAAGCAAGATGACGACGGACTTCGAGCTTCGTACAACATCTCTTTGTTAATTGCTCAAAAAGGCAAACCACACAACATCGGAGAAGTGTTAATTTTGCCAGCAATAAAGGAAGTAATAACTACTGTGCTTCATAAACCGGCCGCAGATATTATCGGAAAAATTCCTTTGAGTAATAATTCTGTGCAAAGACGAATTGATGAAATGGCCGGAAACATAGAAGAATCATTGTGCAATCATCTGAGGACTAGTCAATTCTCAATTCAGCTCGATGAGTCCACTTTACCAACTAATGAAGCATTGTTGCTGTCTTACGTGAGGTTTATTAAAGATGAGAAAATATGTGAAGAACTATTGTTTGCTAGAAATTTAGAGACCGATACAAAAGGCGAAACCATATTCAATACATTGGAAAAGTTTTGTGATGAGAAAGAGATTCCCTTGAAAAATATTATATCAGTTGCTACGGATGGCGCTCCGGCTATGACAGGGTGCCATAAAGGCTTCATAGCGTACGTAAAAAATAAAATTCCAGATGTCCTTGCTGTACATTGCGTTATTCATAGACAACATTTGGTTGCTAGAAATTTAAGTGAACGACTATTTCAATCACTGCAATATGTCATCAAAGCAGTCAATAAAATCCGTAACTGCTCTTTGAATGATAGATTATTTCATCAGCTTTGTGTTACTAATGACGAAGATTTCAACCGTTTGTTGTTTCATACCGAAGTTCGTTGGCTATCAAGAGGCAATTGTCTGACTCGATTTTACAACCTGTTTGACTCTGTGATAGAGTTTTTGGAAACTAAAGATACAGAATTGCGCAACAAGCTCATTACATCAAAAAATGATATAGCTTACATGACAGACCTGTATAAATTGTTCAACAACATGAATCTCCAACTGCAAGGCGATGAACTAAATTTAATTAAAACAAAAAATGTCGTTGCTGCTTTCGCAGCCAAACTGCTTCTACACAAAAAGAATATGGGCAGACGTGAGTTTCATAATTTTCCGAATTTATCAGTATCCTGCAGTAACGACGACTTGTTTGCCTACTGCCAACATTTGGAAAAGCTCCACATTGACTTCACCGAACGATACCAGGATATTTTGAACTTGGAAATACCAGACTGGGTGTTGGATCCGTTTTCAAATGTCAACACAGCAATATCACCACATCTGGAAGAAGAACTTATAGAATTGACAACGAACGAGGAAATAAAAATCAAGTTCAAAAATGGCTACCAAGAATTTTGGCTACAAAAACCGATCCCGCAATTGTACCCTGGATTGTGGTCAATCATTCAACGATTCTTGATAGCATTCCCATCGTCATATTTGTGTGAACGTGGATTTAGTGCTGTAGCAACGCTGCTTACTAAAAAGAGAAATCGTTTGCATGTTACCGAACGTGGTGACTTGCGGCTGTTCTTGAGTAAATTGGAACCTGATATCAACAAACTTATTAAACAGCATCAGATTCATCCTTCACATTAGTTTTTATATTAGAATCGATTATGTTTGTTTTATTTTGAATTTTGAATAAAAGATACTTTGTCTGAATACTATAAATTTGCGTTTCAATAATCATTCTCATTGGCAGGTGTAGCCCGTAAAAGTTAACTTGAGACCTGAGCGCCGTTGTGTACTACCTACTACGCTCAGGTCTCAAGTTAACTCATTCATTCTAAACGAGACTTTTACTATAACCCATAGTAAAAGTCTCGTTTAGAATGAATGTTTAATCTCCGCTAATATAGCTCACAATAATTAATTTAATTTGAAGTTATAGTGGTTTTTGAGTAGGTGAAAAAATGGGGGCGCTAAAAAATAATTTATTCTCAAAGTGGGCAGTAGGCAAAATAAGTTTGGGAACCACTGCTCTACACCATACTGTCACTTTCGCGTCATGTGTTGGTTTTTGAACTGTTTTTTTCCGATGACCAGTATCGATAATTCTGTTTATTTATGAAACCGCTTAAGTGAAAGTGAGCTTTATCCGTCATTAACAAACAACGGAACACATTGTGACCTTTATTCAAAATTTGAATTTTCTGCAAAATGTCATTCGAAGTGCTCTGTCGCCTTTATTTAGAGACTACACAATCTGAATTTTATAGGGGTGAAAACGTAATCCTGCGAAGACGTCTTTCAGAGATTTGCTGGGCCAATGATGTTTTTTTCGCAGATCGCATCGGACTTCTCTTAACGGCGACAGGAACCCTTTCAGTGTTTTCTGTTGTCCGCACAGTTGTAACACCATCTTTAAATTTAAATGCAACACTGCCTTTCTCATTAAAATCATTCACCCATCTTAAAATTGTCTTCTGCGATGGAATTCTCCCATGTCTTTCAACTTTAAATTCCAGTCGAAAACTTCTTTGAGTTAGAAACTCAAAGACATATTGACATGAAGTTTAATGTCAAACTAACTAACAGCACATTATTTGGTTTTTCATAGCAACCTACTCAAAATGTGTCATACCAGTTTCCGAACCCTGTATAAAAGTTTTATGTCTGTTTAAACACAAATTGTACTAAATCTACAAAAATATTATATAAATTTTAACAGTAACATACAAAGGGCGATTTAAATTTTTATATGCCAACTTTCTATCCACGACTTAATTAAAAGGATTGAAAGGAAAATCAATTTTATCCATAATCATGCGTGCAATTACAGACAATATGAAAATAATTGTACATCTGATCTCATATAGTGCGGTGTGAATGAAATGAGTATCTCCTAACACGGTCGATTGTCATTTATTCTCGTCGTTACAACACCGCCTGCAAAAAATTAATGATGGGGGCATTATGAAAAGTGTTGCCTCTGATAAAAGAAATTGCCCGATAATCCTTCGCACGCTTCTTTCATTTCGATACAAAACTTGCAGGCTTGACCGATGCCCGACCAAGAAGGAGAACGTAGAAATACCCCCGCTTTCTTCAAGTGATAATTTATTACAATGACATGCAAACTATCGTGCATCGCCTACCGTAATGCGAAACAAGTGAACGCCGGCCGCCGTTAACGAATCAACGTGTCCGACGCCAACATGATGTTGTGATAAGGATAATATACGTGTTTATGTGGTGGAAAGTGGGTGTGGTGACCTGTGGACGCGGAGTAGTAGTAAAGAGGATGTGTTTTAAAAATGCAGTGTTAATGGTGTGATGTCTTCATTATCGCGAGCCCAAAGTTGGCCATTGCTTGGGACGGCGCCGGTAGAAGAAGTCACCAGACAAGCTAATGCTAGGGCTGCTCAGATCCAGGCCAGAAGGTTCCTTTGTCGGCATTATTATCCGGAAGGTGGATGGGGCTGGGTTATTACTGTTTGCGTCCTGCTGGTACAAATTCTTAATCACGGTGTCCAATTATCCTGTTCGCAATTGGTAGTTCCTGCTTCAAGCAAATTTCAAGTCCGTGCCGCCTATCCTGCAGGTAAAGTAGCAATATTTTTTCTTTAAATAAATACAATATTACTGTTATAAATTATCTTGAATTAATGATTAATGTAATTACATGACCAAAAGCTAATAATATATAATCTTAATATTATCGATTTAATAAATATTCCAAAAATACCTTTACCTAAATTACATAATTTGAATGGCATGAAATTATTCGTAGGCAAATATATTACAGGATCGTATAAAATTAATCTAGAATTTCAATCGCAACGTAGAAGCTTCATAAAAAACTAATAACAAAATAACAAATACAAAAACAGACTGCAATTTGTAGCTTCTATCAGAAGATACTCGATTTATCTCGGACAACAACAACGTCACATGGCAGATAATGCCTACCCATCTGTTAAATGACCCATGACTGATAGAACAGTCAGATTAATGCAGAAATGTGTAAATTAATAATAAAATTCAAAACTCTTAGTGTAGCGAAGCTGCAGACACGTGTTTCAAAGGTGTTATTTTTTGAAACACCTGTCTACACCTATACTACACTTGAAAGCTTCCACCCTATCTAGTATTTACCAATGTCTTAGTAATGTATTCTATACTGAGTAAATGTCATACTTTCTGCCAAGCGTATGAATAATAAGATGAAAAGAGAATTATTTAATACTACCAAGTGTATTACAATAGTATATTATGCAATAAGCATTTAATGATAGCTATTATTGTAATGAATACGAGTGTCTTAATAGCCATTAAATGCGAGTTGCATACACTATTTTTTCTACGACCCCATACACATATTTTTTGAACAATCCATTTCATAAAGTGAAGGTAAAATTTTCCGTACGTTTTTGCGAATTTGGCTGGTAATAAATTGTTCGTGGCTACTAAGGCTTGTTCCATAATTTCTGGTGGAATCAAATATTACATTTCACTGTCGTTATCCCTCATCTTTACCGTTTATATTTTCAAAAAAACACAAATGTTAACTACTCACCTGTAAATTGCAGAGAACTGTCACATTTGATTAATTTTTATATCTGTCAGATATGCAGTCGCCATATTGAATATTGTTTGAATATTGAAATGTCGCATTCCTATTGGATATAAACTTGTATCGTAATGAAAAATCTGTATTCCTATTGGATATAAACTTGTATCATAATGAAAATCTGTATCGTAATGGACATCATTAAAGTACAGGTTCGGCATATCTAATAATACAATTAAAGTATGGGAGTATAAAAAAGTATTTACACTGCACATATTATGCATTCAAGAGATACATCATTTGCTATACCGTACTAAAGAGAACTAATAAGGCTGAAACACGTACCTGCGGTTGCGGTTGTACTACACCTAAGAGTTTCTAATAATTCATTTTTTACTTTCTTATATTATGTAGTATAAGGAAGTACCTATTGTGATGACGAAAATTGTCGACCTCGAGATTTTTGCAGACGTCCACGTTTTGAAGTCCCCTGATACCGAAAAAGTGGTTTTTAATAAATGCTTCTCTCTCTCTCTCCCTCTCCCTCCCTCCCTCCCTCCCTCCCTCCCTCCCTCCCTCTCCCCCCCTCTCTCTCTCAGAGACAGGCAGTAGCTGTTTACTTGAGTGAAAAAATCGAATTTTTCCAATATTTCGTCAACCACTAAGTTTAAACAAATTTATAAAGAATTCATATACTTAAACGCTCATACGTATTAGAAAGTCGTATGGTGGCCACACCTCATTTTTAAATAGATATTTCTACGTTATCGTCTTCCTATATGGGTCATTTAACACATAGGTCGTCATTGTCTATCAAGTGGTATAACTGGTTGTTATCCGCAATGAATTGCGTATCCTCTGGCAGAAGTTACAAATGGCAGACAGGTTATTTACTTTTATTATTAATTTACTATATTTTTCAATAATCCGTTAGGTCAAGATGTTGTTTTATATTAATTTTATACATTTTTGAAAATATTGTCTACCAATAACTTAATGTTGCTACTAATGTGCATGCCTGAAAATATGGCATTGAAATAGTACAAAATACATTACTAACTAGTGTTAGTGAACACTGTGGACGTGAATAGAGCTTTTGGAACTTGGGATTTTTAAGGGTAATACCTGATATTATTCAATCAACAAACACTTTCTGTGCTATAAGTACTGAAGAAGACTAATGAGTCTGAAACACTTATCTGCGTTTGCGGTTGTACCGCACCAACGACTTTCCAATACTTTTTTTATCATTTGCACATTTCCGCGTTATTTTCTTACCATGTGTTGTTACTCATAAGTCATTTAACAGTTAAAACATTTAAAATTATACTGAAGGATTGTAACCAATGAAGCCATGGTAGAGTGATATTATTTATCTATTTCTATATTCGTTAGTTTGTGCTATCTTGTCATTAGCTGCTAAAGGGAAATATATTCGAGTAAATTCAGAAACAAGAAATTATAAGAAACTGTTTTAAAATCTAAAATTATATTTGCGCCATACTTAGCACTGCATTCTTCTCGTCAATCCGACCAAGAATCATGTATTTTGACTTTATAATGCATTTACTATCTGATTAAATAGGTGGAAAGAGTTTGGACCAAGCACGACTCCGTAAAATGTGTAAAAGAAGAGTTCCAGGATGAAAATTTCACATACATTTCGAGTATTCAAATGAAAACAATCTAATATTTTAATCCCTATGCGACTAATGGTAACATCCGGTAAATGTATTGGAATTACATTTTATTCTGAATCCTGATCTTTATTCTGACGACACGAGCGTATATAAAATTTAAAGTATTTATCATAAAATAAATTTATACAATTATAACCAATCATATTTTTGTATTTACGTCTTTCTAGAACACAGCTGGTGTATAATTTATTTCGCCGATAGGTTTTGCATATTTGCTATTAGTGTAAATTGACACCAATTGAGCTATTACACTGAGAGTACCCATATCTAGCGTAGTAGATCAAATGGTTTTAGAGCACCTTAAGAAAAGTGTCCCGAGTGGTTTCAATTTCATCCGCACTTTTTTAAAATATATGTAGATGATTGTATTACCCAAAGATCAAAATTTACTTGTGAAGTAGAAAATAATAATGCCATAAATTTCTTAGACATAATTTTTGTAAACATAAAACCAAGATTCTAACCAAGTGTTATAAAAAAAAACTACTTCATCAGGGCGATATAGTAATTACAATGATTCTCAACTTGTTGGATACAAAAAAATGTTGTGGTAGCCTTAGTTGCTAGGGCAATTCAATTCTTCAGGTTTTAGAAAATATCGCTCTTGAACAAAATAACTATCTGAAGTCATTTGTAAAAAAACATTATCAAACATAGATTGCACAAATTTTATAATAATTTACAAATACTAAAAAACCCCGAAAACAAAGATCTATTAAAAAACAATATATACCAGTATCATATATAAAATGCAAACCACATAATTTCAAACTAGCATACATAAACTATTATATATTAAATCATTTATACAATTAAAAGATCCTACTCCTGTTTCGGGTGATTTTGAATATGCTCCCTGGAATTAAAGAAAATATATTTCAATAGTACAATTAATATTAAAAATATACGAAGAAAATGTCAGTCCATGTCTTATTACTCACATCTCATCAGTATGTCTTTGATGCATACGAAACCAGTAATGTATTTATCAAATAAGATATAAGCATATGTTACAAACTCTTACTTTTAATAATCCTAATACTCCAATAACCCTTCGTTAATATCAATTACGCCATTATAAAGAGCGAATTTTCACGGTACAGTGTACAATACTAACTACTGTTGATCAAAATTGTTGTCATGATTGAATTTTTAAAGTAATTAGGAGGTAAAGGCAAGAATTTGTACCAGGCATAACATGTTATTAAGTCAATACACTGTCAGAGGGTCATAGGTACCTACACGTTTAAATTTAAGGACTGAAGGACCCCATAAATTAATATGCACCAAAGCTATAATGCAGAACTGAATCGGTCGTAAGAAGAAGGACCCAAAGGTGATTTTTTTTACAAGAGACACAAAAAGCGGTATTAAGGACGAATTCTTAAAAATAGTCTATTCTCTTAGCGCTATATAAAATAATATGCAAATATAAAAACATAGGAGTTGGTTATTGGATTTCAAACAAGTGTAAAAGGTGTAACAAAAAATGTGACTAAAGTTTGAAATTTTGGGACCTTGTTCTTATGACTTTTTTTGCGTTTTATATTAATTTATCATATTTTTACAAGCAGCATTTATTGAAAAATCTAAACAATACAAACTCGAGATGGTTATATATTACATCATTTATACAATTAAAAGATCCTACTCCTGTTTCAGGTGATTTTGAATGTGCTCCCTAGAATTAAAGAAAATATATTTCAATAGTACAATTAATATTAAAAATGTACGAAGAAAATGTCACTCCATGTTTCATTACTTACATCTCTTCAGTATGTCTTTGATCTATACGAAATCAGTACCGTATTTATTAAATGAAACCTAAGCATAAAATCTAAATCCTCTTCGTTTTCATCGTGGCGACAAGTTCCGGATATAGGAATCAAGCTTCCAGTTTTTCGCAGACATAATCTTAGGTCTAACAGGTTTCTTATTTTATCTGCATTAATAGGTAATTGACTGTTATATAAGGGTTCCACTAGCATAGGGATACTTGTTACGACAGGTTTTAAAATGCAAAATTTATCTGCCGAAAGACCACTCAATGTTAGAGATACTTCCATATATCTATTATCAGATTTGATGTGAAAAGTTTTGTGTTTCGGACGATCACACAACAGGAAGCTACGAGTATGTCCACGATAAGACAAGTAACATATGGCGTCCAAGAATCTTCCATTTAAGTTTAGAGCCTGCCACAATCTAATAACTACATTGTTTTGATTCTGGCCCCTACAAACGTCTGTGAAAATATATTTTCCGATCAAGAGTGTATTATATTTTTAGAAGTTTTGCCATAATATATTGACACTAGAGCGCCTGTTTTATGTAAAACTGTTTGCCCCTCGCTTTTCTGTTCGGCATTCAGAGCCACATTGCTTTCTTTTTCAATGTTTCCTATCAACTCGTCCCACATGACACAAACATCTGTTCTGGTTGACCAAAATGTTAGTTGTAACTATTTTAAAATAATTCAGATAAAACTTGTATTTTACTTCGCTCCTCAGTATTTTAAAATTTAAATTACTATTTCTTGCTTCTGCGAATGCATTGGTTAAATTTTTCCAAAAAAAGTTCATAGATTTTTAAAATATCTAAGTTTGATGACAGATACTTTATTCTTTTACTAGTACGACTATATAGTGTAGTAGATATATAGTAAGGGAAACTCAGAATTTTTAATTAAATCGATACTTTCCTTACTTCCCTTATTTGGGTTATTTCCACAATTATCAGAGTGTTATCGCTATGATTTTAGTTTATTGATACGTCTAAACCTTTTAACTCTAATTCCAAAGTTAAGTTAAGCACCGAATGCTTCTTTTCTCGCAGATCTTACTTCGACGCCAATGTGAACCTACACATATAACAAAGTCGTTACTAAGCTATTACAAATAAAACAAAATATATAATATATGCTGACTTAAATTAATCCCTGCATACAAACGTTTTGAAGGTTATTACTTCCAAGTTTTTAGAAAGACACTAAAAGACCTTTACCACACTAAAGCAGAAAAAGGCTAAATAGTATTTCGAGAAGTATGTTGTCATCTTCAGTAGTACTGATTAAAAACCGCGTTCTTTATACACCGTATCGTATACAGAACAACACTGATTTCAAATTTACATAGAGGGCTTATTTATACTTTACCTAGGCTATTAACTGCATCATTAACGATAACTGATCACTGTATCGTTAAATTCGTCACGCTTAATAGTATAATCCTATTTTTTAATTCTAGTATTCTATGCTAACTAACGCTACCTACAATAGGATATCCTTCACACCACAAACTTATACATATAAACAAGATTGCTCTTAATAGCGAGTTGCAATCGAACGTCCTGGTCGACATATTTTTTCTCACATTTATTACAATTAATTTCCTGAATTCCAGATTTTTGTTCTACAACGACACCCCCTCTTAGGTACCGTTACTTTGCATAGAATATTAGAATTAAAATAGGATTATATTATAAAGCCTGACAAATTTAACTGTACAGTGATCAGCTACGGTTAATAATGTAGTTAATCGCCTAGGTATAAGTATAAATAAACCATCCCTGTAAATTTGAAATCAGTATTGTTCTGTATACGCAACAGTATATAGACAACGCGGTTTTTAATAAATGCTACTCAAGATGAAAACATAGTTGTCGAAATACATATTTAGTTTTTTGTGCTTTACTGTGGTAAAAGTGTTTTAGTGTTTTTGTTTAGTATCAAGCCACATACTCCAAGTTTGGCTTCTTACTTCCAAGTTTGTTGAAGTTATCTAGCAAACGACTTGTGGCATTCTGAATATTTTTTGTCAAACATCCTCGCTGACAACCGAAATAGTTAGTAGTTATTTACAACAATCAGAAATCATAGAACTTATAAATCTACCGGAATTTACTTCCAGTAACTCGGGCTGCTTTGGCTTCATTTAACAAACGGCAGTCCCTCAGTCTTCAGTCTTTTTGCTTTTATACGTCTTTCCAATAGCGCATATTTTGTTTTATTTGCAGTTTGATAATACTAATCCATTATTGTACATTTTTAAACTTTCTACAAACAACTCAAATTATATATGATCTGCACACAGGTCAAAAACTACAGTGCACCAAGAAAACAGGTAACCTACAAAATTAAGCTGCTTAGCAGTAAGTGGAAGACATGCCCATCTGCAGCACTTGGATCTTTATTTCACCGGCCCAAATATAAACAGATGATTTAAACACACTAGGAGCTCATATGTTGGGCCTTTTATGTCTTGAACAGATGCGTATTACCAATCTAAAAAAATCTGCGAAAAACCCCAGTTGACAAAAATGATCATTTGGACCCTTCTAATGACAGATGCATTTGTTAGCAACGAAATCATGGTCTATGCAGTGATGTTATCTAATTCTGCTTTCGCTACTAGTTGTGCCAGCTTATTATTAATTTGCCATTACTGACAAGATGATAAATATTTTCGAGTAAATTTGGAAATAAAAAATTATATACCGCTTTAAAACTATCTTTATGCTATGTTTGGCACTGCAGTGCTCTCACCAAGCATCCGACAATCCTATATTTTGACTACATAATGCAACTACTATCAAGCCCAATGTATAAAAGAATGGTTCTAGAAATGTCACACATTAAGGATTAAAATGAAATCAAACTAACACATGTTTAATCCATACGCGAAAAATGGTAACATACGGTAAATGTATTGCAATTACATTTCATTATAAATCCTAATCTTTATTCTGACGCTACGACCGTATATAGTAGTAGATGATTTATCATAAAATGTATTTATGCAGTTATAACCAATCATATTTTTGCATTTACGTCTTTCTAGGGCACACAATGGTGACATTGATAAAATAATATAATTTATTCTGCCGATGAGTTTTGCATAATTTGCTATTAGTGTAATGGCAGACAATTTATTAGTACGCATTATTTTTCATTTCACGCTAAACAGGATACGAAAATTATATTTAATAAATTGTCTGAAATGAACCATGCTTTTAATAGTCACGTAATTAGTTCAATAATTTTCTAACTAATTACAATTTAATTAAACTGAAAGCGATATATATCAATGTCCATGATGGTATTAGCAAGTATCTCGTATCCTTGCGCTTAATTTTCGAAGGTACAAAGTAAATTTAATTTAATGAGTAAAAACTATAACAGCGGCAAGTCAATTATATTTGGTGTCACATTACATGTATTTTTCAGGATATATGAGGGATATTTGATAAATCAATAATGAGATAATATTCTGAAAAGATTTCTTTCTTAATGTCGTCGATATCTCAGCAACAATTATGCAAGAGTTTTATCTTTTTCTTTTGCATTATTTTTTTCATTTAAATTTTATTCAGGAAAAAAGTTATCATAATTTTTGCCTTTTTGGACTAGATTTTCCAACTGGAATACATTATTTTGACTGTTTCTCAGTTTCGTGTTTGTAATAATAATGAATCTTAGTTTTATTTGCGTGCAAAATCCCCAAAAAATACTTTGAAATAGCCTCAAGCAAAGCCTTATTATTTCACGCTTACTACTTTGGCAGACTTTGTACTTTCACTATCTTATAATTTTTCAATATTTTCTTTAGTTATAAATTTATTCCAACTCCGAACTGTTTACAGAAGATTGTAAATAGTTTTAATTGATGGAGCTGGCTTACTATAATTTTATCTATTTAGACTTAAGTTTCTACACCTATCACATTGTTTCATGAAATTCATTGTTGTTCGCGTAACTGATGGAGCTGCGGGTATTTTTCGATAGCGGTTATGTGACAGTAATGATGAATCATAATACGACTCCGGAAATGCATCTGGCGCAGAATCTGCATCAAGTAATAGTGATGACCAACAAGTCAATATTTACATGTAAATTGCTACCTTATATTGACGAATGTAAGGTATAAAATATTTGTATGGTATTGCACACTAAGGCCCAGTTGTACAATGTTCCGATAAATCTAGCCGATAACAATCCGTCCGATTAATCTATCGGTAAGATAAGTCTATGAGGCGTATTACAAACTGTATTTGTCGGTGAGATTGCTATCGGTTGAATATAATTGAGTTGGTAATACATTTTAGTAAGTATTTCATATGCAATTGTGAAGTTTACAGCCCTCGTTTTTAAATTTAGAGGTTATTTTAAACAGTAAACAAATTGTTATAAGTGAATATTCGATAAATTTTAATTTTATATACAAATATTTTAATTATGTTCAATCTGTTTGAGACTAGTAGCAGCGGTGATTCCAAAAATGAATTACTAGTCAATATTTTCTTAAGAAAAACGTATTGGAGAACGACTAAACCACATGGATTACTGGAATGATGCTGTATGCGTTTTCGTTTAAAGAAAGAGAGTTAGATTACTACTACTACAAATTGTAGAACAATTAGAAACTTCAACTAACACGTAAAACAAATAATTATTTTATTTTGTATATTCAAAAAACAAATTAGTGCTATATTTACATATTTTTGCTTACAATTCTTCCTTGTTATAATTTGCAGTGCGCAAACGATTATTTTCCTTTACCATTTCAACAGATTATATTATTATTAAGATATTTTATTTTCATGTAACTGCAGACGTAACATATAAATATTATATAGGTTATGTTTGCCTGAATTAACCGCCCCACAACTCCTATCGGTAACTTCGAGTACCCGACAGATTATCTGACCGATAAGGTGGCGAATAAAGATATCTGTATATTGTAATACGACAGAAGCGACCTTGTCGGCAAGATAACGCTGTCGGACAGTATATCGGTATATTGTACAACCGGCCCTAAGGAAAACAAACAAAAATTACACTTTTTCAAGCACCCAGGAAATAAATGAATTGCGACTGGAGGAGGCACAGAAGAAGAATCGATATCACGAGACCCTCAAGACTCGAGAGCGGTAGATGCTTCAGATATTTGGACAAAAAGAATAGCAGAAGATGTCAGTATTATAATCTATTTATTTCAGATGATCACCAGATAGTTACTTGCAATATTATGAGCTAGCTGGAATACTCTAACATACCGAGCCGCGACAATCTTATAGTGTTAGAATAGATGTGCCAATATTTTTTCGTTTATAAAATTGTGTTGCAATATCTTTTCTAGTGAATAGGACGCCGAGAAATCATAATTTTTTTGTACCCATTTGTACTGACCATATTTTGATCATGCCATAGTTAAATGGACAAATAATAATAAGTTACATTCCTGTGATTATAAATATATATCATAATACGTTCTGTCATTTCTTATCGAAAGGCAATTCGCAAATTCTCAATACCTGTATTTAAATTGAAACAAATAATCTTTGTTAGACAATTGTAATGACAAAATACACAAGATATGCATTAACCATCGTACACTCCCAATTTATATTTGACGGCTTCTAGATAGTTTCTGACAACCTAATAATCCTGACATCAAATAACGACCTGGCTGCATCCAATTTCAGAGAAAAAAACCAACCTTTTGAAATATGTATTTTTAATGAAGTTAACAAAAATACATTCATTGTTTGCATGGCATTATGGACACTATTGACTTATAATTAGTAGCAATTAATTAAACATATATTTTCCCATTTATAATTCTAATAATGACAGACTTCTCCATACATTGAAAATTAATTTTTAACTTTCCTTACAAATATTTTTTATTCTACTTTTTTATAAATATGAGACAAATTAATAGCTATAAGCCTAATTAGTGTGAAAGAGTATTAAATAAAACGTAGAAGGGACTATTCTTCTAATTACAATAACAATAATTTCACTTATAAACTGAATAGATGGTACGACACGATTTGCTTCTAGTGACACAAATTGAGCTTGTCTCTAATTATACTATGCATACATTTCTAAGTATAGAAGTACGTCAAAAGTAAAGAATGTCAGAACTTTTAGACTGATAAGAACCCACAAAATTCTAGAAAAGTTACAGTAAATAATCCTAGTTAAATAAATTTGAATGATCAAATAATTGGAACAGGTATGTTTTAAGCGGAAAATTTTTAAACGAAAATTATTAATAATATTGAACCGGCATGATAACAATTATATAAAATAATTGATTATAGTAAGCCTGCTTCATCAATTAAAAGCATTTAATACCTCTTGTAAACAGTCACTTGTTCCGTGTCACCCAAGGTTTACCGCCACTGTCAAAATAGAACTTATTTATAAAGGAAGTGAAACTCGTATAATATTTAAAATTTGTTAGTGAGAGCCAAATAATTTCAGTAATTTCATTGAGGTTAAGTGTTAAGTATTGATAAGTCACACACGAAACATAAAAAAGTCCATTTTAAAAATAAGGGTTATTTTACCGGTGGCGGTAAAACTTGGGTCAGTCCATATATACAAATTATATAGGGAACATTTCCTGTAAGACAGGATGCATACCATTTATATAAAACAATTTGCTTGTGAAAGAAAATGTTTGAAGTACAGTAGTCTCCAATAAATTATAGGCGAATGTTTAAACGCGACACCTTAAAGACTTTTTGGCAAATTCTTAATTAATAACACTAGTGTCCATTATAAATTTCATATTAGTAAATAATCAAGTGAATATTATGCCTTCAAACAATTTGTTTTGTCAAACATTTTATATAATTGCTATTCAGCCGGTCCAATATTATTAAAAATTTTAGTTTAAAAATATTCGGCTTAAGATATACCTTTTCCTATTATTTTATCATTCAAATTTAATTTACTAAGAATATTTACTGTATAAGTAGTATTCATGGAACTTTTCTAGTTGGTTGTTCCTATTAATCTAAAAGTTCTGACGTTTTTGTACTTGTGAACTACCACTACATATAGAAATGTATGCATGAATTATAGATAAGGTTAATTCGTGTCACTAGAAACAATCGTACCAACTATTCAGTTATAATTGAAATTATTATTATTGTAATTACAACAATAATCCCCTGTAAATTTTATTTAATACTCTCTCACACTAATTAGGCTTCCAATTATTTAGGTCGCCTAATATTTATCAAAAATACCCTGAAAACTCTTTCCAAGGAATCAGAAAATAATTTTCAATATATGACACAACGTTTTCATTATTAGAATAATAATGAGAAAATGTGTAAGTAATAGCTACTAATTTGGAATGACGTAAATATTGACGTATTCTGATTGTACTGTACTGAAATCCTCTTCATCTTTATCATATGCTGGCAAATCGAACTTTTTCCAGCATCGGTATATGAATTAAAAAAAGTTTAGTCATGAGATTTCTGATGAACGTGTCAAACCATTGTTTTGTTTGTTTTATGAGGTTATGGTAGTTATATTCTGACTTTAATACGTAATTAAGTAGGTAGTCTGAAAATCAAACTGGATGGTTCAATATATAAAACGCATTGCTGAAGTCAGTATAAATGACATGAATCTACTCCTGGTTGCCTTGTTCTTAACTGATAGAGTGTTACTATGACTTAGTTTACTGTTGACCTATTAAGGATTAAACCACATTCATGCGTAGAAGTAACAGATTTAACATTATTAAATATCTACATATTGCCGTGATATCTCGCAAGTTTATAAAATAAGAATAGCTTTAAGAATTAGTTTAAGTTTTGAAATAAAATAAAAATGACAAAAATCGTATTTAGATATGAAAGAGTTAAAATATGCAACAAATTACATGGATGTATATAAAGTTGCATACACATGGTCAATATACAAGCAAGCAATTTAAAAGTCATTATTATTCAAGTGAATAGTGGGAAAATGTAAAATAAAATTTATTAAATAAATATGAAATAAAAGACAAAATAAATATAAGCAATATATTTCTTTTGTAAAAAGAATACAAAAAATGTATGGTTTACATATCATGAAAAAGATCAAAGACGATATGTAAGAAAGATAAATGTAGGTAGATAAATTATGATTTACATGCATAAAGTAATAAAACTTTATGAAAGAGTTTAAGAACAAAAATATATAATAAAAGATAAAAATTACCTTAGCTTATAACTACAGACTAGAAAAGGATATAAAAATATATGTAAAACGTAAACCCGATCAGCAATAACATTTGATATAAAGGTAGCTGATAAAATAAATAAAAAGTGTATGTGTTTATGATTTGTTTGTAACACAATGCTTCAGAGACTGGAAACAGACGTGTACAGTTTCATGACCTACAAAAGATAACAAAATATAAAACTTGTGTAAAGTTTATTGCAGATAGACATATTACCGATGGAAAGATCATGGATAGAAAACAGAGATGCAGTGGAGAAGCGGGCGTGTCTTCCAGGTGCAGGCAGTGCGGAAAGAAAAATAATCGTTATCTCCAACGTGTTTCCCATCTTACCAAATCGCAATCTAGCTACAAGAAAAGTGAAATTGACATTAATAAATGGGAAGAAAAAATATGTATTGAACAATGAACAAGGCAATAGGTTCATTGATGAATACAAAGAAGGATGGTATTAACAACAAGAATAAACCTACCGTCGGAAAGGCAGTACAAGGCTGTGAAAAAGATTCTTGGATGGGAAAAACAATTTGTGTTGACGTTTGGTAAATAAAGAACTGTCAGAACAATATGTGTGTGTGTGTATCAAGACGGCAACATGTGGGCAGCGATTTCACTGGAACGTGTATTCCAATGCCAACCTAAAATATGGACTAGAGGGCGCAATAGTCAACGTAGAGTTTTTTTTGCCGGTATAAATTGGAAACATGATTCGACAAGAAGAGAATTCTTATCACGACTCCGAAAGAATAAGACGCTTTAAAAAAAAATAATTGTTACATTGTAGAATAGTAGTTTATCACATTCATTCATAATAATTTTCTTTATTAATATATTTAAATTCATTTGAAACGTTCAATATGGACATTCAAAATGAACATTTTGATGAAATGTTTAAAGATAGCAAGTAAGTTTTTTTTTTTGAAAAGGAGTTATCTAAATTGTTAAACAGATATTGGTTTTTACGTGCAAATGATTAATCAATGTAATGTTGAACAATATAGATAAGCAAATGTTATCCTGTAAGGTTTTCTTTTAATTCATAAAGTTGGAATTACAACAAAAATAGGACTAATGGTGTTGGGCAGTTGAAGAGATGCTACGTGCGAATGAGCATTTTCTTCAGGGCATTGTCTAGGCATCATTAATCTTTTTCAAGTTATGTTAATAATTAATTAAAAGTTTTACAAGGCAAAGATTAAAAGCTAGATACAACACGTGCAAATGGTTGTCTAAAGCAATTAATTGAAGCCAATATAAAAATAATTACATCGATAAATATCACTATCAATGTACAATAAAAGTTTACATTTATTTATTTACAGGATAAATATTTATTTTTTTTGTTTAGCATCATAAATAAATAAATAAAAGGTTTACATACATTACAACCGACATTTGGTATAAATGATATGAGCATTTTCAATTATGTATTTGTTTAGGGCATTAAGATATATATAAAAATATTTGAATTTACAAATTACTAAATAAAAAATGAGGTGTGGCCACCACACGACTTTCTTATACGTACGAGCGTTTCAAACTATACAATTTTAAAAATTGTTTTATACAAAACTTATTCAAAATCCTCTTCTAAGTACTTTCATTCTCTTAATAAATCGCTATAGAATGCATACTTTGCAAGATATTCGAAAAAAAGTGCTACTCGCTAAGAGTAAAAGTGCATCTTCCGGTTCGAATTTTGAAATTTCATGTATACAAAAAATATTGCAAATTCAACTCTAAATACTTTTATACTCTTAATAAATATATATAGAATGCATAACTTACGACATATTTGCAAAAAATCGCTATTCGATAAGATTAAAAGTGGTACTTCCGGTCTGAATTTTGAAATTTTTTTTATACAAAAGATATTGAAAATTATGTTTTAAATACTTTTATACTCGTAACGTACTTCTCTAAAAAGCATGACTTGCGAGATATTCGCAAAAAACTGATTTTCGATAAGAGTAGAACACCTACTTCCGGTTGGAATTTCGAAAAACTTTTTTAAGACAATTTGTCTCAAACTTAATTTTAAGTACATATGAATTCTTTATAAATTTGTTTAAACTTAGTAGTTGACGAATAATTGGCAAAATTCGATTTTTTCACTGAAGTAAACTACTACTTCCGGTCTACCGATTTTACTGAAAATCTAATCAGATCTCAAGAGGGAGATTATATTCGTAAATATAAAATTTGGAATTGATACCTATAGCGGTTTGACCGCTATCGTGGTCACACACACACAGAGAGAGACACACAGACATTTTTTAAAAACCACTTTTTCGGTATCAGGGAACATCAAATCGTGGACATCTGCAAAAATCTCGAGGTCGAACATTTTCATCATCACAATACTTCCTTATACTACGTATAAGAAAGTAAAAGGTGTATGATCATGTTATATAGACATTCCGTTTTCTTCTTTAAACAAAACTATTACCTCGTCCCTATTATAAGTAAGAGAAAAGCCACCAGTGAAGGAGAAGGAACCACGTACATTGCCAGAACCCACAATAGTTATTAGGTACATGCTTCAACAATATAAATTAAATACAAAACCAATTATAAGTTTTTGGTGTAAAAAGAATAAATTTTAGAGCACAGCATATACAAATGACTATACCCACAAATATATGCTATCACAGCAATATGTACATAAAATTGTCTTAAAGTAGTTCGAAAGAATAGAAGAGATGTCTGCAATTCAGACAATGGCTTTTGTCACATATTTTATGAACAGAAATAACTTTTGCAGACAGCCATAGACTTGAAAATATCTATCACATAAATTTATAATTACGGATACGCATATATCAAGAATAAATACAGAATCACATACAAAAAAATTCGGCATTAAGGCATTGTCAGATTTAAAATTCTCTGGAAAAAATACTATGATTCTAAGTTCATCCTTAGTTACATACTGGAAAGAACATCCACGGGAATTGGAATAGTCATTGACTATAATATAACATAGTACTAGGATAGTATACAGAACGGCATTTTTTTTTTGGGAAAATACTTTAACAATAGCTTGGAGCTTATTCTTCAATGTCATTGTACTCTAAAGGACTGGTAATTCTATTTCAACCTTGCCTTACATTTATGAAATAGAACACATTTTGGAATTACTTTTTCAACTTTCTCTAGATAAGATTCATAAGTTAGTGCTATTTTTGATATGGAAATATTCGTTATAGAAAGACGTAAGGGGACTTTCAGTGACTCTAATAAAAATCTTCGTTTTCCAAATTATATAAATTATTATGAAGATTAAATTTCACTTTTCAGTATCAAGAGCGTCAACACAGCTGCATTTTTTGAATTTTTTTGAATTCGGATCTATTAGACTTCTCTTCTGATTTTGACATTTATTAGTTAAGCTTCAATTACATACTTAAAATAGTTTCACTACAAATATCTAATTTATCATACAACAATATTTTTCTTGTGCAAGTAATCACCAGTGTATGTATTTTATAAGGTTATTAATATATAATTCATTCTATTATTTTGCTTATATTTAATAATGTCCAAGTTCACGGAACGAAATATCTACATCAACAAATAAAGTTCGAAGAATGTGGTTCATTCCTCCATTTCGAGTGAGCTTACATAGAATACTGGACGTAAAAGGCATACTGTAAATAATTGTGGATTCGCACGAGTTCAGTTCATGTTAATGCAAGAACAACAGGAGGGCCAAGCATGGCATTTTCCTGTGAGTTGCAGAAGACTAATCAGGAAATATTCCATATATAGAAGACGCCTAAGAAATATTTGGTTTGTTGTTTCGGAAATATTAATGAGCAATATTTGTGTTACATTTTCTTTACCATCGTACCATCATAATACTGTAAACTTAATTATATTAATTAAAACATCAAGTATGAGTAATACGCATACTACTATCGATTTTAATTTTATTTTAAAAGATTGCATTCGTTTCTTTAATTTATCTATGTGTGGTATTAAACACATGCCAACAGGACTACCCGTAAGTTTAACACTCGACCTAATCTTGTATTCGATTTATTTCAACCAGCTCGAAATTAATTAACAAACTACTGCCTGACAATATGCTTGCCTTGATAAAAATCTTACTTTAAATAATCAGAGAAATAATATAGTTCAGGTAACGAGGCTTCAGAACTACTTAACGTATAATGCAATTCTCAAATTTGTTGCTTTAAAATATTCTCAATTGATATTTTTCCCTACTTATGAAATCTCAACTCCCATTGCTCCCTTTCTTTGTTTTTCTTTTTTTTTTGTGACTTGCGGCGTCCATTTATTATAGTTTTATCGCCGCAAAGGGTCACAAAACCATTATCGCAATCAATTTAAAAATACCATATAATATTTGAAATAATTATATATTTTCAGAAAACATTATTTTTGAAAGTTTCTTTAAATTTTGACAGAGTGAAGTCTGCATTAAAAGTTAATAATAATACAATATCTTTGTTTACTCTGTTTGCGTCACGTAGAGTTATTTACCAATATAAACGAGGAAAGTTTTGTGTTTTGCAGAATTGATATATTCTTTCAGCAAACAATAAATTATTTTTCCCAAAATAAAAAATCATTAATACACAGTTTAAACTATTAATACATATTAGCATTCTAAATACAACCATTCTACGTATGTATTTACAAAACTAGTTCAAAATTAAACTGCATTATTACAAAAGCAATTACGAGAACAACCATAATAATATCATAACAAGTCGTCTATTGTTTCTGACTTTATAGTTTTCATGCTAATAAACCTTTAAAGTAAACATTGAAGTAAAATCTAAATGTATATTTACCGCCATTCCTTCCCGTCTGTACATTTACATTTAAATTAAACAAATTACAAATGTCTAAAACATTCGGTACCTCTACTGGCAGTGAGTGAAGGTTTAATGGATTCTCAGTACAGGAATTGTATGTTTTTAGTACTTGTGAAATAAAGACGCCAGATTAATCATTAAACCACAAATAGTGGAATTGTATATCAACATATACTTTATCTATGCATAAATATTTAAGTCAAACTATTTGCTTTAAACTTCTATTTTTGTTTAAGTTCTTTTTGTATGCCGAAAGCAGTTACTAATTAGTTGATGGATGTGGATTATCGAAACCAGAATTATGTTGAACTTGTAAATTCTAAATAAGTACATCAAAGAAAATAGAACTAACTTTACGGTAAGAAGATTTAAAAATGAGAAAAGCATTGACATTAAATCTATAAGTAATCGCCTCCGAAAAATGTCGATTGTTATTAAGAAACTTATCCCACGGGTCAAACTTTATGAAACGAGTAAGTTTCCTAAAAATAAGAGCGAGACAATGTGTTTATAACATATGTCCCAATAGTTTTGGTACAAAATATTTTACCACATATTTTTGTAATAGGTAACTTTATTTAGACTTTTATTATTTGCTATAATTTACGGCTTAGCAAATAACAAAATTATTAACTTAAACTAAATGAAGCTCGCAGTTTCTCAACTAGGCGCCATTTTCTGCAAACGTCTTTCATCAGGTTCTGGACGCCTTAGAGATAAATTTCGGGTATCTCTAAAATTTCCTCGCTGTAGTTTTTCTTCATGTCCGGCTTGTCACCGTCCATCATACACTTTGCGAGATGAAAGTGCCCAAATATTGCGCAATATTGGGCGTGACGTAATAGGCTGATTATCTTTTCTTGGTACAAACGGTATATCATTTGGGTGAAGCCATAATGGCAGGACGCTAAGTCTGGCAAAAACATTTTTTTTTGCGATAGGTGGAAAACCTTCATAGGCACTTGGACCCGACCTTTTGATCGGCAACCAATCAACCAATAGTGCCGGATTCTTACCAGCTAAAAACCACCCCATATCTTTCTGCCAGTGTTCCGGAACCGCTCGACGCATAGCATCGGAATGTGGGTTGTCATTTTTCTAATAGGAGTCTCAATTTATTTGTCTTGTTTCTTACTCCCTCTTTCTCATTATTTTCCTGACGTAATTGTTAATTGTGTACTGTTTCCCAAGAGCTCGTGTCATCCAGCATTAAGGTTATCATGTTCGTTCCATTTTGTAATTCAGTTCCAAGCTGGATCTTCACCTGCGACCTTTCCGCCTGCCATCGTTCGCATTCCAACAGAGTGTGTTCCACGGTGTCTCTCGTTCCACAGTAGATGCAGTTGTCGTCCACGCTCTTCCCTATTTTTTTGGTGGAAGTTCCGAAACAGCCATGTCCTGTCAACACTTGTGACAGATGGTAGTCTGTTTGTCTATGTGTACATTTTACCCATTGCTCTATTCTTGGTATCAAATATTTTGTCCATTGAGCTACGTCTTCCGTACTGTCCCACTTTACTTGCCACTGTCGCAAAGTGGTTTCTCTTTCTTCTTCTTTCGCTTCTTTCGTTCCAATATCTCGCTTTTGATGTAGTCTTATTCTCTCTTCGGCCATTAGTTCTACCGGGACCATAGCAGTGATTACTTGCACTGCACTTGCCGATACTGTTCGAAAAGCACTAGCCACAAGCAGTAATATTTTTCTCTGTACTTTGACCGTCATATGTCTGTTTTTTACTACTTTCAAAGAGTCGTGCCATATTGGTACTCCATACAACATAATTGATTGTACCACATTATACCACATCTCCCTCTTTTTGTTTGCTAGTCCTTTGACATTTGGTGTAATTCGCATAAGAGCCGCTACCTTCTTCTCCGCTTTTAGGGTTGCTTCCTTTATATGCTCCCCGAACTTGCAATTTTCATTTAATAGTAAGCCTAGATATCGTATCTGCCTCGATGGTACTATTTCAGTTCCTCTACAGTAAAAGTTAACTCCGTCTTTGTTTCTTTGTCTTTTTACTATGAGTGCCTCTGACTTTTCAGGTGCCAGCTCTAGCCCATGTTTCGTCATCCAGTTGTTTACAATCTCCAGAGCCTCGTTGCCTTTGCTTACCAGTTCTTCCTTGTTCTTAGCGGCCAAAATTACTGCTAGATCATCCGCATAGGCGTCATACACCATTTTCCAAAGCGCCGGCCCCAGCACCGATCCCTGTGGTACGCCAGTAGTAACATCCATGTTTAGGTCCTTTTCTATCCTGAGTGTTCTATCTTCTAGGTAGCTACCTATTATGTTCCTAAGGTACCGTGACACTCCCCGCCGATTTAACTCCTCTAGCATGGCTTCCTGTGGGAAGGAGTTAAACGCATTTCTTACGTCGAGCGTAATTAAAGCCCACCACCGTGCACCCGTGTTTCTTTTCAATAGCTCTAGCACGCTTTCTATCGCGTGGATTGTGGATCGCCCTTTGCGGAAACCAAACTGCCGCTCCGATATTCCTCCCGTTTCCTCAATTTCTTGCTCCAACCGACCCTTCAAGAGAGTCTCAAATAACTTGCTCATGGAACTGAGCAGACAGATGGGTCTGAACCTGAAATCCTCCGGTTTAGATTTTGGTATGAGCACCAGTTTAGCTTCTTTCCACTGCTTCGAAAAAACCTGTTTTGCAACCACCTCATTCATCAGCCGTAAGAGTATTTCCGGTGCCAGGTCCACCGTCCTCTTCACAGCCTCGGGGGAATACCATCAATACCGGGAGCCTTCCCTGGACGCAGAGTTTGTGCGGCTTTCTGGAGTTCTTCTTTTGTGAACCAATCCACTTCCATCTCTATCGCTTGCCTCGTTCTGACAGGTCTCCTCTCCGGAAACAGGTTTCTGACAATCTCCTTCTTTTTATTTGTCTCCAGGCTGAAAGGAGCGTGTCGCACCAGCTTTTTTGCTGGTATCTGGTAACCTCTTCCCCACACATCCGTCTCGAGTTCCCCGCAGAGACTGTCCCAGTGAGCTCGCTTGATGAGCTTTTGAAGTTCCTTTTTGGCTTTTTTATATATTTCAATGGTTTCTATCGTAACTCCTTGCTTACGTAACTCCACCAATACGGTTTCAGACGGCCTTTTCTTTCTTTGGAGAAAATAGTTCCCCGGTACGCATCCTTTACGACTCTCTCTAAGCCCTCTAGTGACACCGTGTTTATTCCTAACTTAATATTTTAAAAATAATGTCTGATATCATTAAACCCCGAGAAAGTAGCTGTAGGAATGTTCCTGGGTTCCCGTTCTTCCTATATCACGCAAGTAGAACCATATACATATGATCTATTGCAAGCTGGAAAGAAACAATCCCGAGACTTCTAGGCAGTATCCAACTCCACGACCTTCAACTGAGCACAGCATCCTGTCTCAAAGCCACTTAGAGACTTTTGTCACAGCATAGCTTTCTCTTATCAACGACTCGATAATTACTATTAATTGCTCTTAAGAACCTTTAGTTGAGTACTATGTCCAATTTAACTTAAAAACTTAAATCGTAATTGGACTTTTCAGTGTCAATAAAGCTCATTTATTCCATCTAAAACTTAAACCTTTGTAAGAAGAAACTTTACTTTACATGATAAAAAAGTCATTTGAACGTAATAAGTTACCATTCAACAGGATTCCTTATTCTGTTGTATCTTTGTTTCATATTTGTGTAGACATCAATTGTTTTCAATGCTTATCAAAAAAAAATAATATTAAATAGCTTGTATATCTTATTATTTATAACATCAAACGATGTCTCTGTCTGTGCTTCAGTATCATAAATTCAAATACACTCTTTGTTATATTTTGTTTGAAATCACTGATGATGAGAACTTAATAAATGGAAGAAGAATATGATTTAATATACCCTGAGCTTAAAAATTGAAAGTAATTTTTTTTTTGTTATTATTTACTTTTGTCCATTGCATCGTAAGCAGCCATTTTAATTTAAACCTAAATATTTGTTTTATTTTATAAATTAATAATTTATAAATTTACAACTAATTACAATTAACAAGATTTAACGAAGTATATTTAGAACAAATTTTACATGACTGTTTTACCATCCAATATTTATTCTTGACAATTGTCATTTATTTATGTTTTTATCAACCGGCCTGCACCGAAATTAACCAAAGAAAATTCCATAAATCTAAGAAGACTCTCGCTTTATCACAAGAAAATATTAGTATTACGGTTGGTCTTTTCAATCTTGACTATAAGTGAATTTGATAGATAATTATGATAAAATGTACACTCATGTATAGATATATTCAGTATTATAATAATCTTGCTGTTTGTTAAAAATATTTAAAACTTAACAGTACAAAAAATATTTCTTAATAATGGTCATTTTGTTATTAACACATCAAACTATATGTAGTAACCTACTAAGAAATTATTATTAATTTTTTCAATAATTTGTTTGACAGAACTTTAGAAACGATTTCGATACATAAAAATTTAGTAACGTACCTCCGTAAACGCGATAAAGAAAGGCATGTATATGTGGGGAATATAATACATCTGCTGGTGCAAATCAAGTCTCTCTAAAACAAACTGTTCCTTATTCTATTTATATAAAGTATTTACACGATTATTTACATTTTCTGTCCAAATAATTATCGTAAAATAAAACACTGAAAATAAAATATTCCAAGACAAAATCAACCAAATCAAGTTCGAGTTACAAATGATGTATATCTCTGTCATCAAAACTGTCACTCTATTTATCAACATACCGCCACCTGCGGCGGTAATCATGTCGTACTCAGCTCTATCTCCGTCTAACCTATCAATATAGTAATAATATTCTTGCTAAAATACACTTCCATATTGACGTCTAAGCTAGGTTTTCAGCAAGTAAAGCGAATGATTGGTTAACTAACGACATAAAAACTATAACACTTTCTTATACGAATGTGAGGTTCAAATTCTTGTTGATTTCAATTGCATTCTAAATTTTTTTTTTCGTTTTAATAAATCTATGCGGAGTACACTACTTGCAAAATATTTTTAAATAACAATTCAATAACATCAAAAGAATTACTTCTACTATCGAATTTTGAAAACCTTTTTATTTAGAAGCTGGTTGAATTCACTTCTAAATATTTTCATTATTTTAATAAATCTGTGATAAGTTCCCAATTTAACTCTTTTTCGATAAGACTAAATGTGTTACTTCCAGTTTAAATTTTACAGTCAACTCGACGACAATTGTTCAACAAATCATCTTTTGAACATTTTAATACGCTTTAAAAACTAAAGGACTTATTCTCGATAAAAGTAAAAGATCAGAAAGTTAAAAACTTTATTTATGAAGTTCTTTTTAAATTCACATCTCAATACTTTTATAATATTCATAAATTTGTAAAATTAATAAAATTCTGCATATGTGAGTAATATTTATATTTGTAATTTCTGTAAAATTGTGGCTACTTGAAATTTTTATAATCCTCTCTAATAAACATCGACTACACTATTCTTTTTTTTTGCATGTGATGGACAGTCAATCAACCTCAACTATGCGCGTTGGGGACAATAACAGAGACGGTGACAAATGTTGCATTTCAACCCGATCGCTTAATGAAAGATAAAGATATTGTTTTATTTTCTCTTAGGCACTATTTTGTGAAATGCCCCTGTACGTCAACGATTATCGAACCGATGTCCTTCTACGGATATTATGAAACGTGCTGCGGATTTAGTCTTGAATGGAAAACGTGGTCAGCGGAATGTAGCTAATGATTTGAAAATTTTTCACGTGACAGGTATATCAAAAGTATTAAGGATGGGAAGGAAATGGTTATGGCTTACACACCCCATAACAAGGTTTTATCTGTAGAAAATGATGCAGCATTCTGTGAATATATTCGCAAATCCTCTGATTTGTATTTTGAATTAAATCCAATTTATTTTAAACAGAACTTAAATTTTTCGGAAATGCGGAATGAGACAAATATGGCTGGTTTACAAATTTTATGAAAAGGCACTCGACGTTGACTATTAGAACGCCGGAGGCAACAAGTTACGCGCGAGCTGTCAGCTATAATAAAGTAAACGTTGGATAATTTGTTTCGAGTTCTAGACCAACACAAACCAGTCTCATACTATATACAATGTCGATGAGTTAAGTGTCACAACAGTTCAAAAACCGAGGAAAGTTGTCGCTCTAAAAGCAAGAAAACAAGTGGGGGGATCTATTACTTCAGTAGAACGAGGAACGTTAATGTGTAGCAATTAATGCAATTGGGAATGCAATACTCGTACTTCCTCGTAAGATATTCAATTATTTTTTCATCAGAGACGCATCTCTTGGATGAATAGGGGATCCCAATGGGACGGGATGGATGCATAGGTACGTCGCATAAGTTGCATCTCCTAGATCGAGCAGTATTTGGACCCTTCAAAACTGACAGCAACTCATTTATAGACGCGTGGATAAAAAATTACCCTGGGCGGACAATGACTACGATTTCACAAGAATCGTTACCCAAGCTTACCCACTTGCTGTGACACCGGCAAAGATAACTAAAGGTTTTGCGTTTACAGGTATATACCCATACAACAGAGATATTTTTTAAGACTTTGGATTCACTCCAGCATCGATTACAGACAGACCGGTACCTGAAAATGTTGCTGCTCAAGACACCGAAATCAACCAAGAAATAAGGACACAAGAAATTGTTATTGGAACTTATGAAGCACAAATTCAAGAATCAGCTCCTTCGATTTGTAAAGAAACTGGAACAGAAAATTCTGAGATGCACCGAAACTATTATGCAATACAACAGAAACCAGTTCCTTCGACATCAAAGGAATCTATGGACGACAAATTTAAATCAGATTTGAATAACTCAGCTGCATATATACTGGAAGCTATCCGTCCATTAGCAAAAGTAACTTTTAATACAGATTCAAAAACAAAGGGCAGAACACGTGGCAGCAGTTTTAACAGAAACACCAGAAAAGGACGCATTAAGCGAGTTATACAAGAAAAGGGAAGAGAACTTGAGGAAGAAGAAAGTGAAGACGGTTACGAAAAATCTCAATAGGACTGGAAGAAAGAAGAGGACACTTGATGTTGATTCTTCTTCGTCTGACGAAGAGGATTGTATCTGTCCAACTGCCTTGAACCATATTCAAAAAATAAAGCAGGAGAATCAGTGCCGCGAATGCAAGAAGTGGGCTCACGAGTTATGTGCTAGTAATTCTCGACCAGTCATAGATCGCTTATACTTTTTTTGTCTTCATTGCGAAGAACATGAAACTTCTTTACTTTTACTTTTGAAATCAATATACCTATTAGTATTTTTCATGTTTTCCAGTATGCATTGCTATTTGTTCTATTCGTGACAAAATAAAATATATAGATTGCAACATATATTCTTGCAGTAATCGGCTTTAATGAGCAATGTTACAATTCCTCGACACAATGTTACAAATGTATCTGTGGGCGGGTTCAATTTTAACAAAACCATTTACTTTTGGATTTTTTTTAATGTAAAAAAAAATTTTTTTTGACTTTATATGCTCTCGTTTAGACAAAATGTTATTTTATGTACCTGATCATATTTGTGACTAAATTATGACTGGAATAAAATCTAATATTTGATAAGATTTGGTACTAATCGCTTTATACTTGTGCCCGTTATCTTGATTATACCTAGCCAGACACAAACACATGCAAATAGAACACATATTGTAAAAATTAAATAATTTTCATCACCTTTTGTCTCTTAAAAGACATCGTTAAATCATAGTAACCATAAAAAAAAGAAAGTTGATTTTATAATTAAATTTACCACCTGGAAATGTTTCAATTCACATATAATACTTAGTACCCTAAATTGTATTATATATTTATCTTCGATTTTGTAATAATGTGAACGAGAATAGGTACTGCAGAACTTGGAACAGTACTAGGATGGATAAGGAAAAGATAATGAACATGAAAAAATAATACATGAAATAGAAAACAACAAGGCAAGATAAACTGCAAACCAACTGAATTAGAAGTAGTAACGACTGGAGAGCATATTTATGGATGATGGCAAAACAGAACTGGCTTTGGCATGTATTAGATAAGACCATGCTAGATAGATAATTAAGCCAGGAAAAGAAACTAAGAGTATTATAACATATGTAACATTTCGTTACCAACTATAATATATGCTGGTGAGAGTTGGGCATTAGAAAGATGCTTAGTATGAAAATAAATGCTATGGAAAAGACAGGGCTGAGAAAAATAGATTGGAAAACAAATAAAAACAAAAGTACGAAAGTCAGTAACAAAAAAAGTAACAAAGAGAAAGCTAAACAGATTTGGGCACTTTATGAGAATGGCACCAAATAAAGTTCATGGCCCGAAGAGTTTATGAAGCAAAAAAAATTTTAACAAAGAGAAAAAAAGGCTTGTTACTAAAGCTGGGAGAATGAAAGAGAAAGAGAAATACCATGAAAGACAAAACATGACAAAAAATTCGAAATATATGGAAATAATAGGCCCAGGAAACTAGACCAAATCCGACAAGGCAAAAAGATTTTATTATATTTTTAAATAGTTAAAAACTACATAAATATTTATTAAAAGTTAATGTACTGTACTGGACTTTCTTCAAACAAGAAATATAATAAAAAGCTTAAACAGTACCCTACTACCAAAAAGTGAAATTAGGTAGAAAAATGTTCGTATAGATAAAGAAACTTAAACTTTGTAACTACACGTACCTTGAACTAACATGAAAGTTAATTTATTGCATATGTCCTCATCGTCATTATAGAAATTTAAATAAAAAGTTTGGTAACTGCAATGCTACAGGTAGGTATATGTACCTACCTACCATTTGGGCAACTAAGTGGGTGTCTTCAGTAAACCTAACCTAACCTAAAAAAATACAGTATTAAACGTAGCATTTTTTAACGGAATAATCTTTCGGAATACGCTCTTCACTAATTCGCCAGAAAGGTAAAGACTATAAAGGATAATATTTCGGCAAATAAGTTGACGTCTCTAGTAAAAAAAAAACTAAAAAAAGAAGGCAGTGTTAGACGTGGCGTTTTTGCCTAAGGGATAACATAAGCTCTTCACGATTTCGCCAAGGAGATAACTTTATTAGCAACTAGAGGAAACGCAAATCTATAAAGGATGCACCTTAGCAGCCAGCAAACGTTAAGTTTACTGTCTTTTTTTCAGGTTCTCCTCTGAAAATGAAAAGTTTGCATGAAATCAATATGAAAGCTTAGTATAAAAATTGAATATGAAAGCTTTAATTTAATGCGCTATCAAGTAAAGGACAAAATAAAATTGAAATGCATCAACTATTAACACTATATTACATTATTATTTGAATTATTTTTTTCTGAATTATTGCATGTAATGTTTTATATAAAACAAATTATCCCGCCTATATTCCAGCACAATGACTATTTTATAATATCTTTATCCTTTTGTCAGTAGTTTTTATTTCTGATTTCGACGAATTTTAGTAATTATGGACAATTACGTGCGTCATTCTTGTTAGATAAACTTGACTTAGAATGTAAACTTCCTAGGCAATAAAAATTCCAATAATGCCGCCTTGAGTCTTCCCTGAAACCGCATTAGATACTCACAGGTTCGCAAAATTGCAAATATTTTCAGTTACGTGTTATGACCAGGTCTGTGTCGTCTTTTCCGCCGCAGATGTCTCTCTCTCTCTCTCTCTCACTCTCCCATGGAATAGTTGAAAAACAGAGGCAAGACGACATAACTTTGTGAACACGTTCCGCAGCATTGGAAATTTAAGTAGCCGCGTATAGGTTGTATACCTTAAACAGTTACTTAATTATGATCATACAAAAAAGAATGTTGGCGGTAAAAGAGAAACAAGAAACCGTGGACGAATGGATAAATTGTTTAAATGTAGCATATTAATTTTTCCTCTACTTGAATTGCGTATACAGGATTATACAGTGGCGCACTTTCATACATGTATAAAAGTATCAAAGGTAGCAAAGGCAAGACTTAAAATTTTGAACTGAATAAAGTGCTAGTAATTAATAAATTTTAGTCTTTTATTATAAGTTACTTTCTATTAGTAATATAACTCGAATCTTATATAACAACTACCTAACCCAAATGAAACAACAAAAACACAAACGTATCAAAAAACAATAATTACTTTTGCTAATCTGCTACTACAATTACGCTATTAACGCATCGAAAATGATGGGTTTGTAACTTATAAACGCACAGTACGCACAGTGTGCGTTTGTAGATTATCTAGTTCAATTTAGTTTTTCGACTAGTGTAATTTGTAATTCTAATGGCAAAAAATTAAAATCGAATTTATATTTTCAATGTACAATGTGTAAAATATGTATAAAACTGAAACGAACTACAATATTTTTCAACAATAATAATTTGTGCGGACGGTGTTCATCGAAAATTTTTCAAAAAACAATAATAGTAAAAACAATAAACATAGAATATATAAATAAAATCAACGAACTAAAACAGAATGCCCAGAAATTAAAATTTAATTTTTCTATGGAGTAAGAGTAATTTTCCATCAACATCTATCTAACATGGCATTTGAACTGTTTATAATATTTTTACTTGCTATTTCGTTGGCAAGCTCGATGGAACAGAGTAACGCAATCTCCACTCTGCCGAGTCTATTAGCTGTGTATGTCGGCGTGTTTTCGTATACTTTGATGGACATGCAGCAAGCAAACCAGAATGAAAATACGTGGCAACGTTAAAATATTATGTCTTCCAAATAAAGTTCTGCATGAGGCTCTAGCAGATACTTTGCTCAGTGCCCGTACTGGTTGCGTCTGAAGACGAAATATGGCCCCAGCCAAGGGCGACGCACCCCACGCCAGAATTTCGTAAACCAGAATGATTGCAAAATATGCTGCTCTGGCCGAGTCATACGTTGCGATATGCATTACTCGCCACACGGAATACACGGCCGACGCCAATTGTTTTCTATATACGCCAATGTGGTGGTCCCATCCCAGATGAGTAGTAATACTGGGGCCCAGGAAGCGAGCCTCTTGTTCTAGATTCATATCTCTTTTGGTGGTAAGACATAGTTTTTAAGTTTCACCATTGTTTCATTTTAAATTATTACTCCTAAACCATTATCCAGCCTCCGCAATAGCGTCATCCATTTCTGACTCCAGCCTATTTCGTTTTTTCATATCTCAGCAAGATGGTGGTGTCTTCCGCATACATTATCATTTTTGCTTTAGAAATGTTACAAGAAAAATCATTTATATAGACCAGAAAAATTAAAGGCGTCAAAATAAAACCCCTTGGTACACCTCCAGTGAGATGGACCGATTCCGAAACCTGACCCTTCCATGACACCATTTACCGGCGATCTTTACGGTACGATTCTATCAAATTATTCGCTACTCTCCCTAACACCACACGACTCCACTTTGTTTAATAGCGTCACATATTCCACGCAGTTAAATGCCTTCCCCAGATCTAAACAGGACATCATTACCTCCGCTCCATCAGCAAAAGCACCGGCCACAGATTGGTGTATAATTGCTCATCTGCACCGCGTCACTATCCTTTAATATTGGAATTACCATTCGTATCTTCAATTCAACATAAAAACAGCCAGACTCCAAGCATTTGTTAAATAGTAGTGTAAGCGGTGCCACCAAATTTCGGTTCACATCTTTCAACAGTTGTACAGACATATCGTGTACATTTTTAGTAGTCTTCTTGTTCACTATTTGTATGATAGCCTGAACTTGCTCCTCCGTTGTTTGAGAAGGAAAAAACGACTGCTTAGACAATTTGAATTCCTGCCACAACAAGCCCAGGGCATCACGATTTGAACCTTTGGGAGTCACTGCTGTCCTCTGCCCGAGTGATATATCTGCAATTATGACAGTGAAAATAGACTCGGTTTCTTTGTTATTATTGTACTTACACTAAGCTCTAAACTTGATTGATTTGCTCAATACTCGCAAGGAAATTATTAATCAGGTACGCAATGAAAAGGGGAAAATGTTCGCCCAAACCCGATCGTTTACCAGTATGTTGTTTATCTTTAAACTCATCAATCGCCCCACCGAGTAAACATTTATTAAATAAAGATTTGATTATAATTTATGAGAATAAGATAAGAGGGTATTACATTGATACATTAAAATTTTAATGTACAAAACATCAACTTTGCTGGTTTTCAAGTTAAATTGTAAAAAGATTGACTGACTATACGTTTGATTCGTTATAATATCTTACTTACAAATAAAGACATATCTGGGTAATTAATGATAATTGTACACAATATTAAAACAGCAAATGAGCACTTTTAACTACGATTAATTGATGGAAAACAAATAATGTTCTAAGGAAAGAAGAGTAGACTTTTGCAAATTGTGAATATGTTTCTCACATTTGACAATGTTGCAAAATATAACTCTAGGATATTATTATTACTATCATTATTATGGCAATTAGCTTCAACTACTTTTCTAAATGATTTAGTCATTTGCACATCACTAGTTAACTACGTAAATAAAAGTTTAATTGCCTCATATAAGTGCCACAAATAGATGGAGGTTTATTGGAACTCTCAGTATTAATATTGACATATTGTAAGGCATTAATAATAATATTGGAATCACAGTTTTGTTTAATCACAATTTTGTTATTGTCTTTATTAATATGTATTACTATTTTGATTTTTTTTATTATGCAGTTGTGATCATTCCTATAACAAATAGATACACAAATTATTATTATTATCTGCACCACTGACATCACGTTCCATTAATGATGGAGGTCCAATAACGATTCCAAAAAATTACTTTCCGATTCGGAATAATTCATATCGCAACCTCTTTGTGACTCGGCCTGTCCCTTTTGCAGTTCGCATTTCATTCGCTGAGAAGAACGGGATGATAACGCTGCCTGACGTGGAGGTTTTCTTCCGCTGATGTAACGATTACATGAATTTTAAAGTGAACAAATCGCGATAAGCAGACAATAAGTCAACGTTAAGTTATGGTTTTCGATCAGTGCGGTGACTAATTCTATATTCGTAAGTAATATATAATCCTGGAGACTTTTTTATATACTTGAAATGAAACATAAAAAGGCGGCGCATATTTTACCATCGGGTGCAGAAAGGAAAACATTTCAAGAAGCAAACAAAAAAACTGATTTCGTTCCTTAACCAAATAAAAAGTGATGTTACTGTTATTTATGTACATACTTGATTTCTGTATCGACATACATATTTTTTTCTCGAAATTCGGAAGGGTATTAACTTTTCAGTATGCATTATTATTATGCTTTAGCTGATGAAATGTAATTACTAGATACTAATTCTCTAAATTAAATTTTCCGATCTTGAAATATATTTATTATTAGATATTTAATTTTTGAAGGATGTTGTTATAATCCTGAGATAAAGTTTTCTCCCTAGTATCATGAATTCTTCCGGTCCTCCTTTTAAAATAAATATTAAATAAAATTGTCAGAAATACAGACGCGAAATGTTAGTAGCTAGGTAAATTATTCAAGGTCATGACATTACAAGCCATAATTTATTACAAGCGTGATCCATATCAAACTTCTGAAAATATGAAGCTGAACAAAAATCAAAATAATCATTTCGATGTCTTGTTTGCTTCTTAGCCTCTTACACAGATTAGATCAGATGGTTCACTTAAATACGGGGTTTTGCCGCCTAATCTACCTAACTGGGTCATTATTAGATGACGCCAGGGTTGAGAAACAAGAGACCTATAAGTAAATTTGAATCATGAGTTTAACCGAATATCTTGAGATGTCGCTACTATAGCGCTGTCATTTTATTAAAACGCGTAGAAGCGTCAGCCATTAAATTTTTTGTGTGTTGCTAAACATTATTTTTCTTATTGCTACTAGTTAATGGTGTTATAGTCGTACCGTAAGTTCTGTAAAGAGTAATATGATAATTTTATTAAGTTAACATAAGGCATTTTTAGAATTGAAGGATGAATAGAACCTGGTGGATCGTGTGTGGGGCGTACAAGCAGGAAGCAAGAGCGATTCATATTTTCCTAGAATGCGAACAAGTAACTAACGACACTAATAGTTGATATATAACCCGAAGGTGAGCTGGAGATTTTTTGTTTGTAGTTCTGATTCCAAGAGCAATAAGGACCACCTGGTTGTAGCAAGGATTTTGTTTGTTCCCCAATTACACCAATTAAAGTTTAAATGACAGTTAAGTAAGTAATTGGCAATTATTAGGAGTATAATATAAGTGGGAATAATTGAAGTTGAGGTGTCAGGCGATTTTTGACAAAATGATTAGTGTATGTTATAAAGGACCTCTAATTGAATACCATTTTCATATAAAATTATCAATGTAAACGTAGGGAAATGGGGATAAAAATTAAATTAGGTACTCGCCGAGTCAATATCTTGCAGGTTACATCTCATGTGAGATGTCCCATATAGATCATTGAAATAATGAAAATCACAATAAATGATCTTTATTTAAGCTCACAACACAACAATTACCTTTGATTTGTAGGTTTTTTTGATTGAATTTTAGCAAAATTGTAAATATGAGATCACATGATATCAACTGTTTTTGTTGACATTCGATGGTGCTTTTAAAATCGCAGAAAAGTCATAAGAAAACATACAAATTGACCTAAATTGGGTGTGATTATGTGAAATAAACATCAATTATCGTGATTTTCATCATTTCAATGATCTATATGGGATACCTTTCATGAGATGTAAACTGCAAAATTGACTCGGTCAGTACCTAATTTATTTTTTATCTCCATTTCTCTATGTTTGCATTGATAATTTTATAAGAAAAAGTTGTTCAATTAGAGGTGCTCTATAAGGTACACTAGTCGCCCGACACCTCAACTGCAGTTTAACCCTGTAGGTGTATAAGAAAGCCTTTAAGGTACACGAAAAACTTACTACTTGTTTTTAAGTTTCTATATTATGTTTTTTCACAAGCAAACAATCGATGTTTAGCAGTGTTAATAGAAACTTCAGGTTTCTTGGTACAGAAGCATTTATGGTTTTTCCTAATGATTTTCCTAGGCAGTTTCCTTTAATGAAAAGTGCCTTTATACTATCGTTGATATTTGTTAGTATACAGTTGTAATTATTATATTTTATTATTCAGGAGTGAAACAACAGCAAATTGGCATGAAACCTGTGCTAAATGCCAGTACAACATGTAATAAGAAACTCTGCAGCCTACATTTTGACACAAACTGCTATGCACACCCTCATTCAGTACGCTTAAGCAGAAATGCAGTGCCGACACTCCATCCCATGAGGCCACCACGGAGGCTAAGGCAGCCATATCATTAGAAGTCTCATTTGTTTTACGGCAACAATAAATTAATCAATTTGGTGTTAGTTATTGCAGGTTTAATTTTTTTGTTTTCTTCTATAGCCATGTAATTAACATTATTTAATTTTTAAGCCCTAATTGTCACTCTTTTAATTATATATTGATGAAAAGACATCTACTAAATTTGTTAGATATCTTATGTATCCATATTTTTATTTATGTCACCTTATTTTATGTTCATCATTTATGTAATACAAGATTTTGTAAATGGTGCTAGTAAACATGGGCGGGCTTAAGTCATTGTGTGTTTATCAGGTTTAATTACATACTTTCTAGTATTTTGAGCTTGTGCTTTTTCGACAGAAATTCTATCTTATTGTTAAAAATATGTTTGTTAGTCGAAAATTCTACTTTTGGTAGACTATGCTATTGTTCGTTAATTTATTTTTGTACTGGTAATTTAACTAAAACATAAGTGTTGGATGTTAGTTATAATTTTTCAATAGTAATCATAAATGTACTTTATAGCTTTTCTACTTTGTAGTATTTCGAGTAAGTACTTGTGCTTTTTCGACAGAAATTCTATCTTATTGTTAAAAATATGTTTGTTAGTCGAAAATTCTACTTTTGGTAGCCTATGCTATTGTTCGTTAATTTATTTTTGTACTGGTAATTTAACTAAAACATACGTGTTAGATGTTACTTATTAATAATCATAAATGTACTTTGTACCTTTTCTACGTAACAATATTAAAATGTAATTATTTAAGTAATTCTTTTCTTTAAAACGTTATTGTGTGGTTACAGCATTGTCATTGAATATCGTACTGTATACTGTTTTCCTTAGAAATGATTCCTCATTACTACGAGAACTAGTAAATAGTATGCAATTTAATTACAGTGTTATAATCATGTATCGCGAGATCAAAAATTATATTGATGAAGGTTTGTCATGTAATGTAAAACGTCTGTCTTAAGTTATATCATTGTCATATTGTCCATATTTGTCCTTATATTTTCTCTTATAATGACAAATATTAATGACAGTATGACACTTAATGATATAACTTAAGACAGACGTTTTACATTCCATGACAAACCTTTATCAATATAATTTTTGATCTCGCGGTATTAAACCCTAATTTGTAATAAACTTTCTTTTGAATTTCCCGCTACCAAATACATTTTGAATCTCCCACTATTTGCTTAGTGTTATTGAAAACTGTAATTTTTTGATGTCGGCGTCATCTATATTTGACCCGAGGCAATACAAAACGCGGATAAAAATTTTGGCTTGACTGAGCCATTTGTTGGTAATCTGTGGCCTCTTATTTCAAATATCTAAGCACACGCAGTGCGCAAGAAACTCACAACATAAAGGGCCGGCGCATACTGACAATATTTACATGAATCAATTCAAGCTATTTTCGACCTCTATTTATCTCCATGGCTATTTGCGTTACAGTCCTGATTTTCATATGGATTAAGATTACCAATAGAAAGCAATATCCCAAATTTAATTTATCTAAATACGCGGATCGAAACTTTGTCATGTTTTTGTAATATTTGACAGTTTAAATGTAATTTTCAATAAATTTAATCAAAGATTTTTAAAACTACAATCTTTAGGCTTTACTCTTTCTGTTTTAAAAAGAACTTCTTGTGTGACTTACATTTTTTGTCAAAGGCGCAGGGAAACTTGGCTACTTTTTATTAAAGATAAGAACATTATTGGAACCTCTGAAAACATGCCATTGTGCTTACCAGAACAATGGAACTAACATGTAGGCAAATAACTTAGAATAGTTTCTGTATTTTATTTATTTATTTTTGAAGGTAATATAACACATGTGCCAGCGAGTAGTGTGCCTGCTTGTCTCGCATGTAGATTTTTGGTGGAATCTTTCTTTCCTGTTGACACTTTTTCACTTGAAATATAAATATAATTAATTCATATATGTAAAAGGCTCGCCAGCTATAAAATCACACTAACGAAACATTGTTTATTAAATGAGACACACATTGATGAAAATATTGCCAATTTCTACGTACGCAAAATAAATTGATATTAACGAAAACAATTATTCAAAACATGCATATCATACAACTCTAAACAGAGTCTCCTGGATGAGTGCCCCCGGTCAATCGGTGATCTAGCGCTAAGTCAAAGAAACAGCAGCACAACACGTTCGCAATTAACATATCCACAGATCTAACATAATCGTGGTTTCCACTAGAAAATGCACGAACTTTGTTTTACTGTAATTTAAAACGCTTGAGCGTTCTAAAAATGGAAAACGCTGACATTTCTGATACAACATGATGAGATTGCTGTAGATAAAGAAGTTTCGAATATATAGGCAATTATTCATTTAGCCGTCATAAAGTAATATACGAGAAAATAGTATATAACGCATTTCGTGTTGTTTTTCCTTTGCCGTTTCGACAGGCCCTGAAATGTCAAATGTGCCATTTCCACGCTCCTACTTGTTCTGGTCAAATTCTCCTCCTTGAAATTATATTATCTTAAACAAAAGACAATGTATGAAAAATCTTTAACAACAAAAGATTTGAACAAAGTGAATAACGTATCCCGATAACTGTGATCTTAAGTAGCAATCCTTGCAAATTCAATAATGTTACCGTAGTGTTTTTGCTCTCGTAAAACCGCTGAAGATTGCATCCTGACAAATCACCAGTGGAATATATACAAGGCAATCATACTATTCGCCTTCTATCTGTCTCTGTAATAGAGTAGCTATGATCGTATAATAATTATAACTACGCATTTAAAATTCGATAAACAAACCTTATACGCAGAATAGTTTATAATATGTAACGGTAGGCCCTGTATATAATGAATAAAATATAAATATAATATAACAACCAAAATATTTATATTAAGGTAAATAATAAATCAACACAGATCGGGAAACATGTATTATGCATTTATGTGTATTAAATTATTATATTCCTGTTTAAAATGTTCCTATATAAATGCTGTATATGTAAAAGAGAAATAGTGCGTAGGTGTATCGGTGTGAAAGAAAGAAAAACACAAGTGGCGTCAGTATTATTGCAATAATATCGGAGTAAGCCAGGAAGTTATGCGACATAGACAAGAAACCGTTTGTGTGCAACCGACACGTGGAACCTTGAATGTGATGAAGAAATGTAAAGTACATAGGTGACCCGGGGAAACCCCGAGTAAGAATACGGCGTGACATGCTTTAAGCAAGGAGCGGGCGAGAGACGTTCCCTAGCCGGCGCATGAATAGGTTCGCAGGTCGTGTTAAGTAGAATAACACTAGACCGCACCCAAGAAAAGGGAACGACCTCTCACAGGCTAACAGTGCGAATACAAGTAATTCTACGCACTAGAAAAAAGTAAAAGAAAAAGCCTAGTAAGAAAACTGTTATAAGTTTTAATAAAACAAATAGTGGGTCAAGTGAATTAAAAGTTCTATTAATAATTAAGTGTGTGCCGTATCTCCAGACAAAGAAGACGACGATTTCAGTCTACCCTGGGAAAGCTGCCCGTGAAAATACCGGTCCAGCGGCGTCAAAGCATCGTATCAGGTACCCAACGTTGTTTGAATTAAAGGCCTATATCATGCATGTTTTTTTTTAAAACAATTCAATTAGCATCTAATTAAATCCATGGTATACTGTATAGGTAAAGCGTCATTGCATTGTTGTTAATTATATTTGCCCATGTTGTAATTGATGCGTAATTTGTATTGTGTTGTACCATTTGAATTGTGTTTTGTTTCTATAACCTTTGTTTGTAACCTGATCTGTGTTGATGGTGTTCATAATCAATATATTAATAATGTTTAAATATCCTTTTGCGTATTATTTGTCTACCTTACTATAAGAAATTTGGAATACAAAATAGAAGTAATAGTACTTGCAGAACAATAATCTTAGTGTCTAAATACCTGAACCGTCTTGAAATTAAGAGTCTTATGCTAAACCGAACTATTTAACTGAGCTAAATTACGCGGAGCATTCAATAAGTCCTTTTATTTATTTGAGTCATTTTAATTATATTATTTAAATTTGTATTATTACATCTGAACACCCCACTTTGGGGCATTTTATTCATTTTTATTTAATTTTAAAGGACCGTACTATTACATATGTCACCCAACTAAGGCCCCTTCTATTACAAATATTGTCTTTGACCATTTAGTTTTCTTCTTAAAATGAAACAGAAACTAGAGCATATCGTGAAACAATTGATAAAATATGTAAAGTTTATAAAACTAAAGATTAATGTAATAAACACAATGCTATTATACTTATTGTAGAACTACAACAAGCAACATTTATACTTAGGTAGACTCTTATATTGCTTAATTTTAATATTGTTTATAATTTTAAACTTTTATATTATGACAATAATATTTTAGCTGAAACGTAGGATATTAAATAGTTCATTACATCTTTTAAACATTATATAATATGGCATATGTTCAGTTTAATTTTATTCACACATGCATTCAATATTTATCGATTAACAAAATAGAAACGAGCAAATGTGAAAATTATATGCACATACAACACATTATAAATATATTTGATACATGTCGCTGTTTTTTCGACACGATTTATATAACTTTGTCGGAATCTTAGAATTTAACGAAATATAACAATGTCTAATAAAATATCAAGAAATATTAAAATGAGAATATGCAACATTTACATCTTCGGGTGAAAAATATATCCGAACTTGTTAAAATATCTAGAAGCTAGATTTATGGAGCGACACATATTGGGGAAAATTTTTGAGCGCTCCCCGTAGCACATTATATAGAGCGCACAGCACTAATTCCAAATTTTACCACCGGAGATTTACAGTGGGTGCCATTTCTGAGGGAAGTGGTCACTCCTCGCTTCTCAGGCTAGGAGGAAGGAGTTTCTAGTATCGAGGATCCAGAATCTTATACTACTTCTGATCTAGAAGTTGTCTCACTTTCTGGCAAAATGTCTATCTAGTTGAAATAATATTTGCCTTATTATTTCAGAAGACACATCTTCAGCGGGTTTTAATACATATTGTCTAATAACGGCTCTCTGTAAATGCCACATGATTTTATTACAATTCAGAATTGCATTTGACCCCAATAGCAAGAACATACAATATTATGTAAATCATATCCACGCAAACAGGTAGTTTAATCACTAGAGAGTCGGTAATTCAAATAACTGTACTTACATGAACATTAATTTGTGCTTCTTTGACCCTTTTTTTTACAATTATTTCTTTTTCCAGTTTGTTGAACATTTTGAACTAAACAGACAAAATCTTGGGGTAAAATATCGAAACTAGACAATATTACATCAGCAATATCGAAAACGTGTGACAGCTGCACGGCTTTTTTTATACGTATTGTATGGTTCGAATGTCTTTAGATCAAAGTTTTATTAAATTAAGTTCAGAATACGCTATTATACAGTGTGTAAATAAAGTAAGGAGTAATATTCATATTTTGTTTATTATCGCTGTTTGGGAGAAAAGCTCGGACAGGTCAATTTAATTTTCTTCCTCCGGATTTTATGGATGGCAATTTTTGTTCTTTGGTTTAGTACTCTGGGAACTATGACGTCATCGACTTCTTTTTCAAACGGAACCTCCTTATTTTTTTGTTAGAAATAAAAAGTACATTTTTTCTGAATTCAGCAATACCACATATGTGGTGTTTAAAATTGGTAGTTTTAGAGATACGGATGATCATAGGTATTAAAATAACAACAATAATTAAACTTGAAAATCAAAAGAGCAAATATTAATAATTTATTCTTCGAAAGATTAAAAAAATTTACATTAATAAATGCTCAAATTGCCACACATTTGTTTCTTGGCAATGATAAAGTCGGAGTTGAAATTCTTCCAAAAATTATCTCTCATTTCTTGGTCGATATTTCTGCACTCTGACATGTCAATTGTCATTATTAGAACGCTTAATACTCTAAAACTATTAATTTTAAATACCACATATTCGGTATTGCTGAATTCAGAAAAAAATATACTTTTTATTTCTAGAAAAAAAATGAGGAGGTTCCATTTGAAAAAGAAGTCGATGACGTCATAGGTCCCAGAGTAGTGAACCAAAGAAAAAGAGTTGACATCCATAAAATCTGGAGGAACAAAATAAAATTGACCTGTACGAGCTTTTCTCCCAAACAATGATAATAAACAAAATATGAATATTATTCCTTACTTTATTTACACACTGTATAATAAGAATGTAAAAATAAAAACACCAAAGAAAAACAATATAATTAAAATAATACAGAAAGAAAAGTATTTTTACAATTCAATTTGTAAGATTAACCATAGCTAAATTCCTGAAAGACTTTTGTCTAAAGCCCAAATTTAATAATTCTTTAAATACATTGTGCTTACGTGCTTTTTATTTGCTTAGTCTAGTTATATAAAGTAGTGTTAACGATAACTTACATTTTTCGCAGAGATTTACATTTTTTGTGCATTTTTTCAAAATTTGTTTTTCTGACGTTGGCGTACTTTTTTTAACCGTTTTTCCAATTAAATATAGTAAACAAAGACACTGTCAACATATAATGAGTTCTACACACAGCAACTACTATCTTACACTGGCTAGTATATAAAATAAATCCTTTTCTATTAATTGCCTCAAACTAATATTTGATGAGGATGTGCTTTTCCATCCTTTCGAATTGTCGACAAAGTAGTCAAGGATAGTTACAAAACCTTTAATAAAATGTATCCTCATGAAAATCAAAATACCCTCTTTACAGATAAAACAAACGCCGACTCCGTAATTCCCTTTGATGAATATTTATGCTCGAACTTATTGCTCTTCAGCCGTACCGAATCCCTGTCCAATTATATTCGAATTAACATATTTTAAGCTTCGATATGGTTTGAAACCGTAAGCAATAACAACTCTGTGTATTGAAACTTCGCACAATACTTTTAAAGTAATTTTTATCGTAAATCTTAATGTCTGTACCATTTAAGGTTTCCATAAATTTGGTAAAAAAGGAAGCTGATTACGTTTCTTCATGCAAATATCAGTCATAAATGGTAAGTAGTGATGATAAATGTTATTAAATGGTTTCCCGGTGCTTACGTTTTTTTATTGTAATATTTTCTGACATTACAGTATCATTATCTTTATGACTATCGTAAGCATCATCTGGTAAATTTACTGTTTTTGACATCACAAATTTATGCTTATTATGCACATATATCCTGAAACAAAGGAATTTTAATTTTCCAGAAATGAAGTGCATAAAATTACTTTTGATTAGAAATAAATTAAATATAGCATACTAATTAAAATTAAATAGAAATGAAATAGGCATATTTAATAATATAAAAATACACGAAAAACAAGTTATTCTCATAATAAACTAACAGTCTGTAAAAGAACCCCTTTATAAAATTAATAATAACATGATATAATGGCCCAACGACTGGTGCCATATTGTGATAGAACCCTTATAATACTTTAATAATTTTTTTAATAAAATAAAATAAAGCAATTGACGCATTTACCTTACTAGCTCAGTTAATTTTTGCTCAGGTCGATCCGGGTAAGAGATGTCAACAATAAATATTCTTAGGGGATTATTTGGCACAATTCAATAAAACACTATTGTATAAATTCAAATAATATTTGTATTAGAAAAAAAGAGTTCATTCGTATTTTAATACAAACATTTACAAAATAACATCAATTTTAATAAAAACAAATACACTAATAAAATAACCTCATAGTGTCTTCAATACTGAAATATTCAATGTGATTTATTAAAACCATCAATTCTACGAAATGATATAACTACATAGGCTTTAATAAACAAACAACAGGCACTTGATATTTAGCCCATATATATATACCGGGGTCGACATATTTTAATTTCTGATACGAAAGTAGAAAGAGGAAAAGAGCTCGACGAAATAAACTAAAGATAAACATAAGCGAGGCTGCCAAGAAAGTACACTCGGCAAACGTTGTGTGAGGATCCCCCGACATCGACACTGCGTTGCTCTCCCACCACTGTTAGCAAGCAGGCATCGCTGCATATCATAAGGTCATCTTCTGCATATAATAGAAGTGCAAACCGAAATTAAACTTTGACGACTATGGTATATATATACATATGCCTACTACGCAAATGATAGTTTATTATATCATCGACAAACAATTTAAAGATGCTGAGACTTTAATGATAATAATAATAATAATAAATGCATTTATTAATCTTCCCATGACATATTCTTACATACAATTAATACATTATTATATTTAAAAAACAATATTTAAAATATGTTTTTGTTCTTAGGTTATTATATTATTTCGTCTATACATTAAGACGAATTTTACTATTAAAATTTATTAAACATTCACATAATAACAGTGAGTGTCCTCCTTCGACGATAGAAGAGATATCTGCGGCTTTTAGAAGCTATTTGCAGAACAATAACTTTTTATTAGAAGATATGATAAAATGAACACTTTAACACTTCGTTAGCGGTAGATCTTTTGTAAGCAAAATTTATTTACTGTTAAAGTTCTAACAATAATTTTATACTTTATCGACCCCTATGTGTAAGTCGACTTACTTTTTAACTAGAGGACTCTATTACTTTGACGTAAAAACGATATATCTAGCACTGGTGACCAATCTCATCGAAGGACCTCTGTCGACTTCTTCTTAATTGGAATCTCGTTGTTCATTTTTTCTCGTTCAAGTCATGGGGTTCCCCTTTCTTCTAGAACGCCCATGTATCCTCGTTGTAGTTTTCACACGTAAAGTCACGTACAATTCGCGATAACTTATACTAAACACAAACATTCGGCGCCAATATTCTTACATAGATTAACATATAGGAAAAATAGTTTTAAGAAATATAGATATATCTTTTGATTTCTAATACGTAATTTTAAAAATACAATTTATATACATATTTGAAATTTATAATCATTAAAATTATACATATAAACTGTGCCGTACCGTTACAACTCGGAAGATGAACATAAGTAGGTATTGCTCACGGAAAAATGAACATCCTGCAGAACACATGAAGATAAGATAGATGATTATGTAGAATTTCAAAAACAAGTAATAGAATTCATGATATTTTTCCAGCCCAAATTGTAATCATACATGTTATAATTCAGAAGTGACATATAATTTCTTATGAGTACTTCCTTTTTATTACGGTAGCATAAAATCTGATATATTTTAACAACATTGAGCATTATCAGCCACTACTTGAACAAGCTTGACACCGCTTGTGAAATTTGATATTAGATATAGGTATACATATTTACTATTTCATTGAAAGGTTTTAAATGATCTCTTTTAATAAATTATTATCAGCTGTAAAGTACTAAAAACCTGATAAGATTATCATAAATATTGTCCTTCTTGCGCACTAGTAATATACTGTTACGGGATCGTAACTATTGCTACCGCCACAGAATATTCAATTCTTCTTGGTGGAACTGGCTAATTCTATAAATTTTCTTCAGTGGCGTCACGTACGTATGATTGATTATTGAGAGCCGGTTTTTAAAACTTCCATTATTAATTAACTAATCATTGATTACCTCCAACCGACGTTATCAATACCAAGAAATAAGTCGATTATCTAAACAATCTTTCAGGAATTATTGTACAAGATTGGCAGCATATGTCAGTATATTTGTTGTAAAAAAATTAGGTGTTGCCACCACACTACTTTCTTATACGTGTGTGCGTTTCAAATTATACAAAAGTTGTTCTGAATTAAGATTTAAATACTTCTATCTTCTGAAAAAATAAACAAAATCCTACTGCACTACTTCTATTCTCTTAATAAATCTCTATAGAAGGTATATTTGGCGAAATATTCGAAAGAAAGTACTACTCACTAAGCGTAAAAGAATTACTTCCGGTCCGAATTTTGAAATTTCTTTTATACAAAAGATATTTAAAATTATGTTTTAAATCCTTTTATACTCGTAATGTACTTGCTTAGAAAGCATGACTAGCGAGATATTCGCAAAAAAATTGATTTTCAATAAGAGTAAAAGACCTACTTCCAGTACGAATTTCCAAAAACATTTTTAATAAAATTCTTTTCAAATTAAATTTTGAGTACATATGAATTACATAAACCATTTTTAAATAACTATTTAAGTCATGCCGTATATTGAGTCTTAATATGCACAAATATAAATTTGTGTTCCTGATTACACACTTCGCTATTTCTGTTGTCAGATTTCTTCAAAAACGTAACTGTCTTTTAAATTTCAAAATTATGGCTTTTATAAAAGTTATGAAACTGAAAAAATGAAATAAGTTTTTTCGCATATGTTGGTAGACCTGTGCAATACCACTCTACATTTCTCAACATAATGTCACAATTTATATGCAATCTACGCTGCATTTTTGCCATTTATATCTACGTAAAGCTAAATCTAAAATCTTGGTTAAATGTGTATTTGTTAAATAAAATACACTCTTCACTTTCACAACATAGGAATAAAAAAGTAAAGATATCTTTGACACATGATGTGGTAAGTGAAAATAATTTTTTAATTAAAACATTTACTCATGTAGACATTTTATGGAACATAATGAAAAGTTTATAAATTCATATCAGTTGATATTTGAAGTACACTAAACGATTACTGGTTTTAACATTTTTGATCCACTGTGTTTCACCTTTGGGCATTTTAAGTTTTAATTAATGCTTACTTCTTTTCATAAGAAAATCAGGAAATAAATTACGAAAGGTCGGAATCATCCTAATTGTTCCTGGCAAAATATCTATTGACAATAACAGTATATCGAGTTGGTTGTTTGTGCAGTTGCATTTAACCTAACTGTTGTCAGAAAATAATTTGTACTAATAAACATAGACCGAATGAGTTGCACAGATAATTGTTAATCCAAGATCATTACTCGCTCCCAGCCTCTGCTGTTTCATTTGATTCACGGGCACCGCTCTTAAGGGACCCACACACTGCGTTTTTGTTCGACAGTTTTGTTCGACGAACAAGTCTGTCGAACAAAAACGACGAACGTGACTTGCCCACAGAATACAGCTTTGTTCAGCAGTTTTGTTCGGCAGTTTTGCTCGACAAAACGTTGGTTATGAACTATATAAAACTACACCACTGCAAAAAATCGTCGTCTTTTAAAACTGTTTACCCCACAAACTTCATTACCTTTTATGCATATAGATGTACACATAGACATACCTCCTTAATAATAAGTCCATATATTGCCTAAGTTTATTTGCAGAACTTCAATAAAATTCCGTATTGCTATGAATTAAATTAAAATGTGTGCTCAAGAAGTACAGATAATATAACTAAAATAAATACATTTCTTCAACACTAAATTCAAGAATTTAAGAAAAGAGTATCTGATTCTGAAGAAATAAATTTAGAAATTTAAGACATAATTCAAAATTTGAACGAGAATGTTACCCAATATGAGGTACAAAAATGATTTTTATTAGAATTTTCCCTAAAAGATTGATTTTATTATATTATATTTTATTTTTGTTGGGTTTTCCTAGACTCTAAACGGCTCATTTTTTAAATAACCTCGTGCAAAAAAATAATGTTTTATGAAACTTGTGTTTTAATATACTATTATCACACTTATTTTAATTTGGTGGGAGATCATGTCTGTTTCGATACTTAATTTTACAAGCAAGCACTTAAGAATTTTAATGAAATATTAAAATCATCTCCAAAAAATAAAAGAAAAAGTAATAACCCTAATACTTAAGCACCTATAATTATTTTTTGCGAAACTCGCATAGATAGATAAGAAAGTTATATTCTTAAAACGTTTAAAAATTCCGACTTTAAACATTTACTTCTAAAAAAATTATTAAGGTACATTTTTATAGACACTAAAGTAAGAGTGCATATAATTCAGAATACGATAAATAAAGTATATGTTGACGATTTTATCCATCTGTGAATTTAATAATCCCGTCCAAGAAATTGGATCGTCGGGAGTACGAAAATTTTATTGCCCCATGCTCATGATGATACAACAACCGGGAAAAGACATTTTTATTATCACCGAAATCACCTAAAAGTATACGGAGGGTCACTATAAAACGTCCATAAAACTGGCGCAATCTTTTGAAAGCGAAAAAATGTGATACTAGATACACACAACTTGGATGTATATTGTTGAATGAACATACATGTGCATACATATGATCATACAGTTTATTATGTTAGATTGAAATTGAATTTTATATTTATTTAGCAAATGAAAAACAAAAATTAAATGGATTTTAAGTATAATCTCTATAACATACATATTTCCTCAAAAATATATACATTTCCTTCGGATCTCAAATTGTGTTGGTACTTAATAATTCTTTATTTCCAACATTATAAGCTGTCCTAAAACAGAAAAACAAGAAATAGAAAGAGTTTAAATAATAATTGAAGAAAAATCCGAATGTGTAATAGAAATTCACAGGAAAGAAGCTACACTTGCTCTATTTATTTTGATAAAAAAGTAACCTACGTTAAAAAAATGAGGTGTGGCCACCACACGACTTTCTTATACGTATGAGCGATTCAAACTATACTATTTTAAGAACTTTTTTACACAAAAATTATTCAAAACCCCATTCTCAGTACTTCTATTCCCTTAATAAATCTCTATAGAATGCATACTTTGCAAGATATTTCAGAAAAAGTGCTACTCCCTAAGAGTAAAAATGTTACTTCCGGTCCGAATTTTGAAATTTCATTTATACGAAAAATATTGCAAATCTAGCACTAAATACTTTAGTACTCTTGATAAATATATATAGAATGCATAATTTACGACATATTTGCAAAAAATCGTTATTCGATAGGAGTAAAAGTGGTACTGCATTACTTCCTTATACCACGTATAAGAAAGTAAATATACAATAATAATAATGTCGCAATAGATTTATTTTAACATAATGTTTATTCAGTTATAGAACAAGTTAATTCATACACACAAGGAATTGAATAATCAGAACTAGTCTTTTTCACCAAGAACTATACTATTAAAACATGCTCTGCACCAAAGAATACCCCAAAGAAAGGGACACTTAATGTTAAATTTTTAGATATGCATTTTGTGCGACACCTATCGAGGAGGCATAGTACTATTGGACAAAATACAAAAACTTGGTGTTGAACTTGAATAGAATCTGCATTCGAAGGTTCATATCTAAACCGACTTATTTAAATTATTCCCTTTGTAGTATTAATTATTTATCTATTAAATTCAAAAGAAACACATTAATAACTATATATACATATATTTATCAAAAAAATTACATAAATATTTCTAGATTTAGCATAGGTGTTATTATTCTTTAGTGTAATTATTGATTACAGTGATCAATAAAAAATAAGTGTGAATACATACATTTAAAGGAATCGTTGCAAAAAACATTACTTAAGAAGGTAATCCGTAATATATGGCGGTATACTTATTTTGAGAATGAACACATCAAAAAATAACAATTATTTATAATAGCTGTTTTGCAGCAATTTGTAAGAAATGCCAAAAACTAATAAGTAAAGATAATTTAAATCAAATATCAATAATTGCACTAATGACTTGATTAATATTACATACACATATATATATATATACATACATATAAATTGAACAAAATATTTGTACGCAATACAATTACATTTATAATGTTCTAGTATAAATATTATCTTCTACGTTTCTCAGCTTTCATTACTGCTAAATTTTTTATTGGATCATGCTTTTCAGTTGCTTTAAATCTGGTATCAGACCCACTATTAAAAAAATTACTAATCTTATTGTTATATTTAAAAATTTTCTTTTTAAGTCTCTGTGGTTTGGACAATTAAATGTATCAAAATCTACATGGTCTACCACATTACTATAAATTAATTCATGTAAATTGTAATTTAAGCAAGGCCGTGGTAATATTTCAACAATTTTTAAAGCAATATTATTATATAGGTAAACGAATTTTGTAGATGGGAGCAATAAACTCTTGTGTGAATATCGCCTTGCAACAATCATTGTATGGTGACTTTCTTCACCAGATGTAGTTAAATTAGTTAAACATGTACTACAATTCCGTATATATTAAAGCAATTTTCGTGCCACATATCCACTAACATACGACCCTAAATATGAAGGAATATTTGTGGGTTTATAATTAGACTGTAAATTAATATTAGGTACTAAATTATAATTAGCAATTTGTATAGTAATGTATTCCCGCATAATACATAATGTTCCTGCAAAATTATTGTCCTCACAGTTCGATGAAGTAGATTTACTTGAGACCTGGTTGTTGATAATTAATGTTTTAAAAGAGGCAATAAACGCGGCAGATGTTGGATTATTGTTCCTCAAACCATGGCTTCTTATACAACAAAAGAAATTTTCTATTCCATCTTGATTAAAATGTCTAGGAACAAGGTAAGTCAAACCTTCATTTTGAAAATTTTTAGAAATATATTCCATCGCATTAATATTATGCAACCAATTATTAATAGATGGCGGGTTACTAATTTTATTTGTGGTCCTGTCTACAAATTTCATGCTTCGTATCACTTCTCTGACTACCTTCCAAAATTCAAAATGCATGGAAGACTGATTTAATTGACATCGTAGTGGGTGTCCGGAATCAGCAATCCCACGAGTGCCATTGAAGCTATCAAATAGTTTGTCAAAAAACAATAATATAAAAGCTGCGTCTTTTGCTTCAGGTGGGAGTATAGTAGCACCTAAAAATTTTTTTTATTTATTCAATGCAATCATATGATGATAATAAATTACCTGAATCAACAAGAAGATTTATAGTTTGTCCTACTCGCTGACTGAAAACTTGGGAACACAGTTTAACCTTCATTTTCTTGATTTTTCCCGAAACACATGATAGTCAGTCAATTTGGTTAATGTTTGTAAATAATTAGTCGGGCTGTCCCATTCATATAGATTGACAATATGATTCCAGATAGCATACTTCACTTCACCATTACATATATATTGTCTTATGCACTTCAGAGGTGAGGATAATCATATAATGGCACTATTTCTCTACCTTCAACTTCAAAACCAAAAAATTTGTATACTCTTTTGTTTCCTTTAGCAATAATTTTATCGCTGACCGATTTGCAGCTCCCTGATCACACACAGTTGCTATTGGAATCAAGCCACATAATGTAACTTGCTTTATTATATCTTTTATCAAAGCAGCCAATTGTTGCGATGGTGTGCTGCTTTCACAAAACATGAAACATAGTGCTTGTTTCCACTTACGAAAGCAGCATAAACACTAAAACATGGTCTGCAAATTTACATTGCCTTTCCATGCCAAAATATTGAAACCCCTGAATATGGTTACCCTTTTGGTTATAGGTTAAGTTTGGCATAATGGACATTTCGTCAAATATTACGGTGCAGTATTTATCCTTAACCTGCAAGTTTACAACATTCTTTTTGAGATTCTTGAAGATATTCTGATTAATTCCAGGGTAAATTGGAATATTTGTTAATATCCTTTTCAACGTTTTTTCAGATGGTAAAGAGAAAAATCTTTTTAGTAAACGGTAGCTTTTTGGACTATTCTTAAAAATTGATAAGGCAAGAATTTTGTCATTTAAAGTATATCGTTTTCCTTTAAATTTTTTTCCAAGCCCTCTAAATTGTGACACAACAAACCTAAACGCAATAGGGTTGCTAGGTTCTAATTTTCTAAATAATTTAGAGTGATATATTTAGTTTGTCATGTTTAAATAAAGTCTCTTTTTTGATTGCCGTTTTTGTAACTTTTCACTCAGCCTTTTGTAATACTTTGCAATCCTGTATATTTCTTCCGCCTTTTGAGAAAGATGCTTCACTCGTTTAACACCAACTCTTTTTAATATTCTGCGTTTATCTGAAAATCATAATAGAAGTTAATAAGATACTGCAACTTATAAACAAATTGTGCCTGTATTAATGCATCAATAAAATAAACTATAATAATTGCCATATTACTTATTATCAATAATAAATAAAAGTAACATGATTTACATAATATGCTCAAAAAAATGATTGAAAAGAAACTTTCAAATTTCCAACTCTGCAAATTGTTTCACTGCTATTACAATACATGCAAAAGCAATTGTGTTATTACTTAGTGAAATGTCTTATACTTAAAGCAGTATATGTACCTATCAAAGTACCTAATCAAAAGTTGTTTTTTGCAATTGTTGATTAATTTACTTATTCATACCTTTTGCTTTATTTCTTTCTTTAACCATTTGTACATCACTTTGAGTCACATATTGCTATGATAGCATATATAAATATATGCAGTGCCCTCTTATAAAAATATGAGAACATGCTGCACTATATGTTGTGGGTATAGTCATCTGTATATGCTGTGCTCTAAAATTTATTCTTTTTACATCAAAAGCTTATGATTGGTTTTGTATTTAATTTATATTGTGATAGCATGTACCTAATAACTATTGTGGGTTCTGGCAATGTAAGTGGTTCCTTCTCCTTCACTGGTAACCTTTCTCTTACTTATAATAGGGACGAGGTAATAGTTTTGTTTAAAGAAGAAAACGGAATGTTTATATAACATGATCATACACTTTTTTTTTATTTAATAATCTGTAAATTCAAATATCTTTATACACCTTAATGCTCTAAACAAATACATAATTGAAAATATATATCATTTATACCAGATGCCGGTTGTAATGTATGTAAATCTTTTTATTATGCATTCATGATGCTAAACAAAAAAATAAATATTTATCCTGTATTTAAATAAATGTAAACTTTTATTGTTCATTGATAATTTTATTTATCAACATGACATTTCATCAAATTGTTTATTTTGAATGTCCATCTTGAACTCTTCAAAAATGAATTTAAATGTATTAATAAAATAAAACTATTATGAATGAACGTGATAAAAAAAATAAAGAAATTACTATTCTACTATATAACAATTAACAAAATCTCAATCGCAATTATTTTGAAAGCGTCTTATTCTCCCGAAGTCGTAATAAGTAGTTCTTCTTGTCGGATCTTGTTTCGAATTTTTATACCGACCAAAAAAATGTAACGTTGACTAGTGCGCCCTCTAGTCCATCTTTTAGGTTGGCATTGGAGTATACGTTTCAGTGAAATCGCTGCCCACATGTTGCCGCCGTGATACACACACGCACATATTGTTCTGACAGTTCTTATTCACCAAACGTCAACACATCGAAAATTGTCTTCTTATCCAAGAATCCTTTTCACCGCCTCGCACTGCCTTTCCGACGGTAGGTTTATTCTTATTGTTAATACCATCCTTCTTTGAATTTATTAATGAACCTATTGCCTTGTTCATTGTTCAATACATATTTTCTTTTTCCATTTATTAATGTTATGTTCACTTTTCTTGTAGCTGGATTGTGACTCGGTAGGATCGGAAACACGTTGAAAAGAACGCATATTTTTCTTTCAACACTGCCTGCACCTGGAAGACACGTTTGTTTCTCCATTGCATCTCTGTTTTCTATCCATGATCTTTCCATCGGTAATATGTCTATCTGCAATAAACTTTACACCAGTTTTATATTTTGTTATCTTTTGTAGGTCATGAAACTGTACACGTCTGTTTCCAGTCTCTGAAGCATTGTGTTACAAACAAATCATAAACACATACACTTTTTATTTATGCTATCAGCTACCTTTTTATACAAAATGTTATTGCTGATCGGGTTTACGTTTTATATATTTTTATATCCTTTTCTAGTCTCTAGTTATAAGTTAAGGTAATTTTTATCTTTTAATATAATTTAGTTTTTAAATTCTTTCATAAAGTTTTATTACTTTATGCATGTAAATCATAATAATTTATTCAGCCATATTTATCTTTCTTGCATATCGTATTTGATCTTTTTCATACAATTCTATTGCTTTTACATGACTAATTCTCTTGACTGTTCCGTCCATTAACATAACCCTTTCTCGATTATTTGCCTTCATTACCCTTTTTGACTTAAACAGCGGTCCATTATTTAGAATGTTTAAAGCAATTTTTTACGCATTGTATAAAATTAGGTTCTTTTTGATGATATGTAAACCATACATCTTGTGTATCCTTTCTACAAAAGAAATATATTGCTCATATTTATTTTGTCTTTTATTTCATATTTATTTAATATTTTTATTTTTCATTTACTCACTATTCAATTGAATAATAATGACTTTTAAATTATTTGCTTGTATTTGACCATGTGTATGCAACTTTATATACATTCATGTAATTTGTTGCAAATTTAAACTCTTTCATATCCAAGTACGATTTTTGTCATTTTTATTTCATTTCAAAACTTAAACTAATTCTTAAAGCTATTCTTATTTTATAAACTTGCGAGATACCACAGCAATATGTAGTAAGTGCATAGTTGTCTTGCTTGGAAGTAGTTGGAACAGTATCTATACTAAGTGCTTGAATTGGTTCGGTATTCTGGGCAAAGGTTAAACTTTCTACTGAAGTCACATCCTGGTGTTCTGTGTTTTCATTATAAAATGAATTTGTAGTAGTTGGTTCTTCAGTAAATCCTATGATTAAACAGGTTAATATATCTGTCTACATACTAAACTTAATAATTTACCAAGCAAGTTTATTGTTGGTAATGCATTAGGAAATAATGTCCCAGTGCGTTTACACACATCCAAAAAATGTGCTCCACAAACACGAATCTTATTATTTAATTTCTCGTCTGAGTATGTATAAACTGATTTATTACCAATACGACTTAGCCATATCTGCTTCACAACAATACGTTTTGTTGGCAGCCTGTACCTAATAACATAACATTTCTATTTAAGAAAATGATATCACCACATGCGAAGCACTTCAAACTGATATTCAGTCACATTAAGTAATTCATTTTAATAAGTGCCTTTTTAAAAATACCTTGAACTACTCCTGTCATTACAATTTGGGATAATACATTTCCGAATATATCGACTGCTGTCCATGTTAGCGTTCCAAAATCTAGAAAATAAATTCATTGTATAGAATAACTGCTTGTAAGCTAGTATTCATTAGATATAGGCGTACTTACGTTTATGGCGAAAATTATTTAAGAAAAGTTCTAAACTAACACAAGATAAAGTCTTTTTATACTAATACACTATTTAAAACAAATCAGAAAACAAACAAGGAAACAAACAAGATCAAACAAACTAAAAAGAACTTCCAACAACTACGTCTGAACTTGTGAACTACCAAATCAAATAATTCCTACATAGAGTCATCTACAATGTTAGCTTGTAATTAATCAGGAATATTTCCATGCCTCCTCGGCCGATGGCGCTTGAAATCGAAACCCAATTGCCCCATTAATGCCCCCCCCCTGCTCTGCACTTTCAGTCTGTGAAAAATCGGGGAGATTAGGATGTTTTTCCGAGGCGGCAGAAAATGTAATGTAATGTAGTGTTTCGGCAATATTTGAGGAATTCTAATTGCAGCCAGACAGTCTACTTTTTTAGTTGATATCTTGTGTAAGAATTCGGTGACTTCGTTCTTATTGCAAACAGGAACTTCACAATATGTTGCCGATGAAATCAGTTTGAAAACACACCTTGTTATAAATAACTTTCACATAGACAATTATTACTTTTATTCTAAGCCGTGAGAGACGATGTGGTTATACTTGAAGTTAACAAAGCCAATCGTTTAATAAGCAACACAAGTGAAAATGACTCATTTTTGGCTTTAGCTATATCTTTGCCACTTGCCAAAACGGCGTATGGTCTTTCACAACATGCCGAATGGTTATCCTTAGCATCAACTGGTCCTGACGATTTAACTACTTTCAGGATGTTTATTATAAACAATTATATCCATTGTTTACAAGAGAACCGCTTCATGATGGAATTCCTGTCAGGTTTGTTTTGGATGAATAGTGCTGTAACATTCATCGATATCACCAACGAAGGTGATGGAGTAGACTCACTATTCATTAGTGAGTAGGGAGCATTCGAGTTATTCTGCTTGCTGGTCCAAGAGAGTCTGACAATACAGAAGATTAACTGGAGTGACAGGCCTTTCGCAATATCTATTTTTGGGTTACCATCAATGTAGGAACAGTTATCTCTTCCAAGAATATGTGGAAACGGTGGTAGCAAAAATGGATAAGCAGGATTTCCCCATGGATGTCACTTGATTGGACAATGATTACACATCCAACTCGATGTACTTCAGATGTAATTACACCAATTTTCCCAACCCAATCGAAATGTAAAATAACATTGCGAAAACACGTAAATAAACGTGATAGTATTAATTATCGATGTGCTTTGTTAATTATAATATCAGTCATTTATTACTTTGCCGTGCTTTCCCCTCAGTGCTATGTTTACAGCAATTCGTTTTCGGGGAATTCTGTAAATATGTTCTAAACTAGTTGCCGTCTGTATCTTTGGTATATATTGCTGTAAGCTGAACAAAAACAAAATGTCCCACGTTGCAACAAGCCAAATATAAATATGCTGTGTTTGCAAGATTGGATAGGGGTAAATTAAATTAACAGTGTTTATAAATCTTATCAAAAACACCTACAGATATTTCTGCTCCTTTGTATAAAATCTTATTGCTTCTTATGTAGTTCAGTTTATTTATCAGAGCAAATACTCCTGCTCTCGGATGCAGTTTTGATAGATGAGGTAATGAATAAAAGAAACAAATGATTTTTTAAACAATTACAAAATCTAGATTAATAAATATGCTGTATGTATAACAAAATCCCTTTTATATTCTTGATGTTGTAGCAGACACTTCTTGGTGAAACATTTTTAACTTGATACATTAAATAACTTAAAACATTTGGCTTGTTTCACTATGAGTTTAATGACATATATGTTTCGGTTGTTACACCATTATCAAATAGATAACAAATCTAACTTAAAGTCTATAAATGTTTGTCTTATATACTTGTCTGTTCTTGTGTGTGGTGTGGTGTTATTATGTTGTTAATGACAGTGTCAATGAAGGGTGTATTGCCAATTTCTAACTGTGTGTTGGTAACTAATCGTTTTTTTTTTGAGCTTGTTTTATTTCTAATATTTCTAAGAGATCTAATCTTTTGCTTTGTGTAACATTATGTATTAACTCGCAGTTATCTATGTCGGGAAAGTGGTTGTAATCTATAAAATGTTCGGCAAAGCCTGTGTTTTTTCCACTATATAATATTGATTTTTTATGTTCTTTGACTCTAGTTTTAATTTCTTTGCCCGATATAGATAGCCTCACAATCTTTACATTTTAATTTATAAACTCCCGATTGTTCCATTTTATATATTTTATCTTTGTTGTTGTTAATCATTGTTCCTAAATTTGTTTTGTTTACCCAGTTTATTTTGACATCTACTCGTTTCACTATTTTGTTTATTTTGTTAGCAAGTTGGGATATATATGTAATTTTGTGCCATTTTTGTGTACTTTCTGTTATTTTCGGGTATAAGTATTTGTTCTTATTATTGTGCTTTTATTTTTGTTTTAACAGTTTTTCTATGATTTTAGGGTCATATCCATTATTCATTGTAATTAATTTAATTGTGTTTATTTCTTTATTAAAGGATCTCTTGTTTAGTGGTGTGTTTGCGGCTCTATGTAGGTATATAACTATGGAAGGCTGCCAATTTTATTTTCATTGATTGTTTAGCATTTACGTGTAATATGTTGTTAGTAAAAGTAGGCTTTCTGTAGATTTCAAATGTAAGTTTATTATTATTTCTGTTTATCGTAACGTCTAGAAAGTTTATTTTCTTGTCTTTTTCAGTTTCTATTGTAAATTGTATCTTATGGTTTATAGAATTTACTAGTTTTAGGAACTCCGTTAATTACCTCTCTGTACCTTTCCAAATGCAAATTACGTCGTCAACATATCTGGCCCAGTAATGAACTTGTTGGATTAATCCTGGGTTTTTCTTGAAGAGTTCTTCTTCGAAGTTATTCATGTATATTTCTGCTAATAGAAGGCTTAACGGGTTTCCAATCGGCAATCCTTCTATCTGTTTATATGTTTCATTGTTGAATTTAAACTAATTTTGGTCTAGGCATAAATTTAATGTTTCTTTAATATCTCGTTTGGCTGTTTCATGAAGATTATTGATATTCATTTATATATCTATTATCTTTTTTATTTCATGTATTGGAATGGAGGTGAAAAGGCTTTTAATATCAAATGAGACTAATTTAGCATTGTTAGGTATATGTATGCCTTTTAAGTTGTTCGTTAATTCTATTGTATTACTTATTGGGTATTTTGATTTGAAATTTATGTCGGTAGTTTTTTATTTAAATACTGGCAAAGTTTCTACGTTGGGGCATTTATGTATGATACTATTGGTCTCATTGGGGTGTTGTCTTTATGTAGTTTTAGTTGGCCATATAGTATTGGCGGTCGTGGGTTCATTATTGATAGATATTTATTCTTGAGAGTGTCACTGTTTTTAATTAGATTCCTAACTTTTTGTTGGTAATTATTCGTAGGATCGGAATTTAGTTTTTTAAAATCTTCGGGGTGTATTAGTTCATATATTTTCTCATTATATTCCGATCTTTCTAGGATAGTTACTGTATTACCTTTATCCGCTTTTGCGATTATTAAGTTGTTATTGACACCCTTTCATAGTGTTGCGTTTTTGGGTTCCAAATAAACAACTCGTGCAAATGTTTTAAAACTGTCTGTATATTTACACACTTAAAACTAAGCACAATATAAAAATATAAAATAAACGTAACGCACTTTAAACTACTACGAATAAATTAACACACGTATTTATTTATATCACTCACTACTATTTATATCTGTAATATTTATGTATTTATTGCACTGTAATAAAAACTGCACCGCTCACTTATTTATGTTTATTTGCACTGTACAAATACTACTGACTGACGTGACTGAATTAATTATTTCTGGGCACCAGCCGCTTTTTTTTTCTCTAGATGTTTGCAGAACATACGACAGACTTTCTGCGCTTACACATTACATATATGTGGATGATTTATGACTTATTTACGGTGCGACGCGCCAATGTTTCCTCTTCTATTTTTTTTTTGTGGACTGGTTTTCGTTACATTGCCCCCTTCTTAAGAACTGCGTTTCGTCCCGAAACACGCTATTCCATGTTCTTGTTGTTGGTGGATGATGGAATCGACATTGGGACCCACTGGAGCACCCACTTGTCTTGTGGAAATGGCAATCCACCGTCTTAGGTTGTATAACGGGCTGATGGGGCCGATAGCTGCATACGACTATTTCCATACCAGTATGCCGAAACACCACCTCCAGCATGTTTCTTACGATTCTCCATTCCAAACGGTCTAATCCGCATTGGGATGCGGATTAGATGCGGAATTGCCAGCGTCTTTATGTTTTGTTCGAGTGCACGTCCTCGTAAATCAACAAGGGATTCCCACAATGCTTGATAGGTCGGCTTTTCGTTGGAGAGTTCTTTTGTGACCAGGTAAAAGATAGATCGTCCGTCAGGCTTTATCTCCAGAGTTTTACCAATCCTTGGTTTTTGTTGGATCAGTTCATTAACCCCGCCATATCTCCTCTTGAATTCCACGGCAATCCATCTACGCATACATAGGTCCTGGGCCACACAGTGAGCTAAGGCATAATCACCGGATACCGTAAAAAGATCCTGCTGCTTCTCCGTGGTGATTCCAAAATGAGCCTTCCTGGTACCAGAATATTCTTGTATGAAATTCCTATAAGTTGGTTCTCGATCTTTACTGGTAATTTGTTGCACATCCGTTACTTCGCCTTTGTTACGTCCATGGTATGGGGCCAATCGGTTGAAATGCACCACCCTTGACTTACTATGGGGTGTTCGTCTTATGCGATAAACCACGTCATTTATTCGCTTTAGTACTTCGTAAGGTCCCTCCCAATGTTGTTGGAGCTTTGGGGGCAAGCTTCAGCCCAGGCGTATCTATGGCAATCCTTTCGAATGGGCTTCCTACATTGTACTGCTTCATGGGGGCACGTCGACGTCTTTGGGGTTCATTGCTGGCGGCACAAGTTGCACATTTTCGGCACCATTCCTTCACGTCTCGTGTGCAATTCACCCAATAAAATCGTTGGCGCACTTTCTCGAGGGTCTTGTGTACGCCGAAGTGTCCTCCGGAGTTATCATCGTGGAGCTGTTGCAGTACATCAGGTACCCTTTTCTTAGGGATGACCACCTGTATCCTTTGCCCCTCTCCATTTGGGTTCTCTACAACACGCTTGAATAGGCCATCCTCCACCTTCAGGGAGTCCCATTGAGCCCAATAGGATTTCAGTCCCTGTGAACGAGGAGCTACTTCTTGCCAAGCCGGTCTGTGACCTTTCCAAACCATCAAGGAACCAAGGTCTTCATCAGCTTCCTCAAATTGTCAGGTTGCCACTGATCGTCAACCACGGTAGTTCTGAGTGTGTTGGCCGATTTTCCTTCTACCCGGTGGCAATGCCTGCAGCCTTCTGGACATGGTCTCCTTGAAAGAGCATCAGCGTTTTGGTGTTTATGAGATGCCATTCGCGCTATTGATTTTTCCTGCTGCTCCGCTATGGGTTTCTTGGGCTCCTTCTCACATTTACTACGAACATGGCGCCTTTCACCACAATTCCAGCGTTGGGGCGTTTTTTTCTTAGGCTGCACCTGATTCATTAATCGTCGGACTATCTGTTCTAAGGATTCTTCGGCATCTGGTAGATCTCTGACAGAACATACTCTTGCAGGGTTTTGAGAGGTCATCTTTGCGGTTTCGAATTCCAGACTATGTGCCAAAGCATCAATTAGGGTTTTTGGTCTTGCTAGCCTCAGTGCTTGCTGTGTATCGCCATCTCGAAGACCATCTATGAATGTCTGCACAGCCAATTGTTCCGAGAAGCTACCTGGAGCCGTTGGATATGCCAGACGAACCAAACGGGCGATATCCGCTTCGAATTTTTGGAAGCTTTCACCCTTTTTCTGCAGACGATTCTTCAATTGTATTTGATAAACCTGCTCCAGGTGTGCATGCCCATATCTCATCTCAAGACGCTTGATTAATTGAGGGTAGTCTTGAAGCTCTTCCGGAAGTAGGGTCTGTAGAACGTCACTGGCCTCCCCTCTTAACGACACGATCAGAGCAGTAGCTTTCTCCGGGGACGTCCATCCAGTTGCTCCTGCAGCGGCTTAGAATTGTTTCAGGTACGTCATCCATGACGTCTGTCCATCGAAGGTGGGAGGTTTTACCTTTTCCTTTGCTGTTCGGCAGATCTCCAAGCTTTCGCTTGAGGTGTCATGGGGACTGCAGTCATTCATCGCTGGCAATTGAAGCTGAACTTTAAATTCGTCCCTCATTCTAGACATGCGTTGCTCAAATTTCTGTTCTACGGCTTCGATGGCCTCAGAAAATTCCTGTCTCATATTCGATTAATTCTTTTGAATGTCTTCCTTAATAGTCTCGAGTTGTTTTGAATTATTTGCAATTTTATTTAACATCTCATCTTTTAGAGTCTCCATAGTAATCTCGAATTGTTTTGAATTATTTGCAATCTCATCTTTTAGAGTCTTGAATTGTTTTGAATTATTTTCAATTTCATCTTTTAAAACTTTTGAATTATTTGCAATTTTATTTAACATCTCATCTTTTAGAGTCTCCATAGTCGTCTCGAATTGCTTTGAATTGTTTGCAATTTCATTTGTTAAAGCTTTTGAATTATTTGCAATTTCATTTTTTAAAGCTTTTGAATTATTTGCAATTTCATCTTTTAAAGCGTTTGAATTATTTGCAATTTCATCTTTTAGAGTCTTCGTTATTAAGCTTGGATCAGCCTGTACTTCAAACAAATATTTCTCGGAATCCATACCTTCATTTATTAGAATGTCACGAAGCCGGTCCTGGACAATTATTTTTTTTCCAGACGTATCTACGTCCCTTTCTTCTAATTCTGCCCTTAACTCGTTGACCTTTAATTCTTCCAAACGTTTGGTAGCCATTTTTTGCACTCATTGTTCAACCCCACCCCTGACACCAAATTGTTGCGTTTTCGAGTTCGAAATAAACAACTAGTGCAAATGCTTTAAAAGTGTCTGTATGTGTGTAAATATACAAATACTATGGACTGAATTAATTCATTCTGGGCACCGGCCGCTTTTTATATCGGCATGTAAGACTCTGGAAATATACGCGAAAATTCTCTATTTCTCTCGATGTTTGTAGAACATACGACAGACTTTCTGTCGCTTACACATTACATATATGTGGATGATTTATGACTTATTTACGGTGCGTCGCGCCAATGTTTACTCTTCTATTTTTTTTGTGAACTTGTTTTCGTTACAAGAAATAAAAGTCTCTTTATTTCAATTTCCAAGGTCTAAAATAGTAATTATATTACTGTGAGTGTATTTTGATGATCTAGAAATTTGTCTGCATATCTCAAAACTTAAATAATAAATAAATTTTCATGTCCAGCTTGAGAAAACTGCTATGAGAAGTCTACTGTCTACATTCGTCTCGAATCTGTTCGTGATTACTTTCAGACACAATACTAAAAAGAAATCTAAATATTTCCCGTGAATCTGAATACTAATGAGTTTTTCACGATTGTTGGTACTTCACAAAGCAGGATCAATATTTGAAAATTTTAATTCAAAATTTCTAAATAAAAAGTCTACGATAGAAACAGGAGTAATCGATCAAGTTGTTTTTTAAATAGTGAAATCATAGTAGTCATCAATACTGATATATCATCACCGAAGACAAAGAGTCTAACTACTCCAAACACACAAAACAAAATAATGTCTCAACAGGATAAATTTTAAAAAGACACCTTATCTCATAGAAAGGATCGCTAATTTCTCTAGCATTTACAATATATAGAAAAGGGCGAAAGATGGCATCACACATGCTATTGCTGTTGACCTAAATTACATATTGCAGAGGTATTTATTTTAATAATATTGGTGGCATTCTTTTCATTTTAAAAAATAAGTTGTAGGAATTGACTTTGTGAACATAGCCTCGCAGAATTTTTGTGTACATAATATAAATTTAAAATAAAAAATCAATATAATATATCCACATATAATAATATGAAATTAGCTTTTTAAAAATTTGTAATGTAATAAAATCATAAAAGTTTCTAACTAATTTTATTAGCAAATACCTTTAATCAAAGAAAGTTGACCCAGGAAACATTGTTTCCAAATTGGTTTACATAAATTCAACATAAATAATGTTACGGTCTGAAGAAATTGGAGTGAGCCTTGTGGTGCCAATAATAATTATTGGTATAGAATTTAACCACATGTCAACTTAACAAGCATGTACACTGTGTATCTAAACCTAGATTAGCCATAAATACGTAGTGTCTGCGTAAGCTACCTAATGTGAACCTGCTAACTTCAGAAGAATTTCTCCCATGTTTTCATTCAACCATTTGTAATATTTCAATAAAATTTAATATGTTTTTGACATTGTAGAGTGAATCCAAGATATATACGATTAAACTGATATTTTAATAAGGTGCTATTAAATGCAATCACAAAGAAAAAATAAACAAATGCAAGCAATAATTACCATAAAATATCTTAGATCCTCATAAACTGAAACAAATTCCAAAAACTGTAGTGAAATTCCAAAACTCATTTGTCCTCTTCAAAAAAAATAAGGTGCTGCTAACAATTAATTACGCTACTGTAGTAAACTAAATGTTACATTAATTCCTGCAGATATATATTACCTTATTTATGTTTTTAATTAATTACTGAAAAAAACAGCGGTTAAAATTTCTTCGACTAACGACATTCTTATGCAATGATTATAGCTCCAATTCGGTATTGAAAAAAAGGTATTTTAATCGAAGGTGAAAAAACCGACCCTAACTAAAATAATATTTGGAAAGTATGGTATACCAAGAAAAAGGAACATCAAAGAAAACCTGGGTGAAACAAATAGAAAATATAGTAAGATGAAGAGGAAAAATATGGTCGAACTGAGAACATTGGAAAAAATAGTGGAACCATGAGAAATCTTATTCTAAATGCAAGGGCTGCTGGGAGCGTAAGAGGATCGTCAGTGCAAAAAAATGTGTCCAATTTATATAAATAGGAACTTTTATTATAAGATTATAATGAGCACTAACTTTCTGCTTACAAAAATTATTTAATAGTCTTGATAAACCATCAATAACTGTCATTAAGCAATATGTAATATAAATTTAGCAGCAAAAATATTTTAATAGTTTTAGTAAAACTTGCCACACTTTACTCTTTTATTGTAACAAACTAGAAAAATTATTATATTAATTCATTCTTTCTTTCTTTAAATCCCTTACTAGTGCAGCAATTTATTGTAATATGCGCTTAACTAAGTGCTTTTACAAATTAACACGTTTCATATCTTTACATTTCTTATTGATTTACGACGATGAGCAATGAAAATGTATGTAAAAGAAACAATAATTTACGAAAACTTTTTTAATTTTGTTTCAAGCCAAAAATCTTCTACAGAAATTTTCGTGTAATCGGCGGTACTTTTGGTAACTTTTAAAATGAAAGATTTATTATTGTCCTGGGTTGCGCTTCCCGTCGGCAAGACATGATGAATCGCAAGAACTTCCGCTACACACACAGTTACAGTAACAACCACAAGCCGAATTAATGTATTACGCTTGTATATTCGTATAGAATGCATGTAACAAATTATATTTTTATTTGTTTTTGAATTTCAGTAATACTTAATATGCTAGGAATGTTAATAACTAAATAGCATGCCAGTGTAATTTCTTACAAAGTGCGAAACAACAACATCAAGAATTTTATTATGTTTTATATAGCAAGGTATCCTAGTACGCCCTAGCGGACAAATATTTGAACGTATCTATATAGTGCATAGAAAGTTCGAATTTATACCTTCAAATCGCGTTGAATTGAAAAGAATCCATAAAGTACTTTACACACCTAAATAATATACCATATAAATCAATTCCAACGAAAATGAAAAGTGTGAACACATGGATGTCAAAACTAACATCAAGCAGTAAATAATTACTGTAACTTACATATATACCTTTATACGTAAAACGTATATGTATATATGCATGTGTTTGAGATACACACATACATTAAGTGCCATTGTCGATAATCGAACGCACAGACACCGGTGTTTCGACCTATGAGGTCTCATCAGTGTGCGTGGAGATTCTCGACAATAGCTTCAAGACTTAAATCGCTGCCTATGCCATTTTCGCATGTTAAATGTAGTGAGAGTATCACAGCGACATCTAACACCCAAAGGATGACACGGAAAAAAGCGATGGCTTCTGACAGCATGTTCTGCTATACAGAGGCCTGTATGTTAATAGTGTATCTCGTGTAATAGAGCCTTAGGTGGCGTCACCAATCAAAACGAAAATGAAAAGTGTGAACACATGGATGTTAAAACTAACATCAAGCAGTAAATAATTACTGTGACTTACATATATACCTTTATACGTAAAACGTATATGTATATATGCATGCTGTCAGAAGCCATCGCTTTTTTCCGTGTCATCTTTTGGGTGTTAGATGTCGCTGTGGTTAGATGTCGCTGTGATACTCTCACTACATTTAACATGCGAAAATGACATAGGCAGCGATTTAAGTCTTGAAGCTATTGTCGAGAATCTCCACGCACACTGATGAGACCTCATAGGTCGAAACACCGGTGTCTGTGCGTTCGATTATCGACAATGGCACTTAATGTATGTGTGTATCTCAAACACATGCATATATACATATACGTTTTACGTATAAAGGTATATATGTAAGTCACAGTAATTAAATCAATTCCATCGATTTTAATAGTTTGGTTCTTTATTTATTTTTGTTAAGTTAAAAACTTTGTTGAATAGGTATTGCAAATTAATGCCAATGAGAACAAAGCCGCGTGACATCCCACCAGAAGGTTCCATTAATTTCTTTTTTCTGTTATTTAGTCAAACATCAATATCTTGAAAGCTGCTGTACAGGTTCTCAACTGATTTATTCGTCTTCGATATATTCTAAACAACTTAACAATTTATACCAATTGTCCACATATCGGTTTAGATTTTGAAGTTGACCATACAGAATACTATTACATTTTCGAGTTTCGTACTCCTTTAACAAATAATGCTGGATACACGTTAATTAAACTAAAATAATGCTTTGATTATAATTTAGAAAGTTAAAATATCATATCATAAAAATTTAAATCTTGTGCTCAATTCATTCAAGAAAATCTTTGGTACAACTTCTCAAGTGACATATACGACAAAATACCCTCCGAAAGAACCGTCATGGATTTGTCACGGCGCATCACATGTTTCCTTGACACGCATTAGGAAGCAATATTCTAGTGTCAGGATATTCCATGGCGTACAATATGATTTTAGAAGAGTCCTAAGGTATTGTACAGGCTTTTGGTCTGCTTGCAAATTGTGAGGTCAGGACATCAACCAACTTAGATCTGGATCAGCCTTTAGATATGCTCACAAATTGTCAGGATGTCGTTGGTCAATAACCAGCGTAGTTCAGCGAGTGTATGCCGCTTGCTCTTCAATCCTATTGCAATTTGAACATGATCTCTTTAAAATAGCATCAGCATCTTGATATTCAAGTCCGGATATATGTTCATTATCCAAGTACAAAGAAAGATTTCAATGCCGTATTATCAGTCCGTATTTTAATTTGCGTCGAATATTGTGTATGGCTAAAAAATTAATCAAATTTTTATTTCATCTCAATAATTTTTCAATTTTAAAGCGAAGGATATCAAGCGGTAATATTTGAATGAATCAGCTCAGACTTGATTGAAATTATGTTTAAATTACAATTTTGTTTACCTGAGATAGTGATGTGACATTTTCCATTTGAATAATAATGAATTTTTTTTTGTTAAGTATTCCATTCCCATGTATAATGATATACGGAACACAGTGTTAATTCTAAGTAAATTTAAGAATTGCTCCTTGTGTAACCGCTCATTAATAGTACTTCTTAAATTTATTTAGAATTATACACTGTTTTGTAACCCCTGTAGAGTTAAATGTATTTTTCGAATATAAGTGACCCACAATAATTGGCAGTTGTGCTTATAATAATAGTCCAAGCAATATACCTGGATCAAAATACACTTTAGATAAGATTATTTCAAAAACCATTTATTTCACACAAAAAAAGTTTTCAGACAAGGTATTTTTTACCTAAAACGTTGTGGAAGGGCGATATTGACAAAAAACCGCATTTAGGGCGGCATTTTACAATATGGTGGAACCCGCGGCAACCCACCAAAGTCGAAAATGTAGTTAATTGTTTAGGTCACCAAACTGAGTAAATTTTCCAATTTTCCTGCAGTGTATTTTTTAAAACAACGAAAATGCTGCCCTGTTACCCGAAAATGTACTCACTATCGAGTTAGTTTACATCAACGGTCATTTATACTCGTTTACACACCACCAGCTAGAACAGTAGGTGGCGCTCTTTTTTTATTATCGTGGCTCTTGAAGACCTAATCTACATATTTGCCTAAGTTGTTTGCTGTTTATCGTTCTTTGTTTCGACACTCTGGATGAACCAGTTGTGCGCACGTCTACGTCTGCAGTATTTGACTGAATATTGTCCTCCTCTTCTCTTATATCTTCTTCCTTCGTTTCGACACTCTGGATAGAGCATGTGCGCTCACGTCTACATCTGCAGTGTTTGGCTGAGTGCTGTCATCCTCTTCTGTTATCTCTTCTTCAGAATCTCTTTCCTTATTGTCTTCGTATGCCGATAGTTTATTGAATCTTCTTCGCCTTAGGAGTTGTTCAAAATATCAGCGTTATTGCAGGAACCTCCGTTACAATTCAAATGATGGAGCGCTTTAAACCTGCTTTTCTGCAGCCGCAAGCTGGGTAGCATCTTTTTCCGCATTTAGAGTACATGAATTGTGAGGAGTACTTCATGAGCAGGTGCTTTAGTTCTTCTGATTGGAGCAAGTTCGATATTACTTCTATTCCATCCCATTCTTCCGGTTTTTTTTTTGACGAATCGATGACGACGACGTACACACGGGCAAAATTCTTAACAAAAAAAAACAAGAGTCGTCTTATGTCCATGTTCAAGAAGAGATTTCATCATTCAGCAGGCAACAGGCTGGCTGATAAAGACGGCGGTTAACATATACTCATACTTTAATTCCGTTTTTATTGTGAGAGAAGACATCGACCTCCTACTTCTCTGGGTAGCACTGGCGAAATGTAATCCAAATATTTATTTTCTGAAATCCGGTAAAAAAAAAACTACAGCAGAACAAGTTTACCTGCCGCAATGTTTGTAGGCCGAAAAAGCAGTGTCTGCCAGTGCTGTTTTTACACGCTTTCATCGAATGTGACACTATGCCTTCAGCCAAGAAAAGCGTAAATTGTGACACGATTACTGATGCAGGAAAACAATTCGTAATTGCAAAAAACATATCTTTGGACTCTTTCCGGTATCAACACTTTTCCAGATCGGCGACAGTAAGTAAGTTGAATCTTGCTTCACTTCCATCCACAGCTGCAGCAGCACACCAGCATTCACTCTGTTTTAAAAAATCCGGAAGAATGGGAAAGGAAGAGAAGTGGACTTTCTACAATCAGGACAACTATAGCTCTTGAAGTACTCCTCAAATTCCTGTACTATAAATCTAAAAAAAAGATACGGCTCAGCATGTGGCTGCAGAAAAACAGGTTCAAAGTACACCATCATATCGGCTGTTCGCAGGAAATTTTAAACAACCCCGAAGAAGAAAAGGGAAACACTCAGCAAACACTGAAGACTTAGACGTAAGTATACCTGATCCATCCGGAGTGTAGAAACGAAAGAAGGTATAAATGGCAATCAACTTACAGCAAACTTTTGCATTAGGCCTCTTGGGGACTCCACAATAAACAAGAAACCCGTAGCGTTTACGTTATTTTTAAAAAATACATTACACTTTAAATAAGATTATTTCAAAAACCATTTATTTCTTAAAAGACGCTTCAGACAAACATTATACTTTTTTTTTCTTTTCTACAATTTTTGTAATAAGTATTTTTTGCCTATGACATTCTGGAAGGGCGTTATTGTTAAAAAAACCGTACTTTGACGCCATCGTCTAATATGGCCTAGCCAGCGGCAACCCGTCGTGGTCGCAAATCTAGTATATGCTTTAGGTAAACAAACTGACGGAAACAATCAACATGTACACATTCCATATACTTTTGTCCTAGCGAATCGACAAAGTCCGTTATAGATATTTAGTAATGTAGATGTAGAATAAGGGGCTGGACAATTCATATTTCTTTTATATAGAGTATTCGAGAACAAACGATTAACGATGAAAGATTGATTGTGTGCTCAATTAGTAAATACATAATTCATTCCACTACTTGAATTTAACAGTTCAACGCTTGTTTATTTGAATTACATACCATTTACTGAAAATAAAAGTTCTTAAAGTAATTAAATACGACGCCGGTATTTAAATGGCAATGAAACGTACTAAATATTTACTATTTAAAAATACAACTTTCTTGCATCTGTGGACGATATTGCAAAAGTTATAGAGTGTTATATCTGAATAAACCCGATTACGACTTATTAATTTAGAATAAGGCGACACTTTCAAACATTTATTAGGTTTGTTTATCATTCTTTACGTAAAATATATTTATTCTTATGTTTTATACATTTTAAATATTGAATCTTATCTTTGTCCTAAATTTATGGATTTTTTAGTTTGTTAGGTAATGACCTGACCAATAATAACTGTGAAGCTGTGATGCTTGATAACACTAACGTATGTCATGTTTTTCAAGATGCTTATTTTTCAGTAAAGAAAATTTTAATACTTGTACTGGCGGTTTTGCTTTTTCAACTAAAGTTATAAAAGTAAGTTTCAGCTTTTGACAACTTTTTGATACACATTACTTTGTTGCTTTGCTAAGACACTAGATATATTTTATTTCCGGTAGTATAGGAAACATCCAACGCACACACTGGTTGAAAAGTGTATCTCTATTCCAAGATAAAAATCGGACGAATATTTTGAATGCACTTTTATTTATTTTTATAATCTGTCCAAGTTTATTGAGGCATGGTGTAAAATTGCGATCTCTTTCAACTCTATGTTGTTGTTAAGAAAATATATTTTGCGTAGATATTTACGGAAGTACCTATCTGTAGCATCTCACTGTGTATCATTCCCGATCTTTGTCGGAAGTAAGTAAAATTTCGCGAATTTTAATTTTATCGCTTCTTACAACAAAGCTGTAAATATTTGAATATCGGACTTTTAGTGTAAACTATTTACGCAAGAGTTTCTGTCTTCTGTACTATTTATACTATTAGTTGGAAAACGTGGAATTTAAAAACAAAAGCATTAGTGCTCGAGTAGTCGAGGTAAACAAAACCATAGTATTATGCAAATGTACTCATCTGAAACATTTGCATTAAATTTTTTACAATACCTGAAAATCTCTATCTTGGGAAATATTGTTGTTAACTTACTTAATTTCTGTATACTATATGTATAGTAACAAATTTGTGAGAATTGCTATCCAAATACATTATATGTATTTTTTTTAATCACGCCACACAATATTTAATTATTTTGTAGTGCTAATGGTATTACGAAAAATAAATAGTTATTTATTAAATAATAAATGTCCATTTGTAAAGTTGTATAATGAAGCAAAACAAAAAAACAATGATGGATCCTCTTTATTCTTTACAAAAGTTTTAATTTACTCTACGGTACTAGTTTCGACATTAAGTCATCTTCAGCCGAGAATCTAAACAAAAATTAACCGTTACAAAATTTACCACGAATAAGTATGTATAAAAATATCAAATGCAAAAATTACACGTGTATGATACTCACAGTCAAATGTTTTTCAAATTATCTCTTATCATAAGTTAATGTATGCAGATACAACTATAGGTTTAACCTGTTAAACCTATAGTTGTATCTGCATACATTAACTTATGATAAGAGATAATTTGAAAAACATTTGACTGTGAGTATCATACACGTGTAATTTTTGCATTTGATATTTTTATACATACTTATTCGTGGTAAATTTTGTAACGGTTAATTTTTGTTTAGATTCTCGGCTGAAGATGACTTAATGTCGAAACTAGTACCGTAGAGTAAATTAAAACTTTTGTAAAGAATAAAGAGGATCCATCATTGTTTTTTGTTTTGCTTCAGTTATTTATTATACAAGGGAAAAAAGTATTAGATTTTAGCTCGAAGTAAGGAGATAAATTACCGAGAGCTAAAATCTAATTTTTTTCCCGTGTATAATACACTATTTTTTTTCTGTGATGGGAAAAACGTCGATTTAATATTGAAAAAAAACACGTAAATACTTTATATTAAAGTCAGAAAATCAATCGATGTGACATTTCAAGTGACATTACACCTGCGTTGCTATGGAAACCTGCCAATTTAAGCGGGCAAAAAGTAGAACTTTTTTCCCATAGGCAAAAAGTAACACTTTACGCCCGGGTTGATAAAGTGACATTTTATTACCTGTCAACTTTTTTTCCCGTCACAGAAAAAAAATAATTTTTATTATAAAGATATTCGTTTGCGTCTTCCAGCTTACATGACCAATAAAAGCTACCAGGTCGTTTGAGTTTTTTTTTTATTTTCGTGTTGAATTGTATCAACCCACAATCCATAGTGGCTTGGTGGCACAAATGGCAAAGCACACGTTATATAAGCGACAGTTATGAGTTCGAATCTCACCTTAGGCGAATATTTCTGTAACACAGTTTCACTATTATGTAAAAATGTTTAAGTAGGAACATTTTTATTTTTCAAAATCACGATTAACTTTTTTTTAATGCAAAATGTCCACCGGCGGTTTTTCCTTTATAAACTAATAGTTCCGTCGGCCGCCGGAATCTTTATGATTGTAGTAAAGTGTCCGCCGGCAAAGGCAGTGTTTTGTACATACACGGCGGATGGGCGTATTTTATTGTAGAATTTTGCCGGCCGGCGGCATGTTACTATACTACATGAAAATATCGCCGTTATAGTAACGGTCATGATCATAACCTAATTTTATTTATTAATGTGCCCGTGAATCTATTTAGTTATTATAACCGGCAAATATGGATGACATAAATTGTACTTTGTGTTGTTATGAGTAATTCACTCCTGTATGTCAAAATGGATGTTGTAAATATTAGAAAATAGATTTATTAGGATACACTTAAAAAAATTATTATTTTGATGATTATACCAGTAACTGACATGTAAGAAATATGTTCATTTATATGTTAATTATTCATTACTTTTAATTATCAATTTAAGTGTTGCTGTAATTAATAGTAAATATATTTATTAATATCTATTTTTATAATGATTTATATGTAATTGCTAGGAAGAACACAATCAATATTTAGTAGGTTGTGAGTAGTATTTATTGTTTGTGAAGTAATAAAACATGTATTTCATAATTCAAAAGCAAGTAATACAAAAAGTGCATGTCACATATAAATATATTGTAAAATGTTTATAAACATGTTTTATTCCTTTGGACAAAGAATGAGTTTGTTAAAACGACTTTTCTAATACTTCCGAATTTCTTATATAAAAATTGTCCCAAATCGTCTTAAATAGTTTTATGTTGCATAAAAATGCACTTTTCTATGCAAGTTTGGGAAACGTGAAACATATTTTACTTTACTTCCTATAGGGTTCTTCTAGCTTCAATTAATGTATTTGAATGAATTCACATTTTATAATAAGGTATTTTGAGTATGTACAGTAACAATAAAAGTAAATATAAAAACAAAACAAGAAAACATTAATATTTAGTCATACTACCATTTCCTTCAAACACATTATTTAAACGATGGGACATTGAATTAATTAATTGCCGCACGTAATTTTCATCTGTCGCTAATTCTTGCCATGCATTTTCTATTGTATCCCAAAGATGATTCACGTTTAGAAAACGAATATTTTGGGTATATATTTTCTTAGATAATAAACGCCATATATTCTCAATAGGGTTCAGATCTGCGCTGTTAGTCTGCCGCGTTATTATTACCAAGCCATGTTCTAGCAATATTAGCCGTGTGCACAGGACAATTGTTATGTTTTCAAATCCGATTCATGGATACTTCGACAAGCTGTGCATCGTGAGCCAGGAAAATTTACTACAATTTTAGCACTTCTAACGTTATCAAAAGGATTTTCCCAGCGTTTCTTAATCTTTAGCAGAGTAGATTTATTTATGCCAAACTGCTGTGCTACTGCTCTAATTGACCAGTTATTTAGATTTTTGCTATAATATGAGCCTTACTTAACAAATTTAAGTATGTGGGCATATTGAATATCTCCATCTGTTAGTTAAGTATGACAAATTGAATTGACGCTATATGACAAATTAAAAACGAAAGTCATATTTACATAATCCTATATTAAGTGTACGCCAGTTTATTGCACAAAACTGTACATAAATGATATGATCTCTATTGCTGTAAATGAAGTAATACGCCCAAAGTATGCGAATTCTATTTACATAATATATCAAAGTTAAATATTGCTAAAATGTCGCCTAATTATTGCCCTTCGAATTATTCGCCCCGTTAATAAATTTGTTTGTCTACATGCAGTCTGTAATGCAGATTCACGCGCACATTAATAAATAAATGTTGGTTATGACCATGACCCTTAGAAACGGCGTAATTTTCAGATTATATAGTAACATGCCGCCGACGGGAGAAAATCGACAAAACAAATACGCTCATTACGTCGCTTCTGCACAAAATATTGCCTTTGTCGGCGGACACGTTACCACAATCGTAAAATTCCGCCAGTCGTCGATACACTCTACTTTTTGATTCTCTGTAATATTGTGTGCTGTAGTTGCTGAAAGTTAATTTGTTCCAAAACGTTGCTCCTCTAAGTGTGCTTCAATATTCGGGGAGAAAAATAATCAACGGTTGTCAAATCAGACCATGAAGCGGGTGTTCTACCCTTTGTAAAATATCTAAGACATTGTGTTAAGCTGTAATAAAGCAACTTCTAGTTGATATTGCTCCAATGTGGTTGCTTCTATCTTGCCTACAGAAAAGTTATCTGGAGCTTTTGGGATGGCGTGGTGCCATAGTATTCCAGTGCTTCAACTAATATTGAACCCAATAACCAATAAATGTTCAAATTTTATATTTATAAAATGTGTTTCAGGGGAGTGCATACCAGAAAATTCAAGATTATCTACTGTATCGATTTCTATCGAATAGTGACACATCGTTGGACAATTCCAGTGCCATATGATATCAGTTACGCCACAACTCTATAAAAATCATCCTTATGTATTATAGTTTTCAATTATATACAGGGTGAGTCATTAGTAGCCGCTTGTTCGATTGCTCTTTTGTGTTTTAGATAAAAGAAAAAACAATTAGTAGTGGAACATCCATGGTTGCTTGGGGCGCATATTGTAAAAATACATTAAGCTCTGACGCACTTCCGGTTTCACCGGAAATGCATAGAACTTAATTTACTTAAATGACTCGCCCTATATATTTTTGGATTTTTTGTACTGCTTTAAATTGCTTGTTCAAATGTTTTTTCTTTTTGAAAATTGAGCGAATAGTTTTTGAGTTATTAATTTTTTTTGGAAATATTTGACCTAAACACGTGTTCAGAAAAAAAAAACATTTTCACATTGTTTTTAAAAGTAGAAACATTAACTTTGGTGGTGCTTGTAGCGAAGAAAATTCTGCATCATTTGGTAAAATTACACTTGACAATACTTCAAAAAACTTGGTTTATTCAAAGCCTACTTCCTGAAATTTTCACATACCAAAAACTTATTTTTTTTAAATGGAACACCCAGTATTTTATTGAGGCATTTTATTCCTTTTTTTATTCTCTTTCGTTTTTGTTAACAATGTCCTATACCTATCTTTTGTAATTTTTGTGATAATCACTATTGGAGCAATTAGCGGTCATTTAATGAACTACGGGCGCTGTTCTATGCACATCAAAGACAGTTTTGACTTTTCTCTATTTATGGAAAATCGCAGTATACCTGACAACTATGTTTTGATCAGTCTAGACGTGATTTCCCTCTTTTCCAACATACCCATCGAACTTGCTCAGAGAACGGTGACCAAACATTGGCATGCTACATCTCAAAACACTTCCATAACTTTACGTGAATTTGTAGAACTTCTAACCTTTGTCTTTGACTCTACAATATTTGTATTTGAAGGTAAATATTACCAGCAAATCCTAGGTGCTCCCATGGGAGGGACGATCTCACCTATTATATCCTAATTTGTTTTAGACGACCTCCTAGAAGCATGCATCCCAAATCTTTCCTTTTCCCTTCCCTTTATCAAAAAGTTTGTGGATGACCTGATAACTGCAGTCCCAAGAAACAACATGAATTAAATCCTAGATAAGTTTAACGCGTACCGCAGCACCGTTCAATTTACACACGAGGAAGAAAACAACAATTCCGTACCTTTTTTAGATACCTTAATTATACGCAAAAATAACAATTTAATCTTAGACTGGTACAGAAAGTCATCGAATTCTAGTAGGTATATAAACTTCCTCTCTTACCACCCATTCAAAATGAAAATCAATTTTATATTAGAATTTAAAAGAAGAATTTCGGTCGTCTCGCATCCATCATTGTACAAACAAAACATCAATAGACTAAAAAACCTCCTTATTCAAAACAGTTACCCGTTACCCCTAATCAATAAACTTTTCGTCAGTACAAGTCCACCTAGTACCTGCTGACAAACAACAGGACACTACGAAATACCAAAAAACTTTCGGATCCCTTTCTTATATTAAGAATTTCACCCCTAAATTAATAAAACTTTTTCAAAATAATGTCCAAATAGCCACGAAAATAATTACAACCGTTGGTTCTCTATTCAGGAAAACTAAATACCCTATTGAAAATAAATTTAAATCAGACATAATATATCAAATTCCTTGTGGCAACTGTGACTTAAAATATATAGGTCAATCCTCTAGAACCTTAAATGGCAGATTGATTTCTCACAAAAGTGACTGCAAAAATAATAACAAACTATGCTCCTCTGCCCTGACACAACATGTTAAAACAACTAAACATGAAATAAAGTACGAATGAACAAAAACCCTTGACATAGAACGTAATTATTATTTTTAGAAATGTTCTACATCCAGAAGAAGATGAACAAAAAGACAGATATAGCAGATCTAAGTAACATATCTAATCAATTCCAATAACAACAAAAGGTAAAACATAATATGACTGGTGGCCTACATGTACGGATTTGAAAATTGCCATTTAAAACTTAAAAGGGTTGACCGTGTTGACCTTTAATGTTATACACACAATCATACGTGGTGTCTTGTGCCTCAAAAAAACAAATAAATTTGTCTAATGTTAAATTCAAAATTATTGATAATTAAAGAAAGAAATTATCCTGTTATGTGCATGTTTATATAATTTTTGTATGCATTGAAAGCGTTTTTTAATTGTGCAAACTCGATGAATTTTGTAAGTGTTTTTATAAAAAAAATTTTTTTGCAGATTTAAAATTATTTTATATTTTAATAACCTTCGGATAAAATAACTGTAAATATCTCTCCTTTTGAAACACGCTGCTACATCTAGCCAGAATCTACATGCAATCAATTAGAATTTTTTGAATAAAGTTGTTTCCTTTAAGGAAACCTAATGATTTGTAATTACTACTAATTACTCTCGAATCAAGTTACCTCACATTAGAGATGCTCTCTAATCTTACAGCAGTTAGACAAACTTTTGCAATTTTACGGCATAGATATTTCGTCTTTATAATTAAAATTAATCAGATATTTCTGTGCGTATTATTTCTCACCTGATTGATTAATTGTATACGCAGTATACAACCAGGTACATATAACAGAATTTCCTCACGATTCATGAAGTAAATGCATTGTAAGTATATAGTAGCAATGACTCTATAATAGAAGCAATTAAATATATACCATTTTCAAAGTGCGTAATGGCATTTGAGTTAATTAAATGCGGTTAGTTTACTATAAAAGACGAAAATTGACGTCCGTCTAATTAAAAAAAAACCGTCGACATTGACTTTCTCAGATCTTAATTTATCTATAACTAACTAGCAGTCTGGCTAATATTGCTACCTATTGAGCGGTTAAAGGAAATTGGAGAGTTCTTATAGTAATTAAAAATGTTTTAAAAAACGTTACATACAAATTTACGCTTTCTTTTATTTATCATCAAACGAATGCTCATTCAAACGAGATGCATCACTTATATATGTACAAAATATATAGACTAAATTATCTGTGCGTTAACTGTATAATTAATAAATTTTGAATTTAAGTAATAAACATTAAGCATCAATTTATTATAGTTCATTTCAAAACTTCCCACCGAAAATCCGAAATTCTATAAAAAAATCCCCGAAACACTTAAGACGTATTATGGTGTCGGCTATTTCTTCATACAAAAATTAACTCACCCACTTTAACCACCTGCCCCTGGGAGCTACCCTCTTAGAAAACTTAAATGGAAAGGGGTATCGAGTAATACGTCATTTTAAAGGTCTTTTGAAACAGTACATTTAGGCGTTTTTTTTTTAAATTAATCGATTCGTTTTGAAGATTTTTAAAAGAATCTTTTAGTTTGTTTAATTTTTTGTTTTTTGTTTTAGGCTTAAATATCTATTACTCAAACACACTTTATCTGCTTAAAATGTTTTATTTTTGTTTTCAAATATTTGTTCAATTTTTTGCAGAAATATTCAATCCAATAATTGTTCAAAATGTTCTCAGTTGATCGCTAATGAAAAACATAGCTGTTGTTCAAAACTGCGGCGTACATTTTCAAAAGCATCTCTTTGAATTCCACGGCAGGTTTCATTAATCCTCTGACGAAGTTCTTCTAAGTTTTTGAGGTGGAGGGGTAAATACAACAGACTTTAAATAACCCCATAGAAAAAAATCTAGTGGTGTAAAATCAGGCTGGCCATTCTATAGGTCTTCTTCGTGATATCCATTTATTTGTAAATACATTGTCTAACCACCGCCGCATGGAAGAACATAGTGAGGAGGAATTCCATCTTGTTGAAAATGTAATTCGTCTTCATCAAGTAGGGTATTTCCATCTCTAGCCAATTGATTTTCGAGAGCATCAATAATTAGCGGATTGATAGTACTTTCCAACATGTCCAAATATGATTCGCCATTTAGATTACCATTGAAAGACAAGATGCCTGTCCATACCTTATTTTTTTCAGAATACTGGGTGTGTCCTTCTGCAGACAAGTGAGGGTTTTCGTTACTCCAATATCTGCAGTTATGTTTATTTACAAATCTATGTATATAAAGAGTACATTCATTACTAAAGCAGATATCTTTCAGAAATGCATTGTTATTATTAATCATAGTGGTCATTTGTTCACAAAACTCTACTTTTTTGTCATAATCGTCTTCAGTTAGCTCTTGACATATTTTCAATTTATAAGGATGGAATTTATGAAGTTTTGTAATATTATAAGCCAAACCCAAGAAAATTCTAGTTCTCGCAAAAATCTGACGTAATGAGGTATTAGGATTTATGCCGAAATGACACAACACTTCCAATTGAGCGTCTTCATTTAAAACTCTCGACTGATTATGTTTTATATTTGCAACAGATCCAGCTAGAGTAAATTTGTCAATAAGATTTGGGACATATCTATGAGATATGATGTTATCCGGGTGCCTTTCGTTAAATATTGTGGCATTTCGTCGAGCACATTGATTTTGGACTCCATAAATTAATACAATTTCAACCCTTTCTTGAAAACTGTAAACCAATTGTTATTTTATATATGATATATCCGCTGAATACTATGATATAAGAGATTTATCCACATAAAATTCAGAGAAATACCAATTAACATATATATAAATTAAGAACTGAGCCCCTGTTGTTTTTTTGGAACAACCACTTCAATGAGTCTAGAAACATTAAAATCCGTTAAGGTAAACCGACGTCATACCTAGTTTTGTCTGCAGGCATACCCGCTCTACCCTCCTCTTCATATGGTAGGTACATCAAGAAGCTTCAAATGAAAACTGTATAAAAACATCTGAAAATGTTGCCAGTAAAAATTTTAACGTATCTTAAACTTGAATTTAATGCGAAATTATACAATTTTTAATTCACCTTGAGAATTCCGCCCCCTTGAGATTATTTTTGGAAACTTAAAAATGTTTTCCTTGAAATATGCTGGTCCGTTTTATTGTGTGTAGATTTTTTCCGCCAGATTGAACGATAAACGGTTGCCGAGATATGGCCAAAGTTATACGAACACTCGGTATAAATACACCAAGATTGCTTTCTAGACAATAGATCTAACAGCTATTGTAGAGGTGGACATTTATGTAGTCTTGTTTAGATCTGGTGAAGGCATTGAAGTGCGTAGAACATGCGAGGGTACTGAACAAACTGAAGATGTATGGTGTTAGCGGTGTAGTAAATAACTTAATGAAATACTACCTTAAAGATTGGTTGCAAAAGGTTATATTTCGAGGTCGGTCCATATCACTAGGAGGGTGCAAAGTTCTACTTTGGAGCCATTTCTGTTTCTTACTTACATAAATAATGTTACACACAACATTTCCAAAACAAAAGTGAAATATGTGGATAAAACAAGCTTCCTTTAAACGACCTAACAATCGGAAGTCAAAACTATATTACTCCATCGCGAATAATAGTCTAATATTAAACAGCAAGACTCAACAACTAGGTACTCGTATGTCTCACAACCAAAAACGATTACTACTCATCTGGGATGAAACTGTCAATTCAAATAATGTAATACGAGATTCTTAATTCAAAATAGGATTCTAATTAAATCAGCATACAAGGCAAAATGACAAAAATATCGCCCTAAAAATTACTAATATTAATTTTAAAATGTAACAAGTCGATTCTTGCTAGATCTCTAATGTAGACTGCTGCAACAAAATGTCTATCAATTCCGATATATTGAATCTGACTCCATACCTATTGAAAGTCAGAGTAAACCTGTTATGTTGCACTTAATGAAATGTCTTCACGTATTATAACACAAAAAGTAATGAAGAGCATTTCTATTTTGTAATAAAAAAAAATACAGGATTGCGAAAAATAAAGCGAATCTAATCTATCACTACGAAAACCTGTATTAACAATATTAAAGATATTATTTCTATTAAAAAACTTATTGAAAATTACATACATTATCTTCGCGGCATAGAATTAACTAAACGTAAACAGTATTGGTCCGAATTATCATCCTACGCATTATTAATTGTTTCCAGTAAGTCTTGCATATTTTGCGGTCAAACATTTCTTATTTGAATAATACGAGAATAGTTTATTTAGCCATTTTGCATTAGCTTGCTTTATCAACAATATTAACGTGTGACATTTTTGCGAAGAAATATATCGTTGACAAATTGATGACATATATGAAGTTGGGACTACTATGTTCTACTCGGTAAAATTTTAAAAGCCAGCAATAACAACAAAATAAAGCAAAATTTTATGTGAGAGTTGTCCCACTTTTTTCTGTCCGTAACTGTACATGATAATTGTACATGTTAATAGAGAAGCAATGGTATTTGTTGGACAATTATGTGTGCAGAAAAATCTCTTAATTAGAGAATATCTTATGCATAAAATGTTCCAAATTTGTATCTTTTACTACGGGGAATAAAATACATTATATTCATATTTTATCAAGTATACCAGTGTTCATATATTTGTGGCTGTCTGTATATTCAAACTCTCTTAGAATCCATCAATCAACATGTACATGATCTCTTGATCATGTCTTTCGTTTAACTAAATCAAAGTATTTCACTACTATCAAGTGCAAATTGACCTTTTGGTCGTATTATTACATATTATATCTGTGATTAGATAAAAAAACGGCAAATAAATTGCTCACACGCGAAAACCAAATCTAGTAAGCTACAAAAGCATTGTAGTACCACTTCAAACCTTAATCATTAAAATAAATCTTAAATCAGACATAATAAATCATTCCAAAAATAGACTGTGACTCGATGTCATCCAGCAACTTTATCTGATTTCTTATATGTTTCGCGGAATGCGTATTCTGAAAAATGCACGTTTCACTTTTACGGCAGAGGTTCCAAAATAATCAATTTTCAAGGCACATTCCACTTTTTATTATCATACAAGTTCTCGCATGTGAATGATTCGATTTTGTTTACATTTTCGTATCGGTTCAAGTGCAAATTCTTTATACGTATTCCCGACTTGTGTGTGTGTGTGTGTGTTGTTATTCAGTAAAGTGCACTGGGAAATGAAAGATATATTAAATGCGGATGAAACCGAGAAGAAATCATTCCGTCCTATCTTGGAATCAATCAGCGGTCCTGCCCATCGAGAGGAAACATATAAGTTTGGTTCATGCAAAATGCCGTTTGCCATTTCTGCTGCAACTGTTATGTCATCCGATCTACTTTTTACGCTTACTTCATCTTTTCAGGATTGTCCTGGATGCTACTCGAAAGGCATATATGGTGCATCATTAATCATATATACAGGGTGTTTAAAAAAGATGCGGCAATATTAAAGGGGTTGATTGTCCAGGTCATTTTATACAAAAAAGTTTATAATAAACAAGGTCCGCAAACGCTTCGTTACCGATCTACAGCGTGTTGAAGTTTAATTAAAAGAAACAGTAAAAATTAGATTTCTCCAAGACGGCATTAAAGATCATAATGAAATTTTAGGCGTGTTATTTTTCAAGAAAAAAATGGGACGCCGCTGATTTCTCTAAAAATAAAAATATGTTTCTATTCTTTGTTTAATTGTGAAGAAAAAAGCTCTCTTAACTTTCTATCATACGACGTACCGTTTTTTAGTAAAAAAAACACATTTTAGTGCATGTTATTTAAAGGCAGAAACAAATATTTTACCATACCAACAATTTTAGCAAGCAAAAATTACAATAACTGAGAAGATTGGATTCTTGCATCCGAGCTCGAGGTGGTCACTTTGCACAGTTTATGTAATTTTTGCTTGCTAAAATTGTTGGTATGGTAAAATATTTGTTTTTGCCCTTAAATAAAACCCTTGTTATTTAAAAAAAAAATTCTATAATAAATGTACATGCACTAAAATGTGTTTTTTTTACTAAAAAACGGTACGTCGTATGATAGAAAGTTAAGAGAGCTTTTTTCTTCACAATTAAACAAAGAATAGAAACATATTTTTATTTTTAGAGAAATCAGCGGCGTCCTATTTTTTGCTGGAATTTGCCATTATTTAATCCTTTAATATATAATAAAGCAAGGTTCATCTGACAAAACGATATTGTTCCTGTCTTAACTCGAATTGCCCCATTCTAATCTACGATCGCTATTAGCAATCAACCTAATCGAAAGAATATAACAATATATGGAAGGCATTATAATTAAATAGTCTATTTTTTCAAAAAAAAATACTTCCCACAGATCTTAAGGTACTATGCCTATCCCTACGAGAAAGTAATCTTAGTCTACAATCGGCTCGTTCGATGGGTTTTCTTGGGCATTAAGATGCTCTTCTATGCTGTCGCTTACTTTTTCGAAACTAATCTCTCCAATAAGGAATAACTGTAGAAATATTTCTTTGCATCCGCCTAGCTATACCACGAAATTAAATATCCGTCTTGTATAGTTCAACGAAACGAACTCTTTCAAAATCGCTTAACTGACGATAATCATGGTCGTCTAAGAAATCTTGGCAAACCAAAATGTCACGAAAAGCTCATCAAAGTAATAAAGAGAATTTGTTGTTATACATACCCTTTTTCTCTAATTGGACGAGCTCTACAAACCTCGAAGCCTCGAACTAAACTAACGCAAAAGAAGGAAAGAAAACAAACATTTTCGTTAAAAGTTCGATAATAGATAACACAAATGTATAACGTTTTCTTTCTACCTTTTTTATCATTGTAATGTGACCTAAAAGTTACCAAAAGAAGTCAGTCTATCTCAAAGACATCCTGGAAACAGCCTTGTCTAAACAGAACAGCTGATCCTAACAACTCCGCGTCTCGAGTAAATTACAATTGTCATTTCAAATTGTAAAAAGTAAGACAATATGTAATAAAATCTATTATGCAATATGGAAAATATAAAATAGTTGAATGTGTAACGTACATTAGCGGATAATTACTATTACAAGTATACATATATACATTTATTACGTAAACGTATATGCACATATTATTATGTACGAATTGGGATACACAGCATACTACACCTAGGTGTCGTTACTAACAGCGAACGCACAGACACGTGTTTCAGCCTTTAAGGCCTTTAGCAGTCATGCTGACATAAAATTCGATCTTAGTTGTTCATCATTGATAACAGCACCACGTACACTGACGAGGCCTTAAAGGCCGAAACACGTGCCTGTGCGTTCGCTGTTGGTAATGACACCTATGTGTATCCCAATTCGTACATATATGCATATACGTTTACGTATAAATATACCGGGTGTCTGTTTAAGCTCAGCCACCGGCCATATCTCGGCAACCGCTTGTCGTACAACCTGGCAGCCAGCCACTTGAATTACTTTATCAGATATTCTACAATTCGAAGTAACATTTACTTCCAACAATTTTGGAAAAACACTGCGTCATGTTTAAGAAATAAACTTGGAATCCGTGGCTTCATACTAAACAAAAACACTAAGTACTAAAGCACAAAAAGGCTAAATACGTATTTCGACAACTAACTTGTCATCATCAGTAGCACTGATTAAAAATCGCGTTTTCTACACATCGTAGCGTAACAGAACAACAGTGATTTCCAATTTACAGGGATAGCTTATTTATACTTATACCTAAGCTATTAACGGCATCATTAAGGGTACTGTATCGTTAAATTCTTCACGCTTAATACTATATTCCTATCCTTTAATTCTAATATTTTATGAAAAACTAACCTACCTAAAAGGGTATCGTTTACACCACAAACTTATATAAACAAGATTGGGAAATCGGCCTGTTATCTGAATTCATTAATCTATTTCTATTTTTGTGAATTTATATACTCTCATAACTATCTAGTTCTCTATAAAGAATATAATTCTAAATTCCACAACTTTGCTACCTCAAAATAATATAGATAATAAATTTGTTGTTTTTCATAATATTTAGAAAAGCTATAATAATATATTTTTAAAAATGTTGGTTTGCAAGTCGCGTTTAAATCATGTAATTCGTTGAAAAGTCTTTTGAGCAGTACCTACTAAAGATAAAATTGAGGTAGAACAAAAATCTGAAATTTACGAAATTAATTGTAATAAATGTGAGAAAAAATATAACGCCCAAACTATACGTTTGATTGCAACTCGCTATAAAGAGCACAACTTTCATTTTCGGGTAATAGGACAGAGAAGTCTAGTCTAGCTCGACATTTTGTGGACACAGGTCATGATATTCCAGCAAGCGGCCTCAAACTTATAAAACAAGTGCATAATTATACAGAACTAAATAGTTATGAGAATATACAGGGTGTTATAAATTAAGTCGGCACTATTGCTAACTTTGTTATTAATGAAGCTACAGTATCGGTTAAATTAGCAAAGTAGTAGTATTTTTATCGTGAACAGTGATAGCAGAACCGAAAAGACAGTTGAACTTCTAATTTTCGCGCTATTTACAAAAGTTACTTTCTTTTAAATGGAACACCCAGTAGATTTTTGCTTATATTGAAAGAAGGAATTATTTTAAAAAAGAAAACTTTCATACATTATTGACAAAAAATGAAAGTTGCGGCAGTTATCCACTATTTTGTACAGCAATTCATATCAATAAAATCAAGATGGCCAATATAAAAAAAACCGCAAATATTAAACAAGCATTGTGTTAATTGTGTATTATGTATATATATTGTAATAGATGTTCGAAGACATCACCGTTTTGTCCAATACACTTCCGAATTCGTTTATGTACATTGCAAGTTACTTTTAAAATCGATCTTGCGTCTATGTTATTAGCAATAGTAATTATTTTATTTTGCAGGTCTACAACGTTTTTATATCTCCTTTTGTAAAACTTCAGTTTTTAAGTATCCCCAAAAATAAAAGTCAATAGGGTTTAGATTCGGGACCGTGGTGGCCACTGAATTTGTCCATTCAAACCTATCCACTTATTCCGAAACATTTCGATCAAAAAATTTTGTACTTCGTGATGATTATGTGCTGGTACTCCATCTTGTTGAAAATGTATATGTTGCCGAGTAGCCAAGTCCAAGTTATCCAGAAATATTCCTAAATGTTCAGTCATGAATTGTAAATATCTTTGCCCGGTTAATGTACCATTATAAAAGAATGGCCCGACAATCGTCGAGCCAATTAATCCACATCAGACATTAAAACTAAACCGTATTTGTATAAATTTCCTCGTGACCAGTACTGGTGGTTTTTTCTATTCCAAATTCCAGAATTAGAAAAATTCGATTCATCGTTCCACAAAATATGACGAAATGCATTTACATTCTGCGCTGAATAATTAAGAACCAGTGACAAAACGTTAGTCTCCTCTCTTGATTACTCGGGAATAATGTTTGCACTGGCTGGTACTTACTGGTACAATTAACGTACTAATTCCCGAGCAGCGTCTCTTATAGAATTATTGGGATGCACTTCAAAGTAAGCCAAAACGTCGATTTCCATTTTCTCACTAATTACGTAGTCCTTTCTTGTTTTAGTTTTTTTGAAAACATATTTTTTTCTGAATTGTCGATACAGTGTTTGATAATAGCGTCGATCTAGCTGCGGGCGTAGAGGATTACTCAGCGTAATATTCTTGGGTCCTTACAGAGTTTTTACGACACACGATACACGCTTCTAACATATCACACTTTTCCAAATGATTAAATACCATTGTCAATGACTTTTTAAAGTTACAACACAAACTTAAATCATTCATTCATTCATTCATTCATTTATCTGTATCCTCTTTTCTCCATCCTGTTCTATCTTTAGATATTTTTTGAGCATCTTTCCAGGTACTTCCCCGATCCGCCAGCAGCTGCGCTATCTCCTGATTCCATACTCTTCTTGGTCTACCTCTGTTTCTCCTCTTGACTTAAATATAACAACGATAATGCGAAGAAATGATGTACTTATCAACAGTAAATCAATACTAATTTAAACTTAACCTAAGAAACAAAATTTAAACATACAAAAAGCGAGTGTGCGTCATTAGTCATAGCCATCTTGATTTTATTGATATGAATTGCTGTACAAAATAGTGGATAACTGCCACAACTTTCATTTTTTGTCAATAATGTATGAAAGCTTTCTTTTTTAGAATAATTCCTTCCTTCAATATATGCAAAAATATACTGGGCGTTCCATTTAAAAAAAAGTAACTTTTTTAAATAGCGCGAAAATTAGAATTTCAACTGTATTTTCGGTTCTGCCATCATTGTCCACGATTAAAATACTACTACTTTGCTAATTTAACCGATACTGTAGCTTCATTAATAACAAAGTTATCAATAGTGCCGACTTAATTTATAACACCCTGTATATAGTTTATTTCAAATTATAAGAATATAACTTTGAACGGCTCTAATGCTTTTATTGCACCACCTGCGGTAATAACTACCTGGTGGCTCAATACGTCATCTTTTACGCAAACAAACTGCTGAGGTCCGTAATGACAAAATTTAAGTAAATTGTAATTACTGCAATTTAGATGAAATAAAATTTAATAATAATATAAGTACCAACAGTTGTTAATTTGAATACTTATTATATACAGGGTGTTCCTAAATATCATGTACATAAGGAAGGGGGTAACTATTTGGTTTATTTTGTGCCTAAAATTTCATATAAACATAGGTCTGCAAACGCTTCGTTACCAATATGCAGGGTGTTGAAATTTCAAGAATTTTTCACTTTTTACTGTATAGCTCCTGCAGTTTTTTTACGATTTCTAATGTCAATTGTCAAATTAATAAACTCAAGTGATTATCTGAATAAAGCCAGAGCCTGCTAGACCATTTTAAAAAATTTAATTTTCTCTGGCGAATTACAGAAAATTGTTTTCTATTTTTTTTCTCGATAACGGTCAGAGATAAGAAAAAAATATAAGAGATCAAAAAGTTTCTAAACAAGACAGAAAATTTATTGCGTATTTTAGAATCTAGCAGTGGCGCATCGCAAAAAAGTTCAGGGTGAGAAAAGAGGGCATGACCCCGAAAAAATTATTACCCTGTAGGTTTACATAATCATTTGGCATGGCTAATGATGCAGGCCTTATAGCGTAACCTACCTTCCAAATTTGAACAAAATATCTCAAAAACTGCAGGAGCTATACAGTAAAAAGTGAAAAATTCTTGAAATTTCAACACCCTGCATATTGGTAACGAAGCGTTTGCAGACCTATGTTTATATGAAATTTTAGGCACAAAATAAACCAAATAGTTACCCCCTTCCTTATGTACATGATATTTAGGAACACCCTGTATAGTTAAATAGTCATTAAATCAAAATTTAGATAAAATAAGTGCTTAATTTATTAAAGAAAATTTAAGTAAATATAATTAGGAGAGTTGGTATATATTACATCTAATATTGGGTCTTTTTATCATTTATTGTTAATCTTTACTGCTGTATACACATTTGATTTTTCTCTCTTTACTTGACGACAGATGTGGCGACCTTTTGCTGAAAGTGTTACAGATGACGATGTGGATAGTGATAATACTGTTGGAGCACGACAGAGAAAGCATATATCAGAAGATGCAAAACCGATAATTCTCAATGTCTACCATACCCTGATGGAAGAAAATAACGAACTACAAACCCATAACATTCAACGAACGTCGCAATTAACCAATGTGCCTTTTGGAACAATATATAAGATAATTAAGAATAATGCAGGGCCTCGAAAGCAAAAAAATGACAAAGAAGCAACGAGAAAAATTGAAGAGTTTGAAATTGATACTATTAGGCAGCAAGTATACTCCTTCTACAGAGGAAATGTTGTGTCTACACTTGACTGACGAACTACAAACCCATAACATTCAACGAACGTCGCAATTAACCAATGTGCCTTTTGGAACAATATATAAGATAATTAAGAATAATGCAGGGCCTGGAAAGCAAAAAAGTGACAAAGAAGCAACGAGAAAAATTGAAGAGTTTGAAATTGATACTATTAGGCAGCAAGTATACTCCTTCTACAGAGGAAATGTTGTGTCTACACTTGACTGCTTACATAAAAGAATCGGTGACGAGCCTAATATTCAGTGTTCTAAAGCAGCCTTGTGGCGGACGCTAAAGAAAGCTGGTTTTAAGTTTGGCACTATAGATAAACGTCGCACAATTGTGGAAAGCCCGCGGTTACAGAAACTTCGATATGAATACTTAACGGCAATTAGAAGGTATAGACAGGAAGGACGATTCATATGTTATTTAGACGAGACGTGGTATGACACCCATGACACAATTTGCGGTTGGGTGGATAGTTCAAGTATGTGTCAGTTGAACGCGCCGGTTTCGAGAGGGAAGAGAATAATTTTTCTTCATGCTGGGTCAGAAAAAGGATGGATCGGACAGCCGGTATTATTTGCTAAAAATGTTATATCCTAAAGTTTAGATTACCATGAAGATATGACCTCATCTTTATTTGAAGAATGGTTTTGTGACACTTTGCTGCAAAATTTACCAAAAGATAGTGTGATAGTGATGGACAACGCTCCGTATCATTCTCGAGAGCAAAACAAAGTTCCTACAAAATGTAATAATAAGAAAGATATTAAAGAATTTTTAGAAGCAAATGATTTATATTTTGAGGATCATTATACAAAAAAACAATTAATAGAAGTGATGAAGGCAAAAGAATATTTAAAGGATTATTATGTGGACAAAAGAGCCAAAGAAGCAGGACATACAATTTTGCGTTGACCACCATGCCATTGCATTTTCAATCCCATTGAATTGATACGGGCCCAACTGAAAAATACCATAAGACGAACAAATCAAACATCGAAATTTAGTGAAAGCAGTGTAACACACATAAAAAATGCTATGGAACATATAACTCCTGTAAATTGGAAAAATGCTGTTAAACACGCAATAGCAAAAGAGGACGAATATATGCGCATGTACAAAATAGTAGCACCTTTGATTATAAATTTGAAGTACGATTCAGACACAGACACCGATTTGCAAGACGACTCAATCACAGAAGATGATTTATGAAATGCGGTCACACATAAAAATTTTATTGTGTATTACAAACTAATTACCTTTATATATCTATATATATCCACTACACATGTTGCCACACGATTTGTAATTTTTTCTTTGTATATAAACCCAATGTATAGATATTTTTTATTATATACTTGAAAATAACAGCGTTTTATTATTATCTTATAGGGTCCTAATTTATAGTCAATACGGCCCCTAGATTCATACGTTGCAAATAGGTAAACCGTACCTGTTCAATAAGTAGACAAGGTATAATAATTATCGTCACAGAAGGTGGTGCCGTTCAAAGTTATATTCTTATAATTTGAAATAAACTATACATTCACAAAAATAGAAATAGATTAATGACACAATCTTGTTTATATAAGTTTGTGGTGTAAACGATCCCCTTTTAGAGAGCATCAGTTTTTCATAGAATATTAGAATTAAAGGATATGATTATAGTACCAAGCGTGGCGAATTTAACGGTACAGTGATAAGGTACCCTTAATGATATAGTTAATAGCTTAGGTATAAGTATAAATAAGCCATCCCTGCAAACTATTAATCAGTGGTCTTCTGTTACGCTACGGTATATAGACAACGAAATTTTTAATCACTTCTACTGAAGATGACAACTTAGTTGTCGAAATATTTATTTAGCCTTAGTGTGTTGAGGGTGTTTTTGGTTAGTATCAAGTCACAGGTTCCAAGTCTAGTTTCTAAAAATTCTTATGGCAACAACGGAAAATCCACACGTCACTACCCATTAAATAAGTAGTTTGCTTGATAAGCCAAACCATCAATCCAAGGAGCTTAAAATGAAATAAACATCATTCGTAATAAATACATTTATATACTGAGTTACGTACCCACTATAGGTAAGAGTGTTCTGCCAATGGGCAATAACTAAAATGAATGCCCTGTTACCTTTCGGCTTATAGGATTCACTCAAAACGGTGTCGTTTGAATTATCTGAGAGGCGTCCTTCCTTCGGGATGGCACTACACTTATACACTGGGTGCATGGGATAGGGCTTATGCTAGTGTCTGAGGTTAATGAAAGAGTTGTTTTAAACCACATGAATTTATTACCACAACTCGGTCACTAAAAACAATAGCCGCGCAGGACTATATAGAAATGGCTGAAGTCAAATACTAAATGCTAAGAGATATATACGTAGATCGGAAATATACACACGGTTTATTTAGACACCTTGACCAGAGGGCTAATTATCCCATACAGGGGGATTAATAAAAGGGGGTGGTCTTTAGATACTGGCAATTGAAATAGAGAGAGGTATTTGAGACACTCAGTTGGGGCTATCTTTAGATCGCCAAGCGTGCAAGCTTAGGAATCAGTTCAGTACTTAAGGTTGCGTTAAATGGGTTATGATGTGAGGTCACATTAGCCACACGTCACAAGTCACTGGGAGGGGTGTATCGGCACAGGTCTGGCACTTTGATAACGACCCGTTGTCTGGATTTGATTGAAGCACTAAGCGGCAGTCGCGACGTTCAAGAACCTCTCTTAATTGGTTGGGTCACTTTGTTCAACGCCTCACTAACAGGTCACGAATGCTCCTTGGATGTCGGTTGAAGCACGCAACAGCTGTTGGCTTCGGGTATCTTCGGAAGCGTTCGGTAGTCTTCGGAAATGTTCGGTTCGCTAGTGGAAACCTTTTCCCAACTTCGGAAGCGTTCGGGTTTGCTTCGGAAGTGGTCGGTTCACTCGTAGGAATCTTCTCCCAGCTTCGGGTAACTTCGGAAGCGTTCGGATTTGCTTCGGAAGTGGTCGTTTCACTCGTAGGAATCTTCTGTCGGCTTCGGGTAACTTCGGAAGCGTTCGGGTTTGCTTCGGAAGTGGTCGGTTCACTCGTAGAAATCTTCTCTCGGCTTCGGGTAACTTCGGAAGCGTTCGGGTTTGCTTCGGAAGTGGTCGGTTCACTCGTAGGAATCTTCTCCCGGCTTCGGGTAACTTCGGAAGTGTTCGGGTTTGCTTCGGAAGTGGTCGGTTCACTCGTAGGAATCTTCTGTCGGCTTCGGGTAACTTCGGAAGCGTTCGGGTTTGCTTCGGAAGTGGTCGGTTCACTCGTAGGAATCTTCTCCCGGCTTCGGGTAACTTCGGAAGCGTTCGGGTTTGCTTCGGAAGTGGTCGGTTCACTCGTAGGAACCTTTTCCCGGCTTCGGGTAACCTCGGAAGCGTTCGGGTTCGCTCGTAGAAATCCTTCTACGACTTCGGGTATCTTCGAAAACGTTTGGGTACGTCTCGGAGATGTTCGGTTCACTAGCGGAAACCTTTTTCCGGCTTCGGATATCTTCGGAAGCGTTCGAGTACGCTTCGATAATGTTCGGCTCGCTCGTAGAAACTTTATATCAACTTCGACTTCGCTTTGGAGAATGTTCGGTTTTCTTCGGAGCTGATAGGTCTTGTCGCTCCAGCAGCTAAAGCTGACTGGTTACCCGATATAAAATTTCTTAGCTTTTATAACTTTTTCAGGACGTAAACAAATGACGCGGTATGCAGGTGGCCCGAGAAAGGCGCATTCTATTCGTCCGAATAACGAGTCTTTCGATTGGTGGAAGCCTTTGCTTCTCTCGTAAATTTTTATTTTTGTTTCGCGAACATTCTTATTTCATATTAAAATTCTTTAGTGCATTGGTCGAGAAATGTCTAGGCGGGGCCTGTGAGTTGGTTTAAAGATTTCCAACATTATTATTTTAAATATACTGTTGGAAAGTATGGGATATATATGAAAATGTGAACCGTTTGTTATGATTGTTTATAACAATCACATTCATGGACTGAAATGATTTGTACGTCGGCACAATCCTATCAAATGTTAATTACAACGATAATAATGGTATTTAGCTCAAACAGACCTGGAACAACGTTTCTATTTCACACCCAGGACCGGCATAGGTAACAGCCCGAGCAATTCCTTTTGATAGTGTGTTATTTGCTAATGAAGCAGATTTCTATGGTAACGGAATAGTTAAGAAATGAAATTTTTATTACTTGTATTACTATTAACTGTGGAGACCCTATTGACTAGCCTGTGTCTTCGGACATCAAAGAATTAGTTTCTTTTTAGAGGGATCCGTAAAAAAGCTCTCACCACAAAAAAAATTATGAGGAAACATATTCGACAAATATTTAGAAAAATAAGTACTCAACCCCTTATTAATGTCTATATATCATTTCAGAAGCATGTCCAAAAACGTTTAAAAGTGGTTTCGAACATTTTTAATTTTTAGCTATTTTAATGTTCATATTTATTGTTATTTTATAATTTCTGTTCCACTAATTACTCATCCATACACGTAAAAGTTTCTGTTTCTACACCTACAGTTGTTAATTTGTTTGATTTTAAAATTTGTTTATGACATTTTTTTAGTAAATAAGATATATCCGTTTTTTGTATCATTACCCAACTCATACAAATATCATATTTCTAAACTCCTTTTTAGAAAAATTCATTATAAAATCTTTTTTGTCAACTGAGAAACAACTTTTTAAATGTCATACATTCAATTGTCAATATCGTGGCAAATACCATGGCTATTCCGCATTCAAATAAAAACAGCGAAAATATCAAAAAATGATAATAGCTTGGTCACTTTTAAAATAATAACGTTTTACATGTCTTTGGTGCGAAATTTAGTAAGCAATTCAAAAATAAACCGATATACAGCTGTTCCATTTGAAAAAATCACTTATAGACAAAAGCATGTCATGTCAATTAAATAATGTTTTCTGCAAATTCAATTAGTAATTGCAAAAAAATAAAATATATTTGTATTAGGACCTCCTACTATAAAAAAAAGGCTACCAAAAATTGTGTTCATTTGGTACGTAATTTTTGAGGAATATAATTTTATAAAAACATTGAATTTTTCAGAGAAACCATTTCTCTGAAAAATTCAATGTTTTTATAAAATTATATTCCTCAAAAATTACGTACCAAATGAACACAATTTTTGGTATTTTGGTTACCCAACTCATACAAATATCATATTTCTAAACTCCTTTTTAGAAAAATTCATTATAAAATCTTTTTTGTCAACTGAGAAACAACTTTTTAAATGTCATACATTCAATTGTCAATATCGTGGCAAATACCATGGCTATTCCGCATTCAAATAAAAACAGCGAAAATATCAAAAAATGATAATAGCTTGGTCACTTTTAAAATAATAACGTTTTACATGTCTTTGGTGCGAAATTTAGTAAGCAATTCAAAAATAAACCGATATACAGCTGTTCCATTTGAAAAAATCACTTATAGACAAAAGCATGTCATGTCAATTAAATAATGTTTTCTGCAAATTCAATTAGTAATTGCAAAAAAATAAAATATATTTGTATTAGGACCTCCTACTATAAAAAAAGGCTACCAAAAATTGTGTTCATTTGGTACGTAATTTTTGAGGAATATAATTTTATAAAAACATTGAATTTTTCAGAGAAATGGTAATAAGTCGAAAACCTTAAATTTTAAGCCTATACATACTAACTAAGAATTATACGGGGAATACAAAAGTGCAATAATATCACCGTATTCTGCTTTATGTAATAACTTCGTATCTGTTGTAATAACTGTAATTGTTATCTTTAAAAATTTGTCTAAACTGAGTACCTACCTAGTTGACGAGAGTCAAATTAAGTGTGTATTGATTAATTTAACTATTTAGCCGCTATCGCGGTCACACACAACCAAGCACACGCACACAAAGAGAGAGACAAAGAGAAAATTGCAAAAACCGCTTTTTCGTGATCTAAAGATCTAAACGAAAAACTACGACATATGTCTAAAGTAAGTCACTATAGTATATATATTAAAAATCACTTATAGACAAAAGCATGTCATGTCAATTAAATAATGTTTTCTGCAAATTCAATTAGTAATTGCAAAAAAATAAAATATATTTGTATTAGGACCTCCTACTATAAAAAAAGGCTACCAAAAATTGTGTTCATTTGGTACGTAATTTTTGAGGAATATAATTTTATAAAAACATTGAATTTTTCAGAGAAATGGTAATAAGTCGAAAACCTTAAATTTTAAGCCTATACATACTAACTAAGAATTATACGGGGAATACAAAAGTGCAATAATATCACCGTATTCTGCTTTATGTAATAACTTCGTATCTGTTGTAATAACTGTAATTGTTATCTTTAAAAATTTGTCTAAACTGAGTACCTACCTAGTTGACGAGAGTCAAATTAAGTTTGTATTGATTAATTTAACTATTTAGCCGCTATCGCGGTCACACACAACCAAGCACACGCACACAAAGAGAGAGACAAAGAGAAAATTGCAAAAACCGCTTTTTCGTGATCTAAAGATCTAAACGAAAAACTACGACATATGTCTAAAATAAGTCACTATAGTATATATATTTTTATTTCCAACAACAATTTAAAAATGTTCATGCTCGCCAAACCTATACACGCATATACTTTATTTTATAAACAACACCTTGGCAATATATGGGAAATATATCTCTAGAGATTTTGTTTAACTCATCAGAGCGATATTTTAATTATAACCACTTTCAAACAGTCAGTATATCAGCGACATCTATATTTCTATAGTTCAATGAAATTATTTTACACCATACATCTAATCACGATCTGTAAGTGTAATTGCAACTAAACAATTTTTTGTAATGTGCTATACAAAATTAGATTTATATTTTCAACATTTGTAAAGGAAACCCTAAAATTATTATGGTAATATATATTCAATAATGAATGAAAAAGTTTCCATTTCAAGAATATCAAGACCTTTGTCATTTTCTAAGATTTATTCGTAAATGATTATTGACTATAATGCTCTGTAACTCTTACACACTTATACACAAGAAAAAATTAGACCATTTTTTAAATAAAATCTCTTAGAATGGGTATTTAGTTATATTAATATATGAAAATATTAACACCAATTTTTTATTTGGAAGTAAACTGGCGCCACCTATGCATCGATAGCAAATACAACTTATGATCTAACGTATGACGCAATAATGTTATCTGTAAGAAATGTTTGTTGTAGAAAACAGTGAACTGAATCTCGCTATTGCCTGCGCAGCGATAGCGAGATCCAGTTGGTCTTGAAGAATGCTGTGTCTGCTGACATCTACAGGACAAATTATAAATTTTATCAGATATTATTCTAGTTTTCTTATTGTAAAACGAATTAATAAACATAATTTTTTCCGCAATAAGTTATATAAAAAATATATTAGAAATGTATGCTGTCATTACGTTTTCATTATTTATTGTTATTGATCTAATTGATACATTTGTAATACTTTTGGTTCTACGCCTACAAATAGTAGGTACTCCATATATCCGTCACTACCTCTCTAAAATCTTTCGAAAAGATAATCGGAACTTGAAATATAAAATTTAAATAAATTTTAATTTTAAATTACATAGTAAATATACTAATAATATAACGTTTTAATACATTTTTGAATATTCTTTGATTAAAGTAAATCTTGGATTAATAGAAAAAAGACATTTCCTTTTATTATAGTATTATTCGCTGACTGATATTCATAAATCAGTAAGTGCTAATCCAGGTGAACTATTCGCTTTCATTCGTTTCAAACATGGTTTAAGCGGAATACCTGGCGAAGGACATCTGAACGATAAAGACATTGAAAATCCTCAACTAGTCGTCAACAATTTTGCAAATTTATTTCTAAGTAGATATGCACTAAATAAAGTACATAGGGGAAGGTGTGGAGAATTGGGACGTTTTTACTTTCTTATACGTAGTATAAGGAAGTATTGTGATCACGAAAATTTTCGACCTCGAGATTTTTGCAGATGTCCACGTTTTGAAGTCCCCTGATACCAAAAAAGTGGTTTTTAAAAAATGTCTGTGTGTGGCTCTGTGTGTCTGTGTGTTACCACGATAGCGGTCAAACCGCTGTAGGTATCTATTCCAAATTTTGTATTTACGTATATAATCTACCTCTTGAGATCTGATTAGTTTTTCAGTAAAATCGATAGACCGGAAGTAGTAGTTTACTTCAGTGAAAAAATCGAATTTTGCAAATATTTTGTCAATTACTAAGTTCAAACAAATTTATAAAGAATTGAAATGTACTCAAAATTAAATTTGAGATAAATTCTCTTAAAAAAGTTTTTTGAAATTCCTACCGGAAGTAGGTCTTTTACTCTTATCGAAAATCAGTTTTTTGCGAATATCTCGCAAGTCATGCTTTCTAGGCAGGTACATTACGAGTATAAAAGTATTCAAACGATAATTTTGAATATCTTTTGTATAAAAATATTTTCAAAATTCGGACCGGAAGTACCACTTTTACTCTTACCGAATAGCGATTTTTTGCAAATATGTCGTAAATTATGCATTCCATATATATTTATTAGGAGTACAAAAGTATTTAGAGTTGGATTTACAATATTTTTTGTATACATGAAATTTCAAAATTCGGACCGGAAGTAGCACTTTTGCTCTTAGCGAGTAGCACTTTTTTTCGAATAGCTTGCAAAGTATGCATTCTATAGCGATTTATTAAGGAATGAAAGCACTTAGAATAGGATTTTGAATAATGTTTGTATAAAAAGAATCTTAAAATTGTATACTTTGAAACGATCATACGTATAAGAAAGTCGTGTGGTGGCCACACCTCATTTTTTTGTATTATTTTTATACAAACATCAGTATCATAGAAAAAACAAGTGTTATATGTTATAAACTTAGTGAGTACATTAACAAACAAATGTACAACGGTGGACTTTTTAAAGTGGACACCTTTTAGTTGCTATAGTATTTTTTTTATTTTTATGTATTGTAAATATGATTTCAATTAGTGGCGTTTCAGTCAGTTGTGTCACTTTGACTTATACCAATGTAATGTACTAAGTACTTGTTACACAGGGTACATTAGGTGTCCACCTTGGGGAGTCCACCATAGTACCTATACCTCTATAGAGCTTCAAAAATATGAGTAGGTTATAATAATAATATTTATTGTCATAGACCCGTACAAGGTGTTGACATTGACTAGTATATATACAATACATCAAATCCTAAATCTAATCACGTAATATAACAAGAAACAACGTACAAATAATAAAAATAAAAAACAACATAAAACACATTAAAAGTTAATTTGAATGATATCCCTTTCGCGCCGTTACATCCCAGCCAAATATTCCTCAAAACTATAATAGTATATTAAAATACAAGTTTCATAAGACACGATTTATGCGCACGCGTTCAAGTTTAGAAAACGAGCCGCTAGGCGAGTTTTCTAAAGAACAAGTGCGCAAAATGTCTTATGAAACGTGTATTTTATACTATTTTTTCTATTTCGGTTATTAAAAGTTCAAAAAAGCTTAAAATAAGAGACATGTTTTGTTCGAATATTTTAGAAATTTTGCTTTTTTGAAGTTGGTTACTCTGATTTTTAAGTAGAACGTTTTAAATATTTGAATATCGGTGGTGCTATATGTAATTGTGTTTAAAATTCAGACTGATTTATACAATAAATTATTTCAAATTATCAACAAAAAGGACGAAATAAATAACTGTACGCCCCCAGAGATTCGCAAAATAGCAGAAGACAATTTACAAAATCTTTCGTCCACAAACTCTCTACATATTTATCAAAACAAACTTTAATAACAGTTGTACTATTCAACATGGTAAGTAAATGTCAATAGTAGCATCCGAAAACTTATCATCCAACTCTGCTTAACAATTTATATTGCTAATTAGTAAGTGAAATGTTAGCATGTGTGCTTTTTATTCTTTGTACAATTTTATTGCAAATTTTTGTTACTTTAAAGGCTTATATTTAAATACGATTTGGTTCCATTTTTTTTTGTAACCAACTTCAAAAAAATAAAATTAGCGTGCGATAAAGTAATACTTTATGCAACCAAAACAGGTGTCGTAAAGTGAACTTTATAGCACCGGAATAGAAAAAAACTGTTATCAACTAGGTATGCTTTTAATTCACTATTAAATTTTGCACTGTCTCGTGAGTGTTTTAGGTAACCTGGGAGGGCATTGAAAGCTTTAATCGCTGCATAGTACGGTCCCTTTTCATATATAGTATTTGTATCTGTGGTATAGACAGATTATTATAGCTCCTCTCGTTTTCATATTTGATTTAGAAATTTCAGCGTTTGTGGAAAAACATTGAGTATTTTTATTACGAAATTTCAATAAGTTGTAGATATATAGGCACGAAACAGTTAAGATTTTCGAACGGATAATCTTCTTTTGTAAAATAAAAACGTTATGAGAAAGCGAACTCCGACCCCATGGCAATACTCCATATTATGAAAAAAATTATAAAACAAAAATCTGGCAAGGTGTACCAAACCTCCTTACTAGCAGGATGTATGAGACTCAGCTGTAGGAGAATTAGACCACAACAAAAAAATTGATTTTTAACGCAGTGTTTTGTTATATTTATTCAGATTAATAGGAAACGTGTATGTTCTAGCCATTCTGGTCGTGCCCTTATTAATTTTTGGAGGTGGAAGCGTTAGAATTATATCACTAAATTAGACATCATATTTGTCTTCAATTTCGAGATGAACAAAAACATAAGAAGTTCGTCTTCGTCGTAGAAAATTCTCTGTATATTTACAGTTGTTGATATCCGTTATTTCTCCAACATAATACACAAAGAATAAAACTGTCAACAACAGCTTCAGAGGGAGACGTATTTTGATACTCATCGGTGTCTTTAACGATCTTATCAGGGACATCACTGTCACTTGATGAACTGTTTGCAATTCTCAGTCTTTTGGTTACTTTTTGGATTTGAGTTTTATTTTTATTCGGTGTTTTTTGCATTACTAGGTATATCATTTTTTTTTGGAGTGTCTGTTAAGATTCTTGTTTTGCCCTTAGCTCGTCCACCTTTCTTGGAAACTCTTGGTGGAATTTTTGGAAATGGGAAGAAGTCTTCAGGTCTCAACACACCTTTAGATGATGTCAAAGTTTTAGGAGAACTCTCATTCAGTTTACCTGAAATATCGCAAGATGGTGCCTCACTAGTATATATCGAGATCGGACTCCTTATGTTTGTTATTATCATCAGCTTTAGTTGATGAACTAGGCAGGTTATTATTATTCAAAATAGGTTCATCGATTTCCACATTTGATTGCTGAAGGGGACGGTCTGTTACTGAACTCATCAGGAAATCATCTTCGCTAGAGATTTCAGAATTAAATGGCTGAATTCCAGTTTATCTAAACCCTGACGAAATGTTTTCCTTTTTCATCGTAATATTAAATGCTTCGGCCGATAGTTGGGCAATTTCGTAAATTGTAATAACTTTCCCGGGATTATTTACCATCCAATTGTTAAGAGCCACATTGTATCGGTTTTTAAATGATCCATACATAGTTACATCCAGGGACTGAAGGCGGTGGCTGCAGTGTGGCGGAAATGTTACAATGTGCACCCCATTTTCTCTTGCTAAATCTATCACATCAATAGTGGATACGACTTTCGTGATTGTCGAATATTAACAATACCAGATTGTCTATATTGGATGCTTTTGAATGCTTTATAAAATGATGCATAACTTGTAAAAAAATTTCGGCTGTCATCCAACCGGTCTTGTAGGCTAAACCCAAACTTCCTCTTGGAGAACCATATAACATGTGATTCGCAAATTTTACGCGAGGGAATACATATACTGGAGGCATTGTATTCCCTATAGCATTTATGATATTGCACATGGTTACAAGTTGACCACGTTCCGCTGAGGTAACCTGACCGACCTGCTTTTGGCCTTTGGGGGTGAGTGTTTTCGGGGGCATCTGAACAGTTGTCATGCCCGTCTCATCAAGATTGTAGATATTGTGAGGAGGAAACTCTTTTCTTTGCATAATATTTTAAAGATTCTCAAAGAACATGGACACATTGTGTTTGTTAAAGCTTGTTGCTCTACTTAAAGATGTGCTCTCTGGTATCCTTAAGGATACATCTTTAGATCTATGCATAAATCCTACTAACCACTCTTTTCCAGTAATTTTTCTTTCATTCTATGTTTCAGGATACTTTATATTAGGTTTTTTAACATATTCGTAGGCTCTTTTTCTAACAACTACTTTGGTAAGATCATACTGCATTTTAGAAGAATTTTTTATGTAATTCCGTAGCATGCATTCCTGTTCATTAGAATACAAGAGTAACAAATAAGAAAAAAAAAGATTAGATCAATTATCATAACCTGTTTGTTGCATATGTTTTTATTTACACGGTATTCTTCGTTAGGATTTTGTTTCGCTATTAAGACATGCTTTTGCAAAGCAGTTTTTGAAATTCCAGTGTCCTTTGCAACACTTCTAATTGATAATCCTCGCTTTAGAACAAGAGAAACGGCAGCTTGTATCTGTTCGGGCGTATTTCTATCCTGAGTGGTTTTCCTTTTGTAAAATCGTGGTATACTGGTGCGTAGAACGAGGTCTTAAAATATTTTACTTTAGTAACAAACCGTAAATACTATGTTAGGAGAAACGAGACAGTGTCCTATTTCTCCTATGCAGAAATGTCCTGTTCCTGCCAAAGTGTTGTACAAATTTTAGAAATAGATTATGAGAAGTTTCAAATAATTTGAAGTTACGTTAACCGCATCAAAAAACTCTCATAATACCATGCTTTGATGTCAATATTAACTAGTACTAATAATTACCATTCAAACATACCTCTTTTGGTTGGAAACAGCACCGACAAAATTTACATTTGTTGCCAGATAACACAAAAAGTCTCTAAAAACTATGCCCGTTTTTCGGTTGCAAACAAATTTATACTATACTTTGGTGTATTATGGGTGACCTATATTAACGATTAGGGGTAAGTGGGGTAATTGTGGACACTTTTTGAAGTTTCTTTTATTTGAAAATAATTTTTTGACAACTGTTTAATTTAAAATTTTGGAGTTTGGTGTATAACAACATTTATCATTCGTCCCTTCGCGTGCAACGACCAAAACAAAAAAGTAGCTCATTTGTATTGTATATAAATATTTTTTAAAAATTTGACAAGTGTCTACGCTTACCCCATAACTTGGGGTAAATGTATACAGGACCAGTAACAGACGTTTGTTTCCATATTAAGGTATGTGGGGTAATTGGAGATTAAGTTCAAAGTGGTTCCTTTCATGTGCTGAAAGTTGTATTTCGCTATTTTATTTGGATATGAAAATACAAAAGTCTTAACAAAATCTATTAGAAAAGGGATTAAAATAGTATAATAAAAAGTTAATAAGAATAAAAATTTAAATTATAAAAAATCTTTTTAAATATTTTTTTTATAGTTAGACCAGATTTTTTCAATTGATGCTGGACATGGACATACTGACAGCTTATTATTCCCATCATCTCTCAAAGTCACCTGAACAAAAACAGCGCTAATGTGAACAGTATCAATGTCCTCTCGTATTGGCCAACGAAATTGCTGATTAGTGATGCGTTCTAAAAATTTCATTTTTATATGATGGTCATGGATTTCCAATACTTTTCCGATATACCATTTTGATACAAAGTCAACGGCATAAAAATTGTCAGATTTAATTGTTTTTACTTCGTTACAGAGATTGTTATCTGGACTTAAGTTTTCTTTTTCGTCTTCTTCATCTGACAGTTTACCAAATGAAACATCATCGCTTGATGGCAAATTTTCAACTTCTTCTCGAATTTCTTCATTTTCTGATTCAGATGATGAGCTTTTATTAGTTGCAAATTTTTTTAACTTTTTATGTTTTGGTTCTGATAATTTTTTCGGTGGTATTTTAATTTTTGTTGGAGCAGACTTCTTGTTCTTTTTGGAATTTCTTTTATTTTCTTCATTTTTTAAACGAATTAATACTTCTTTACTTGTAAGAACTTCACCATAAGAATCTTTCTTTAATCTAATTTGTCGTTCAGTGGATTTTGGAATTGGAGGTGCAAATTCTCTTCTCAGTTTATTGATAAAGATATCCATAATGGAACGCCGCCCATCTGATGTTGTTGGTTGCTGCAACTGCTCTGAAATGTCTTGAGTTGCAGAATCATTATTAGCTACTGCAGATTCAACAGACACCCCATTTATTTTATTTTCAATTGAAGTTGGAGGTGGAGGTGTTGGAGTTTCTTGAGTTGTGTTGGGAGTATCTGAAACTGGAATTCCCTGTTCTAGCAAATTGCATGTTTCTAGTATTTGATTATGAGCATTTTCATTTATTAATAGAGTTTGATCTTTCTCTGTTTGATCTGCTTTAAAGCGTTCTAGCTTCATGTGATCATAGTCTTGTTCAGGGAATTTAGATGCATCTACTGGGAAGCAACCAGTTTCTCGAAACCCAGAAATAATGTTGCTTTCTGTTAAATATTTTCTCCACGCCTCTGCCAAAAGTTCCACAAATGTTTTTCTGTTGATCGTATTTTGGGACGTCAAAAGAGCACGACGCCCTTGGGCTACAAGAATTTTTTCCCATCCAATTTTAAGGGGACCAAAAACACACTTGTCAAGAGGCTGCATACGATGAGTCAAATGACTAGGTAGTTTTAATAGTATAATATTAGCTTTAAGAGCAGCATTTACAACACGGAAACTTATATGACTTCTATGTCCATCCATTATAAGAACGGCTTTCTTTTAAATGCCCTTATTTCGTCTTACTGACTCGACATACGGTATAAGGAGTGTATTAAACCAAGAATAAAAAACGGACTCTTCCATGTATCCGTTTTCAGTTGTAGAATAAATAGTACCTGGATACTCATTTTCGGGACTGGTCCATCGAACCTGCACACCACCTTTCGCTTTATAGATCACATGCGGGGGTAAAACAACGCCGGAAGCAGCAACGCAGCAGTTAACAGTAATATTTTCTCGTCCAGTACCAGCCACTCTTCGATAAAAGCTCTTGCTTCCTTTTTGTCCTATTGCTTTAACTTTGCTGGGATCTGTTCCAAATCCAGTTTCATCACAATTCAGCACAAGTACAGGCAACTCGCGCAGGCCTTCTCTTCGAATTATCTTGTCTAATTTATTGTAAAAATCATTTACAACAAAAGGATCAGCCGCATCTGCACGTTTTTGTTGTAACTGTTCGGGCTTTCTTAAAGTAAGAAGCTTTCTTCTTTTCATAAAATTCAAGTACCAATCTTCACCGGGTCTTCCATTTTTAAATGGCGTTTTTAGGTTATTAGCTGTAACATAATCTTTTACAAGATCTAGTAATTCTTCCCTATCCACAGGGTAGCCCCATTCTACTCGTGCTAGTATGCAGTTTTCCAGTTCACTTTCAATTTCTTCGGAAAAAACTGGACGTCGACCACCTCCCACAACGTTTAAACTTGTTTTTCTGCCACGAAGTCTTTGGTAAATGACGCTTTTGTTAACTTTATAAAACTTTTCAGCTTCACGGTAAGTTAACCGTTTTGTAGCAACAGCTTCACACGCTGCTTTCACTGTTTCTACTATGTAAGATGGTGGGGCTTTCTTTCTGGGTCGATTACGTGGCATATTGAACAGTTTCTATGCTCCCTGAAAATAACAATAATTTGTTTTGCTTTTGTCTACATTTGTCTTAGCGTCTTGTTGTTGCAGTTGTACATTCTGTCTACACAAGCCCCACATGTCTACACTTGCACCTAAGTACTGTCTCCATTTACCCCCATTAAATTCTTTAAAGGGGCATGTGTAGACACGATTGTATTGCAAAAGTGAAAGGATCCTATGAACTGTTCACAGTTTGAGGTTATGTGTTTACCACTTATCCACATTTTACACACAGTGACAATCAGAGCAACAATCGAAAATGCAAATTATAACGAAAGAAGTAGAAGCCTATGAGAAACTTATTTAATGGATATTTTACTTACTAGATGTGACAATACACTGCCTGGCACACAGAAATCCAATGCCGCCCAAATTAAAAACCCACATGTGGTGAAGTCTATTCTTCGAAGCTATGTTCATAGGGTACTATTTCTACCAACCGTTTTTTAATAATTATTGTTGTCTACAAATACCCCTTTCTACACTTACCCCACTTACCCCTATTATTATTATTATTATTATTCGCGCATTCTTTTTCGCGCAAATTTTAAAAGCAATATTCCATTTCTCCTGCATCTCAATCCTCCACGCCTTCCCCTACTTTGTAATTATCGCCATGAATATGATGATTGCACCATTTTTACCTGTAACCAACGACATGCTGATAAAACCATACCAAAATTTCCTGAAAAGTACAATCCAAGTGACGACAAACTCACAAACTTTTTCTTTGTGACGCTGGACTCGTCCTTCCCAAGCCTTTAACCCAAATAATCTGTTAGTCCGGCCTATCATCATCAAGCTTTTTGTGTGTGTAATACCGCGAGATTAAAATTTATATTGATAAAGGTTTGCCATGGAATGTAAAACGTCTGTCTAAGTTATATCATTAAGTGTCATACTGACAAATATTAATGACAGTATGACACTTAATTATGTATCTTAAGACAGATGTTTTACACTCCATGGCAAACCTTTATCAATATAATTTTTGATCTCGCGGTATATTCGCGTGATTAAAATCGTATATGGTTGATTTACTCTGGCAACCGATATGCGCCACTAAGTTAAAATGGCGTCAAAAAATTTTTGCCTGGCAAATAATATAACCTACAAAAGCCACTTTAGGATCGTCATAAATAATAGTATTCATACACCATTTGATATTTGTTATAAATGTTATCTAAACACACAATACTTGCCTTCTAAACAGCATACCCAAATATTATGTAAATATTATGTTAATTTGAAATTGCCTATCATGTAATAGTATTTTACTAGCGGATGGTATACTTATAGCCTTGTTTATTAATACTATAGTTGACCTACAGAAAACTGTAAACAGAAGGGCGAAGGGGTGTGGTCATACAATGGTGTACTCTGTACTCTGATGAAAGCCGATTGTATTCGGTATCTTCGTAGTTTACTACAATATATAAGCGGAAAAAATTAATGAAAAATTAATGAATGGGCACATCCTACTGCCGAACCCCTCTGGTGGCTGCTGTCCCGAACTAACCTTCAATTGTATATCTATAGTATACATAATCAAAGCTTATAGTTATCCTGAAATTTTACTTAATTGGTTTGATTTTATTGTGCTAAAATTGTTCCGGTCGATGGCAATATGTAGTGGCATTGAACAGTTAGTTGTCTTTAGTGCGTACTTTTGCAACTATATCTGTAACACTCTATATATGCTCGGAAGATCTATAGACTTTGGTTATGCTGACTTTTCGACTGCTTTTCATAGCTTATTTATTTCCAGTTGTTCGCTTTTTATGCACAGCTATTTATCCAGTGATGTTTTATTTCTAAATCGCAATGCGTAAGTCAATTAGAGACACCAATTTAGCTTTTATGTACCGCGAGATCAAAAATTATATTACTAAAGGTTGCCATGGAATGTAAAACGTCTGTTTAAGTTGTATCATTAAGTGCCTTACTGTCATTAATATTAATGACAGTATGACTAATTTCAGTTTATGAATAGTTCAGTAATTTAAATGCAGTATTTGAATAAAAATAGAAACATGGGGTTATTAATCTAATCCAACGTTATTAACGGTCTAATATTTAAATGTGATATTGTTTTTTTGTTATATATATTTACTAACACAATGAAGAAATAATTAGAGTATGCTTAGAAGGAGAAAGGAAAAAAAAGAAGAGAAGATAGATGATGCCATCGACATAAAAATGGCTTGGTTCATTTTTAACTAATAAGAAAAATTATATTCTTTATCCATTAAATTATCAGTACCTGTGATGAATAGTTAACCAAATTAAGTGTTTAACCATTAAGATTATATACAACAATTACAATCTGGAAAACTTCAACTCGAAGTCCCATTTTTGTGGATATTTTCTACGTCAATTCTGGAAGAACAGAGCTGCTGCCAAACATCTTGAAGAATTAACATCCTTCCCAGGAACCTCAGTGGAGTATCATCGAATGTGAATTGATCCAAGTACTAAAAGGTAAATTAATATACCTACAAGTATTATCGAGATATCAGATAAAGAAATATTATTGATCTTCATATTGAATTAATTCTTTTAAAAAGTATACTTACTCTAAATTAATAATGCACGAACTAGAAGATGCACTTTTCTCCAGAGCAAATAATTTTAATTAAATTGACCGTTACTCGTTAAGACATTTTTTTTTATGTTTGTTAAGTACCATGTTGGATTTTAATAATTTCTTTGTTAATTTATTTATGTAATTATATAACTTTAATGTTTTTCTAATACGTTGAATCAACTATACCTATTGAATTTTAGTAATTCAATGTAATAATAGCAATCATTATGAATTTAATATTTTAATTTGGAATATAGAATGAGTATAGTTGATATAAACGTAAAGGAAGAACCATGTATTTAAAATTGTTACAACTGTAAGAAACCAAAGTTTCTTGAAGCTTCAAGATAGGGGGTTTTTATTATGTAAGATAGATGTTAGAGATTTTCATGTTTCAAGGATAACCTTATAAGTTTTGACAAATAAATAACCTACAAATATTTAAATCAAAATATACAGTTTAATTGTTAAATAAGTTAGTTCATAAAAGCATATAGAGGAACATGAATAATGATGAATTCTAGGAACCAAACTATCACTCATTTAGTACCTGTTATAAATTAAAAATGAATCCACGACCCTGATTAAAATTACAATGTGACTTTATATCACAAGATAAATTATCATAAGCTTTAAAATGGTATAATATATATAAATATATATATATATTACCAAAATAATGATAAAAGTCATTTCCAAATATTAGGATAACTTTTGCACCTGTATCTTATTCAGTATTGATTAATTCACCTTCGACTCGCACTTGAACTGGAACTGGTTCTCCTTCGGCAACATTAATTGATTCTTCTACTTCAGAAATTCCATTCATCAAAAGTTCGTCGGACTCATTTATGACTTCTTCAAATTCATTAACAAAAATGACAGGTGATTACCATTCTTTTGTAAGTAAAACACCTTGCAGGGCATCCCTACTCGACGTATAAAACCCTACAACTATTATAAACATAAAATCTATCTATTTAATTGTGTAAACGGATAATTCGGAGATAAATATATTCAGATTTTTATTAAGAGAGTTTCTAGGTTACATATTGCAGTGACCTTGATTTTGGTGGTAGATTATAAATAAGTATAATCAAGATCACTTCAAGATTTATTTTAATTAATTGTTACTTTATTTATTTTTATCATGATGTGTATATAAATATTCATTATGTCAATAATTTGCCAAAATTTAATTTTTATTTAAGTAAAATAATAAAAGAATGTTATTATAATTTTTATAAAAACTATAAGATTAGAATAAGCATAAAATGTTACGTGAAGTATAACGAGAAAGTGTTTTCCCGCACGAAGAATACTGGTACCGGGAGAGATCGATAGTGTGGCTCGGCGAAAACAATATTTTTCGGTAGATGCATCGGATGAGTCATGAACCTGTAAACAAGTTTATATTTACATATTTGTTTACCTTTTTCAAAGATTGTTAATACGCTGCTTTCCTGAGTGGTGCAGCACTGCAGCTATGTATTTCTGGAAGTGGAATCGTATCTACCGAACAGAACCGGACGTTTTTGTGAAGAAAATTATCGATATAACCCGGGACCGATCAGAAAACGGCAGAGTTGCTTGGTGTAAACCGCACTCAAAAGAGGAAAAAAGGAGAAGGTGGAAACCTCTTCTTCCTCTTAAATGTTATATTAACTTAAAAGTTTATTCATGAATTTGAACTTAGAATATTTTCAAAGAGATTTGTCGATACTTATAAAATTTTCAATAATAATTAAAACTTGTAATATTTTCCGTAATAATTTTACTGTACTTATAGAATTTTCTAACCGAAGTGGAACTCAGAATGATTTGATGAATTAGATATCGTTTTAATTTGGAGTTTAATTTACATTGAAACTTGTAATTATTTTTGGAAATAATTATTTATGTATGGAACAGTTTTATTTAAATAAAACTTTAAGTTATTTTTTTTTATTTTTCTAGAATGTTTTGTTTTATATGTAGGGTTATTACACCATGCATTATGATAAAACATTTTAGTGACTGTAATGATCAAGTTGAATAGCGTAATAATTTTTTTTTTTATAAAGATTTTTCTTTACTATTTTATTTATCAGATTAGAGGATTTGTGGTTAATAATTTTGTTTTATGTATATATAGAATAAGTGAACAGTGATCGAATTTTTTTTTTTAATGATGGATGAGTTTGAAGTAATGTACGAAGAATTAAGGTGATTTGATAATATTTGTTATAAATGTGTGTATAGTGTTGTACCAATTTTTTTTGAGTGGTGTTTTTGTATTGGAATCTCAAAAGGAGGTAAAGTTTTATTTTAATATATATATTTTCTTGTATGTATATCAAGTATATTTTATAGTACTTGTGTGTTTGATGTTAACGTGTTGGGTAATAGATCAGGGATGTGTGCGGTGAATTAAGTAGTTGTTTAATTCATAGCATGGAGTCCTGGTGAATCCTTAAAACACGAATTAGTCTTGGTGGTACTGTGTTGGGAGCGAGAAAAGGCGCCAGGCAGAACTAATCAGGGCTGAGTTAATTAATTAAATACACAAAGACTTTTATTTTATTTTATTAAATTTAAAATTTATATATATATACCGTTTGACTGAAATAAAAGTAGATATAGGGAAACACAAACACGCACACAAGTGCATGCAAACATGAAATGGAGGGGTACGATAGTAGGGGAGTACAGATGAGTTCATATCGGGCGTGATATCGGGACACCGGGGTACCGAGGCTTTAGTGCACAACGTGTCTTTTAGTATGCAGTGAATTAACACAACCTTCTGTACGAAATTGTTTCACAATCTTATGGATAGCTGGCACAGAGGGAGGTGGACGATTTTCATACGCCGCAACAAATAAATTTTGCACGTCTTTGTACGAATTATCCTTGGCATACCATAACACAATCTGTATTTTTTCCTCGACAGTTAAGGGCATTTTATTTTGGAAGTGCCTCCGTAGCCGGCGTCGGTTTTAAGTATGGTTGCCGGCACCGGCATACCGTATCGCTACCGGCGGTTATGTGCATATGTGATTGAATCTCTACCCCCTTTTACAATTCCTATAATTAAAAATTTCCAACTAATTTTAAAATTTTATCTACAATTATCGCATTATCTATGAATTACTAAGGTGATTTTGGCAAGTTATGGCAGTGATTATTCAGTCAGTTGAATAATAATGACAGCGATGGAGTTATGGTCATAACTCAATCGTTATGTCAATATCAGTTTCTTTCCGTGAAAGTTGTAGATAAAGTATCGATTTGGGTGTTATGGCTATAACGCACTCAGATGCTTACATTGTGTGCAAGTCATCTTCGTGGGTTATAGCCGTCATAACACGCTGATTGAATAATATACTTACTATATTTAATACACATTATGATATAAATATTATAGGTACAGTTCTGTGCAATAAACTGGCGTACACTTATTATACGATTATGTAAATATGATTTTTGTTTGAATATCTGTCATGTATGACAAATTGAATTGACGCTATAATTTAATTTGTCATACTTACCGTAAGCCATTTTCACAATGGCAAAATAATGTCAAAATTAGCAATAAGACGTGTACGCCATTTTATTGCACAGAACTGTACTATAAATATAGGAGAATAATTTCTTTCTTTCAAAACTAAATATAAATCTTACAATAATTACATTAATTTAAAGAAAATTATTAAATATATTCTTTAGTAGATATTCTTTTTTTTTAAAGCCAATAACTGTGTTTCCGCATCCGTTGGGGCGGCCTCTAATTTTCACAGTAGGTATCTTAAAAAATAAAATTTTAACAAACATTGCCAAAACACTGAACATACTAAGTAGGTACCTTAATATCGGAAATTATGATGGCTTTTGATTTCGAAGAACTTTCACCAGATTGATTATCTTGTGTACTTGGATTTTTGCTTAAATTTATAACGTTAATTTCACTATTTCCGTCAACATCCCAACACACTATTTGGTTTAACTGCGAAGTTGAATTATCGTTATTGTTATTTTCAAAGTTTTTCGTATACATATGCATTTTGGGGCTACTCTGATTTTCAGTTTCCTTCTCAGCCTCATTATTATCATTACTGGGGAAACTACTAAGGTTATCAATTTCAATTTCACCGTTAGTGTTATCTCCATTAGATGTATAACTATTATTTGACCATTCTGTAACAAGAGACTTAATGAATTTCAGCTGTTGTAAAAAGTCTCGGATGAAATCTCACTGCATATCTGGGACAATCTCAAACATTCATCATTCATTATTTTGAACATTTGGTGATATGTTAGTGGTCTGCGTTTATATGGATTATCATTCGTGACTTCTAAGTTAACCTCAAGGTTTGAATTAGTACTTGGCGTCTCTTCAAACTGGCTAGTTTTGAGGGATGGACAAAATGGGTGACATGATTCAAAATAGGTTCTCTTCCATCGTTGCAAGCAAATGTTTTCATCAAATAAAGACTGGTTGCACATAGATCGAAGTTTGAGGATGTGGCGACAAGATAATTGGACGGAGCTCGCGGAGGTCCAAAACATACACTGACAACTATAAGGTGTTAGCTCTAGAAGACCTACACTAGTAGGACCGAGACATTTTTCTTCTTCAATAAATTGAAAATCTTTGCATTTAGTCATACATTCAAGTTGCCGTTGAACCTTTTTAAAGGTGAAATTCGTTAAAAGTCTAGAATACAAATCTTCTACTGAACCTGACGTAAATGCCCTGGTAGTAACTTTATGATATTCATTAGAATTTTTGATATTTCTATCTGCTCGTGAAGAATTGAGGATAACAAAAAAATTTTTGATGAAATCCTCTGGATTAGAAAATTTGGTAATGACAGATTTCAATTTGGCATTGATACTTTCAATTCTGTTGTTTGTGTTGTTCAGAAAAGACGGATTTGCGAATGTCAGGTACAAAATAATCGATAACGACTTGATGAACATGTTGTTTCATTTCCAAATGGATTTTTTGAAAACACTCCTCAGATAAAGCATAGGCTAAATTCTGCAAGACTTTTTGGCGACTTCACATTCTGTGGTGGACAATCCCAGTTTCTTCACATTTACTTCTCTGTTAAATATTTGTAGAGTATGAAATAAACATATCTGCAAGGAGACATCAAGAAAATTTTCTTTTAAAAGCACTTCTCTCTTTGTTATCCTTATCAGACATCACCACTTTTATATCTGATGTTCTCTGATTCAAATTTTTGAATGTTTTTATGAACCAATCGATATTTTCCTGAGTTTTGTTTAGTAATATACCAACTGCTACTATTGCACCACTTCCCTCTGCATCCTCTACCATAATTAAATATGTGGCCGCTCTACTGCTGTGTAGACAATAGGTGCCATCTATAAAAATTATTTCTGGATAAGAGTCAAACATATGTTTCATCTCTGGATCTTGAAAATAGATGCATTTCAAATTTGCTTCCACATCAACGTCAATATGAACGTCGCATTTGTAAGTATTTCGTAAAATTGATTGACATTCATCAAACTTTATTCTGTTCTGTGGTTTTCTGTTTAGATTTGTTAAGTCTTTCAGAGTCATAAGGCACCCGGATTCATTAATGATATTATTTTGTACGATTTTTTTGTTGACGCTAGCCTGCAATGCTGCTACTGAATTAACCTTAAGCTGCTTTGAAATGTTCAGTCTTTGCGGCGGTAAACTTTTAAATAAAGTTTGTGCTTCCGGATGAGTGTGATCTTCATTCAGTTCCTTTATCTCTAAAAATTTCCCCACAAGAAGTTAATTTTAAAAACATACCGGCTGGGCACTTCTGCCTAAATGTAAATGTATTTTTTGTTTTATACCCCAAAAGTGTGCATTCGGCCACCTTTTATGCAAGCTATTCTTACATAATGGTAAATTAAGTCTTGTTTTGATATCTTTTAGCCTGCGTCTCGATGGTTCTAGAATCCCTAATCCAGTAATCATTGAACACTTCATTTTTGTATTTCTGCAACTGCTTGTTGAAATTCTCGTAACTTTCAAGCTTATCGCCCACTTTCAACATTCTACAATTAGAAGAACATCATTTTTAACAAAAAGCATAGCTACAGGGAAAAACATACCTGCAAATTTAGATAAACTAAAGGAAATTAACACTAAAAGTTAAACCGTTCACGCGTGCAATATGGAAAATAGAAGTTGTGTTGATAAGCCGGTAACGATACGTGAAGCCGGCTGCCGTCCGCAATTCCTGATGCCGTAGCCGGCACCAATATGCATACAAAACAGAAACCGGCGCCGGCTATGGAGGCACTTCCTTTTATTTTAATATTTGCGAGTCTACTCAGATACAATGTATGTACGTTCACGCTCTAAAGTTAGGGAAAGAATGCCATGTCTGCGCGCGCTCTCGATCTCCCCACACCACCGGTGTTGTATACATACATACATAGGTACATGTTTATGTGTGTGTATTTGAAGATGCATATTAACTTTTAACTACGACAATCTGTATACCTTAAGCGGTGAGCACATGGTGGTGTATGGTCGGGTTGTGTCCGACGAGTTAAAAAGCATACTCGTAGGGTGGAACTTTGGGGTACCTACCAGTGTGAATTTGTTTTCTGATGGTACTGTCTTGGGAGCGAGCAAAGGCGCCAGGCAGGACTAATTAGGGCAAAGCCACTCCCTTAATGTTTATATTTTTTTCTTTGTAAATAATAAATTGCGTAATTTTTGGTTATTCATATTCCAATACAATCCATCATATGCGATAAATTTTATTTTTTTAAAGATGTTGATTGTTTACATGTATCTTTGACGAATATAAATCATGATAATCACGTTTATGTTTAAAATATAAATTTTTCTCGACGTTATGTTTTCATTTATTATAATTTCTTTATTATATTGACTAGTTGATTATGATATGTGTAGTTTTAGATGATGTTTTGAAATATTAATTTTTTGTAAATATATATATTTGTGTAGTATAAGATTTCTCATTCTTTAATATTTATTTTTAATAAATTAGATGATAAGATGCATTTTGCGTTTTATTTTCTTTACCTGACCTGGTGATAATTAAAGAGCATTCAAATTGATTGGAGAATTTATTTATATTTTCTGCCCCTGAAGGAACATTTTTCTTTAGTCATTCTAAACTGAGCTAGCTGAATGTAAAATTGCCTAACCTACTATTTAGCAGAAAATTTATTGAATCTTAGTCTAGCATAAGGCCTAGCACTAGGATGCATGCTTGATTCTTACTTACTTAGTGATTGAATAATTTAAATTATTTTTATATAAATCTCAATTTGTAAGAGTCATAGCAATATGATATATAAAATTTAATATATTACAATATTTGACAATAACACGTAAATTCAACAAAAATAATTTATTAGAATTAAATGAAATAATACTTAAAATTAAATCAATTACATTTGTTGAAATTATGTTTATCAGGAAGTGTTCATGTAGACGATATATAAGTACTTACAGAGAGACTGGAAAGCATTATCTATACCGCTTCAAAAATACATGATACTCACATACTAGAGCCATATACATAGATAATTAAATTTCAAATTAACATGACAAGATAATGTAAAATACGGGGCGGGGCAGTGAAACCTGACATTTGTCAAAATATCATACCATAGTTTACATAAAATTATATGCAGTTTAAAAACATTATGACTTGAAAATGATGTCGCTTAAGTGGTGGCCGTTTTCTCGATGCATTCGCGAAGACGATCACTGAAGTTCGTCCATTCGAGCACACTTCGGGGAATGACTACGACTTGTGTACAAATTGATTCGTTTTACTGTAAGGTGGTGCAAAGCTTATCTTCATACAATTTAGTTTTCAGGTATCCCCACAAGAAATTATCACACGCAGATAAGTCTGGAGAGTTGGCTAGCCAGGAAACGTCTCCTTGCGCTGAGATTACTCTTCCCGGAAACATCGAACTTGCAGCTTGCATGGAAACAGTTCCTCTTGACTCACCTATCTTCTTCACACATGACAAAACGCTTTTGAAATTATTCACCCACAACAAAATTGAATTGCGGGATATAATATTTCCACGGCGAGGAACATTAAAATGTACACGAAACCATCGTTGCGTCTGCGTGATCGACTCACCAGACTTAATAAAATCTTCAACCGCAAGAGCGCAATGTGTGGCGTTTCACTACTGCATCTTCACTAATCAAACTGCGTCACTTGCTGGTGACTTACCGGAGTTACATCACTTTTTAAACCGTCAGGTCCCACTGCCCCATCCTGTATATAATATAGGATTTTAGCGACATCTCTTGTGGAGACAAACTAGTTTTGCAATAAAAAGCGGTTGATTTGAAATACTCCTTGAATATTATTGAGCTTATATTATTATATTTACTTCCCTTTTCATGTAATTAAAAGTGTAGTAGTAAGTGATTATTATTTGTCATATATGTCACATATGTGAAATTATTACTATTATATAGGTTTATTCAAAATGTAATAATCTTATAAACATCCGGTTTTCAACATAATAAATAATATGTATATCAAGAAGTAGTTTGAAATATACTTATAACTACTAAAGAGAGGAATAATAGTAAACATTTTAAATACATTAATATTAAATCCAAAATTTTTTTTTCTTGTATAGCAGAGAGCTGAGCCTACTCAAATAAAAAATATATAAAAGTTCGCAAAATGACACGGATTGTTTAAAGTTTAAGGGGGCTTACGCAGAGGTGCCGACTACCTGCCGTGAGGTATGACGTACGGGGGTGGCGCCATATACGCTAATGTAAATTCTGGGCTTTACAAGGTTTTGTTAAAACAATAGTACCGCTTTTATTTACGAAATATCAAAACGAAATTTAAAACACACATAAACTAAGGCTCAATGCATGCTCGACTGGAGTTAGTTTTTAAAATAAAGTTTCTGAAACTGTGTTATGATGTTGTATTTTTTGCCAACTTTGAGAGTGAAATGTAGGAGTAAATAATTTGAATTATAAAAAAGTACTCCCAACGAAGCCTTAATTAATCCTTTGTATTCAATTTAATGCAAACACATAATGAGAAAAACAAAAATTTCTGATCTTTTATTTTAACTATTACCTTACATCGGCGGAATTTACATTAGCGCATATGGCGCCACCCCCTTACGTCCTATCTCACGGCAGTTAGTTGGCACCTCTGCGTAAGCTCCCTTAAATAATTTTTGACGTATAAAATAGCAGGAAATAATATATACATACGTGCCTCTAATATAGCCTAACAACTATTCAAATAAAACAAAAAGATATAAGAGGCACTACATAAAAATATGAATTGTCAAAATAAAAATAATCATCTTAAGCTACGGAAAATTAATTCAGTCGCAATGATAGTCCTCCTTCAGCAATGTAAAGTGGTATTCTATCTTGTCGTACTCTAATCTATATACACCTATTGTCTTGTATTAGCTGATTTTAAATTCTTTTATTTGACAGACCACATACAAATTTATCTCTAAGAGCGCGTTTCAATTCATTTAACATTTTAGGCTTACTCCCTTTTACAGTGGTTTCGTGTAAATTTCGTCAGATTCTAACTAATTTTTCTTTTTTCAACGACTAATTTTAAGTCAATTCAACTTGTTTAAAATGTATATTATTGAACATATTTTGTAATAGTTTTTATAAAATACTTATAATTCATTATCGCCATAATCACTTTCAAAACTGTTTGGGTTTACTGGAAATAAATATTATATATCATTGTATTTTTCGATATTTTTCCAAAGCCATAAATTTCAATAGAAGCCGTAAATCAATGAAAATGTCCAGAGTATATCGGTTCAAGTAACATGTATCAAAACCTTACCTTACTCCCGTAGTATTTAATGATTCTTTTTCCCAGTAGACGAGATGTTCTTGTAATGCTCAGAGAACCCGTATTTGCGGATGTACCGACTACCTATATGCGACCGGCGTGTTTAAATCTCTTCTTTTTTTCTTATGCGACTGTCTTTTTCACGTGGAAATACATTCCCGGAATGGATATATTGAACTGTATGTACTAGTAGCAAGTGCACGTCGCCAGCGGCCAAAGTAAGAAAAATCACAACGATAAGTCGTTTTAGACTGGTGCAATGCCGCACATTCTCGATCACGATAATAGCATAGTGCACATAATTCTAAGTAAAGAGGATGATTATCTGCATATTCGGTTCATAATTTATAGCTGCTATAAAAGCTATTTAAATATACGTCTCTACGATAGTAGTGTCAATTCGTCAATATATCTCTTAAACAAATTGGGATTAACTAGATTGTATTAATGGTGAAACGAGGTAATCGAGAACATGTACTAAGATTTAAGTTTCATAACCTATTATTAATTTTAATAAAAAAAAGAATTGTTATTTCAAGCAAGTTTTTAGTGTTGATTGCATCTGCCTTTGCACCAATTATCATAATTAATTTTGTAAATATCTCTATCTGGGAAAAGAATACCAAATGCTTTTTCCATTTCTAAAAGAATAATAGCTGTTCCATACTGGTAAATCAAGAATGAAGTTCTTCTCTTTGATAAATTTGAATTTCTGATTTTTTTCAGTAGACAGTTCTTCAATGATATTCGCTATCTTTTCAGTGTCCTCATTAGAATAGTCTCAATACTGATACTGGCAAACATTGAAATATCACTTGTAATAGGTTCATTATTTGCTTTTTCGTAGATGTTTAACACGTCGAACCATCAGTGTTATCACACATAATTTCATGAACAGACAGTTTCTCAATGATATCCGCCATCTTTTCAGTATATCCTCACTAATAATAGTCTCAATACTTGCATTGGAAAACATTGTAATATAATTTGAATAGACTCATTGTTTACTTCTTCGTGGTTGTTTAACACGTCGGACCATCAGTGTTATCATTGTACACAGCATTAATTGTACTACATTTGATATCGTTACAGTTTAAAGACATAATATAGTTATTTACGAACCAAGTGCGTGAAATCATATTTCGCGAATGAGTGACCAGTTTAAAGCGCGAGCCGAAAGGCGAGCGCTTTATGGACACGAATTCGCAAAATGTTTCACGCACGAAGTTTGTACAATATTTTTTGTACGAGAACTATAATAATAATACATATTGTTAAATACGTTATCGTTTATGACACACTACTAATCTCTTGATATTAATTAAAAAAAATTGAATTGGCAGTATTGATTATTTGAAGTGACATTTAATTTAAAATTATCAAATTCAAAAAATTCTATTTCATTTCCTTTTATTTTCATAGAAAAACAACGAACTGGGTAGCATATTATTAAGGTTAGGAATTTATGATTTTAAAATGTCACTAAATTAATCAAGTTCTAGGAAGTACCAACTTTACTTTTACGCACTCGTGTTTAAAGTGACTTTTTACGCACGCAAATCGAATTGTGAAATGACAGGTTTTGATAAGCGAGTACAAAAATATATATATATAGCTAGTGTGGTAGCCATTGAAATGATTTGTAATAGACCATCTCTTTAGTTTTTCGTAGTTTTTTAAATCGTCAGACCATCACTCTTACCAGAAAGCATTAATTATGCTACTTTTGATATCGTTCCATATATCTCTGTAACAAGAGAACTTCATGTAAGGAACGTTTCATAATGAGTTAGCTAAGTTACATCTCACTTTCAATGGGCATCCTAGGCAAACCAGCGTTGTCGAAGTAAGGTAAACCCACCTCTAGCGTCCCATTATTAGCTTACCTGTTGTTGGGTTTAATTTCTATTTGATATTACTTTTATCTATCCAATGTCAATATTCGGATTATGATTTCAATTAGTATCACTATCCATCAATTTTATTTACTCTGTCAGTTTTTGGTATCGCGTTGCCGTTTTATTTTCACATTGATCAGAAACCTGAAGATCTAACGCGTTGTTCCTTAGATTGTCCGCTGGTGCCCTCTATGGACCGTCGATTCTCGTCGACATTGGTGAATTCTATCGAAAGTTCACACAACGTTTAATTTTGAACCGATTTATAATCAATTCCTTGCTTTATTTAGAATTTTTCTTTTTCTTTAAACGTTAATTTGTTATAATTTGTTTTCTTAAATAAAAAATTGTTTTTTATTAGTAGTTGGTGTCTGAAAATGATTTGTCTTTCGATTAAAAGATTCTCATCTTTATAAATCGGCAACTTGGAAACGTATTTCCTTATTTGGTCTACCGCAAGGGTGGTACCTAAATATTTAATTTATAAATTAAATATAATTTTACAACTAATAAATGATTATGTATACGTGTATTGCCAATATACTGTGAAATTGCAGTTGTAATTTTGAATTCATATTCTATTAACGTTGATTATTTTAAAATTCAATAGATTCGGCCTTTACTTGATGTAAATCCATATTCCAATAGAAATAAAAACACAAACACTTGGTTCAGATTTACACTATATTTAATTAAAAAACACAACAACTGTTTCGCTACACTGTAGCTTTTTCAAGTGGTAACAAATTCTAAATTATTCACTAATAATTTAGAATTTGTTTGTTACAAATTCTAAATTATTCACTAATAATTTAGAATTTGTTACCGCTTGAAAAAGCTACAGTGTAGCGAAACAGCTGTTGTGTTTTTTAATTAAATATAGTGTAAATCTGAACCAAGTGTTTGTGTTTTTATTTCTATTTGATTATTTTATGTCGATAAATTTCAAAATCATTGCTTATGTTGAATTTAAGCAGGGGCAGAAATTGGAAAACGAAAAATTCGTGAGGACTGTTATGTAGTACATCCTTGTAAGAGCTGAATAGATTTTCAGACAAATCGGTAGAAAGAAAGTAGTAGTTTTATCTCGCAATTGATGGGTTTGAAAATATTTACAGTTGAGCTTGAATAATTTTTGTAAAAAAAAATTAAAATTCGGTTGCTCTTATCTAGTTCTTTTGCAAATATTTGATAAATTATGCATTTTATTTATTAGTACAAAAGTATTTTAAGATCGAATTGGAACATTTTTTATAAAAAAATTCATCATTCTAACCGGAAGTAACACTTTTACTCTCATCGAATAGCAGTTTTAGCAAATATCTATCAAATAATAATCTCTAGGCAGGTTTATTTAGAGCATATAAGTAATTAGACATTGACTTGAAACAATTTTCGTATATAAATAAATTCAAAGTTTGGTTTATATTTTTAATTGCGATACTCAAATATTCTGGTTGAATTAATCGATACAATATATACTGGACATTGCATTATATGTAACTGGCAATGATAATTTCTACCTACCTTTTTTTATTTTCGCACATCTATGTTTGTGTCTGAATATTTCACTTTTATATAAACTGTATATGAATATATATACTATAAAGTATGAGCAGACGCGTTATATTCAATTGCACGTCATTGATGATGTTTACATGTTGTCATAACTCTATTAGAGAAACTAAAATGTTACTACCTTAAATTATACTTGAGGGCATTTATTTCATTAGCTTAAATACAAAATTTATAGGGTGATCGTAATATACGCATTCATGGCAAAAAAATACATAATTTCCGTTTCAATATTAAATTTCTTTGTTACATATTTTTAATAGGCTAATAGTTCAATTCGGTGCTGGCAGATAAATCATATCTGTCAAAAAGGTATGTGTTGTGTATATTTCCGCTGTCAAATTTCCGTTTATATTTTTGCTTTGATATAAATTGTTTTAAACCAGCTTTTCCTACAAGTGCACATCATGTTGATTATTTATTTGCGTCCTTTGAATATAATGCCGAAAGGTTTCTGTAAACAGTCGAAGCTTTTTGCAAGCTTTCCTATAATCATCTGTTAAATTTAATGTGAATAGCATTAAAGTATTGGTTATTTTAAGTTTTATTATGGATACGTTATGAAGCATTTAAGGTTTTTCGACAATCTAAATCAATATAATACAGAAGTTGAGAAAGACCGAAGTCTTAGAGCATTTCAATTAATAAATATATTACGTTATAATTATTGCATTGTGAATATTTTTTTTTCTTTGGTTATATCAAATGTCATTGATAGAAATGAAAATAGATCCGGCAATATACACAAGACAAGTCGTCATGGATTATTATTATAATACAGGAGTAGGTCTGAATATTATCGAATATTTACTTTTGAAAAGTAATAGTCAAAATTATATAATCATCAATTAAAAATTTTACATACTATAAAATTATTTTCAAAATAACATAGATGAATTAATACTAACAGTGAGTTTGAAAAATTGTAAGGTAAATTAACAATGTTTATGTAATAATTTCAAGATTATGATTACTGCTATACATTTTTATTTGCGAAGAAATTATTAATAATCATATTTAATTTGAATTTCAAATAATTATAATCATGTATACCTATAAACATACACAAAAAATATGCACATATGGTTGTATATCATTAATTTAACCAATCCAAAAATTACTTTCTCCATTTTTAATAATAAACACGCAAATATACGCTTTCCTATAACTTTTCTACTTTATTTATATTCAACAAGTAATAAAGATGTCTTTCTCCTAGTACATAAAACATTTAATTCTATTTCCGTTTAACTCGTAAAAGTCTTTATAGTAAATTTAAGCTATCTTCATTACAGATATTTTCGAAAATGTCAGAGCATCCGTATAATTAAAGGACAAATCAAAATATACGTCAGCATTTATTACATGTCGTAAATTTATTTTGTCATAAAAATACATGAAAGCATAAATTGAGCGGTTCCAAAGTGAAACATAAATTATAAGCAGAGACACTGATTGTAAATTAAATACACATCAAATCTCTCTAGATCGACGATGGCCCAAAACTACTTAAAAAGGGGGAGGAGGAACTTCAGCGTTTCTTCTTTAATAGCTGCCATCAAATTTATTTTAATTGCACTCCCGAAGTAAAAAACAGTACCTAACACTGCCTGGAGATTTAAGATTAAATTTTTTGGCGGTCTTGCGGATTACCATCATAAGATCGTGGCTTTGTTTAATGTACGGTTTTAGGTAGTTACTAAAGAGACTTACTGTTTGAATGGAAACATTGTCGAAATGCAAGAGTCAGAATGACACGATAAAGCATTGTGCTTATTAAGCCTTTATCCCGAAGCTCTTGAATGTGTCTATTGTTTCCGACGGATGTTGTAGATGTTCTGATAAGCATGTTCTTAAACATTACGTTCCGTTATCTACAAATGTAATCGTGCAATGTATGTTGTATATTAAAAATATTCGCTTTGCTTTATTACTATAATTTATTAAGTAGCAATTTCTCAAAGATAAACTGACAGATTGGATGGAATACCTAACTGTCGATCGATTTGAAAAAATGCAATCAACTTTAATGTAACCAGCTATACGCTCAAAAGTTGCTGCAATTATTTTATCTACATTTTTAGTAAAAACATCGACAGAGTTATCACTTTATGAAAATAACACAATTCTTAAACAGTGATAATGAAATTGTATATATTTTGATACATTGCACGTGCTATTTCTATGGTTTGGATTTCGAAAGAAAATTGAAGTTTCGGTGGGCATTCCTTCTGTCGTCTTCAGGAAAAAACAGCCCTATAAAGGGCCCTAGAAAGGGCTGTTTTTTTCGAAAAACCTAAATTAAATTTGTGTTTGTATGGTAAAATCTGTGAAAACACTTATGACATTTCTAAATGTCAATATGACGAATTTTGTCATACTTGATCTGAATCTGCCTGTGTGGTGTAGTACCGCGGGATGAAAAATTATACTGATAAAGGTTTGCCATGGAATTTAAACGTCTGTCTTAAGGGGGGGGGGGGGTTTACTTCATCGGCGTATGCCACAAAATGGTCAATTTCAAAGTAAAAAATCGCAAAAATTAACGCTCTTGAAAAAGTTGCCGCTACATGCACGAAATAACCAATATTTGTGATCTAGTGATTCACGATTAAAATTTGCAATTATATTAAAAAATAGTTAAAATACAGCACTTTGAATTTTTTTCGTTTTATAGCGATATAAAGCTTACTGTGCTTAAAAAGTACTTTTTTTGAATCATGAGTACCTAGATATTTTTATTCTGAACACGACAATGTATTTACTTTACTTTCAAAATAACCCTGGTCTCCAAAAAATTACTTTGAAACCAATGAGAATGATCACAAAGTCCTCACTGATAAATGGCAAATAGGCAACACACAATTAATTCAACCTCTTACTCACAGTTTAGTAATGTCTAAGACCAGCTACAGGAAGGTATACCTGGTCAACTGTATTAAGCCGAACATCATATAAACAGAGAGATCTTCAACTTTTTTTATTACCTTAGGTAAACGAATGTTTCATTCATATTTCCGCTTTATTTTGTAATTATTTTAAGGATATTTGCGAGAAAGTAATAGATATTAATTTTTCGTCTGGAATAAATATATGTTATTATTATTATTATTATTATAATAAGTATACGTTAAACATATTTGTAAAAGAAACTACATGCGGTTGGTATATACAAGCAAATTGTAATATATTTCAGATATTTTTCGGTGTTCATTTATGATTGATTACCTGATAACATTTATGCGTCTACTTCGTTAGATATTTTTTTATGTTCGATAATATTCTTCTCACTTTCAAAACGCATTTTATTTTTCAAGGACAAGGTTCCGGCTTTATGGAATTTCAGAAATGCAGTTTTCTTCGGCAATAAATATACATTATTATTATTATTAATTATAAAGTTGCACGACTTCTTATTATTTCTAATCTTACATGTTGAAGCTTTTTAATAATATGAACAATGTTTGTAGAAAACTAAAGTCTGACAAAAACAACTTTATGTCTTTGTAAGATACGAACTTAGAAGTTTGCCGCCGGACTCTTCAAACTGAGTGGCAGGACGTTACACAATTTTCAGTTTTCTAGATGGTAAAAGCATTTATTTAAATATCTGAATTTATTGTGCCTTCATGTTTTTATTTCATTTATACTTTGTATTTTGACTCCAGGACATTTTTTAGATTTTTTTTGTATATGTGAGTAAGTAAAAGAGTATGAGCCAAACGAGCTTATAAGTTTAATTACAGCGGTTTATCAGGAGTGGCAGCAATTGTTGGTTGGGGAACGAAAAAAAATTGTATGTAGGTGTAAAAAACAAATTTTGTTTAATTTTTGCACAAATGAAACAAAATTTGTTAAATCTAAAGATCACGTATGCTACAAAAATTAGTCTTCGTCGTCTATAGTCATGGAGTCGACAATTATTGCGGAAGGTTTCTCGTGAAATGCACGGTGTAGCACGGTGATAGCATCGTTCTTAGAAAACTACGTGAAACGGCCCTTACGGTCCCAAAAAAATTATTGAAAAAATCGAGTGCCGAAATCATATATTACGTAATTATATAAATAAAATTAGGTACTGTTTGAAAAAAACCTAAATCCAATTCGGCCGAGACAAAAGCAATTGAACATTACAAAAGTTCGAACTTAACAATAACAAATTATAGATAGTGAAATTGCACTGTGATATTATAAATGGTCCAAGATATATTTTTTGTGAACACTCCGATTGTGTTTCTTACTTTTGTTAAGGATCTAAAGAAGGATACTTGGTATGAGACAATACACATAGATGTAGAACTCTGACCAGAAATGGTAATTAAGTTAGAGTAATTTTATTTTCTCGCTTTATTATCTCAAATTATGGATCCTCGTATTTTGAGAAATCGAGAAATTAGAAACGTCAAATTGGAGAATTAGTATTACCTACTGATTGTGATACGTTTAGACAAAACGCTACTTGGCCATTCTTGTTTATTTTCTACACTGTCTATACTTTTGTAAAAAAAAATTGTTGTAAAAAACATGAATTAGGCCTACTGGGAATACCATGAGAAAAAAACGCCCTTTGCACTCTATATACCTCTAAGGTGGTGCGTTTGACGTTTTGTCTGCCACATAACGGTTATTTAAAAATTTTACCGAAGCTTTACTGAAAAAAAATTAAACAGTGCAAGATATAAATAAAAAAAAAATGATAATATCAACAACATTCGATTTCAAGTTGTGGTAATAACATTGGCTTCTAATCAATGATTAGTTCGGAGTCCACACAGTTCGTATCTTACCCACGGTGAAATTTTTATAATTTAATTTCGCTAACTAACAATATCAGTGTCGATTGTGAAGAATATAATTTTCAATAACTATAAACATGGGGCTACTTAGAGAATATAAATATTTTTTACATTTTATAAGAAACATTTACAATTGTTGTTACAATAGAATTTTTTTTATCAGATTTTAGTTTCCTCTGAAACATTACTCATATTACAAAGCCTCAACATGTAAAGGAAATACAAATCATGGTGAGAAATAATAAGAAGTACAACTACATAATTAATAATCACAAATAATAGTAATAAAACTATATATTTATTCCAGAATAAGTTTTAATATCTAATTGATTCCGGCAAATATCATTAAAATAATTACAAATTACATAAAACGGGAGTCTTAATAAAACTAAATAAATACAAGTTAAAAGAACATTCAGAAATAGGAAAAACAATTTCGAACAAAAGAGATGCACCAATATTTTCATGCAAAATATTCCAAATTTATTTGCTTTCCAGTTGACCATGCATCGCTTCATGTTGCTGGTCGTATACCTGCATCATGTAAAAGGTACAGGCATATTAAACTCCGTAAATATATTCAATATATTTCAGGCAACCCGACATACGCCATTCGGGAATTTTTCTTAGGGAAAGCCCACCCTTAAGTTATATCATTAAGGGTCCTGGCTAGTGGATCTGTCAACAATGGCAAAATAGCAGATTTTAGAATCCAGATATTTTTGTTGATTTTAAAGATGGGGAAAACCTTTCAACGTCAACTTATGAAGAATTTAGTAGTCTACCCGGCTGAAGTATCAAATTTAGAAAAAAATTATCGGATTACAGAAAATTAATTAATATGCCAAAATATTAAAAATTAGTTTTCTCAAAAATCCTTCGGAGGAGATTTGTTTGCTTGGGTTCACGTTATAAATTGAATAGAAAGCCTCCCGGCTGTGCACTTATTTTTCGTTCAACTATTCTTTACTTTGTTTAAAATGAATATAAAATAAATTAAAATTAGGCAACCCACATTACAATGAATTGTTATTCTGCTATAAATATTTTCCGCAGTTACAAATGTGTAAAGAGTTGGTCATAAATGAATTTTTATTCGCTTCGATATTGAGTTATTATTTCAAATATTTATTATATGTTCAAATCTACAGGCTTGATGTACTTATAGGATTAGTTACTATAGCCGTATATGCCGCTTCTTTTATCTTTCTGCTTATGCCATGTTCTTCTTTCGTCAGAATTGTCGCGTCATTCCATTTGATTCGATAGCCTGCTTCCCAAGCGTGTTGTACCAAGTGAAATTTTTCAGTTTCTGTTAGGCAAGCCAATTTTTTGTGTTCTACGATTCTTATTTCTAGGGACCTAGTAGTAGATAAGGTCTCCGGTTGGTCTGGATTCGGATTGGTAGATGTTACCATGCTTTTTCTTGCCATGGCCAACGGATACCCATTCAATTTTAAGGTGTTAGTTATGTTTCTTTCTTTTTTTTTCCTCTCCCGTTCTTCCGAGGATCTTCTGCTGGCTCTATAATATAAGCACCCAGCCACTCCAACTTTGACATTATGTGTGTGATTAAATTCACAATGTATCGTCCTGTATTATTTGTAGGCTTTCTGTACACTGAGGTTTTTAGTGTGCCACTATTAAGTTTCCGCATTAGTACCCTGCTTTCAAAATCTTACCTCATTAAAGTAGGCTGTTTTTTAAGTAATCAACTAATCAATCTTGGTATACACGCTAAGCTTTCGAAAACTTCAAATTCTGACAGTTGTCAACATTCCAATGTGTGTTCTCCATGTGGCCATATAACAATGGTGTCATCGATATATCTTAACCAAATTTTTGGTTTCAGGTGTCAATGACACGTTTGTTTATAGCTACACGGAAAACACACATTGGAATGTTTTTTACATCAACTTAATAGCATAAAGGAGACCATAAAATTCACCATGAAGGCGCAATTATTCGTAAGAGCATAAACACGTTTAATACTACACCACACAAGTCAGATTCAGATCAAGTATGACATAATTCTTAACACTGACACTTAGAATTGTTGTAAGTGTTTTCACAAATTTCACCTCACAAACACAAATTTAATTTATTTTTTTGCAAGAAATAGCCCTTCATAGGGCTATCCTAAAGACAGCAGACGGAAACGGAATGTCCACGGAAACGATGGCTTTTTTCAAACGATGGGAACAGCACAAGCGACATATCACATTTACGTCGTTAATAATTACACGTCATGTGTATATGCTTTGACAAAGTACGATTTTTTCTTTCTTTTAGTTATAGCAGCTAATTCATATTAAAAAAAATCTTTTCAGCAGCATATGCTGCCCTCTTAAGCCAGTTTTCTTTCAATAGCGTCTGCATATTTTAATAAGTAGCTATGATGTACATTGTTATTGCCAGAATAAACATTACTATCAGAATTACTGAAAAAAAGTATTTGTTTGAATTTGAAAATAAAAATTTTGATAGTTTAGCCTTAAAACCCTTATAGCACAGGATCTTATTAGGGTTTTCAGTAGCCTATTTGCAACCATTTAATTTGGTGTAAAGATAATAATAATAAATAATAAAATCCTGCTATAAATAAGATATTTATGGACTGGTCTTTTTTTTGGAAACAGACTGTATATAAAAATACAATTAACATATATAAAATTTCCACAATATTGTTCGCCATTCAATATAGAAGTTACAGAAAAACTAGGCGTCGCTGATACCTATTACGGATATACAAGTAGTTTATCGTCGACAAAGGTATTTGTACGTATAGCGACCTGCATCCACAGCTCTAGTATTGTCAATGAACATCAGTAAGTCGCCTGGATTTCCACGAACTCTATATCCATAACTAATTACACATCCAGAGAGAAATTGATTTTTTTATTGATTTAGTGTATCTATTTTAATTTACCATTGATATAGGAATATGGAATTCACGCTTTACTATCGCAATTAAGATATAAGTTACTATAAATATTTGCCTCAAAATCCAAATAGACCAAATTCAACGTTTTTAATTTATTTCACACACACACATTTCTTTCCTCGACATTTTAATCAGTTTGAACAGACGTAATATATTTCTTCCGTTCTCTTTAATCAATAAATAAATTTATCTGTGCGATCTATACACGTCAGCAATTTAGTTAATAATTATACGGTCGCACGTAATCCCCTGTAGTATTTACGACATAATGTTTTGGATTTGGATGGTGTCCGCCAGAATGTGTCATCTAAAAGCGCTTTTATTTTTAAACCGTTGTACGTGCGTATAAATTTTGAAAGGCCGTAAATAGTTGTTATTATTGTCCTTTATTTGGAATGCTGACCCACTGTAGTTGACATTTATATTTCACATTAGTCACAACAACCGAGGAACTACGAAAACAACCATGACGACACGTTTCAAATATGTATATTCGCGGCAAAAAGTTTTGTCGGGTCGTAAGACCAGCTATATGGAAGGTATCACTGGTCAACTCTAGTAAATTCTAACAGGAAATAAACAGGGATTATATTTAATTTTTATAATACCTAAGTTTGAGTAAATATACTCAACTGCTTGGTAAAACAATATACATGGGGCATATAGAAGTATGGAAATATATTTCAAATATTCTTCATTTATGATTTATGGCGCGATAGCATTGATGTGTCAACATTCAAAAGGTGTTTTCGGAAATTAAACCCGGTCATTGGGGTTACAACACGGTTAGCACGAATGCGTTCGTTAATTCAGTCGGGTTAAAACAACCTTGTTCGTAAAATCTAAAAAGTAACCGGGTTCAACAACCCGGTTCGATTTTCATAACCCTGGTAAGTGAGTAGGGTAATGCAGGTTGTTTTATCCCCTCCCCGGTTCATTTCTTCTGTCGTATTGCCAGTACAGCTAAATTATGTTATGAAGATAGCTATTTATAAGGTTATATGCAGACGTTTACGTTACGTTACTCAACCGCAACGTCACCGCAATTGCCTTCGGAAATGTTTCATTTAACCGGGTAAAGTTACTGAACCTGTTAGGTACTTTCTAACCGGGTCAGGTTAATGCTATACATTTTCCGAAAACGCCTAAAGAAATCTTTTTGCTGTTCTACAAATGTTTGAAACTTTGGGAATTTATTTTATTTTTCAAGGGCGAGATGAATGCTTTATTAAGATCTCGGTTTTATAGAATTTGTATACATATAATCCTGCGAAGTGCAGGTGTTGGAATTATAGTATTGATACTTATTAGTAGGCTTCGGATAAATATGCATTAAAAAAGTAAAAAATATGCATCTAAAATATTAAAAATATGCATTTAAATATGCATTAAAAAATCGTTTATTAGATTTAAATAAAACATTTTTTAAACGTTACATTGGTCTATTTACAATAAATTTACAGATTTTTACTATTACACTTCACTATGACATGATGTAATAAATTGTCAAATATAAATTTACGCATATTATCACCTACAATATTTTTAAATCCTAAAAAACATCGTTCCACGTCACATGATACAATAGGAGTGAATGATAAAACCACTATGTCGTCAGTCAGATTCAAATTACTGGGAGCAACAGCGTTTCCTCATTTTGTAAAATCTTAGAAATACATATTTTTCAAAATTTGATATCCAGTATTTTTATCTAAAACTGACGACTTTTTTTGCAAACAAACAATTTTTTAATTTACTTAACCTATCAAAAACATTTTCAACAATTTGTATGCTGTTATCTAAAGGAAGTTCCTTGGTTTCCAATTTCAAAATAGCCTCGGAAATACAAGTAAAATTTAATATAATGAAAATCAAATCTTTGCGCAATCCTTTTTGTGTTAAAGGCGTTTTGAGCATCCTCTATGTTTTTCGCTTCTTCAGGATCGAAATCGTTCAAAATACGGGCAATAAGCTCAAAATGTTGAGCGTAATAGCTTGCAGCTTCAATCCAGGTGCCTTGTAAGAATCGAGGACGGCGGATGTGGAATCCCACCATCAGCAATTTCTTTGAACTTGGCAACGCGAACAGGTGCTTTTAAAAACACCTTCTTGGTAGATGATATTAACAAATTTACATTTGTATAAACGGAACGCATTAATTCGGCCACTCGATGTAAGCCATGTGCCACACAAGTAACGTGAGTCATTTTTGAATAAAGTATTTTCAAACCACTCATTGCTTTAGACATGTATGAAGCACTTTTTCGTAGCAAATGCCTGTTGGCCACAAAAAATTTAGCGCATCATTGAAAAATGTGGCAATTATTGAATGGTTCACTTTTTTCAGCACTTTCATTGTTAACAGATACGATTTATTTCTTTCTTCTTCAACTCCCAAAATACCAAAAACAAAATGTGCTATGCTTCTTTTTTCTACATCCGTTGTTTCATCTAAAGATACCCAAATATTTTTATCTTTAGCTTTTTCCCGCAGCTTTTGTATTGTGGCGTTATATAATGGCAGAACATAGTTTTTTCGTAGTGTAGATTTCTCTGGAATATTTTGCTTCGTATGTTTTTCCAAAAAGGTTTTAAATGCTTACTTGTGTACCAAATAAATTCTCTTACATAAATCAGTCACATAAATATTCTTAGATAAACTTGTACATAACCATGGTATTTTGTGTTACTCTCATTCAATAATTATAGTTTTATTGAATTTAGTTTATATATAGTTCGTTTGTTTCAAGAGTGTTCTTTAATTTCATTTTCAATTACATTTTTATTTGGTGTTTTAAATATAGACTTTTAAAAATAAATAGTGAGTGAATTGTTTATTATTTTTCGGACCCATAAAAACCATTATATTATGTTTTAAAAAAAAATTAACTGGGAAATATGCAAATAAAACTGAAAATGACTAAAATATGCACTTCAACTCAAAAATGACTTAATTATGCATTAGAATATGCAGTTATGCAAATGCATATTTATCCGAAGCTTACTTATTAGTTTTAGACTACAATGCTTTACACACATTATTTTCAAAAATTTACAACATACTTTTCCCTAGACACTATTCCATCAATTTCTTGCAAATTTCCAGTTCCTGGTATTGAAAAATCACTTCACACAAAGATTGCGTTTACTTTAGAGTTGTGATAAGTGATGAAAGCGAAGATAAGAGCAGTGACAAAAGTAACGCAAAATATGGTGATTGCTAAAAGACGATAGAAACACAAATATTCAGTGCACCAAATAAATGTTGAAAGATACCAGTTTGCAGTGTCGTTTTATTTCTTAAAAAATATAAAAGACAATAGGTATGCATAAATATATGTATATGTATAAAGTTTAATTTAATATAATATGAATTTAGACTTTCATATTCATGAGTATTTTACAGCGAAATTTATAACATTTATAACAAATGTTCCCCAATTTATATAAATATTCCGCGCTTTTATATTGAGCATGTGTTTAAAATTGATATTTTAAATACATTTTAATAATCATGAATATGTTTTGCTATTGTTAATTCTTTTTATTATGTCTTTATACAGACTGTTCGTTTCAAAACTTCCCACCCTAAATTTCTGGATGTCTGGAAATCTGTGAAAAATTCCCTGAAACACGTAAGAAGTATTATCGTGGGGGCCCATTTCTTGATGCCAAAATTGACTAACCCACTTTAACCCCCTGGCCCCGGAAGCTACCCAGTACATTTTGGCGTTTAGTTTTTTAAAATTGATCGATTCGTTTTGAAGATAACTAAAAAACGTTTTGATTTGTCTTGTTTTGTATTTCTAACTAGTCAATCTATTCAAAAGACCTTTAAAATGACGTATTCCTCGATACCCCTTTCCATTTCAAAATTTTAAGGGGGTAGCTCCCGACGGGCATGAGGTTAAAGTGGGTGAGTCAATTTTTGCATCAAGAAATGCCCCCCCCCCCCCAATAATACTTCTTACGTGTTTCGGGGAATTTATCATAGATTTCCAGATTTCAAAAAATTTAGGGTGGGAAGTTTTGAAATGAACAGACTATATAAAGTCTAGTCAACGCCATGAAGGGGACATAATAAAAATAACTAACAATAGTAAAACATATTTATGATTATTAAAATTTATTTAAGATGTCAATTTTAAACACATGCTCAATATACAAGCGTGGACTCTGTTTGGTTATAAAGGAGAATTGAAAAAAATTACATAATATGTTGCACATTAGAGTTGTAATAAGAAAAGCCTACTATTAATTCATATGACAGATATGATTTTTTTCTATCGTGTTGGAAACGGGTAGATTATTATTATTGATTAGAGAGGAAAGTCAACATCAAAATTTATAACGTCGAATTAAAAACATCGAATTAAATATACACAACTAACGATTACAATAAGGAATGTGTTAAGAAGGGAGTGTTATTATTAATTACAAGTATCCAAAGAACACGACCACTGAATTAACAGTTCTATGAAACTACACAAAAACACTAAAACACCTTCACCACACTAAAGCACAAAAATGGCTAAATACGCATTTCAACAACTAAGTTGTCATCAGTAGCACTGACTAAAAATCGCGCTGTCTACACACCGTAGCAGAACAACACTGATTTCCAATTTATAGGGATGGTTTATTTATAATTTTACCTAGACTATTAACTACCTCATTAACAGTACCTGATCGTTGTACCGTTAAATTCGTCATACTTACTATTCTAATCCTACCCTTTAATCCTAATATTCTATGAAAAACTAACAATATCTAAAATTAATATAATTTCCAAAATATTTTCGGTTTAATAGGACAGAGAAGTCTAGTGTAGCTCGACATATTTTGGACACAGGTCATGATATTCCAGCAAGCGGCCTCAAACTTATAAAACAAGTGCATAATTATAGAGAATTAGATAGTTACGAGAGTATATACATTCAGAAAAATAAAAATAAATAATTGAATTCAGATAATGGGTCAATTCCCCAATCTTGTTTATATATAAGTTTGTGGTGTAAACAATACCCCCTTTTAGATACCGTTAGTTTTTCATAGAACATTAGAATTAAAGGATAGAATCACAATATTAAGCATGACGAATTTAACGGTACAGCGATCAGGTACTGTTAATGATGTAGTTAATAGTTTAAGTAAAAATATTTAAACCATCCCTGTAAATTGGAAATTATATTAATTTTAGATATTGTTAGTTTTTCATTGAATATTAGGATTAAAGGATAGGATTAGAATAGTAAGTATGACGAATTTAACGGTACAACGATCAGGTACTGTTAATGAGGTAGTTAATAGTCTAGGTAAAATTATAAATAAACCATCCCTATAAATTGGAAATCAGTGTTGTTCTGTTACGCTACGGTGTATAGACAGCGCGATTTTTAATCAGTGCTACTGATGATGACAACTTAGTTGTTGAAATGCGTATTTAGCCATTTTTGTGCTTTAGTGTGGTGAAGGTGTTTTAGTGTTTTTGTGTAGTTTCAAGCCACAGACTCCAAGTTTAGTTTCTTAGTTCTATGTAAGAAAATCACCTCAGCAGTTGAAGAAGAAATATTTGACGCCTGTTGGGCGTTGTTTATTCAGAATAAAAAAAACTGAAAGTTTCCGATCCCCCAAAACTCTTACTAAACCCGCATGCCTGTGATATAGCTTATCACTCAGTCCACCGCCGGCAAGCTGTCGATAGTCGGGGTTCAAAACAGGTGTTCTAATAAGCGCCACACAAACCAGTTTAGACTGTCAAGGTCACACGTATACCGTAGTCGACATATTTTAATTTCTGATACGAAAGTGGAAAGAGGAAAAGAGCGCTACGAAATAAACTAAAGATAAACATAAGCGAGGCTGCCAAGACAGTACACTCGACAAACGTTTAAGGCGTGAGGATCCACCGACACTGCCTTGCTCTCCCACCACTTTAGCAAGCAGGCATCGCTGCATGTTATAAGGTCATCTTCTGCATGGGATAGAAGTATAACCGAAATTAAAATTTGACGACTACGGTATGAGACCGCTAAATGTTGTAAAAGGTAGCGTCAGTGACAACACAAGGGCAGAAGTTATGGTGTTAACATAATCAAAATCAACAAAAGAGTTTCGTGAAGAGAGGTAAAGAAATAAACTTAAGGGTGAACTGCCGACTACCGAAATCAACAGGTTAGAAATTCAAGTTTTTCTCCGTTATTTTTGCAGCGATTTTATTTAAACAAAAACCAACAAATATTTTAAGATTTTTCTGAGGTACCTAAAGAATTAAATTTTATAAAACTTATTAAAATATTTATAGATGGAGTCTAGATAGTGGCGCACGTTTACCATATGTTTTCTATATTATTTATCCACAAAGGGAAAAAAACGTCCTTTAGGTACCTTCAATAAATCTTACTGTAAACGCACAGCCTTACTTCAACTTAATTTAGAAAATAGTTATTGAGAAAAACTTGAATTACAAACGTAAGTTTTGCCCTATTTCTCAATACACATAGCCTAAATTTTCAGTGTTCCTCTCATAATGAGTCAATCATAAGATAAACTTAATTTAAAACACATGAATATATTACTTTTTTTGTATTTGTTCCACAAAACAGAAAATTACAACTCTCGTCAAGAATCTTATTGACGGCGGCAGTTCGCCCTTAAGGGCAAAACAAAATAGCTTTATTTTATTTGTGTTCGATAATATTCAATAGTTTTAATAATAACTGATGAAGCAATGAATGAAATTAAAGTTTAAGTTCACAAATGAAATAATAACAATTGCAGGATTTTTTTAATAAGATATGATACAATAAGGTTTATTGAATTAAGCAACTAAATCGAAAGTATAAAAGCAGCTTATCAAAGTTTATATATTCTATTACTAACTTCTTCAACTAATCTAAATGAATTTATTCAAATAAATCTTAATGAATTTAACACATATGCCTTAAAATCCATGAGCAACAGTACAAAAATAATAAAAAAATATATCGAAACCTTGATCAAGCTCACATTTACATAAATTCTTCACAAACCTAGTTACTAACAGCACAGTATAGAGCTGTATAGACACAGTAGTGTCTCCCGCCGTCGGCACCTTTTATGTTTGTGTCCCAAAATGGTACTGCGCATTCACGCACGCGCAACCAGAGGCGTAGTCAATTTTTCTATTCAGGAATAAACCAGTGGCGCAGAACCAAATCGTTTATGAGATAATTATGTTAATCTATTTTTAAAATTATGAAAAAGCTATATCAATAGTACAAAAAAACGAGGAAAAACACTGCTTTTTATTAAGTACATATTACACACGCATTTAAAATGTAATACATTATACGAACAACACAAAAAAAGTCCACTTTAACCTAAAGATTACTTAAATTTCTTAACACAATTCATCAATGGTGTTGTAAAATTGTTATTTTATTTGAATTGCCACTAACTTTGAAATTTCTATTGCAAAATTTCAAAGTATAAAAAATTCTTATACGAATAAATAGCTTTATCAAAAATTCAGTAGGAAAATTTTCGCAGGGATATTTATATGATATTTCCTCCAACTTATGTTTTAATTTAAAGCTAACATTTGGTTCGAAGAAAAATGAAGAAAAAAATTCACAGAAGGCTTTTTCCTAATGCGGTATTTATATGTATACTGAAATTATAGTCGGGCGTTGCCAAATTAGTAAAGCTGTTTTACAAAGTTAAGACATGCCTTAAAATAAGTGTAAAATTTGAATTCATTCATGTTTGTGTTTTAAACGTATAATTGTTGGAAAACTACGCTTTTCAAAACATTTATGTCCCAAATAACCTACAAAATAAGTGAAGGCATTTTGTTCAGTTATATTTTCCCATTGTCGGTAATCAATCTTAGAAAATTAAATTTTGCGTTGGTGGTGGTGGATTTGTCATGATGTTTGAGTAATTATTCACTACTACAATAAACAATATGCACATTTTAACAGTTGAGGACATTTTAATGCACGTGGGGATCTTACCGCATTGGTTCTTTCGAAAACCTGAAAAAGCTTAATTTAGAATTGTTCGAACTATTCTTGCACCGAGGTGCACAACAATAATGGGGCTGACCAGACCGGATCGTATCTAATTTAAATTGGGGCTCTCAGTAATAGCTCAATAAAAACTCTGTAATCTCCCTTAAAATAAGAGAAAAAGAAAAAAATACTCATAAGTCATTAGTACATACAGAGAACACATGGTGCGACAAAATGATAATAAATTATAATTGCAATAAAGGAAAATACCTGATCAACTTCGGTGAGACAAAGTGGCGTGTTAATCATGTGCTTGATGATTCATCAAGCTTCAGATCATGCCTCTTAATTAGTAATTACCTCAAAATATTCGCACAGTTACAAAAGGAAGTACGTGGCGGGAAAAAGGGACTAATAATATTGTTATTATTCTTAAAGATGCAAGGATTACAGCAGTATGTAACGTTTAACTTTTATATACTGTTTTGAATTTCAAATACCATATAAGTATTTTTCCAGGAATGTAATATTCGTTTGCTCTATTTTGTTTCTATGTTATTTAAATACTAGGATTATATATATAACTAAATCAAGAATTTCGACAAACACTTTCTCTAGCAATCTGAAATTCATTACGTATAAAGAAGTAAAGTCTCATAATTAATATTAAGATAACCACCTTACGGCGTTTTCATTTAAATTATTTTGATTTTCAACAAACAAAAAAAACTCTTTATGTTTATCAGTGAGTCAAAATTGCAGCTTCACATTTTTTGTAATTTGCAACATTTAGCAATTTCGAAAGCTGTGCAGTTTACACTTTAAATAAAAAATAAAATAATCTACAAAGATTTACATAGAAACCAGACACTAGATTAACTTTCAAATAATTTAAAATTCTTTCTTTCCCGCTTCGTTAGTAGACCTTGTTAATAAACAAATATAATAAAAAGTAGTCAGAAAGTACAATACCTAACTTTTTGTGCAGAATGTATTGGAAGATAATTTTATGTAACATTATTCATTTAGGTCTAGGTCATTTAGAGCAAAGAGACCCAGATATCGTAGTCGTGTCTGAATTTCACTTGTCCGAACCTCAGTCGACATTACAAAATTGTTCACTCTTAGAACGGCACCTTTTTCACTCCCCTTAGCTGTGGGGTTATATTTCAACAGTTCTTCTTTCTAACTGTGCAAAACGCTGAAGTAACGATGCTAGTAAAGCTAGACACATAAAACTGCACTAAATGGCTTGACTAACTACTGAAAAATGTAAAAGCCTAGGAGCTAATTGTTATCTATTGTAAAAATGCCATAGAGATTAATTTAGATATTCTCAATAAGTTCGTTTTTAATTTCAATAATATCTTCTCAAACACATTACGGCCATACAGTTATAAAACAATCTGTACAGATACAACAGTAACCTCAAATAAGCCAATATTTTGCGTCGTAACTATATTAGAAAGTTGTAAAGTATATGGTAGAACAATAAATTACGGCTACATTTTAAATTGCGCATTATGTTTTTGCTAGCGAACATAGAGTACTTTGACAACTGGCACCAGGAAGTATTAATGTTTTGTCATGGAGAATTACAGAATTGAGCAACGCATAGAAATTGTAAAAATTCACTACATATATGGTGAAAAGTTTGCAGAAAATGTCCGCACATGTTTCGGACACCATAACGCAACATCTCGTCACTTTCTGATGAATTTAATTACAAAATTTGTCGTTACTGGTTGAATTCTGTCCGCGGCTGTCGAATGAAAACAGCCGCAATGAGTGCGAGTGATGACAAAAATCCTTCCAACTCGGTTAGCCATTATGCTCAGCAAATGAAAATGTCAAGATGCTCTGTGCAGTGAATTTTGACGAAAGATCCGCATATGCATGTTTCAAAGATCGAATTGGCACAAGAACTGCAGCCACCAGATCCCGCGCAGCTCCGTATATTCGTCAATTGGATCAGCAGTAGCATCACGAAGTCGATGGTAATTTTTCGAAGAAAATTATCTTCAGCGATGAGATGCATATTCAACTTAGTGATTACGTAATTAAACGAAACTCTCGACTTTGTGGACCGAAAATCCACAAGTGATTCAACAGCGGCGCATGTAGACACCACGAGTTACTGTTTAGTGCAGATTTTGGGCTCTGGGACTGATTGGGCCGTACTTTTCCAGAATGCTGCTGGAAATGCGGTTACCGTCTTACAGGATTTGCACACCAAGACTGTAACCAAGAGTCCATATTACTACATATACTGGCACAATGTTAAAGTAAACACACGTCACATACGTAATCTCAATAAAACGAGCTGTTTATTTAAGCAATTTGTTATAGAAGTTTCGTATACTCGTTTACAGTAAAATTTGAAATAAAGTAACCGTATTAACATTTGCTGAAAACTAATGCTAAATAAACTATGTGAATTTAAGAGATTTAAACCTATATCTTTCAAATGCAATCTATCAAAAAATATAATCTAATATGGGCATAAATAGAAAACATAGCGATAGTAATCACATATGATGAGATTGCTGCTATTGGTACTTCCATCATAATTATCAAAATTACGTAATTAAAAATGTTGCACATTAATTGAGTGATGAATGTACAACGAATACATTTCCGACGCATGTTCACGTAGCGAACCAAATGTTTAATCAAATATTTTATTTATTCCTTGCAAACTACAACACCGCGAATTGACGAATAAATAACTCCGAAAGCTCAACAAAAAGCATATCTACCATGTACGTGTACGACGTAAGCTCTTACCGCTTCAATTAAACGTGGAATTTCAGATATCCGAGAGGGTTGTACCGATGTCAAGACATCGCATTTAAACGTTGCTTTTATCTGACATGTTTACAGCATGTGTCGTGCACGTTATACGACGATTTAAGTCTAATTGCGGACCAATTTAACGTTTCGTCTGTTGAGTCTTTCTCCGCGAGACTTCTTTTCTCGACAGTTTTTCTGTTCCTTTTCTTCGGCATTACTTTTTTCTGTTTTCTCGTCGTTGTCTTTCGTTTTCTTCCTGTTTTTCAACAGATATTGTGTCTTCATAATGAAGCCGCGATTCATAAACACCTTTCAATTTTACGAAATATGTATGTGCCCGGGATATTGACAGAATCAGTAGTCAGTCATTAGGTAATTACATGGTTTTCGTGTACGGGTAAACAAACAGATATATTTTGTTACATTAACAGACAGTTTTATAAATATGTTCAAAATTATACTACTGACGAGACTGTAATTGTAATGCATTCGCTACGCAACGATTACTGATAACTACATACAAACAGCTGTCCTGTACTACATAACGCCTATTTTCATCCACATTCAATTGCAGAAGCTATACTTACTCGTACACTAGAATAGTGTTTATTCAATAAATACGTAATAAATGTGTTGAATACATACGTCAACTTATTTTTAATATAAAAAAAAGCAAACATGCGATTGTAAATTTGTATGTTACATTCCAAAATAAAATAATAACTTTTTGAACTTACAGCATAGACATACGCGTATTTAATACATACACATATTATAATGTAATGTGAAAAAATGTAAGTTTAGAAATTTTAAAAATATTGGAAATTTGTATTTTAAATATTTGCTTGTTAGTCAAGACTGGCCACTTGATGAATGACATACTAGTATTATTTGTCAATTTGTAAGTTTTAACAACATTATTAAACACAATATAGGATTGGATTTTCCACTAATATCGAAACATAAGGTAGGTTGTACTGTTAATCGATGGATTACTATCCGTACACGTGTATCTTCCCGGAGACTTAAAGATTTATGTGTCTTGTCCCTGAGGAGTGATGATAACACGAAGAAATATTATCTTATGTATAAATCTATTTATAAAGGCGTGATCAAGCAAGCGAAATAAATGCACAGTAACACAGTTTCTCAAACTTCGTCTAACTCATCGAGAGCAGCATGGCAGATAATTAATAATAACACTAAAAATAAAACAAATTTGCGTAATCGTAAGTTAATTGTTGACGCTGAATTGATTACTGATCTGAAACTTTATCAAACATTTTCAATCATTATTTTAACACAGTAACAGATAAACTTTCATTGCAGAGGAGGCTTATTTTTGACGATGAAATACTGTTGTGGATACAGATTCGTTTTCTCTTGATCTAGTTCATGAATATGAAGTAACTGAGATTGTAAAGAATCTTAAACATGTCGATTCCTTTGGATATGATAGTATTAGTACTAATATACTGAAGCAATGCATTCAGGAGTTGGTAACTTAGAAAAAATATTGTTACGGTATTAGGGGTTTGATATTGAGATGGTTCGAGAGTTATAACATTGACTTGTTCGATACCATTTATGGTTACAAGAACAAATAAAACATTATTATTATTATTATTATTATAAAAGTAATAAATATAATAATTAAAAAATTAGATAAGAATCTAGCAAAGAACTCATCAACATGATAAAGTGTTATGTCTATCAGAGAGGTACTCCTTCAATTTGGTTTTTAAATTCTTTAAGTGTAGGTTCTTTAAAGTATGCACCAAATTATTGCATATATTCAAACATTTGTACAATCCACTCCTTTTCATTTTAGAAAGATATCTTCTTCTATTTCGTATTTCTCAAAAAAAAATCTACATAATTTAGTTTTACAAAAATGGTACATTCGAAGATAAATGTACCAGGCAAAGTAGTTACCTTCCGTTCTAAAAATGTCTTTGCATGATTCCCGAGATTTTAGATTAAAAATCGCTCTAACATACGATTTATGAATGCAAAATATTCTTTATAGTTCTTTTGATTGCATCCAGTAGATGGCACTATACCACAGTCTATAATAAACGCAGGCATGCTGTTATCGCTGCACTCACACTCACCTTTCGCAAAATTGTGCTCAAACAAAAGCAATTTCTAAAGCTGCTGCCAGCTCCTGAACATGTGGCGCCAGCAAAGTTGAGCATCCATCTTCTTCTCCAAAAAATTGGTACCGCTACACTGCATGTTATGCATTACTATATGTTCGTCTTATTAATTACCAGAAGTTTGGTTTTATTGATGTACATTTTAAGATTTTTTTAACAAAACCAGGTGCTGAAAACAACCAAACAACTATCTTCAATTGTTTTCGCTAATTCCTCTGATGAATTTGCAGGTGTAGTGGAGAAAGAATATCTGGAAACATAAAGACGAGATTCTTGTATCGCCTCAGCAGATCGTTTATGTATAGAACAAACAACAGTAGTCACAGGATTGAGCCCTGCGAAACACCATATTCTATTTGCTCCATTACAGTGCCTTCGCATGGCGAAACAAACTCTTTCTTGACTGATAAATACGACCCAATTCATTCCAGTGCCGCACCTCTGAAACCAAATTCCTCGAGCTTGGAAAACAGTGGACTACAATTATATCCAGGGAGTTACTGCGTGTACCAAAACAAACTGATATAGTTTTTCTATTGAAAAGACGTGGCTGTTGTAGTCATTTAATTCATTCTCAAGATACTTTAGAAAATGAGAATTGATTATCTGAATAAGAAAATTTTGTGGTAAATAGCCATAACTTCTTGCATTTCTAGGTTAAAATTGGAAATATTTAAGTATTTGTGGAAGTGTAAAGAAAACATTTTTAAAATTCTAATGGAGAAATTAGACGTTATTTCGTCACTAATATTAATAAAAATGCTATAATAATTATTAGAATGATGTAATTATTACCAATAATGCACCTTGTCATCATCCTAAAGTTGAAAAATGTCAACAAAGAAGTGATTATTGTTGAAGGAAATCTTGCTGTGTCTTAAAATGTGTGCATAGAAATACAAGAGATTTGGTAAACGCAGCACCAAAGAGTGTGTCACTGTAAGTAACAAAATTAGCAAATTGTGATAGTGGCAAAGTGAAAAGAAGTTCATCATATATGTACCGAAATACAAAGAAAAAATGAATTTCGGGAATATTACATTTTGTTACAAATGCAATCGTCGATTACATACACTTTACAACGTAATGGAACCCTAATTAATTTTACCTTTTAAATTATTAGAAAAAATTAGAAATGGTAGTAAAATTATTATTCCAGAAAGTATCCAACAACACAGTTTGTTAATTTTATTTAGGGCTATTTCATTATTTTAAATTATAAATATTAATATTAAATATTATTTATTATTATTAAGTTAATGTTTAAAATGTTATTTTAAAGTTTATTTCAATAAGAATTGAGAAATCATTCTTTTTGGACTTATTATTCTATTACAAGATGGCGTTACTTACGGATCGATATTTTCAGGTTAGCAGAATCAATTTCAACAATGTAAATCGAAGTTTGGATCGGATTTATCTCGCGCATTGCGAGATCCAGTTGGTCTTGAGTAGCAGAGAGTTGTATTTTGGTTTAATTATCCGCGAACGCTGCAGTGCATGTGTAATATTTTATTTCATAATTTTGAATTGTCATGAGATATGTTACCAAATGAATGTAGAAATTGAAAGTAATGTTAATAAGAAATATTTACCTTCATAAATATATATTGTACGCAATGCTGTTTTTGAAAGCAGTTCTGACGAAGAAATGAAAATAACTACATGAATCTGAAAAAAAAAAAATGAAAATTTCAAAGAAATATTTCTAATAAATATTCGTGACAAGGAGCTTCCAATATACTTTCGTCTGCCAAAATAATGTTTGGAGATAGTTTAATAAAAGTATAGTATCTTAAGACACATAACTTACAATGCAAACATTTTTCATCTTCATCAACCCTATCAACCTTCGATGAAGCTTATGGTGTTAACTACACTTTGTAGTCACTAAAAACCCTTTTAAATATGTCAGAGAGGAATCGAGAAAGATAATAGGGAAAAACTATAAGTTTCAATTCCAAACGCTCCTAGGAAATTATGAACTTTGCTAGTTTGAAACAACGTAAATATTCGTTAAACAGAAGATAATCAATAATTAATATATGGAGCCATACTTAAAAAGGACTGAATCTTTTTCAATTTATAAAGAAAATTAGATAAGATACTAAAAATAATGGTGGAAAATCGATTGTTGTTATCAATTTTAGCATCCAGTTTGCGGTTTGTATATTGTCTGAGTTATTTAAAAATACTTGTTGGTTTCTGGGTTGAAACCGTGTAATCTCTTCTTCTACTATCAACGTTTTCAAACAAGGAAGAGCTTGGATCACGTCCCTGCTTTTGCGATTACTTGAAATTACTAAAAGCGTTTTTTTCAGGAATTTGCAGGAAAACAATAACCCTGAAGAAAAAACTACAGCATAGTTTGAACCCAGAAACCAAGAAGTACTCTACGACAATCGTGGACATTATGACACAGATATCTGCACGTATTCATATTATTTGAAAAGTTTGTTCTCTAAAAAGATATTAATGATCCTCAAAACTTTTAGTCGCCTTTTTTCATCGACTTTAATTTATAAAAGAATTTCTATGGTGGTCAAAGCAATGTTTTCTAACATTTGCATGAAACACACACATTCTTGTTTCATAATAGGAATATTTTGTAATTATAAATTGGTTCCTATTGTAGACCGGACACTGTGCTGTAAATTTTAACAAACCTTTTCAAAATGGAAGTTGGAACGACATATGTGAGCAAATCTGGTCATGGTGATACATAATTTAAAAAAATGTAATTTGACTGCATCTCTATAGATTGTCAAAATAAGTAATAATACTATGTGATGATTATTTATTTGTTGAACTAAATAAACAAAAAAAAATTTGCCATAAACGTTATTAAACAATAGAAATTTAAAAGTAATTGCATATATAGCGCAAATATAACACATTATATAATTATTGTTATTTATTCCACCTAAGAATTTGAACGCTTTATTCGGCTTAGAAACTTAAGATAACTCGGTTGAGTTCTCACATTACCAAAGCAAGCGAACTTAAATTTGTAAAAAGAATAAAACATAAATTGCCTTTAAACTCTCTTATCTAAGAAAACGCTGTGCTCCTCTATATGGTAGTCTATTTTACAATGTTACATAAAGTACATACATATAAACATACAGCATTGACTCCCATACGTGTTGAGCTGTCTGATATCGACATCCATACAGAAATGGCAGTCGTTTGGACCAGCTCGATATGGTCGCTCTCTGATAGGGCAGGTATGACTCTGCCACATATAAAACGCATCTGAATGATATAAGAACATGGTTACAAAAATACATGTTTATAAAAAACATGAAATTACATGAAATAAATAAAATGTTAGTGTATAAAATAAGAAACGTAATTAAAAATAAAGTGATATGCTTTTAAAGTCTTTAACGTTAACTTTATAAGCCAAACAACTTAAGACAGAAACTCTCGTTTCAGACAAAAAAATGTTATTTTGAAAAATCTATTAAATCTAAGCAAGATCTGAGTTGCTGAGAGAGATTGCAGACCAACCAAATTCATATCTCTGAGTGTACGCAAATGGCCACTTTTTATTTGCATTGAATTTTCAAGTGGTTTAACGTTCAGACCACTGATACAGTTAAGATGCTGTTCGGATATGACTGTTAGTAATTTACATGTCTGGAGACAGAGATACTTATATCCCTTAAAGTATAATACCATAGAAAATATTGATAATATTATTGAAAGCTAATAAATATATAGTTATTGTAAATACATTGAATACGTAAAATTGACCAAAGAACACATTAACCTCTCGCATGAATAAATAAACTTGCAAAATATACAACATGACCACATTGCATACTTTCCAAGCCAGAATGAGAGGTGTTAAAATTTGATCGTCAGGTAAGATAACTAACGGAGTAATGTAAATGAATACGACTGGAAATAGTCGACAAGTTCTTATATCAGAAAAACATGAGATAAAATCGAAAATGATTTATAAACTTGAATTCTAAAGGCAGACAATTTATTACAAGTCTCTATTATAAATGTATGTATATTGTATAGGTACATATATGCGTTCGTGTGCACGATATGAATATATGTATATGTACTCCATATCTTGTTCATATATTTAAACTGATTTGGTGATATTTTCCTCCTTTCGAGGACAATATAGGTAAAACATAATGTTAAAGATATGCTGCACTCGAAAGATATCATGATTTACATGATTTGAAAAATACGAGTATGAGATGGCTTATTTGATATATAATTGTACGTGATTTTAATAAATGACTTTTGAGAGACAGACGAAGCGAGTTATTGCGGTCATAGACATTCAAGATTTACAATTTCTACAAGACATTGAGATGTAAAATACAGAACAGGTGTTAAATGTAGTTGGACAGTCTTAGCATGTTATCATTGAAAATATATCGGGTTGGGGAATATTCTCAACTATTTCGTGTTGCATTATAGACCGTAACACTCCAGATAATGGTTTTCTAAAAAGATCAATAGATTAAATTTTAAATCAACTGTTATAATAATACGTAAACAATATTTTGCCACAAATTATATTATTTAAATATAAATATATAATTGAAGGAGTGGAGCGGTACGCCCAAGAATATTGCCTTCAAATTTTAATATAATAAAATCTAGAAACTTAAAGTTTACATACCTCCAACCAGTGGCGGTTGCTGCAGGGAGGGCAACGGGGCACTGCCCCCCCCCCCCGTGACAAATTTCTTTTAACAGATAAATCAATTATAAATACCTAATTTGTATGTAATTTTTCTGATTTGTTTGATGACAAATAATATGTTTTCGGAAGTAACAGTCCGTCTTTTCAGCGGGTTTAAAAATCGCAGTCTGACGTAGGTTCCGGGGCATCTCGCGCGACTGCCCCGTCTGTATTAGAAATCGAGCGATGAAACTGGCGCGGGTAGCGCGCGTATATATGTAGGCGGCGGGGCACTACTCTACGGTGCCGGATCCGGGTGGCGGTCCAGTATGTAATATACAGCGGTGAGTGTGTGTTGTAATTTCTATCGGTGCAAATGCAACTATGAATTGCGTTAGTAACATTGACAGAATTAAAAATTCTAGGTCTAGACCAGATTTATTGATTAAACTAGAAGATCACAATTTGAAAACTAATAAAACCGAACCGAGAAAATTCAACAGAAGCTCTTACAGTTTATCAGACTGGTTGTGTGGGTGTAATGTGCAAAATGCTTTTTTCTATTTCGGTGCTATAAAGTTCACTTTACGACATTCGTTTTGGTTGCAAAAGTATTTCTTTATCGCACGCTAATTTTGTTGTTTTGACGTTGGTAACAAAAAGAAAATGGAACCAAATTATATTTAAATGTCAAAATGTAAGCCTTTAATGTATCAGACATGTGCAATAGAAGTTGTACAAAGAATAAAAAGCACACATTTATTTACTAATTAACAATATAAATTGTTAAGCAGAGTTGGATGATAAGTTTTCTGATGCTACTATTTTAATTTACTTCCAAGGTTGAATAGTACAACTGTTATAAAAGTTTGATATTGATAATATGTCGAGACTATGTTGGCGAAAGATTTTGTAAGTTGTCTTCTGCTATTTTGCGAATCACTGGGGGCGTGCCAAATAGAAAAAATCAAGTGAACGGTGTTTTCTTACTTTGAAGAGAATGAAAACATTTTCTAGAAATACCATGCGGGAAAGCAGACTATGTGCCTTAGCAATGTGCTCCATTGAAAAACAATTACTGACATCAACACCAAACTTCAATTAATGAGTTATTAATCATTTTGCTGATCGTAAGGAACGGCGGATGGATTTTATTTTCAAACAAGTTAATTAAATAGCATATTGAGTTTATTTTTTGTCTGTACTTAATTTTTGATATTAAACACTCAGACCCCCGGTGCACTCCCGTCCCAAAAAATCAGGGGGCGGCACTGCCTCCAACGCTGTGGTTGCTGCCAGATTCATGTAGGAAGAATATAAAGTTAAGTCAACTTAAGATACATAAGTAAAGTACAAAGCAATAATAAATGAAAGTACGATACGAACTGCAATATATTTCTCATAGTGCTTTAAATTCATTAATAAAATTCAAAAAAATTGAGAAAGAAAAATATACACAAAATTAAAACCACCAATTAAAACAACTGACAAAATTTTATTGTTTTCATGTAAACAAAATGGAAAATTATAGTTAGGTTTTTTCATTTCCGCCAGATGGAAGACAAGTACATTGCAACCAAAAAGTTAATGAAAACAAATCAATATCAATAAAGTGAGGGGCAAAATGATTTTTTACTGGTTCTCACCTGTCGGTAAAGTGAAATGTGTAGCAGCAAAAGAAAGACTTAATGGAAAAAGTTACTTAAACATAAAAAACGAAAACTAAAATAATGTAAAAGCTATCATTATCGCTCAATTTATTCTTTTGTTATTGACAGACGTTTCATTTATTTGTATTTCTCAAACAAGGTACTGGCATACGCTACAGATACCAACAAGAAATTGATTTTAGCAATAAAAGAATTTTCGTACTACTGAAACAATAAACAAAAACACCAAATTGAGGAGTAAAAAATATCTTGGGAGCCTGATAACAACCGCCGCAACATATTGTTGCGTTTCCGGGGTCGAAATAAACAACTCGTGCAAATATTTTGAAACAATCTGGATATTTACACACTTAAAACTAATCACAATATAAAAATATAAAATAAATGTCTCGCACTTAAAACTACTACAAACAAATTAACACACGTATTTATATCTATCACTACTATTTATGTCTGTAATATTTATTTACTTCTTGAACTATAATAAAACTGCACTACTCACTTTATTTATGTTTATTTGAACTGTACGAATACTATTCAACGAATTAATTCTTTCTGGGCACCGCCCGCCTTTTATATCGGCCTATAAAGACTCTAGAAATATACGCGAAACGTCTCGCTTCATTCTCGATAGCCCGAGAGAAGAACCAGACTTTCTGTCGCTTATGCATTACATATGTGTGGATCATTTATGACTTATTTACGGTGCGTCGCGCCGATGTTTACTTTTATTTTGTGGACTTATTTCATTACAATATGATTCAAAGCGACGAGAGAACTAAAGAAAACTCACTTCGGTTAAAGACAATAATGAGTGTAAAAGAACAGATGTAGAAAAGACCAATATCTTTTCTGAACGTCTACGTAAGAAAAGGATTTTTTCTAGAGCTAAATAATTATATATTGTTATTAGCAAAATTCTAAAAATTTCGGGATCTGTAAGATTCGAACTTACTTAAGTTTTAATTATGAAATATACATCAAGCAGGAACCCGTAATAGACCTAATTACCGGGAGAGCCACCACAAAAGTACATACTAGATTCATATTTCACGTAATACTGGACATAAATCACTATGCAAATAGTTAGAAAGTTTTACAAATTATTATAATCCGCAAGGGGTGACCAAAAAAAAAAAAACCCATGTCCTATTAGCTTTCAACCGAACCTTTCCTAGATTTCTTTCAAAACTGATTTTCCTTACCAGAAAAGCGTAGCAAAGAAAATAAAAAGAGTCATTACGAAAGAGATTAACATCAAGAAGGCTCTCGGATTTGATCGACATTGCCGAAAAACTTTAGTAGAACTATCGTAAAAATGCACAACTCTACAAATTTAATGCAATACTTAGCACAAATCACTTTTCAAGTGACTGGAAAGTTGCACAGATTATTATTATTCACTAGCATAGAAGAAACTATAGAAAACAACCTCATATAGGTCTATTAGTTTGCTTTCAATACTTTCCCAAGTTTCAACAAAATATGCAAGAAAAAATCTAAAGACAATACAAGAGAAAGAAACAATAATTCGAGACTGCACTGGGCTAACAAAATCAATACATATCTAAATAGACAGAGTTATTGTTCTGTGACCATCCTTGTTGTATAGCATGCCTTTGATAAGTGTGATCTACCAGCCTGCTAGTCAAAATAAATACGCTTTTTTCATAGCGAAACTTCCTGTATAGTAACAGAGTGGTGTGTGTTGGCCAGCAAGTCAAATGTTCATGATAAGAATCAAGAGTGAAGAACAAATTTCCTTCAATTCTACTTTAAAAGACTTCTCAATGGAGTGATTTTTAGCTGTCAATTATCATGATAATAATGCTTATTGTTTTCGAGCAGATTGCCGTAATCAGAGCAGTCAATAAAAAATATATTTTTGTACTCGCTTATCAAAACATCTCATTTCGCCGTTGCGAAGAAATAAATCATTATTACAGTAATAAGTATAATTGCTAAATTTTCGGTTAAACTAAATTTGGTGTATTACAACTTGTAAAATTCATAAAATTAATTAAAAGCTATTAAAAAGAGTCAATGGCCCTATCTATTAATATACATACCTACATTATTCTGATTCTCAATATTCTTAACCTAAAAGATAATGTATGTTCTGTACGTGTCTATAAACTTCAGTATTATCATATACCGCATGTGTCAAGTAACATTAGCCATAGGGGATAGTATACGTATGTATGTATGTACGATGTATAAACACCGCGCTGCGACGTATTACATACATACGTATACATCGTACATACATACGTATAAACTGATTCTCTATGGCTAATGGTATTTGACACAACCGGTATACTACGCTTACGCTATCGTCACTATCGTGTCAATTTCTATCTTATAGTACAATGTAATAACCAGGTCAAATTAATAAATTAACTAAGGATAATAAGAAATGTAAATGCAAATTTATTAATTGATATCTGTCTTAATTAGTCTTAGGGCTAACATTACGGTAAACATTAATGTTAATTTAACAAAAATTTCACTGCATAATTGATAAGTTAGGAATTACACTTCCTCCTGCAACAGAGTAAAGATTCTCAAGGAACGTCCAGTTCAGCAGGACGCTCCTTGGGAACCCTTACTTGCTGACGCAACAATTTTTTTTCAACCAAATGTATTTTGGATTGAAGAGAATCTTCTACATATCCCTCTGCCACAGAAGATGATCCCCCCCCCCCCCCCAAGCCGCTAAACAGATAATAAATCTCCACCATGATTTGCCAACATAGCTGAACTTCTACGAAAACAGCGACCTGTATATCTTAACAGAGTGTCTGATTTAAAAAATTCGGCAATTTTTGATGGAATTTCCCCGAAGTCATGACCTTTTCATAATTTTCTATTTTTGTATATTTTTTCTATTTACATTTTTGTTTGAAGTAGGTAGTTACAGTATATTAAATTTTACTTTAGTTTCTCGAGAACTCCTGACGATGCCGCAAGGCGAAATGTACATCGAGTATTTAATTACATATATTTGTGAAACAATACCAAGTGTGTTATTTGTTATTACTTGCTTATATTTCGACATGTTTCACCAAGAGATTTCACTTCATTTAATTATTTGTTACTGTGTTCGTTTCTATTGGCATATTTACACATTTACCATTGCGATAAGTTAAAAAAAGCGTTTTCGGTTCTGCCCAGCTTGCAACCGTAAATGTTTGTATTTAAGAAGTAACGAAATCCAATCATTTTTGATTATCACAAATTGTTTTGTAATATATCGTATGTCTTTGTTGCAGGTATAGTTACAAATACAATGTTATTGTAAATTAATAAACAAGACATGAACATTGAATAAATTGACTAAAGTGATTTTCTACTTGGTATATCTTGAAAATATGCAAAGAAAGAGTTGTCTTAATAACAAAATAGTTCTAAATCACTTCTTATTCACAAAGAAAACAATAAATTGTAAGCTTGTCAAATTTGAATTTTAAATTTTTTAAATTGCTTCCACATCCTAAACATTCCGCCAAGAATATAGTACCTACATAAATCTAGTATTTATTAAGTAAGTTTCGTTTCTACAAAAGTATGTGTGGAAATACTTTGCAGAAGTATGTTAAATTACGTATGCAAATTATTTAATACACTTTGTCATAATACACCTAACAGCAACGCCTGCATTATTCCGCAAAAAAATAGTACAAACTTGGTGCATGAAACATTTCGCGAATTCGAGTTAAACTGGCCACTCATTCGCGAAATATGTTTTCCAGAACTTGGTTCCTAAATAACTATTTTATACTCGCCGCCTGTAACGTGACATTTCGCGCATGCATCGCTGGATCAGCAGGGAGTACTTCCCGTTCGACACGACTGTAAAAATTGCAAAAAACACTTTGGGACATTTAAAAAAAATCGAACTTTATAGTAATAAAATTTAGTCTATAAAATAATACTCCCTCGACTTTTCTTTACTAAAAGTTATGGAAATGGGAGTAATTCCTAAAATTCTTCCAACAATTTATTTGGCGCCATCTATTTGATGATTTCTCAAGCAACATTCACATTGGCAGTTAATTGTAATCAAACCCAACAAGGGATGAATTCACATAAGGTTTGTTCCAACAAAGAAATCACTGATCAGTATTGGATCGATCTATGACTATTGCAATTGCGCATGTTTTATCAGAAACCAATATCCAACCAAACTTCAATTAAAGTGCGTTGGAACACTATTTTGGCCTATTTAGTCAACATATTTATGGGTAGATGGCACTTTTTCAGTGATTGACAAGGATTTGATAAATCGTATGATTGCATAAAAGATTATAAGTATTAATCATAGATAACTTATACATAGTAGATGGGTAACTTAATACTAAATATTGTAACCCTATCAGACTCATCTCTTGAAATTTTCAGGTACTAAATTAAATGGCGGCAAATTTTGAAATTAAGCATAGTACATACTTATCCAAAATTAATGGTTTTATTTTTATAGTTTGTGAACAAAATCCTAATATTTTTGTAAATAACTTCTTTTATCTAAAATTACTTAATATAATTAAGAAAAAGTTACTAAAATATTAGAGTTTTGTTCATATATGTCTTATAGAAATATCTATTTGAGTTGGAGGTTATATTTTTTTGGCAATTATACACATACATATTCTGAAGAATAATTAAACGATGCTCAATAAACAAACAATGTGTTTTAAGGGCACTCGAAAAGTAACACAAAGCTATATTACTTACAAAAATTTAATAATCTTTATACAAACAAATAAAATATAGATAAAATACACCAAGCACTTTTTTGTTACCATTTTGTTCTTTGTACTTCTATTTTCTCCACTCCATTCTAGTTCTTCACTAGTTGGACTTCTTGTATTCTCCTTATGATTTCTTTGTCGCAATATCATTTCTAAAGTGTTGCATTCATGTACTCTCAACTGTTACTAGGAACTATATGGAAGAACATAAAGAAAAAAGGGATTGGCTGAAATCTTGGTGGCCGTATCTACACATTAATTAAAATTTCTGCAATATATACGACAAATGTGATATATCTCTATTACTACAAATGTTTAGCCATTTAAAAATAAATCTGGACATTTACAGTCATCAGGAAATGAGTGTCGGGGAGATTTTTTGTTCATACAGTTGCGAACGGAACATGAGCGATACACCATAATGATTTCAGAAGGAATAGAATGGTAAAGCTGGAAATAATAAGGAGGAATATGAAGAACATTTTAGACAATGCTAGGATTGTAGAACTACAAAGTTATGGAAAAATAACACGTATTTGTTAATATGAGATGACACTTTCTAAGAAAAGAATTTGTGGCGAAGTTCTTGGCACAGTGGATGCCATTATTTTGTTCGAATAGACACCATGTTAGCATTGACTGTATCGCCGCATCACCGCAGAATACTTTGCTGCAAATTATTTTATATGAACATTTTGTTGCATAAAATGTCATCTGAAAGCAAAAAATCTGCAATGAACGTTGGAAAAGGAAAATAATATCACAGAACATTTTAGAAATTACACATTAAAACATATTAAGAAAGTATAATATATAGTTATATAATATAGGTAGTACAAAAAAGTATAGTATGATCAAAAAGTCTTTGGATCGCTATAGCCATGAAACGTAAAGCTATCTATAGAATTATTTACTTCTGTGGTTCTTGACTTTGAAGTATACATAAGTCACAAATAAAATAGATTTTAGGTTATAATTATTTAGGTTATTTAGGTTGAATTATAACCTGCTGACTTGAAAGTTGTCAAGTAAATGTCAAAACTAATAAAAGTAAATAATTTCATAGATTGACATAAATTCCACGGCAATAGCGATCCAAAGACTTTTTGATCATACGTTATGTCACTTAATTTACAATTATATGACACTTACCTAAAATTGACACTAATAAACTTATACAATTATAATGCAAACAAATTTATACAAACGAATGAAAGTAACACTAATTATTAAAAATAGTCAAACAAAACAAACCAAAATTTCAGGTAAACACCTCAAACTATTAAAATATGAATAAGTGAACACTTACGTGAAACCAGCTAATTAAAATTCAACTGCATCCAATATTAAAACGAGAAAGGCGGTAAAGCATAGGTAGCTAATTTAGTAATCTACATGACACTACTAATCAGAGTCATCTGGTGAGGTTTGCAGGTACCAAAAACTATAGCTACGAAGGTCTAATTTAAGTTACGCCCCCCTGGTATTAATTCAAGTAAACTGGCATTAAAATTAGTATGTATTACATACGTAGAGAAACTGAGAAAGTAAAGAAGAATCATTGTGTCGAAACTAATGTCAATCACTCATGTTTATCGTTCATTCAAAACATTCAAATAATGCAGTGAGGTAAAGTAAAGTAAGTAAAGTAGTAAATTATTTTATCGCCAACCGTCAGTAAAATGATGCGTTACCATAGCGTTTTACGGAGGTAAACAAACACTTTATCGTACTGTACAATAAAGTACTTTACCTGCCGCTAATATCTGTCAATGTAGCCATGACTGATGACTTTAAACATAAATGGTTTGTCACTGTCATAAACTGTCATAAGTTATTATATCTTTCTTTTTAAAATTAACAATTTTCACGGTTGGCGATAAAATTTTGTATGCACCACGTCAGTAAACTACCTTTATCGAACTCGTCTTTTACTCGCCGCGCTCGCTTCACTCGCTTGGCTCGTAAATCAGACTCGTTCGATAAAGTATCACTTTACTGACTTGGTACATAAATAACTATTATCGCCAACCGTCAGTAAAGTGATGCGTTACCATAGCGTTTTACAGAGGTAAAGAAACACTTTATCGTACTGTACAATAAAGTACTTTACCTGCCGCTAATATCTGTCAGCGTAGCCATGACTGATGACTTTAAAAATAAATCGTTTGTCACTGTCATAAACTGTCATAAGTTATTTCTTAAATTAACAATTTTCACGGTTGGCGATAAAATTTTGTATGCACCTCGCTTGGCTCGTAAATCAGACTCGTTCGATGAAGTATCACTTTACTGACTTGTTACATAAATAACTATTACCAATACCATTACTTAGGTTAGAGATATCGTAGTACAATTATCTTTGGTGCGCATGCGCTAAGTATCCGTAAATTTCAGTTTGTAAAAGATCAGCAAATCGCTCGAACTATATTTTGACAGTCCTCAAAAGATCATGTTATGTTGGAACAGATTGCAATTGATCCCAGATTTGTCAGTTCGCGTTGTTGGAATAGCGATTTTTCACTGCGCTTGCTCCGTAAAATCACGGATCCATCCAACGTATGTTGGAACACACTTTATAAATATAAGAATAAATACGTCATGTGTAAGAGTATAATAACTTAATGTAATGGAAATGTGAGTAATAGGTACGTACAAGAAATGCTTAAGTTCATTAGGTAATCTATATAAGGTTAGGTATGATACTAATCACTTTCATCAATAATATTTTTTTAATTTAAATGCTCGTACAAAAAATATTGTACAAATCACTCGTGTGAAAACATCTTCTACGCATTCACGCAATTAAAAGCACTCGCTTCTTTCGATCGCTCATGCTTTCAAAATGCGCTCATTGGAGAACATAGTTTCCCACACTTGGTCCGTAAATATCTATTCTCGGTAAAACTTATAGTACTAATAATAATATTATAGATAAATGGTCTATACCAATTATAAATGATTTAATTATTTATCTATCCCATTATATTTTATTTTAAAAAGTTAATATTAAAGAGAAAATAATTTGACTACTGCCCGATACTTTTATCTCTACACAAAAAAAATCGCGTCAGTAAAACTTACGAACTTACTTTTTCTATATAACCGGCTAACCCGCAAAAGAGCCAATTCCACCGCCACAGGACGGAAAGTTTCTCATTCTACACACACAAAAAAAGCACAAAACAAAGCATCTAGAGGAGTAATTAATTATCTACTGGCGATTTTTTTCAGACCAAGTGCAAATAAGCACTTACGCGGCTCTATAAGGCAAAACAGTACTTTTTACGTACCTGTAAGATCTCGGTGGCCGTGATCTGATACCCGTGCATTTCATGTACCTTAGATATATGTATATATGTATATACACAGATAAGTAAAAATAGACGATATTCTAGTCACGTTCGCAAAAGCACATTAGAAAACCTAACATTAATTAATGATTGATGTTTTACGTCCCGTAATAGCTATTAATTAATTGATTCATTTCCATGTAACGCTCTTATAGTCACCATTGGATCTGTTGGATCTGAGCGGATGCCATTATCTTTTATTTGAGTGTCTCGACAGGCACTAGAGGTATATGGAGGTCGCCTGCCTCAAGAAAAGGAACAATAGCAAGTTGTGTGTATATGCTTCTGTGGAAGATTTTAGTACTTGTAAAATGATACATACAAGGTATTTTCTTTTGGTACTCAAATAATTTTAAGGCACAGGAATGTTATCTTTTACTTTCTTATACGTAGTATAAGGAAGTATTGTGATGATGAAAATTTTCGACCTCGAGATTTTTGCAGATGTCCACGTTTTGAAGTCCCCTGATACCAAAAAAGTGGTTTTTAAAAAATGTCTGTGTGTCTGTGTGTCTCTGTGTGTGTGTGTGTGTGTGTGTGTGTGTGTGTGTGTCTGTGTGACGACGATAGCGGTCAAACCGCTGCAGATATCAATTCCAAATTTTGTATTTACGTGTATAATCTGCCTCTTGAGAACTGATTAGATTTTGAGCAAAATCGGCGGACCGGAAGTAGTAGTTTACTTCAGTGAAAAAATCGAAATTTGCAAATATTTCGTCAATTACTAAGTTTAAACAAATTTATAAAGAATTCATATGTACTTAGAATTAAGTTTGAAACAAATTGTCTTAAAAAAGTTTTTCGAAATTCCAACCGGAAGTAGGTCTTTTACTCTTATCGAAAATCAGTTTTTTACGAATATCTCGCAAGTCATGCTTTTAAGACGAATACGTTACGAGTATAAAAATATTTAGAACATCATTTTCAATATCTTTTATATAAAAAAGATTTCAAAATTCAGACCGGAAGTACCATTTTTACTCTTATCGAATAGCGATTTTTTGCAAATATGTCGTAAGTTATGCATTCTATATATATTTATCAAGAGTACAAAAGTATTTAGAGTTAGATATGGAATATTTTTTGTATAAATGAAATTTCAAAATTCGGACCGGAAGTAAGACTTTCATACGTATAAGAAAGTAGTGTGGTGGCCACACCTCATTTTTTACTTTCTTATTCGTAGTATAAGAAGTTCTATGATGAAAATGTTCGACTTCGATTTTTGCGGATGTCCACGTTTTGAAGTGTCTCTATCTGTGTGTGGGTGCGCATGTGCGTGAGCGCGAGGGTGTGCGACTGCGTCTGCTTGGACGTGTGCGTGTATGCGTTTATATTTACAAGTATAATCTTCTTGGGAGCTGATTAGATTTTCAGTTAAATCACAGTTTACTTCAGTAAAAAAAAATAATTTGACCAATATTTTGTCAACTACTAAGTTTAAACAATACTATTTACATATACAGTGCCCGCGGAAAAGTCTGCACCATATGGGAAAAAAATTTACTCTTTTAATTTTTAAAATTATTTTTTTGTAGTTTGTTTTTGCATAATTAGAAACCAAAAACTAACCTAAAATATTTAACATATCGCATTTGCTTCAATGCGTAAATGTCATTTAAAAATTGCCAACGTCCAAACGTGCCAGTATTTGTCAAAATATAAGAAGATGCCATAAGAAAAAGTTGTTTGTACTTTCGCGGACATCCTAAATCCAAAGTTTCGTACAAAAATTTTAATTTTAATTTTTTTTTCATAATTTTGTAAAAAAACGCCTGTATATTTTTTAAGTGTATTTTTCTCTCGAATTCTGATAAAAACCTATGTTACCATGTAATAAACAAAAAAAAAACAATTTGTATTTCAGAATAAGGTATATTTTTTTTAAATAAATGATTTCGTTAAGAAAAGTGGAGGACATTCTTGGACTATTTTCATATTTTCGTATGTACCATTAAAAATAAATTAAAAAACATAATGGTCAAAAAAGCTAGAAAATAACCTTTTAAAAATGAGAAAAAAAAGTAATTTTATTTCAACTAACAAAGTTAATTACAAAAAAAACCAATTCTAATTCTTAAAATTAAATAAATTCACAAGTAAGCGTAGTCAACAATTCCAATTTTACAAAAATACCGTTACTATACAGTTAAACTAAATGAATAAAAAAATGTTAACAATACTACATTTCTGTATGTCTCCCTTCTCTTGCAATACATTTGATGATCCTTCTAGAGAACTCTCTTGTAATGTTTACAATATAATATGTGGCCGGAATTTCTAGGCAAACGTCACGTATTGTGTTTTCTAGATGTTCAATGTTTCGAAATGGTCGTTTGCGGTACACTTTCTCTTTTAGATACCCCCACAAGGAAAAATCTAACGGAGTTAGGTCAGGGGATCTCGCTGGCAATGGATACGCTGAATATCTGCCAATCCATTTGTCCCCAAATAATTGATTTAAACAACTCCTCACCGCCAGTGTACTATGTATAGATGCGCCGTCTTGCTGAAACCATAGGACAGATCTTTCTTCTAATACCATATCATCAATTAAATCGGTTATTTCGGTCATGAGAAAGTTCAAGTACCTTTGCGAATTTAAATTTTCGTGGAAAAAATATGGTCCAGTCAATCTACCATAAAAAATACCACACCAAACATTTGTTTTAAAAGAATATTGGTCTCTGCATTCGATGATAAAGTTAGGGTTTTCATCAGCCCACCATCTGCAGTTCTGCGAACTCACCGTTCCATTGGAAGAGAACGTTGCTTCGTCCGAGAACATGATTTCTTTGGGGAAACGACGGTTTTCTTCGAGCTCTCCTTGAAACCACATACAAAAATCAAATCTTGCGTTAAAATCTCGTTCTTTTAGTATATGGACATATTTTGGCTTAAATGGACGGTACTTATGTTTCTTTAAAATTTTTCTCACTGTAGTCTCTTTTGCCCTAGTTCTGTTGGAAATAGCAGCAATTGATGTAGTTTTATGCTCTACTACATCTAATAATACATGTTCTTCATGCTGCTGAACTTGCCAGTTTACATGTGGCTTCTTAAAATCATTTAGAACTGAACCGGATGACTTGAACTTATCTACAATACGACCAACAGTAAAGTGCGAAACGAATTTGTTAGGGTGTCTTTGATTAAAAATATTTGCCGTATCCCTGTTGGTTCTATTTTCTCCGTGAATTAAAATGATTTCTATTTTTTCTTCCATGGATAACATTTTAAAACAAATCTATTAGAGAAATACACAAACCTGACATTTATTTAGTTGTTTATGTCTAGAATTTGCAATTATTTTCTAGGCCTACTTGTGAATTTATCGAAGTTTAAGAATAAGCTTGTTATTTCCTGCTTTAGAGATACTAAAGGAAATTTTGCTTAAAACAGACAAGGCTAGGTACATAACATGTTCTAATCTTACAACTAGTGTTATTTTCTAGGTTTTTTGACCATTATGTTTGAAAAATAAACATTTTTAATATACGAAAATATGAAAATAGTCCAAGAATGTCCTCCACTTTTCTTAACGAAATCTTTTATTTAAAAAAAATATACCTTATTCTGAAATACAAATTGTTTTTTTTTGTTTATTACATGGTAACATAGGTTTTTATCGGAATTCGAGAGAAAAATACACTTAAAAAATATACAGGCGTTTTTTTACAAAATTATGAAAAAAAAATTAAAATTAAAATTTTTGTACGAAACTTTGGATTTAGGATGTCCGCGAAAGTACAGACAACTTTTTCTTATGGCATCTTCTTATATTTTGACAAATAATGGCACGTTTGGACGTTGGTAATTTTTAAATGACATTTACGCATTGAAGCAAATGCGATATGTTAAATATTTTAGGTTAGTTTTTGGTTTCTAATTATGCAAAAACAAACTACAAAAAAATAATTTTAAAAATTAAAAGAGTAAATTTTTTTTCCATATGGTGCAGACTTTTCCGCGGGCACTGTATAAATTTATACACAAAACGTATACGCATATATGCATGCATTGGGGATACACACATACATCTAGTATCATTATCGACAGACAACGCAAAGACATCATGTTTCGGCCTTTGAGGCCTCGTCAGTGTACGTGCGACTGCCGGTAATGACTTTTAAACTAGGATCGCAACTTATGTCGGTGTGCGTGACAAATGCCCGTGAGCAAAGTCCCTAGATATATATAGTACCGCAATTACCTCCATTTTGGCGCCAAAGAAGCGGCAAATTTAAAAATCTGTCAGTTTTTTTAACTTTACAAAAATACAATAGTTGTCAAACAATATGTCAAAAATGTATTCAAATTGCAAAATAGCTTATTGATTTCTTGACAAAATACGAAAGTTTTCTAATTAAAATTTAGAAAAATATAATTGTGATTGTGATCGCGTCGTTAGCTAAAGAGGACCAATCGAAAAGCAGCAAGCTAGTGTATATGTGTGTGCATGATTTTTATTATTTATTACTCAACAGGAAATCCAAGTATAGAATAAATGTACAATAGAAAAGACAAAAAATATAAATTAAAAAGGTAATACATATAAATAACAAAATATAGAACTAAAAATAAGAGTAGATACATATAAATATTATATATTAATAAGTTTAAGTATTTGTTATTCATTATTAAAGTAAAGATTTACAACACGATTTCTTGTCATCCTTCATTCATTCAACAAATTATGATCTGCCATAATATATCTTACTGGCACATCTTCACGGACTATTTCTTCATTTAATGGAATATCTGCAGTTAAACACATGTTATGTAATACAGAACATGCATTTACAATAGTGCCCATAAATTCGGGGTTATACCTGGAGCTCCTCTCCTTTAATGAGCATCGAAATCGGGTTTTCAACAAACCAATGCAGCGTTCAATACAATTTCTAGCTGAACTGTAAGCTCTATTATACCTTTCTTCAGGAGAATTTGGTAGAGCATCTGGCACAGGTGTTAACAAATACGGTTGTAGAGGATATCCAGAGTCACCTAACAACCAAGAATTTGTTTCACCCATTAAATATCTCTCCCTTAAAAATGCTTGAATGGCAGAATGCCTCCATATCAATGCATCATGTGTACCCCCAGCATGCCGGTTATTCACATTCATAATTTTTAGTTCAGAGTCACATATAATTTCCACATTTTTTGAATCCGGTTCATGTACTTATGCTACCAGCGATCACATTGCCTTGTTCCTCACGGTCAACTTGATGGGAGGGAACAATATGATCTTTGGTCTGCTGGAAGTTTATCTTCAAGTCGCTTTAACCAGTTATGCAAACATACTGTAACTTTAACGATATTTTCACTGTTTTCGCGCTCTAAATACGCGCCTCAATTTGAAAGCGAGCTTGACGCGTCCGTGTTAATCCACCTTAATAACGTAATAACCTTACTCTTTCTGTCATTATGTCAACAGCGATCAGCTGATTGTTCCGCCATTTTGGCGCCGTTATAATGGGACAAACCAATTGCGGTACTTTATTATCTAGGGACTTTACCCGTGAGAACATCACAGCGATATCTGCCACCAACAAGCGACACCGAAAGCGGTCGGTAATGACACTAGATGTATGTGTGTATCCCCAACACATGCATATATGCATATACATTTGCGTATAAATGTATATATGTAAATAATAATTTACCTTTTGATGTTAGTTCTAATATCAAAAGGTATATGCACATACGAGGTATGTCTCAGAAGTATTCAGAATGAATTGTTTACGCTAAATATGACAACGACTGCAGCCGACTGAAGTCGACTACATGTGATTGGAATGTCTAAAACGCAACCAGAACAGGCGCAGGCTACTAAGTCTAGTGTTAGTGGCATGAGCGCCACGTATTTACCGTTAAGTTCCAATACCACGTTACATGTAAAATGCATGGAAATATCGAGCAACGATATGCAATTAAATTTTGAGTTGAAAAAGGGAACTGCTTCAGAGACACTATAAATGGTAAGAACAACATATGTAGATGTTACGCTGTCGTCAGCACAAGTTTTCAGATGATACAAGGCTTTCAAAGATTGCCGCGAAACCATCGAAGATGGCCATCGCTTCGGACTGCCGTCCACTTAAAAACCGATGAAAGCGTGGCGAATGTGCGTTCTGCGTTAGCAGACGGTTGACACTCAGGTTGATGGCACATGAGGTCGGCATGAGTAAGGACACTGTTTATCGAATTGTGACAAAGGAGCTAGGCATGCGGAAAATTTGTGCAAAGCTGATGCCCAAGAACTTGTCTGATGAACAAAAGGAAAATCGCTTCTCCATTAGTCAACAATTGCGGGATCGTTTAACAACCCAACCCAACTCCATGCATGCACAGAGTGATAACAGGTGATAAGTCATGGATATTTGAATATGATCCAGAAACAAAGCGACAAAGCGCAGAGTGGCACACACCTGCATCACCGCGGCCGAAGAAAGCTCGCATGAGCAAATCCTGAATCAAGTCGAGTGCTTATCATCTATTTTGATTCGCGTGGAATTGTCCACAAAGAATTTGTACCGCCGGGCCAGACGGTGAATCAAACTCTTTATCGCAACGTCCTTGAACGTTTTCGGCAAAGAGTTCTGCGTGTGCGGCCTGACATTGCCAGCTCGTGAATCGTGCATCACGATAATGCCCCCAGTCACAGCGCATTGTCGGTTGGAGAATTTTTGGCAGAGAAAAATATTCTAGTACTCCCACACCCGTCCTACATTCCAAACATGGCTCCATGGGATTTTTTTCTTGTTCCAACGCTTAAGCGGTAATTAAAATGTTCCCATTACGGAACAATAAACAACATCCAAACAGTCACGACACAGGTTCTAAACAGCCTAATGAAACAAGACTTCCAAAATTGTTACCAAGCATGGAAAACTCAATAAAGACGCTGTGTGCATTCCCAAGGGACATATTTTGCACGGAACAATATTAATTTGTAGATACATTCAATAAAACTCTTGAAAACTAATCATTCTCATTAATTCTGAGACACACCTCGTATGCATGTGTTGGGGATACACACATACATCTAGTGTCATTACCGACCGCTTTCGGTGACGCTTGTAGATGGCAGATGTCGCTCTGATGTTCTCACGGGCATTTGCCACGCACACCATAAGGTACAATCCTAGTTTAAAAGTCACACCGGCAGTCGGACGTGTACTGACGAGGCCTTAAAGGCCGAAACACGGTGTCTGTGCGTTGATTGTCGGTGAAGACACTAAATGTTTGTGCGTATCTCTAACACATGCATATATACATATACGTTTGGCGTATAAATGTATATATGTAAATAATATTGACCTCTTGATGTTCGAACATCTAAGTATTTAACACTTTTCAAGTTTAAACAAATTTATAACGAATTCAAATGTACTCAAAAGTGAATTTAAGAAAAAAATTATTAAAAGACTTTAAAATTCCTACCGGAAGTAGGTTCTTTACTCTTATCACAAATCAATTTTTTGCGAAATCTTGCATGATTTCTAGGTAGATACATTATAAAAGTATTTAAAACTTGTTTTTGAATACTTTTTATATAAAAAAAATTTCGCACCGTAAGTAGCACTTTTACTTGTGATTTATTAAGAGAATGGAAGTACTTAGAACAGGTTTTTGAATAATATTGCATACAAAATTACGCCAATAAAAAGGAAGTGGTGAGAAAACTCTACACGTAAAAGAGAAACTAACGCTTTATCTTTTATCTAGTTACCAAAAAATTATCAAGCTGGAATCAGTTTATCCTGTCTTATCGGGGCTTTGATTAATACTAGAAGAAGACATACTAAAATAGCTGAAACGAAAACAGTGCTGTGGCTTGGATTTCTTGGAATGGCGAATCGCAAAAAGTGTTTTTGCAATTTTTTAGAAGTGTTATTCCTTCATGCTGGTGTAAAAATTCTAGTTGGTAGTTGCCAGCCCAAACCAAATAGCAAACATAAGATCGTGGTTTGCCATCCATGCGAGGAGGTGGCATGTAATGCATATTGTGCGACTTGTTCAAAATACAAATAGGACCTTGATGCATCATGCAGACTCTACGCTACGATATTTGTACAGGAACGCATGGCATGCATATACATATGATTATGATTATCGACATATATACAAATATGTATACAAGGACGCAAACGAATGCAGAGTTAGATTTAAATCAAGTCTGATCTACGTGCGAATATAAATATTGTAAGCAATAGAAAAGTGTCCATTGTATGTATCATAATTATACACCGGACGTCCCAGGTTTAATACTAGAGAGCAAAGAAATAATGTTAACAACACGCAACTACTGAATAACACTATTCATAATGGTGAACTGCATCATATGTTGTTTGCTCGAAAACGACAGCAAAAAAGGCGATCAAGAAAGGAATTTAGGAGTAAAATCCCTTCTTCATCGGCGTAAGTCGAAGTATGAGGGGTTTTTAAAATGTATTATATTTAGCTAATATTTGGTAATATAAATAAAGTTATATATGTATATACCTATTCATACTCATGTTAGTTTCGCTTTTTCATTGTTTTGACTGTTAATTACAATCTTTCCCAATTATCTTGACGTAAGTGTGAACTGGATTTCGTTAAGCTTCAATAACATACGCATTCATTTTTAGTTATCATTTATTTAGATCTAGAACATTGTTTATGTTACTATGATATGGAAGAACGTCGAGAATGACATCGTGAAACAGTGGTGAGTTGGATTAAGGATCATACTGATTGTATGTCCTCCATTGTCAGTGATTCTGAAATTTATTGCAAAGTCTGTAAAATACCGGTACAGAATGCCCAAACAGCGCACGTACAACATCACTTAGCATCGCTAAAACATACATAGAAACTGGACCCGTTGAAAGCTGATAATTTTAACGAAGAACTCTGTGAAGCTTTAATGGCGGCTAATATTCAATTAAATAAACTTAACTATCCCACTTTCAAAACATTTCTCCAAAAATATACTGCTCGAAATGTTCCTGATGAATCCACCTTACGCAAATATTGTGTTTCTAAGTGCTTTACGAAAACAGTAGAATGTACTAGAAGACACATCTTTCAAATCAGTACCTATAGATAAGAGTCGACGAAACTGTGGATGTATTAAGACGCTGTGTGGTAAATGTTGTAGCTGGTGTACTGCATCCAACTATTCCATATAACGCATATGTAATAGCATCTAAAGTTATAAATACAGTTGAAGCGGGAACAGTTGCTAAAACCATTGACGGGAATTGGACAAAATGCTTCATTCGGACGACAGGTACAGGGAAAAATACTTTTATTTGTTAGTGACAATGCCGCATATATGTTAAAAACAGGCAGACTATTAAAGGAAACATATCCTTATATGCTGCATATTACGTGTGTAGCACGTGCTCTCCACAGAATCTGTGAATATATCAGAGGCACTTATCCGGAAGTTGATGGACTTGTATCCGCTTTTAAAAATTTTCAGAAAAGCACCATTGAGAGTAGCTCTTTACAGGGAAAAACTTCCATCTTTGTCACTGCCTCCCTCGCCAGTAATAACTAGATGGGGAACATGGTTGGAAGCTACAAGTTTTTATGCAGAGAATTTCGATAGCTTACAAAATTTCGTTACAAGTTTAAATGACGATGCTCGAAATTTTCTGAGTGCAAGAAACTGACACAAATCCCAAATTTAAAAAATCAGTTATTATTCCTTCTGGAACAATTTGGAATTTGCTTAAACTAATCACATATTTTGAAAATCGAAATCTCAAATTAAAAGATGGATTAACCACATTATATGTGGCTATAAATAATTTCAAAAATATTCCAAATGACTTCGGATGTGGCCTTCGCAGTTTTTAATAGAAATCCAGATTTAATAACATTGCGGCAATTGTGTATGGGGACAATGACACAAAATCTAACTGCTATGTACGCCGAAATAAAAGAATATTTCCAGTACGCACCTATAACCAGTTGCGATGTAGAAAGGACGTTTTCTATCTACAAGGATGTACTTCATTCAAAGAGACCAAACCTTACAGAAGAGAACCTTGACAGAGTATTGCTAGTAATTATTAATACTCCTTTACTCGACTTGAACTACAAAATAAACAAATAATAAGGTATTTTGTATTTTATACAGGGTGTCCGGGAAAATGTGGTAAATCTATTGGATGCAGATAGAACATGAACAAATAAGATGACAAGTTCCTATAAAAAAAATTCCTACAGGCTCCTCCTACGGTAATATGCGGCCCTGAAGGACGCCGCTGGTAATCGGTTATTATTGAATTTCTCTTAAAGTCATTAATATAATTTTATAAAAATTAAATCTGATGGACACTAGTAAGAACCTCTTAAAATAGTGTCCTTGAAACATATTTAGCTTTTGTAGTTTACCAGAGGCGGGCTAATCTTTACAACTTAATGCATAATTTTTTAACACCCTGTATGATAAAGACTTTCAAAATATTAAACTGGATAGCTTGAACCATAGATTTTAAAAAGGTACTCTTGCTTATTGTCGTTAAAATGAACCGTTTACGAGAAAAAGTTTGCAAAAAATGTGCCTTTTAGTTTTTATCAGCACCAAAAAAACCTATTGCTGTTGCAAACGTTACTATGGTACGAAATAAATAAAATATCCGGCATTTTAGAACTTGTCATCACATCGATGTCACATTGAATTTATTCGAAGTATGGAAACACGTTTATTGAGTATGCAGATGTGCATCTGATGTTATGGTCTTGCGTCTTGCAATGCTTTAGAAGCCAGAAGATTATATCACGAATTATTTCCTAATCGTGCTCTACCAAACCATAAGACATTTCAACGTGTTGACCAACGTCTAAGGGAGAATGGTGGTCGATTCCCCTTAATAAGGTAATACATATTATTGACTATCTTCATAATTTTAGGAAAGTTTGGGAAAAGTAGTACTGATGCTGGTGTGAGAAGAACTGTACGTATGCCGCGATTAGAGGAGCGTATTTTAAATGCTATAAATGACAATCCATCAACGAGCACTCGACAATTATCAGCACAGTTTAATACATCGAAAACAATTGTCATGAATTTCTTCATGAACAACTGTTATATCCATATCATTTGCAACAAATCCATGAACTGATTCCTCAAGATTTTCCTCGTAGAATGCAGTTTGCAATCTGGGTATTGGATCAGCAACGTATAAAGTTAACTTTATGAGCATTATTCTTTTCACGTATGAAGCAAGGTTTACCAAAAATGGTATCACCAATTTACACAATACGCTTGTATGGGCTGATGAAAATCCTCATGTCACTACTGTTTCGCATTATCAACATCAGTTCCAATCACTTAATATTTGGGCAGGAATCATTGACAATTTTTTGATTGGACCATTCGTTTTGCCAGAACGATTGAATGAACAACTTTATTTGGAGTTCCTTCAGAACGCTTTTTGAAATTTAATAGAGCACTTACCACTTGAAACCCTCCGAAACATGTACTTCATGCACAATGGGGCACCACCTTATTTCAGCGTTCGTGTGCGGGAGCACCTGAATAACGTCTATCCATACCGTTGGATAGTTAGAGGAGGACCAATTGCCTGGCCTCCTCGATCTCCTGACTTAACGCCGTTGGATTTTTACCTGTGGGGACACCTCTAAAAAGTGGTGCATCCCACTCCGATCGACACTAGGGAGGAACTTCTAGCGAGAATTACGTTTCGTTGTGATGTGATAAGGAACACGGCTGGGTTATTGTTGCGGGTACAACAGTCCTTAATTCGTCATGCCCGCGACTGTATCAGACCTCACGGAACCCATGTTAACCCCTCTTATGGAGTTTTTCAATAATTCCGTTAAGGTGCCTCCGTAGACACCACTGCGTTTATATTTATATTAATTACTTTAAAAGGAATTCAATAAAAACCGATTTCCAGCGGCGTCCTTCAAGGACGTAGGAGGGGCCTGTAGGAATTTTTTTTATAGGAACTTGTCATCTTATTTGTTCATGTTCTATCTGCATCTAAGAGATTTCCCACATTTTCCCGGACACCTGTAGATCACCACCCACACCAATCAATTACATAAATAAAATTAAAACTCTTTAAAAATAGAAAATTTCAATAGTGCCCTTGGGCAATGAGTAATCAACCTTTAGCGTCCGGTCTGTAATCATAATATTATTATAGACTATACAGGGTGTAACAAAATAAGTGTAAAACATTTCAGGGGGTGATTCCTTAGCGAAAAAGACATAGGGTCTTTCATATAAAAAAACTTCAATGGAGCATCCCATGTTAAGATACAGCCCCATAAAGGGGGTACATAAAATTTGTTTTACAATTTTTCTCACAAACACTAAAAATGTAATTTATTTCCAATACCTTGTTTCATTCGAAACAAAAAATGTCTCTTCAATTTTTTGCCCAAAAGTAATCAGTTCGCAGCAAAAAATTATTTTACGAACAACTACAGAGATACAACGTCATAAAACGAAAATGTAAAACAAATTTATTTAGTAGGCCGCTAGTAGTGGTATCATGCTGTCAGTTTGTAAATTTTTGAAATTGAATTAATACTTAATTGTGTGTCGTTGTTTTGTTCGTAATTTGTTAGTTTAATAATTCACTTGTTATTAAAATGGCATACACAAATGAGGAAATGGCTGATATGCATTACGTTTACGGTCTGTCGCAGGGGAATGGGTTAGAAGCTTCTAGAAGATATGCTGAAATGTATCCTCAACGGCAGCTTCCTTCGCATAGAATATTTACCCGACTTCATCAACGATTACGAGAATATGGTTCATTCGACAAAAGAACGCAAGATTGTGGTCGCCATCGAGAAGTTAGAACAACACATCTTGAAGAAGCAGTACTTAATTTGGTTGAAGAACAACCTACTAGCAGTACTAGAAAGATTGCTTTCGAGTTAAATGTTGATCATATGACGGTATTTCGAATTTTAAAGGAACAACTCTTATACCCTTACCATCTGCAACGAGTACAGGCACTGTTACAGCGAGATTTTCCGAACCGTCTTGAATTTTCCAATTGGATGCTGGAAATGATTAGAAGAAATCCTGACTTTCTGAAGACGATCGAATTCACAGACGAATGTACTTTTTCTCGGGACAAGATAATTAATTTTCATAATAACCACATATGGGCTGATGAAAACCCTCAGGCTATTGTACAAGCTAACCATCAAGAACACTTTTCTCTTAACGTGTGGCTCAGAGTTATTGGGGATTATTTAATTGGCCCTCATTTTCTACCTCCTCGATTAAATGGTGAGGCATACACTCAATTTTTAAGAGAAGTGCATCCAGTACTGCTGGAGGAAGTTCCTTTGGGCGTCAGAATGGATATGTTTTTTATGCATGATGGGGCTCCCGCCCATTTTAGTCAAGCAGCACGTCAGCATTTAACCCAAACATTCCAAATCATTGGATAGGTCGAGGAGGACCACATAATTGGCCCGCTCGATCCCCGGATCTCAATCCTCTCGATTTCTCTACTTGGGGCCATTTACAGACTTTGGTTTATCCTACTCCTGTTCGCGATGTAGAGGACTTAAGAAACCGCATCATCGATGCGTGCAGGGTAATTAGAGAGAATCCAGGAATATTTGAGCGAATACGTGGCTCAATGCACCGACGTCTAGACGCATGTGTAATGACTGAAGGTGGACATATTGAACATTTACTATGATTTCTACATGTTTTATGTTTTGTTATTAATAAATTAGTTTTGTTTATTCATCTTTAATCATATGTATTTTGATGCAGGTAGTAACTACAAAATAACAATACTAATCCAGTTCGCATTTATGACGATGTATCTCTGTAGTTGTTCGTAAAATAATTTTTTGCTGCGAACTGATTACTTTTGGGCAAAAAATTCAAGAGACATTTTTTGTTTCGAATGAAACAAGATATTGGAAATAGATTTTTAAATGGTAAACAAATAATCAGACAAAAAGTTACATTGGAAATAAATTACATTTTTAGTGTTTGTGAGAAAAATTGTAATACAAATTTTATGTACCCCCTTTATGGGGCTGTATCTTAACAAGGGATGCTCCATTGGAGTTTTTTTTATATGAAAGACCCTATCTCTTTTTCGCTAAGGAATCACCCCCTGAAATGTTTTACACTTATTTTGTTACACCCTGTATAACATGTCTATTTCCTTATAATGTAAAAGACAATAGAATTATATAAAAGAAAAATTAGGTCTTACATTCTAATTAATTCATTCAAATGCATTATAATTTCATTTCAAATCATTTAGTGTAAAACACATTAAAGAAAGTATATTTATGAGAAAGAATGAGCAAAATAATGAGTCCCTTTGTTTTCTGGCAACGTTGATGATAAAACAGAAGCTTCCAGAAATAAAGAAAAAAAGCTAAAATCAATTGAGAATAAAGTTATATTGGGTTTCGACATAAACTGAGTAGTGGAGAAATTCCAAGTAGAAAAGAAGTATGTATAAGTATAAGACGAATTAACAGTTATGGAGGCAAGGAAATGGGATAAACTTCTAAAACAAAACAATTTGTGGAAGCGTTACAGATGTGTTTGTTTTTTGCTCCGAATGTTTACTAAATGGTTTATCATATTTTAAATGGTGTATGAGAAGTCGTAAAGCTAGTTCAATTCCTGTCATTTATAATGTAGCAACTTTTCATGGTAATTAGAGGGGATTGTTCTGAAATGGACATGTGTAAAGACGGTATTGCAACTTATGAAAAGGGATTGATTAAAAGAATGAAGAACATAATAAAGAGACATCGCCATATAATAATATGTAAAAAATAGATGAATAAGCATTTTCAATACATACATATATAATATATTACTATCAACAAAAATGAAATATAAATGGCCATACGTTTACTTTTATATATTTTATACGCGGCATTTATCAAATCCATTACAGTACATTTAGCAATATGTTAGCCGTATATTTATGCGACATATACGCAGTACGTTCGGGTATTGTTTGCGTGAGAGAAACTTTCAACACTTCATTATTTTATTTTTACCACTCCACCACATACGGTAGGGATTCCGGAACGACAAAACATCCCGGCCGAAAGCAATATAAGGCGAGATAATGTGTTTGATCAGCAAACAGATTGTTTTGTCATATATGGTGGCGTGTCAAGAATGAGAGGATTCGTCCAATATGCACATAAAAAATACTGGTTGAATCAGTTATTTAGTATAACATGAACGTTCTACCAATATATTTAAACTTTACGACCAGAAGCTAATACAAATGATATAATAACCAAAACGCACCGTCCATTAATTTAAGTATGCGTTCCATCAAGTATCAGATCGTGCTTGTAACGAAGACGTAATAGATTCACTTAAAAGTAGTAACTTCAGAGATATGTATGGAATAAACATTACTCTTTTAAAAACAATGAAAAACTCTTCTTCTAACAAAGCTTACTGTTTGCTCATTGCGATAGAATCGTTCGCGCGCTAGACAACAATGTCTCTGCCATTAGACAGTGTGAAGTTAGTGTTTTAAGTAAGCACTAAATTTTTAATACATATTACCAAAGTCACACACTACATTGTTAAAGTATACATTATTATGACTTAATATAAAAATGCTTGTTCAAAGGTAGTTATTTATATTTAGTTTATACTGCCATTTTCAATTGAATATTTGAAATTCAGTTTAGAAGCCTATTTTTCTAACTTTCAACGGAAGCAACAAAGAGAGTGGTAATGTATCCAAGAACTTGAACAACAATTGTATACTATAATTTGACAAACAAACAATACGCCTAAAGATAAATTTACCAACATATGGAAGTCCAAGCAAATGCTTACAACTGCAGCGTGCTATTAAAATTTTTTTGTACTCATATAACATAACATACAGTTTTACGCATTCATATGGGTGCGGGAAATTCTATTTCCCGCACTCGTGCGGGAAGTAAAATTAAATGTCAACATATGTCAATTCAAGTAATAAGTACTGCCAACTCAAAATTTTTGAATTAATATTAACAAATTTGTAGTGTGTTATAAATGATAACGTATTTAACAGTAGGTATTATTTAAGTATTCGTACAAAAAATATTGTACAAACTTCGTGCGTGAAACATTTCGCGAATTCGTGTCCATAAAGCGCTCGCCTTTCGGCTCGCGCTTTAAAAATGGCCACTCATTCGCGAAATATGTATTCCCGCACTTGGTTCGTAAATAACTATTTTAGTATGCATGCATCATAAACCAATCAAAACACACCCATAAGCGTGCATAATCGGGCCTTTATCACACGGCGTGCGTATAAAGGTTGCTTGGTAACAGCCAATCCCAAGCGTTTAATAGTCCATTGAAATGTCAGGAAATGTCAAATGACATATAGATACATGTCCCTCGATAATATGTATTGGAATTATTGATTTGGTTTATTTGGTTTGTACCGCATTTAATATCGTATAACACATTATTATTTTATTGTAAACTATCAAATTAATCAACAATTATGGTCAATTTTATTTCAAAACATGTAACATGAACGGAAAAATTATTTTAAATGAATATTAAACGTACAATTTTGATTATTCGTTATTGTTAAGTGACTTGCAGCATTGCTTATTTGTGTATTTTCAACGTTCTTATCAGTGTTAACAAATGTGTCAGATCCAATATTGCATCCTTTCTGAACAGCTCCAGCAATTAATTTTGAAACGCCTAATTTGTTTGTGATAGACTCTTCAATATACCCACTCGCTGTCGATGAGGATTTCCAACCCACTTAGCGTTTCAACTCATCGACATTCATCCCTCCATTAGCCATAATCGTGGCAGATGTTCGTCTGAAGGCATGACCTGTGTATTTATGAGCGTTTATGAAATTTAGATAACGTGCTATAATGGAAGGGCACTTTCCAAAGGTATTAATCCCAACAACTTGTTTTATACATAGTCCTTAAGAATATTTTAAGAAAACTCGATCTGTACTGATATGCGTTGGACGTAGTGCAAGATATTTATTAGATATCTCGGCATACTTTATGTTGGAATTATCTACTACAGCAAACGTCCGACCTTTTTCTGTTTTTGACGGACGAATACAAATTATCAGAGCAGATCCTTCTTTTCTTATATCACTCATAACCAGATTAGACATTTCGCTTCTTCTGCAACTACCAAACACTCCACAAATTGCTACAACTTTTAAAAATAAAAATATATTATCTGAAGCCTGACTAAAAAACTTGCATAAATCTTCTTCCGTAAAAACCAAAAATTTTTTAGCTTCTTGACCTTTGCCCACTCCTTTCATAAAGGCATGGAGTTTGTGTTAAGATGCTAAATCGATTCTGTTTTTAACCCTTAGCATAGCTTGGCAGGTTGGAATGAATGCACCAAAGTGACGAAGCTTTATAAATTCTGGACATTTCCAATATATACGCTAACATTACTGATTCATCAATATGTTCAGTCTGTTTCTGCTCCATCCATAATAATAATTTTTCGTACTCTTTATAATATAAATGCTTGGACTTTGCAGGTATTAAACTTAATTCAGCTTCAGCAGCTAGTTTTTGAATTTCTGTCGACATTATTAATACAACAATGATGTTTAATAATTAATTAAGTGAAATGTCAAATGACATAATATAGAGACACATGTCACTCGATAAAATGTATTGAAATTATTGATTTGATTTCTTCTAATTAAAATTATTGTTGCATTTATACTAAAAAATATCGTATGACACAGTGCATAATTAGCTTTTAAAGCACGAGTAACGAGTTTAAAGCCACGACGCGAAGCGGAGTGGCTTTAACGTTACGAGTGCTTTAAAAGCTTGATTATGCACTAGTGTCATAATATACTAATTATTATCAGATTGACATGTACAGTACACTGCAGTGAAAGAGAAATTATATTTAAAATTATACCAATGGAAATAGTTCAATGATAATTTGAAGTACGCGGATTTACTAGACTTGAGGATTTTTAAATCGGACGAAGCTTGGTCATGACATCTATTCGTACAAACAATATAATGATGAAAATCTACAGTATGGATTCTTCTAACACCATAATATTTTTGCATTAGTTTTATGCATTTTTGGTGGAATGTGGACATACTATTATGTTTAAAATATAATACTTATAGGAATATACTTATCTTATATACTATCAAGAATACTATTTTAATAGATATGAGAGAAATGACATAACATCAACTACATGTATATGCAAATAAGAAGCAGATAAGATTTTAATGGAGGCTATCAGTTCGAATATAATTTAAATATGCCAGACCAGTTCTGTCATACATAAAGTAACAACAATTTATTGCTACACGTTGTGACTTCGCGACAAAACTTCTTAATCTTAGAACCTCGCGTATTACGGTGTATCTCCAGTGTATTTCATTCGAAATATTTTAGACATGTATGAATTAAACACAAGAATAAAAATTCATTATCGTCATTTGACATATGAAAAAAATTAGGTGTAGTCACTACACGACTTCATATACGTATGAGAATTTCCAATTATACACAAGTTGTTCTAAATTGTGTTAAAACTTTTATCTTAGAAAGTAGACCGGAAAATAAACCTGTAAGTGTGTTACTTCAAGTCCAAATTTTAAGAATTGTTTTATACAAAAAAATATGCAAAATCCTATTCTAAATACTTCTATCCACTTAATAAATCTTTATCGAATGCATACTTTGCGAGATATTTGAAAAAAAAATGCTTCTCGCTAAGAGTAGAAGTGTTAATTCCGGTCCGATTTTTGAAATTTCATTTACACAAAAAATATTCCAAATCCAGCTCTAAATACTTTTGTACTCTTAACGAATATATATAGAATGAAATATATAGAATATAATAATATATAGAATATTTGCAAAAAATCGCTATTCGATACGATTAAAAGTGTTACTTCCGGTCCGAATTTTGAAATTTTTATAATACAAAAGGTATTGAAAATTAATTTCTAAATACTTTATACTCGTGACGTACCTGTCTAAAAAGCACGACTTGTGAAATATTTGCCAAAAACGATTTTCGATAGGAGTAAACACTTCCGGTAGAAATTTCGAAAAACTTTTTAAATAAGATTGTTCTCAATTTTAATTTTAAGTACATATGAATTCTTTATAAATTTGTTTAAACTTAGTAGTTGACGAAATATTGGCAAAATTCGATTTTTTCACTACTTCCGGTCTACCGATTTTACTAAAAAACTAATCAGATCTCAAGAGAAAGGTCATACACGTAAATACAAAAGTTGGAATTGATATCTACAGCGGTTTGACCGGAATCGTGGTCACACAGACACACAGCCACACCGACATTTTGCAAAAACCACTTTTTTGGTATCAGGGGACTTCAAAACGTGGACATCTGCAAAAATATCGAGGTCAAAAATTTTCGTCATCACAATACTTCCTTATACTACGTATAAGAAAGTAAAATGCAGTTATTACACTTTATTAAGATTGTGGAGAATATAATAGATCAAATGCTACGTTTAGTATCAATATCTTGAATGAAGACTCTTAGTATAGTCAGCAATTCATATAGTATGACATACTGTGGAACGTATAACAATATCACAGTTATAAGTACATCTATCATAGCATTTAAATAAATAAAAATTTATAATCTAATATTTGTGGACCTGTTTTAATTTAGTCATACTTGTCAAAGTTATCATTTTTTCGCCAAAAAATTTATAATTTTGAATATTATTAACACACATTAATTAATTTTAAAAAAGTATGAGTTTAAAATTACTTCTTATTAATTACATTCCTTCTTATTAGTTTATTTTAGACAATTTGTACAAAGGCACTACAAAGAAATCTGTAATTTAGTTCGAAAGAATCAATATTTTAATTTTCGGTTTAATTTTTTTTTCAAGAAATATACTCGCGATTAACTTATCATTTGTTGTTAAAGATGGCTTGAAAACAATGATGTTCTTAGTATTGCTTTAAGGAACAGATAAATTACTTAGTCTCTCAAAAAATCGAAGTATGTATCGACAAATAGGCGACACAGATTATTTACTAATTATGTCCATATTGTGTCGTTAAAGTATAGTAATTTTATGTAATGCCAATAGATGTCTTATTTAGCAAACGCTTTATTCTAGTCCTGCGTTGAAATAATCTATTTTCCACACCAACCGCAAAATGGATAAGTAAGCAATTCCAGTTAACTGAATCGATATAATTTGATGTGCAGCCACAGATAGAAATTAAATCAAAACAATCACAATTTATTTTGTTATTTCTACTAAATATTGTTTTAAGTCAAATGTATTATTACTTGCGGTAAGTAATTGCATATAATTGAATTAAAATAATTTATTTGAAATAACTATTTCATTATTTTGTTTGAACAAAATAGCAATTTTTTTCCTACTAGATATTTAGTTGTGCCAACAAACATTAAAACTCAAGCTAACTAAAAAAAAGATTAGCTATAAACATATAAATTCATTAACTTAATTATAATACACATTCATTGTAACATAATAACTTGTTATTTTTATTAATATATATGTTTGAAATTGGAAAGCATTTAGGTACTACAAAAAATATGATTATTTGATTTACTATGTTATTTAATTCATTTAAACACATTATTATTGTTAAATGAAGCTTATATTTGATAGACGTAACTAACGACGCTGTTTAGCGTTTGTTTCTTTTCGTGTATTTACAAAATCAATTGACATTTGGTAATAATAACAATGTTTTTATTTATACGAAACAAATAATTTAGTACTGATACAAGGTCACTCATTTTATGAATAGTAGCAATTATAGTTACAATGTAAAGAATCCAATTTTCTTAAAAAATATTCATCATCTAATAATTTTATTTCAAATCCTTGAACATGGCTAATTAATGCTACAGTTTTTATTTTCAGACCACTCAAATAAATTTCACAATTTTCTTGCAAAATGTATAAGACTTTTCTATATGTATGTTATTGTCAGTGGATAATATGACAATGTTTCCAGCTTTATACATAAAGCTATTTATTCGATATCACGATAATAAAGTGATGACTTGTGAAAAATTGACAGGACCAGATTTTGAAACGTTATCTTACCAAAGTATATCCGTGAGGTAATAATAAACAGGGCCAGTCTGCAAGATAATCTTTTAATGTTTTACGTGTGTTTTCTTGCCTGAGGTAAAATGTTTTCTTCTTTCAGTGGGTAATGACCTCCCCCCAAGATTCCTTTAGGGTATTTCACCAAATCTGGCTATATTCGCAATCTGTAACTAGAACATTACCTTTAAGGCGCTTCATATAGCTCTTTGTTTCTTACCGGGGTCATTTGCAGTACAGGTCGATTCTTTTTCACAAGCCTCATCAGTTGGGTCTAAAATTCCCACCTCCTTTAACTCTCTGACTCTATTGCGGTATTTATCCGGTAACTTTCTCCTAGAAATTCCAAATTTGCCGCAAGGGAATTTTCTTTTTTTAAGGGATGGAATATAATACGCTTCCTAGCATTCATTTGGGAAAACTTTCACAATTTTTTTCGCCAAAATTTTAAAATCACCGTTCTTCAGACGTCTACAAAATGAAATTCCCTAAACACTGGCTTGATTATTTAAAAAATCAGATACGACTTGTTGAAGTCCGTAAATACGTATCTAATAATAATATCCACTAATATGGATCTGTACTTAGAGTTAGTGTTTGCTTTCTTTCATATGCTGTTAAAATAGATTTGCCCTTGCAATTAAGTAAAAGAAGCTCTCTTAAATTTAACGTGGCAACAGGATTGGCGAGATTTTCACAGTTTTCCAGGTCAACGAAAAATTTCTTTTCTAATATGAGAGTTTGAGACGTTTTTGTTGGCGTTTCATGCTGACTGGACGACAATTCAACCCAACCCAAAAGCAAATAATAATTGTCTATAAAAGAATACGAATTTTAATTTTATTCACGGACTTTCCGATGGATACTGCCTGCTGCAGTCATAGAAAAGGTGGATTACCCTTATCACCACACTCAAACGGTTGAGCACTCCGCCTAGAACAAGTCATTATCAAAAGTCGGCTCGTGCGACATGGACGTCATATCCATTTTTGATGTAGAAACTACTATTTTAAGTTTGATAGATTAGCGGTTGTTATATATTGTACGCTTCTTTTATAGCATTATAGAATGCGACTCGTAAAGCACATATACACAAGAAGAGTTGCTTGTTCAACTAACCTTGTCAGATGTAGACGATGGTTGCAAACCTCCCTCCTGCTTTGTAGTAGGTTTTGATTAAAGTGTGTGATATAGTGCGCAATGAATCTTATAGCGGTGCTGTCCATTAGTGAGTTTTGTAAACTCGTATTAGTGGGTTTTTTCTATATGACGATAGATGTGAATATTAAAAAAAATTCTTTATTTAATCGATAATTAACATTTTAAATAATATTTGATATTTGTAAATAGCATTCTGATTTTGTAATAATTTTATAAGTTTTAAAACTAAATATATTGTCAACCTTGTTGGGCGTCAAATTGTCAATGGTTATAATAAAGAAGACAAGTTTTTATTTGTACTAAATAATTTACGAATTAAATACAAGTAACCTCATCGATAAAAGCAGTATTATAGGTAGTAAATTAATTTAGATAAATTAATACAAACTAGAAGATAATTATTATTAATGAACTGTAAATAAAAGCAGGGTTTAGTTACAAGCCGGTTCGGCAATAATCGTTAAAAGTAAATATAAAGCATATGGAAAGATGGAAAGAATTCACAAATATTGAGGGATGTCGATGGCCTAATAGAGAGTACTAACACACACTAGATAGACCATGGAATAGAAAGCTGGACGTGCTGGAAAGAATAGAGGTAATTGAGATTGGACTTTTAAAGTAATCTAAATATTCAAAAAAGGTAAAAAAATTAGCGAATAGTAAAAGTGATTTACTTGTGGTATAGGTATGTCGATGACCACCGCTAGTCATTGAAAAGGGGAGTAATATTTACTATCTTAATAAGAAAATTAACGTATTGACTATCACATAATTAGTCTAGATTTAAAATAAATAAGAAATATAAAAACCAATATTTGTAGAAACATTTCAAAGCTGGAACACGGCAAAAGATTTTTAAAGAACAGAAGTTTTCCTTGAAGAATTCGTTATTGACGCAATGTTTGTCGTTGAACTGAAATGTTGTTTGAAATCGATATATAATAAAACATTTAATACGATTCAATTTTATAAATATATAATACAAGTCGTATTACTACAAAATAAATGTTTGAATTTATAAATATGTCGTAATTCTATAAAATTTGAGGTGAGAAACTCCAAACATGAATGACAAACCCAATATAATTTTCCAAAAGCAATTGGTGCATTAGAGTGAATAAAAGTCTTGCAATACAGGGAAACAAATATGGATGCAGAAAAGCTCGTAAATGTTCAAAGTAAATGTGGATATCATAGAACAATATTCAATTGGCAATCTGCGTTGGCCTGGGTCAGTCCACGATTCCCGAATTCAGAAAATTGCAAATATACACGAAATCCTATAAAACACAGTAAATGTGGTACTGCTGAATGACGACGGATACGAAATTTCTCCATGTTTAATAGCGTTTTTTGAAAATCTTGTAGTGACTGATAAAGCAAGTTTAAATAGATGTCTCACAAGAGAAAGTGATGTTCTAGACAAATAAAACAACGATACAAAATGTAAAATAAGTCTATTAACGGATAAGGCCCCTATGCTAAGAGATAACTTAAATTTCGTAGAAAAATTGTAGAATAGCCACGATGATAATCGTGTGTTCGTTAACGAAGCCGCTGATTTTGAAGTTAGAAACTTGTATTAGCAAGAATTATACATTATTATTATAATTATAAGTACCTAACGTTATTCGTCAAATTTAAATAAGAAAGTGTACACGTTTTCTCTTCATTAATACTGAAATCCGCGTGAACATTGTTAATTAATTACCTCTTCTGGACTTGAAAAAGGAACATTGCTTTAACTCCAGAAATTTCAATAAATTTCCAGTAAACTAAGTCTTTGTGACTCACTATTTGATAAGTCATTGGCTACATGTGTTTCATAAACATGAAGGCTCGTTCTTTTTCGTTTATTAAACAACAATTTTTCGAAATTACCAGAAGTGGTAGATATATCTGCTATGCATAGTATCTGTACACCAACTGGTATTAAATTAATGACATTAATTATCATTTAATTATGAAGGATTTGAATCGCCTTTTACTATTTCTAACAGCTTCTTTTCCTAATCATTTAGCTTAATTACTTTATTCCCTGTCCTATTTATGTTGGTCTTTTCTTTTCTTCGAGTGCTCAAATTATTATCGAATTTTTAACATAAATGCCAAAGAAATTTACAGAAAATATAAACATTTATTAGTGATATAAACTGTTGCATCCCTTGCCTTTGAATTATACATAGGAGTAACAGCGGTTACATATATGAACAGGTGCTCTTTTATAGTCATATCAAAACTCTTACTCCAAAGCAAGTGCCCAGAGCACATACCTACCAGTGGCGGCTGCTGCAGCGAGGGCAACGGGACACTGCCCCCCCCCCCCCGTGACAAATTTCCCCGTAACAAATTTCTTTTAACAGATAAATTAATTATAAATACCTAATTTGTATGTAATTTTTCTGATTTGTTTGATAACAAATAATATGTTTTCGGAAGTAACAGTCCGACTTTTCAGCGCGTTTAAAAATCGCAGTCTGACGTAGGCTCCGGGGCATCTCGCGCGACTGCCCCGTCTGCATTAGAAATCGAGCGATGAAACTGGCGTGGGTAGCGCGCGTATATATGTAGGCGGCGGGGCACTACTCTATGGTGCCGGGTCCGAGTGGCGGTCCAGTATGTAATATACAGCGGTGAGTGTATGTTGTAATTTCTATCGGTGCAAATACAACTATGAATTGCGTTAGTTACATTAAGACAGAATTAAAAAATCTAGGTCTCCCTAGACCAGATTTATTGATTAAACTAGAAGATCACAATTAGAAAACTAATAAAACCGTGACGAGAAAATTCAACAGAAGCGCTTACAGTTTATCAGACTGGTTGTGTGGGTGTAATGTGCAAAATGCTTTTTTCTATTTCGGTGCTATAAAGTTCACTTTACGACATCCGTTTTGGTTTCAAATGTATTTCTTTATCGCACGCTAATTTTGTTGTTTTGACGTTGGTAGAAAAAAAAAAAATGGAACCAAATTATATTTAAATGTCAAAATGTAAGCCTTTAATGTAACAAACATGTGCAATAGAAGTTGTACAAAGAATAAAAATCACACATGCTAACATTTTATTTACTAATTAACAATATAAATTGTTAAGCAGAGTTTAATGATAAGTTTTCTGATGCTACTATTGTAATTTACTTCCAAGGTTGAATAGTACAACTGTTATAAAAGTTTGTTTTTGATAATATGTCGAGACTATGTTGGCGAAAGATTTTGTAAATTGTCTTCTGCTATTTTGAGAGTCTCTGGGGGCGTGCAAAATAGAAAAAAAATCAAGTGAACCGTATTTTTATACTTTGAAGAGAATAAAAACATTTTCTAGAAATACCATACAGAAAAGCAGACTATGTGCCTTAGCAATGTGTTCCATTGCAAAACAATTACTGACATCAACTCCAAAACTTCAATGAATGAGTTATTAATCATTTTGCTGATCGTAAGGAACGGCGGATGGATTTTATTTTCAAACAAGTTAATTAAATAGCATATTGAGTTTGTTTTTTGCCTGTACTTAATTTTTGATATTAAACACTGAAACCCCCGGTGCCCTCCCGTCCCAAAAAATCACGGGCCACCACTGATACCTACCCGTATTTTATTCATATGACACAACATTTCAATCATTTCAATATGTATACAACATTTTATTATATACCTAGATTGATTTTTATTTTTCCCATTAAATAGGAAATGCAATAACAGAGTAACATTTCTTTGCTACTTGTTTTGCTTCCGGACAGCATAAAAAAGCAAAATGTAGTACATGGCAGTGACTATCCGGGGAAATAATTTAGAAACTATTTTTATTTCTATTTGATCCGACATTCTAAATATAGATCGCAGGGATTTAATATTAACCCTATTCGATAAAAAACAAGCAAAAAATGTTGTATTTCTCGTAGATACATATATCTATCAGAACAGTTATACCTCGTTTTCGGTTATCCGCTTGTAAGCAAATCGTATACAGATATATTTATTGATATTGACACCGATGGCATTATATCACGTTCTCCTGTCGTAAACAAATACATTTAGTTCAATATAATGTGATTTTACGGACATTTGAAATGTTTTCGACGTCGTAAATATGTGGAGATATGGATTTTGAAAGTTCCGATGTAGTGCAGATTGCAATAATATTGTCGTATATAAAGTTTAATAATACGGCCGATCATAACACTATATTTGTAGTTATGTTTTTCAATATTTGTGTGCATATATCCCTTGACGGTGAAATAAAAATAAAATATAATTAGCAAAATGATTTTATTTCGTTCGATTAATGTGGAAAAGGTATTTCAATACAAATGAGGAAATCTTGATCTAATATAGTGTGATTCAAAAAGTAGGCCGATAGGATTTAACGTACATTTGACTTAATCATCGGACATGCCCGCTGACATTAAAAAACAAGTATAACTTGGAAAACAGCAATATATCATGTTGTAATGACTTACAATTACTTTCTTATACGTAATATAAGGAAGTATTGTGATGATGAAAATTTGCGACCTCGAGATTTTGCAGATGTCCCTGTTTTGAAGTCCCCTGATCCTCTTTGTCTCTCTCTCTCTGTGTGTGTCAGTGTGTATGACCACAATAGCGGTCAAACTGCTATAGCTATCTATTCCATATTTTGTATTTACGAGTATACTTTCCCTCTTGAGATCTGATTAAATTTTCAGTAAAATCGGCAGACCAGAAGTAGTAGTTTATTTCCGGTCTGCCGTAAAAAAATCGTATTTTTCAACATTTCGTCAACTACTAAGTTTAAACAAATTGATAAAGAATTAATAGGTACTTAAAATTAAATTTGAGAAGAATTTTATTAGGAGAATTTTTCGAAATTCCTACCGGAATTAGGCCTTTTACTCTTATCGAAAATCAGTTTTTTGCGAATATTTGGCAAGTCATGCTTTTTAGACACATACGTTACGGGAATAAAACAACTTAGTTTTAAATACCTTTTGCATAAAAAAAATCAAAATTCGCATCGGAAGTAACACTTTTACTCTTATCGAATAGCAATTCTTTGCAAATATGTCGTAAATTATGCATTCTATATACATTTATCAAGAGTACAAAAGTATTTAGAGCTGGATTTGGAATATTTTCTGTATAAATGAAATTTTAGAATTCGGACTGGAAGTAACACTTTTACTCTTAGCGAGTAGCACTTTCTTTCGAATATCTTGCAAAGTATGCATTCTGTAGAGATTTATTAAGGGAATAAAAGTACTTATAATAGAATTTTGAATTTGTATATCAAAATATGTTTAAAATTTGGCTTATTTATGTAAGAAGATAGAACTATTTAAAACAATTTTGTATAATTTGAAACGCTCACACGTATAAAAAAGTCATCTCACACCTCATTATATTATTTAGGAATATATGTTACAATTCATAGTTGGGATCTTCTTTTTACTCCACTCCATGGCGAATTACTTATGGCATGATTCATGACATTTTGCAATGACTCATGGGGTATTATTTTATATTAGTTGACTAAGTGAGATAGTTAAGTGCAACATCCTGTAGGTTATTGTACTTGACGCGCTTATTTTTCTAATTTTGAGTTAAAGGTAGTAGAAAGGATCGTCAGTCTGCCGTCTTTCTTTGAAAGTTCTTTTATGAGAGTAACAGTTCAGACAAGATCCTATCTCCATTTAATAAATATTGCACATTCTAAAATAATAATTTCATGTACCTGCCAAACTGAGGATACTATGGTAAATCTGTTTGCTTGGCGGCAGTATTTCGGCAGTCAGTAATAATTTATTTTGCTCACTTCTGAATATCAGTTCCAATGATTTTAGTGTTGCATTTACATGTCTTTTTTGTTCCAAAATTTGGTTTAGCTGACAGTAATTTTATTAGGAGATCATGCTTTAGTTAGTTAGTCTGTCAATTTTTTTTTTCATTATGACTGCATGTCCAGCACGCACAGTAAAGTAGCTTTGTTATGTTTTGCTAGATATTGCAGATTTTAATGATACTCAATTCTGACTAGCTATCGGAAAATATTGCACAGGCATCAATTGTCCATACTTTAGGTTGTTATGTCTAACTAACAATATACATATTTAGGTTATCGCCGAGCAACTGTTCCGACGTTCATTTTCAAGCCATCCGTGACCATGTCATGCTTTTCGACGGAAATTGTTGTATATATTATTAACACTTTCCTTAAAATCAAGCATTATTTAATAGGTATGTGATCGTTCTACATTTAAGACAAAGGATTCGTGACTATATACCACTGGCTATTACTAAGCACCAGTAATCAACCTATTATACTATATTTTAGTATCAGTCTAGTAGTGTTAAAATACCAATCTTACATTTTAAGCTTTTGTTGAAAGAGAAAATTGGCATTACGTTTATATGAATTTACTTTACAGAAAAATCTTTAAAATTGGAACTAATAAATATGGTCTATTTTTGCGGAAAAACGATTAAAATTATTTACTGGCACAAATAGTATATAGGCATTTACAGTTTCTACTATTAATCAAGAAGTTATAGCAAATATTCTTAGGTCATTTGAAACTCGACATTTGAATGTTTATTAAAAAGTTTTGTTTATAATGCTTTACGGTAAAAATACTGTATTTGTTCTTATGCTTTACACGTTTTAAATAATAATTATACATGCGCAGCAGTAAACTAAATAAACATTAATGATGCTTTATTTATCGTAAGCATTTTTAATTTGTTAAGTAATGTTTTATAATAACTGTAATGCTGTAATGCTTAAAACAGTAACCCGTAGCATTCTTTTCAAGTAAATTTAAATAATGATAATTGATTTTCCAACTAACTTTGTTCATGTCGATATGATGATAACATTGTCAATAAGATCTATGAAACTATTCATTATTTATTAATTTGTTATTTCATAAGTTTATTATACCTAATTCTTTTCTACAAATTGTGGTATGCAAGACTTGAGAACTCATATTTTGAAATTAGTAAGTTGTAATCGGGTATTCAGATATAATATTTTATACATTATACTTATACATTGCCTACAAAGGCAAAAAAGCATAATTCTTAGTACTTTTCACTTCCAAATGAATATGACATTTATTTTTTTTAGAATTCGCAAGTCAGCAAATCGTATAAAAAGTATGCGTTGAAATGTCAAACCAAAAATTTTATTTACGTATTAGAATGATATTTTTACTAGTTGAACCCATAATCCATGTGGTCACCACAAGACTTTCTTATGCGTATGTGCGTTTCAAATTATACAAAAGTTGTTCTAAATTAAGTTTTAAATACTTTTATCTTCTTAAAAAATTATACAAAATTTTATTCTAAGTACTTCTATTATTTTAAAAGTATCTACAGAATGCATACTTTGCGAGATATTTGTAAAAATGTGTTACTCTCGGTGTTACTTCCGATCCGAATTTTGAAATTTCCTTTATACAAACATTATTTCAAATCCAGCTCTGAATATGCACTTTTGTACTTTTGATAAATTTAATAGAAGACATAATTTACGAAATATTTGCAAAAAAATCGCCATTCGATAAGATTAAAAGTCCCACTTCCGGTGCAAATATTGAATTTTTTTTTATACAAACAGTATTGAAAATCAATCTTTAAATAGTTTTATACTCGAAATGTATCGGCTTAGAAAGCATGACTTGCGAGATATTCGCAAAAAACTGATTTGTGATAAGAGTAAAAGAACTACTTTCAGTAGCAAATTCCATTATTTACTGAAGTAAACTACTACCGATGATTTTACTGAAAATCTAATTAGATCCCAAGACGAAGATTATACGTGTAAATACACTTTTCAGTAAAGTAAACTACTATATACAGGGTGTCCAGAAACTCTCCTGACAAACGAAGACCGGAGATTCCTCAGATAATTTTAAGACAATTTAACCCAATTCACCCTAGTCCGAAAATGCTTCCTAAGGGAGCTAGAGTTCTTTGAAGATGACGCCTTGTAATTAGTTTTTTTCTAATATCTCCTGAACTATTTAGAAAAACAAAAACTGGTATGCTTATTTATCCTCCAGAGATAAATCGATTCCATCAATTGCGAATTTCTAGTACCGGTCATAGGCGTCTGTTTTGGGTAGGTTAACGGTTATTTTAACGCATAACTTTTTTGTCTTTAACTTTTAAGCATTTGTGACACTAGATTATTAAATTTTCAAGTATTCTAGTACTAAAAGGTACTCTTACTTTAAGTCGGTAGGATACACCGTTTTCTAGAAAAATTTATTATTTTTTGCACTAGTTCGCTCTGAACTGCCAACAGAAATAAATCCTACGTTTTTAATTGTAAAATTGTTGTCAGTTCGCGAAGTTTATCTTTTAATTTTTTACTTTGTAGCATTCAAACACAACGATTTCAATTTAAAAAAAGATGGTTTTTACTAATGAAGAATACGCCGATATGCATTAAGTTTATGGCGAAATGAGGTGTAACGCCCGAGCAGCGCAACGTAGATACGCTGAAAAATTTCCCAATCGTCAGCATCCCACTCACTCAACATTTACAGCTCTTCATCAACGATTAAGAGAAACAGGTTCAGTGGTCCCAAAAAAAAAAATGAAACAGGGAGACATAATGATGTAACAGCAGAACATGAAGATGTTATTTTAATGGAAGTTGAGGAAAATCCAGAAATTAGCGTTCGAAGACTATCTGCCATGTACCCCACAATTTCAAAATCTTCCGTAGGAAATATCTTACACAAAGAAAATTTATATCCTTTTCATTTTACAAAGGTGCAAGCACTGCTAGAAGGAGATTTTCCTGCTCGTGTAGAATTCGCTAGATGGTTACAAAATCAGATAAATCAAGATGAAGATTTTTTCAGGTACATTTTGTTTGGTGACGAAGCTTCATTCTCAAAAAATGGAATTTTTAATGTACATAATGCACACTATTATTCGTACGTTGGTGACAATCCCCACGTTGTTCAAGAATTTAAGCATCAGCATAGGTTTAGCATAAACGTCTGGATTGGAGTAGTTGACGATTATCTACTTGGACCTGTGGAATTACCTGCTCGTTTAAATGGTGTTGATTACTTACATTTCCTGCAAAATATTTTACCTGATTTGTTAGATGAGGTGCGTTTAAATATTCGGCAAAACTTATGGTTTCTACAGGACGGCTGTCCGGCCCACTTTAGCAGGAATGTACGAGACTTTCTAGATAATAACTACGAAGACCATTGGATTGGAAGAGGCGGTCCAGTTGCTTGGCCAGCAAGGTCGCCGGATTTGAATCCTTGCGATTATTGTGTTTGGGGATACATAAAAGCATTTGTTTATTCCGTTCCGATACAAAATCGTGCACAACTCTGGCTAAGGATACAAGATGCTTGCAACGAATTTAGAAATAACTTTGGAATTTTTGCAAGAATTCGGCGTTCTCTAAGCAAAAGGGTAACTTTATGCATAGAGACTAATGGTCATCACATCGAGCATCTTTTGTAACTATCTACCTTTGATACTTGTTCTTTTTTTGTTAGTTTCGTTCCATTGTAATAAATACTTTGTTTTTAAAAACCTTCAGCTAAAATTTTGTTTCAAATTGATTTTTGCTTCTTTTCCCAAACTTTTTTTACGAATTGTGTGCTGCATTTATTGAAACAAAAGATGATTTATTAAATTAATTTTCATCGATGCTTTGATAGTTCTAGCCAACTTCGTCGCTAAAAACAAGAGGTACATAATAAATTGAATTTTAATGACGAAAAAACGAAAAATTTTCAAGTAGAATTTTTCTAGAAAACGGTGTATCCTACCGACTTAAAGTAAGAGTACCTTTTAGTACTAGACTACCTGAAAATTTAATAATCTAGTGTCACAAATGCTTAAAAGTTAAAGACAAAAAAGTTATGCGTTAAAATAACCGTTTACCTACCCAAAACGGACGCCTATGACCGGTACTAGAAATTCGCAATTGATGAAATCGATTCATCTCTGGAGGATAAATAAGCATACCAGTTTTTGTTTTTCTAAATAGAAGCGTTCGGGAGATATTAAAAAAAAATAATTACAAGGCGCCATCTTCAAAGAGCTCTAGCTCCCTTAGGAAGCATTTTCGGACTAGGGTGAATTGGGTTAAATTGTCTTAAAATTATCTGAGGAATCTCCTGTCTTCGTTTGTCAGGAGAGTTTCTGGACACCCTGTATATATAGAAAATTATAAAATTTGAATTCAATAGCTTTCGCCGTTTTTGTATCAGGGGACTTCAAAACGTGGACATCTGAAAAAATCTCGCGGACGAAAATGTTCGTCATCACCATACTTCCTTATACTACGTATTAAAACGTAAAAAGCAAATATTAACAAGTAGGTATCGACGAAAGATCACCATATCTCAGAAACAGTTATATATCAGTTAATCCATGTTAATTCATTCAACACTTACAAGTCTATCACAAAATATAATAAAATGCAAAATGTTTGATTTAAAAATATTAAAAAAAATGTTGCTTTGTTCTTCTCGAACACTCTGTATAAATGAACATATTTTTAACATGTACAGCTCACGATTATATACAATTTTTGTATAACTTTTTTTCGCTTTCTGCATTATTACATACCAGTAATTGTCTTTTTCGCTAGTACACCGCTATAATAATATGCGATCTGTGTGATTCCTATAAACCCTGTCACAATTCATTTACTTTCTTATTGTCTATAATCAAATTGAACATCTGGGAAAATAACCAATACTTTTGCTTGGCGAAGCATGCACTGTAATAATGCGAACTCGACAAGATAAGAGACTAACTTAAGATAGATTCACGAATCACGTCAAGTTTACGCACAACTAATTAAGACCTGTAGATATGCCGACAGTAAAAAATTGTGGGTGTTTATGCGCTATTTATTTTCGACAGCTTAATGTAAATCACCTTTTAAAAGTTCGAGTGTATTCGTCACTATCTGCATTCTCGACAACTGCCGCAGTTCTTTCCATTGAAAGAGAACTATCTAATTTTCGATAGATATATTTCCTCTTTGACAAATTAATTAACACACATTTTGTTACATCAAGATTATGTTTATATGTACGTAACTATAGTAATATGTGAATTGGGTGATTCGTAGAAAGCTTAATACATTTGTTTTTTATAATCAAATTGAAAATCTGTGAAAATAATCAATACAATTGCTTGACCAAGCATGGCACTGATAGAGTAACTCTAATAAGACAGTAACTTGAGAATTCTTCACGTCAAGTTTACGCACAACTAATTAAGAATCCTAGAAATGCGGACAGTAAAAAATTGTGGGTGTTTATGTGCTATTTATATTTGACAGTCTAATACGGAGAGTAATGTTACGGATCGTATTAGGACAGAACATAATAAATGGGTTATAATTAAATAATTAATTTGTTGACCTCTTTCGAACATAAAGAGCTAAATTATAAGACATTACTCAAACATAATACTACAGAAATAGAGAAAAAATCAACTTCTCTTAATCTTGGATAGATGTGGCTTTTACTTGGTGAAGATCCATTGAAATCAACGTAAAATAAAACAACAAATTTGTTTATATCTTCACTATATTTATTTACAAAAATGTAAATGCTGTAACGCGTTTCGCTAACACTGTAGCTTTCTCAAACAGCGGTGGTATAATAACTACTCTACAAGTGAAATACGTATATGTTTGGCAATTGCAAGTATTATGACTCACAGAACAAAAAAAGAGTCATATATACTTGCAATTGCCAAACATATACGTATTTCACTTGTAGAGTAGTTATTATACCACCGCTGTTTGAGAAAGCTACAGTGTTAGCGAAACGCGTTACAGCATTTACATTTTTGTAAATAAATATAGTGAAGATATAAACAAATTTGTTGTTTTATTTTACGTTGTTCTCTTAATCTATCTAAAAACATCACTTTATTTTAAGAGTATTAGGTTTATGTTTACATACAGAAAAAAATGACAGAGCATATGTTTAACTAATGTAGTTTTATTTTAACCACATCAATTTTAAACGATAAATTACAAAACTATATCTTTGTCAAGATTGATAAACGTTAAGTTTCTTACCTTTATTTAGTCAATTATTTCGCAATATATCTATGCGTTTGTTGTTTAATTTATTTCAAACATACATACTCTCTTGCACATACGTCTATTAGATTCCAGTTTACTTGATGGTTTTTCTGCATAATCTTGCAATTTCTTTAATTAAATTTCGATTTTCTCGGTATACTTTAATCGCACATATATATTTTAAATATGTATATATTTTTAACTTTTGAAAATTCGAAAATGTCCCCTTTACCGATCAAATTTTGATATGTTCCCATTACCGACCATTTGTAGAAAAATAAGAACTATTTGCCGACCGTTATAAAAAAAATATAAAGAATATATTCCAAAATTAGTTGTTTTCTCTGAAAATTTACATTTTCACAAATAAAAATGTAGAAATATATCCGAGCTTTTTATACCTACTTAATTTATTAAATTAAATTTGATCTGTATAATCGACAAATAAAAAGAGAAATTGCTTATTTAGATAACCTAAATAATTATAATTTAAGAAAAAGAAAATAAGTAAACGCCAAAAAATAGGTGTACATATACAGGGTGAGTCATCTAAGCGGGTAAGGCCGATTATGCCTTTATGAGTAAAGATATTTCCAAGCGGTTTTTTTCATGTGATAGCTGTTCATTAGGAGCACATTTTAAATATATTTTGTATTATACAGAGTGTTCGATAACTTGGTGGCTAACCATAGTTATAGTTTTTTAAATGGAACACCCTATATATTATTGCATTTTTGAATTCCCCGTATAATTTTTAGTCAAAAAGTTATAAGATAAGTATAGGCCTAAAGTGTAAAGTGTTTGACTTATTTCCATTTTTCTGAAAAATTCAATGTTTGTAATAAAATTATATTTCTCGAAAACGACATATTAGATGGACAAAATTTTTTGCAGTATTGTTTACAATAAGAGCTCCTAATAGAAGCATGTTTTATTTTTTTACAGTTACTAACAGCATGTGCATGAAACTGGATTAAAATTAGATGACACGTTTTTGTATAAAAGTCAATTTTTTAAATGGAACAGCCTGTACATCAGTTCATTTTTGAATTACTTATTAAATTTCATGTCAAAAATATGTAAGACGTTAATACTTTAGAAGTGACTATTACAGAGTTATTGTCGTTTTTTGATATGCTTTTTTGCAAAAAAGTTTTTTTTTTCAAATGGAACACCCTGTATATTATTTAATTTTTGAATTTCTTATTAAATTTCTCATCAAAAACATGTAAGACGTTAATACTTTAAAAGTAACTATTACTGAGCTATTGTCTCTTTTTGATATAATTTTGTCAGTACTATACTATATTAATTAAAACCACAAAACTGACAAAATTATATCAAAAAGAGACAATAGCTCAGTAATAGTCACTTTTAAAGTATTAACGTCTTACATGTTTTTGATGTGAAATTTAATAAGAAATTCAAAAATGAAATAATATACAAGGTGTTCCATTTGAAAAAATTGACTTCTTTGCAAAAACTAACAAAAGTATATCAAAAAACGACGTTAACTTTGTAATAGTCACTTTTAAAGTATTAACGTCTTACATGTTTCTGACATGAAATTTAATAAGCAATTCAAAAATGAACTGATATACAGGGTGTTCCATTTAAAAAAAAAAAACTTTTATACAAAAACGTGTCGTCTAATTTTGATCCAGTTTCCTGCGCACACACACACATATATATATATACACTGAGTCACAAAAAAAGTGGCGCACTAACTAAAACGGAATATTTACTAATTTAATTCATAAAAAACAAATATTTTTTTACTTAAATACTTTAATTGGTCTATAAACAATAATAAATTGTATTTCGAAACAAAGGTTTTAATAACAATTAAAAAGAAATGCAATACATAAAAAAAACATCAAAAATCGAAAAACGCAACAAGAGATTATCTTAAAATAATCAAGGTTTTCTGGTATCAGTAACGAGTGTTACCTCCGCGAACATCCAGCAATGTGTGAATTCGTCGAGGCATACCTTGAATTAACTGTCTAATCACATTTTGGTCAATGCTATCCCATTCTTCTACAAGTGCCACTTTTAACTCTTGTAGCGTCTCTGGACGCACCGGGCGGGCTCTAACACGTCTTCCTAACTCATCCCACGCGTGCTCTATGGGATTCATGTCAGGACTCATCGCAGGCCATTCTAAACGGGTAATTCCTACTTCCTGCAGATATCGCATGACGCACCTAGCTGTATGGGGTCTTGCATTATCCTGCATAAACAAAAACTCGCGCCCTATAAATGGTGCGAAAGGAACAACATAGTCTGCAAGAATGTCCCTAATGTAATTGTTTGCATTTAAAGTTCGTTCTTGAAGAATGAAAAGGTCAGTTTTTGCCTCTAGCGAAATTCCCGCCCAAACCATAACAGACCCTCCCCAAAAATGTTCATGCTGAACAACGGTGGCTGAAGAATATCTCTCCCCTTGTCTTCTCCAGACTCTATGGCGTCCATCCGGTGATCGCAAAGAAAATCGTGATTCATCCGAGAAGAGAACTCGTCTCCAATCACGCTCTTCCCAATTTTGACACATTCTAGCAAACTCCATACTCCGTTGCTTGTGCTGTCGTGTAAGCCTAGGTACTCGATTCGGCCTGTATGCATTTAAACCAGTCGCTACCAGTCTTCGTCTAACTGTCTGAGCACATACAGCTGTGCCACGCACATCTCTGAGCCTCTGAGCCAGTTCAACCGCGGTTTGGTGATGATCTCGGAGACACTGCAGCGACAAAAACCTATCGTCTCTTGCAGATGTGGATCGCGGAAGACCGGAACCAGGACGTCGGGTGTACCTCTGTTTCTCGCGGTACCTCTGAAGTGCTCGACGTAGTTGTCTCCGGTTTTCCAATAGCACGAGCAGCATATCGAACACTTCGGCCATCTGCTACTAAAGCCATCACCCCCGCAACTTCATCGGAAGTTATTTGCATTTCTGAAAAGAAAAATATTTAAGAACAAGCAAGCAATCACCATAAACAGCAATGCTTCAAAAACTTTAACGGAAATATGCTCTCAATGAAAATAATGATTTAACAGGGGAAGAAAAATAACAACTTAAACGTAAAATAAGACTTGTCAGAAAATTCATTGACAAATACTAAAAATTATAAGTGACAGAATACAAGTCATAGCCATCTGTGTCAATATTTGGCTTTACAAACAAAGAATAACAACATAATAACAAAAAACTAGAGTGCGCCACTTTTTTTGTGACTCAGTGTATTTAAAATAATTTGTTTATCAAAGTAAATCTTGAATTAATTTTAGGCACAGTATAAACTCCACGTTTGTTGATAAGTGTGGGCTCGTAAATACTGCATAAAATATCTTCCTCTTTATTGGGCCATTTCCAATGAGCACCGCTTTTGACCATTGTTTTAACAAGAGTGCCGTTTTCGTCAAATCCCGCTATTATTATTTATGCCTTTTTTGTTTTGTTGCAGTCGATCCTGCAGCTTTGAACTTGTCGTTTCCTAAGCCTTTCAGCCTTATCATTTTTTTTTCTTTTCTTCGTCTAACATCCTCTAGTAATCAATGTATTCTTCAGATGAAGATGTGGAGGTAGCAACTTTTTTTTTATGTTGTCATGTTTCCGCTCTGGCCAAAGGAATGCATTTTTAAATGGGGTTCCAATATTTTTATAAGGGGTAGGCATGTTTGGGCTTTTTCAATATCGGCTTTAGTTTTGTATAATGAATACTAAGATTACTTTCACCCAGTTCATAATTTGATAGGTTTGCTTCAAGGGTTACATGTTCGTTGTATTCTTCAGGAGTATAACTCACCTAAATATTTTTCTCCAAAAATAAAATAAACTTAGATAGTTTAAAAGCAAACCGAAAGTACTGTTTTATTAGGTCGGTAAATGGAAAATTCATATCTTGTGCGAACCTTAAACCTACCACAATTAAATATAAAAAACTAAGAGACAGATTAATAACTGCTCCTCTCTCATTTATTCTGCGACCTAATAAATGCCTCAAAATCAATATAAAATAAGCATACTTTTAAATTAATTATGAAGTTTTATAGAATGGCTTATTATTTATTTCAAATAAATTCAACACAGAATCAGGATAGGTATTAAAAAGTGCGATCGTTCTGTGTATTTTAAATAAAAAGCGATTAACATTTTGTGGTCGGTGATACCTCATTAGCCTAAATAATAAAAGTATTTTCCAAATAACTTAATGCACATTTATAAAACTATTTAATTGCCTGATTTTTTAAAAATATTAAAGCGGTGTCATATACCCATTACCGACCGACCGGTCGGCAAATGGAGCGTATGCCTGTATAATAAACCTTTTACCGACTATTTTTGTTTTTGCAGTATTTAGATAATTACTGTAAACTAAATACATTCTGCAATAAAAACTATACAGGGTGTAACAAAATAAGTGTAAAACATTTCGGGGGGTGATTCCTTAGCGAAAAAGAGATATGGTCTTTCATATAAAAAAACTTCAATGGAGCATCCCTTGTTAAGGTACAGCCCCATAAAGGGGGTACATAAAATTTGTTTTACAATTTTTCTCACAAACACTAAAAATGTAATTTATTTCCAATGTAACTTTTTGTCTGATTATTTGTTTACCATTTAGAAATCTATTTCCAATACCTTGTTTCATTTGAAACAAAAAATGTCTCTTGAATTTTTTGCCCAAAAGTAATCAGTTCGCAGCAAAAAATTATTTTACGAACAACTACAGAGATACATCGTCATAAATGCGAACTGAATTAGTATTGTTATTTTGTACCACGCGATCATTTAAATTCTAAATTAGAGCAGGCGGGATTTTTTTTATTAGGTTGTCCAGAATGTCAATTATTAATTAATTAACATTTTGAAACGTCACTTTGACAATTCAAATTGTAAATTAGTACTTATATACCAACTTAATTTAAATTTCACAGCCTGCTCTAATTCAGAATTTAAATGATCGCGCGGTAGTTACTACCTGCATAAAAATACATATGATTAAAGATGAATAAACAAAACTAATTTATTAATAACAAAACATAAAACATGTAGAAATCATAGTAAATGTTCAATATGTCCATCTTCAGTCATTACACATGCGTCTAGACGTCGGTGCATTGAGCCACGTATTCGCTCAAATATTCCTGGATTCTCTCTAATTACCCTGCACGCATCGATGATGCGGTTTCTTAAGTCCTCTAAATCGCGAACAGGAGTAGGATAAACCAAAGTCTGTAAATGGCCCCAAGTAGAGAAATCGAGAGGATTGAGATCCGGGGATCGAGCGGGCCAATTCTGTGGTCCTCCTCGACCTATCCAATGATTTGGATATGTTTGGGTTAAATGCTGACGTGCTGCTTGACTAAAATGGGCGGGAGCCCCATCATGCATAAAATACATATCCCTTCTGATGCCCAAAGGAACTTCCTCCAGCAGTACTGGATGCACTTCTCTTAAAAATTGAGTGTATGCCTCACCATTTAATCGAGGAGGTAGAAAATGAGGGTCAATTAAATAATCCCCAATAACTCCGAGCCACACGTTAAGAGAAAAGTGTTCTTGATGGTTATCTTGTACAATAGCGTGAGGGTTTTCATCAGCCCATATGTGGTTATTATGAAAATTAATTATCTTCTCCCGAGAAAAAGTACATTCGTCTGTGAATTCGATCGTCTTCAGAAAGTCAGGATTTCTTCTAATCATTTCCAGCATCCAATTGGAAAATTCAAGACGGTTCGGAAAATCTCGCTGTAACAGTGCCTGTACTCGTTGCAGATGGTAAGGGTATAAGAGTTGTTCCTTTAAAATTCGAAATACCGTCATATGATCAACATTTAACTCGAAAGCAATCTTTCTAGTACTGCTAGTAGGTTGTTCTTCAACCAAATTAAGTACTGCTTCTTCAAGATGTGTTGTTCTAACTTCTCGATGGCGACCACAATCCTGCGTTCTTTTGTCGAATGAACCATATTCTCGTAATCGTTGATGAAGACGGGCAAATATTCTATGCGAAGGAAGCTGGCGTTGAGGATACATTTCAGCATATCTTCTAGAATCTAGAAGCTTCTAACCCATTCCCCTGCGACAGACCGTAAACGTAATGCATATCAGCCATTTCCTCATTTGTGTATGCCATTTTAATAACAAGTGAATTATTAAACTAACAAATTACGAACAAAACAACGACACACAATTAAGTATTAATTCAATTTCAAAAATTTACAAACTGACAGCGTGTACCACTACTAGCAGCCTACTAAATAAATTACATTTTCGTTTTATGACGATGTATCTCTGTATTTGTTCGTAAAATAATTTTTTGCTGCGAACTGATTACTTTTGGGCAAAAAATTCAATTTCCAATAGCTTGTTTCGAATGAAACAAGCTATTGGGAATAAATTTTTAAATGGTAAACAAATAATCAGACAAAAAGTTACATTGGAAATAAATTACATTTTTAGTGTTTGTGAGAAAAATTGTAAAACAAATTTTATGTACCCCCTTTATGGGGCTGTATCTTAACAAGGGATGCTCCATTGAAGTTTTTTTATATGAAAGACCCTATCTCTTTTTCGCTAAGGAATCACCCTCTGAAATGTTTTACACTTATTTTGTTACACCCTGTATAATAACGTAGTATAAGATAAAGATAAAAATTGTGCACACTTAGCAAATTTTTGTTTTATTGTCCATAATATGAAAAGTAAAACTTAGTCAATTTTGACGTAAAAACCTTCTATATCTGGTCACATTGCCAGAAAAATATCGACTGCTTGAGAATTGATGCGAAAATTTGTTTATCAGCTATACAATTTGATAGGAACACATTTAAGGGCGCAACCGTAATGTCTAGTTATTTATCAGATGCATAGTGCTTGATATATTCGACTTTAAACTGAACAATTCATAATCATCGGTAATACCTTAGTGGTCGACGAAAGGTACTTTTACCTTATACGTGTATTAAATGCCAGATTACTTGTTGGTTCCTCTGTATATTCCAATTACTTTAATTGTTTTTCAGTTTTATCGATTGTATCTTTGTATTCAGTAAAGCTTCAGGCTTTTTGTTTAATCTATTTCAAAGACGTATACTGTGTTGCAATATATGTGTATCTTTTTTGTAGGCGGACATCCTTTATGGACACCATGTACTATCACAACATGGTAGTGGGGAACTCCAGTCTAAAACGAACCGTCTCCACCCACCGTATTCCCCCTAGCGCATTTCGTGGAACCATCATATATTGATATCTACATCACGAAATCGCTGAGTAGTCAGTTACCCTGGCCTTATGTCTCTACTGCCAGTTCTGCAGTTTTCTTTCCTCTTCTTCCTTTGCTTTCATAAGAGCCTTAATCATCTGATGTAATATATCCTTATGCTCTGGACAATCTAACATCATTCCTATTAGATTCCATGTTATTACTTCTTTCTCCAACTTCCTATTTAGTTCTTGCCTTAACCCATCCCATTGCACACATTTGAATACTGTATGTTCTACGGTATCAATGCAGCCGCAGTGCACACACTCCTCTCCCGCAGCTTTACCTATTCTCTTTGCACATTTTCTGAAAACCCCATGCCCTGTCAAAACCTGTGTGAGATAGTAGTCAACACTTCTATGTTTACAATCCAACCACTCCTTCAAGTTCGGTATGAGCTCCTTGGTCCACTGTCCTCTAAGTGTGTTGCTATTCCACCTATCCTGCTATGCACAAGACTTCTGCTTTTTGCATTCCTACCTGTTTCTTTTCCTTTTCCTTCATAGATATATTTCCTCTCCTGCACCCTTAAATCTATGGGCGGAATCCCCGTAATAACCTGAAGAGCCACAGTTGATGCGGTCCTGTATTGCAGCGACCCTAATTAATAACTTCCTGTGCGCCTTTTGTAACAGTAGCCAGTTTCTCCTAATACACAGCGCTCCTACCCATATCGGTGCGGCAAGAACTGCCTTCTTGGAACTTACTGCTTTCCAATATTTGGCATCAGCCCCGTAAGTTTGACCATTTTATCTTCGGCCCAATATATGTGTATTAGATTCCAGTTTACTTGTTGGTTCCTTCATATAATCTGTAGCAATTTCTTTAATTATATTTAGAATTTTCTGATTGTATCTTTGTATTCAATAAAGCTACACGCTTATTGTTAAATCTATTTTAAACATACATACTCTCTTGCAATATACGTCTATTAAATTCCAATTTAGTTGTTGGTTTCTCGATATAATCTTTTGCAAATTCTTTAAATATATTTCGATTTTCTCAATTGAATCTTTGTATTCAGTAAAGCTTTACGCTTGTTGTTCAATCTATTTCAAACACGCATACTCTTTTACAATATGCGTGTATTATAATCTCTTGCAATTTCTTTAATTACATTTTCGATTTTCTACACATTTGTTGTTAAATGTTTCAAACACGTATACTTTTTGCAATATACGTACATTAGATTTCTGTTTACTTGTTGGTTTCTCGATATAATCTCTGTATCTTTGTATTGTACACATCTCGATTTTCTCGATTGTATCTTCGTATTCAGTAAAGCTACACATTTGTTGTTAAATCTGTTTCAAACACGTACACTTTCTTGCAATATACGTACATTAGATTACAGTTTACTTGTTGGTTTCTCGATATAATCTTTTGCAATTTCTTTAATTTTCTTTTGATTTTGTCGATTGTATCTTTGTATTCAGTAAAGCTTCACTCTTGTTGTTTAGTCTATTTCAAACATGCATACTCTCTTGCAATATACGTATTAGATTCCAGTTTAGTTGCTGGTTTCTTTTTATAATCTCCTGAAATTTTTGAATTATATTTCGATTTTTTCGTTTGTATCTTCGTATTCAGTAAAGCTACACATTTGTTGTTAAATCTGTTTCAAACACGTATACTCTCTTGCAATATACGTGTATTAGATTCCAGTTTACTTGTTGATTCCTCTATATAATCTCTTGCCATTTCTTTAATTACATTTCGATTTTCTAGATTGTATCTTCGTATTCAGTAAAGCTACACATTTGTTGTCAAATCTGTTTCAAACACGTATACTTTCTTGCAATATACGTACATTAGATTACACTTTACTTGTTGGTTTCTCGATATAATCTTTGCAATTTCTTTAATTATATTTTTATTTTGTCGATTGTATTTTTGTATTCAGTAAAGCTTCAATCTTGTTATTTAGTCTATTTCAAATATGCATACTCTCTAGCAATATACGTATTAGATTCCAGTTTACTTGTTGGTTTCTCTATATATTCTTTTGCAATTCCTTTAATATATTTCAATTTCCTCGATTCTATCTTTGTATTCAGTAAAGCTACACGCTTATTGCTCAATCTATTTGAGCACGTATACTGCCTTGCAATATACGCGTTTTAGATTCCATTTTACTAGTTAGCTTATTTATATAATATTTTGCAATTTCTTTAATTATATTTCAATTTTCTCAATAGTATCTTTGTATTCAGTACAATTTCACGCTTGTTGTTTAATCTATTTCAAACACGTATATTATTGATCATAAAGTACCGGTTAAGTATTGTAACTCTATCTCCAAACCTTCTACTACTACGTGTGGGTACCTCAAAAAAGCAATTGTTTTTCTTTTTTGATTTTTGCTTTACATAAACGTTATCGCTAGCGTAATAGCCTGCAAGGAATTGGTAGTTACCTACTACTTGGTACTCTGAAAGAATGTCAACCATTTTTTATTAACACTGAAGTATATCACTTGCACCAACTCGTTTTTACTCTTGCCATAGACAAGTGAAGCCATTTAGTGAAGATTGTTCGTGCATATAACAATCTTCATTAAATGGCTTCACTGGTCTATGGCAAGGGTAAAAACTTACGAGTTGGTGATATATTTCTTATATAAGAATTTCCCAATACTTTTCGCGCAATTTTTCAAGACATATTTAAATATGAAAATATATTTGAATAAACTTTGAAGACATGGGAAATTTATATTTTTATGTTTGAAAAGCTTTAAATAACATTGTTACAATTATTTTGTTGTATTTTATCTCTTAATTGATTATTTTAGTTTATCGTTGAATACGTAATTTATTTTGGATTAAATTAATGTCATCTTCCTACTACTACTGCCACCTGGTGTGGACTTTCATAAGTTTCCTATTGCCACGCGATCTGCCTTATCTCAGGTGTGTAACGTATACATGCGTTGACGGGTAGATGGCGTACGATGTTTTATTTAATAGATTTGGTATTTTTAATTATTGCTAATTTAGTTTTAGAGCTTCTTTTTGGGCTTAGAGTTATGTAACAAATTAATTATAATTATTTTCCATTTTTCTATTGTCGTTGAATCTGCGTTTATGTCGTATATTTAAAATATCAGATTGGGTCGCTCGGTCTTTAGCGTGTATGTTCGTGTTCCGCTTGAGGTCGGTTTTTGACATGTTAGAATCTTTCTCTTGAACTTTAACGGTCATCGAGGAAGCATTAAACACGACAGAGCAGATGCAGTTCCTTGGACACTGTTTGAGAAATGAAGAATTTTTGAGTTATATCGTGTGCAATCGCTAGTACAGGCGGATTTTAATGTTGTTTCTCAAGCATTAATGTGATTTGGCGTTATTATAATAAACTTGTTGAGGATATTGTTTGTCGTGGCTTGGGAATTGTTTAAGCTGCTGTAAGTATATTTTCCACGTGTCTAATCGATCTTAATTTGTGTTGTTTCTATATTCAAATATAGCTGCTAGTGTTGGTGCATGGCCTAGACCTCATTAGAGCACTTTTGTTGGGTTATGATTTAAGAACCACGTGCTATGGTTATCTTACGGTTCCAAGGAAATTTATTGCTGGATCTTGCGGTGAAGACATAATTGAGGTGTAGATTAATGGAATACTGTAACCTTCATACGCTACTTTCTTGAGATGTCGTTAGCCGAAGATAGGAGAGCAGTTTTCTTGTAACGTGTGGATCCGTAGAAAGTATCGTGTTTGGTAGCTGTGGATGTGATTTTCCTTAAGGTGCTGTGACTGTGTAAATTTTCCTGATATTATCCAGAGCGTAGAAATTATTGGCCAAACCGTTTTGGTAAAATTTATGTCGATATCGAGTACTTCGAACAGTAAATTTCAATTTTCCGGCCTAGCTAATTAAATAAGTCATCGTAATTTCCTATTTTAACTTCTTGTGGCATGTGAGCCTTTATGATTTGAATTTATTAAATTAACGTAGTTTTATTAATAACAGTGACCCCAATTTGGAGGTTACTTTGTCATTTTTGGAGACGTTACGTAGCCTTTTTATTTTTGGAGTTAGAACTTGAACTAAATTTTGGATGTTTATGGGCAGTATAGCCTCACATCTGTCTTGTGTAAATTCTTAGTTGTTATTTAATGCAATTAGTCAACCATTGTAATTTATTTTTGTACAATCTCGTAAGAAATTATTGAATTTAATTTAATCACATTTCCTTATGTAAAGCATAGTTAACTAGCGCTATTTTTTTTATAGAATTAGATACCTACCAACTTAGAGTCTGCACTCTAATATCGAATAGATTGTCGGTTGCCTCTGGTATACAGAGTGTTTTATTTTAGTGTTGACGTGTTGCAAATCACGATCAAACTGTTCGACTTTGGAGGGACTTTCGGCAAGTTGCCTTATAACTGTGTGCTTGTAAGAATATTGTTGGTTAATTATTTTTAACTTTAAGGTTGTTTCATGTGTTCACCATTTTGAATTTCTTAAATTTTGTAATTGTACGTCATTGATAATTTTAAGTTGTGGATCACCTTGGGTGACCATTTAAGTTTTAATTAATCCTTCAGAAATTTAATACTGGCAACTGAGTTGCGCTTGTGATTTACATTTCATTGTTTTTTTGGTTTTTGAATATTTCGTGAAAAATCAGAGATTAGATAGTATAGCCGGTTGTGTACAGTAATTGAAATGAACTGTTGAGACCTGAATTATAGCTTCCAATAAACTGTTTGTTAAGTTTGAATGCGTGTGTGTTGGTCTTATTTTCTTATCACCTGGGGAGTTTACATTGGATCTGGTCCGGGGTCTGAATATCTGTTGGGCTTAGCATATTTTTACGGATAGGCGCCCTGACAACTTAACCTTCGACTTAGTACTGTGTTCGAACTCGCCCTTCTCTGACTGTAGCTGGAGGCAGTGCTGACTCCCATATTTAACATCGACCCTTGGGGAAGTAAGAGGTAAGACTTGAGTGTTATAAGTTGGTGATTAATTAATAGACAAGCGTCTTCCTAAATTTAAATAGAAGGTTAATTACCGTGGTGGTGTCTGACTTACTACCTTCTTGGAATTTGGGTACCGAATTTGGTTAGGGCCTTGGCCATTTATAATTTAAATACAAGAGGGTAGCAACATATAGCTACTTCCTTTCACCAGCGTATTATAACAATATATAAATATCAGGACATAGCGAAAATTCAGGGTGATTGGATTACTTCTAGATTTTTTGTGCTTAGATATTTATGGAAAGTTGCCTTTTTTAAAGGTACAGAGCAATAAAAAGTTTTTAAAAAGAAATTTCTTTATAAGTAACTATTACATGCATAGATTCGTAATTTACATAAACTGCTTAAAATGACTAGCACAAACCAGAATGTATTATCCAATTTCTTCTCATTGAGTACTGAATTCTTTCAAAAACTCCAGGGTTGTTTCCTATTACATAACACCCATCATTTATTTGATTTCGCAGATCTTCTTGATTTTATGCTATCCCTCACGAGAAAAAATCTGCGGATCGAACAAGAATTGAGGTCTACCTCGTCCAATTCAGCACACTAAAATGTTCTGCTGCTCCATCCTGCATGAACCACATTACTATCTTGTTGCTAGTGGTAAATTCTCTAGTAACAAAAGCAGTACTTCCTCAAAGAAAAATGGATACACATCATCGATAAGTCTTACTGGTAAAGATATCGGTCCAATTAGCTAGTCACATATATTTCCAACGCGAACTCTGAGAGACATTGCTTCATACATAAAGAGAATCAACGCCAGTATTGAGGGATTTACATTCATTAATGTAGAAGCCATTGACAAAATACAATGCGATGTTGTTAATTTAATTTAATTTAATTTAGCCATGTTACGAAGAATAGAGTGTACATGAGCTTCAGAAGCAAAAGAAACCCTGATCGGACGACACCGACCAGGACCCGTAGCATCAAACTTGCCCAATCTTGAAATCCTCATATCCTCGTCGATAATCTGAGCTTCCGAGGAAACTTCACGAATCAATTTCCTATCAACAACCAGCTGTTCGGCATTACTACTGCAACCCGACTCACGTGAGCCGAATATGACTATATTTGCCTTGCGTTTGTCCCTGTCCGAAATCTCCTGTATAATCTTCTCATAATCAAGAAGTGAAGACGATGAGTTAGATGTAGTTTCCAATATGGATTTTTTAAGAATTTTGATTTCTTCCTGTAGAGAAACAAGAACAGCCCTCAAACTGTTAAGATCGCTACCCATTCCGATACAGCCTCCACAAGTCCAAGTAAAGCCCGTCTTTAGGTGTAATTTGCGAGCCTCGGCAGTCGAGACATTAACACAATCAATCCTGTACTGTCTGTCACAGACGCAGCAGTTGATAATTTTATGTGCATCATCAGAGCCACCGCAACACGCACAGGTAGGCATATTTATCAAACAAAAATAAAAAATTAAAAATAATTACAAGGATAAGACAGGGAGACAAACTTCACTCCAGAGGTGCCCGTCACAGAAGACTTATGTAAAACAAGATAAAGGAAAAGATAGGCAGCGGACAGGTTCTCGAACGGTGTACACAGGAAAAAAAAAAAAAGATTAAATATTGATGTATGTATATATCAAGGAAACTATAAACAAGAAAGAAGTGCAGATATAAAGAACCAGCACGAAAAAGCTGTAGTGAAAAAAAGAAAAGGAAACACGGCAGAATAAAACAGATAACTTACCGATGCAATTACACAATAAACAAAGAGATTTAGAAATATAAAATATGTACAAAATGAAAAATCAGATTTTAAACTTTAGTATGGTATCAATTATAAACACAACCGATAATTATTAACAGTATAAACTTTATAATAACTGCGGAGCACAGAAACATGTACGTATACGATGCGATCGATGCACGTGGCGAAAGTAACCTCCCGTGCTAAATGTAGTATAGTTACAAGCACTGTTGTCTTAAAATTTTATAAATATTTCTATTACATTCAAATTATTTCCTATTTTTCTGGTAACAGTTTGTTGATCTTTCATTACCATATTCATCCCATTTTCTTCTAGTTCTACCGTAGTAACTGCAGTTGGCCTTCCTGTTGCTCCATTAAGTGCAAATGTGCCTCTTTCATGAGGCGCTGATAGAAGGCTTTCCTATCTGGAACACTGTATAATTGCATAGACTCTCACTAATTCTTATTGGCAAGTCCATTCATAAAACTTGTATCAGTCATCTCGGTGTTCATATAGACATTTATATTAAAGAGTTTCAATTACAGAATTTTCTTTATTGAAGATACTGGATACAAAATCAATTTTGACAACTGTCGAAGAGAGAAAATAATAAGTCACAGTTTCTAGATATTTACACTAACTTCGAGTGACTGCAAATAATATTCTATCGGAAAATTTGTTAAAACTGTAAAAGTGTATGCCCCAACAGTTCTTGTATTGGGTAGAACCTGTGCAGTATACCATACTTTAACTTTGAGCACATTAATATATATATTTACAAATATCATACCGCTCTCGTTTTGTCCTTCTAGTCAAGTTTCCTCCCAAAAATCATTCAAGGACAAACATTTTTTAAAGGAGTCAAAGAAATAACCCCCTTTATATTCTGTACAACGTCCATATCAATGTCAATTTATTAATATTATTAAATTTTATTGGAATATATGAAGATGAAGAAGATATACATACATTCACTCTAATGGTATCTACATCGCATCACCTAGCATTTCTCTAAACTATAAGAAAAGATATTTAGTTGAATGATGGCAAAATACGCCACACCACATATGGTAAAATGCATCAAGCATACATGCTAGCAATTTATACCGTATACTTATTAAAATTCTAACGAGGAAATAATACCAATTATATAGCGTTCATAATACAACGTTTATACAATAAGGAAAAAACCGCCTACAATGGCAGCTAAGTACCTATTAAATGCTGAACGTTGTAATTCTAAAAAGACCAAACACGTTCTGTTGACAAATGCGACTGTAACGATGCAGTAGGAACTCCTATTACCACAATAATAGGAACATTAACGTACCTTTTGTGAACAAGGCAATTAACAGACAGACCACTGTGCAAACGTGAGCATTTAGGCAAAGGTAATATTTTTTAATTAATCTCATTAGATAGAGCGTAAATCCGGAGGCAAGGCATTTTCAAGAAATCCGCTGTTGTGGAATTCGTAGTTACACGTTCCTTTGGTTAAATTAAAACAATTTAATGCTTTGCAAATTTTTAATATTTATTTAAAGAATTTAATAGATATTTAAAGAATTGACGAAAAAGGTGTAGGGGTTTTGAAAGATTACAGAAGATGTTACTTAGTATAAATAATAGAACAAAATATGTATTTTCATTCTAATTATGATTTTCTGCTTTGCAGTAAAACTGTAATTAGGTAAATTTAATAATAAAAATTTGTCCACGGATGAGATTCGAATTCACAACCTCTCGATCGCTAGTCAATTGCCCTTACCTAAGGACCACAGAGAGTTGTGCGAGTTCTAGTCTTTTAAATCGTATGAATCAGATCAAGTAACAGATGTTAAGATGCCTGCACCCCGATGTATAACTAAACTTTAAATAAATGTAAAATTGTTTCTATTAATTGAGTTAGCAGACGGTTCTTGGTGGAACATTTTATTAATAACTATTTTAAATAAAATAAAACTCTTGAAACTTTCCACAATTTTTAGTTAGTCTTTGCGACATATGTTTCGGTATCGTTCATACCATTATCGAGCGGGAACTGAGTGGTTGAAAATTCTAATTATGATTTTCTACTTTGCACTGATAATTTAATTTTTTTTAAATATGTACATTTATTTTTTATCTCTATTGGAGATGTGTATAAGCACAAATGTGTCCGTCTTGGAAAAGAGGTTGGAGGCGTCGTGATTATATTGAAATTTTCTATTCCTTGCAATGTACTGTACTTACAGAAGCAGATGTGATGTGTAGTCGAGCCGAATAACACGTGTGTCGAGTTCTAATGGTTGTTTTGCGGGTTTTCTAAGTTTTGCAAGGATTTAAAATGCCTGAAGTCAATCGTTTTTAATTATATTATCTTCTTCAGCGGAGGAACGGGTACCTCCGCTGAAGAAGATAATATAATTAAAAAGATTGTAGAAAAAGTACTAAATTCTAGGACATTTATAAATTAACTTGTCGGAAAACTGAAACTCGAACTTCAGCAAGAAGTAGAACTCTATAGAGAAGAAATAAAACGTCTTAAAGAAAAACTCGACGAGTCCGTAAAAGAAACTGAACACGCACAAAATACGTTACAGCAATACACCAGGCGAAATAGTTTACGCATATTCGGGATACCTGAAATTAAAAATGAAAACACGGCGGAGGTCATAAGTAAGTTCTGCAAAGATATACTACTATTGGATATTCCCATTTCTGCGATTGATTACTGTCATCGTTTATTTACGAAAGCCCAGAAGACACCCATTATAATCAAATTTATAAGTCAATATACGAAAAGCCTTATATACAGCAAGAAAAAGTTACTAAAAGCCACAAAAATAGTAATAATTCTTTTATATTTATTAAGAATATTGTAATTTATTTTATGTCACTTTCTTGTACGGTATCCTTTTCTTCTCCTTACGAATAAAATGAAATAATAAAAAAAGAAAATTACATATTTAACACTGCATACAGGGTGTAGCACCTAAGATGCCTCGGACCGTAGCTCCTCTATCATACAATATATCGAAAAAATTCTAAGAGAAAAATTGTCCATAACTACAATCACCATTTCCCTAAAATATTTTTGGTCATCAGTGCCGCGCCGTATTCCAGTGGCGTATCAAACCTATGTTTTTTTAAATGGAACAATGTATATTTTGTGGCTGATTCGGAAAGCCCCCAAAGAGTACTTTTTTTCCGTATATAAAGTCATACTCCTAACTTTAGCGGTTTCGCTGTTATGATGGTTTTTCTTCGCAGTTAGACCGTATTTCGACATTTTTTTTTTGGCAGGAACTAAATTGTACCGGCGTTTCGGTTTCGAATTTAGGGATAGACTAAGACCTCTTCTAACTACTCCTAATTTTTTTTCAAGTGATTTAAGGAAAGAAGATAATTTTTGATTGGGCTTTGCAAATAGTCATTTTTTTCTAAAATATCAAATGGGAACCATATAAAATAATTATATCGTTGGATAATCGAAATTCCAAGTTTTCCATTTACTAAAAAAAAAACACACATTTCATTACAAAATTAAAAGAAAAAAAAATTGTTAGGTCAATTCGTCGAAAAACGTCTTTTTTTCAAAGTCAGCTGTCATGATAAAACAATAGAAGTGTAACTGTCAATGCAAACGGAAAAAATAACAATAAACTGACAGAAGCATTATTGTTATCTGATAAACGTTGCGAAAATGCCTGGAACTCAACAAGAAATAGTTGACATGTGTTTATTCTTGCAGAATGTTTCAAAAATTGTTTGTTGGCGTCACGAGTGTACTGTGAGAGACATCCTCTCAGAACGTATCCAAATCCACGTGAGTTTACAAAGGTGTTGGATAGATTTACGTCTACTGGTACTGTTCAACGAGCAAAGAGAGTTAGAACGAAGCCAGTTTTGACAGTAGAAAACGAGTTGAAAGTTCTGGAGGCTGCTGTTGAAAATCCTCATATCAGTGTCCGCGAAATTATTAGGAACACTGACAAGTTACATCCATTTAGAATTCAGTTGCAATTGGAATTTCGATCCAATGATGGAATTATTTTATATGGTTCTGATTTGATATTTTAGAATAAAAATGACTATTTGCAAAGACCAATTGCAGAAATTCTGCCTGGTTTCAAAATCTTGAGATTGCAATTCCTGGTGCAATCTATCCAACACCTTTGTAAACTCACGTGGTTTTGGACACGTTCTGAGAGGATATCTCTCAGAGTACACTCGTGACGCCATCAAACAATTTTTGAAACATTCTCCAAGAATAAACACATGTCAAGCATTTCTTGTTGAGTTCCAGGCATTTTCGCAACGTTTATCAGATAACAATAATGCTTCTGTCAGTTTATTGTTATTTTTTCCGTTTGCATTGACAGTTGCACTTCTATTGTTTTATCATGACAGCTGACTTTGAAAAAAGACGTTTTTCGACAAATTGACCTAACAACTTTTTTTTCTTTTTAATTTTGTAATGAAATGTGTGTTTTTTTTAATAAATGGAAAACTTGGAATTTCGATTATCCAACGATATAATAATTATTTTATGTGGTTCCCATTTGATATTTTAGAAAAAAATGACTATTTGCAAAGCCCAATCAAAAATTATCTTCTTTTCTTCAATCACTTGAAAAAAAATTAGGAGTAGTTAGAAGAGGTCTTAGTCTATCCCTAAATTCGAAACCGAAACATATATACAATGAATAAACGAAAACAGCTAAATTAGTTTTATAAACTTTATTTTATACATAAACTTATCATTAAAAGAAAATAAAAATCAGTGATTTTTTCATAGAAGATGTTCAAAAATACCACCTTGTAGTTCACTTTTGTACACGCTTCCGAACTTCTCGAACTGCCTTCAGTATGGTCACACCATCTATTTGGTTTATCTTTTCACTAACTGCAATCTTTAGGGCGTTTACGTTTTCGTACCTTTGCTTATAAATCTGGTTCTTTAAATAACCCCATAAAAAAAAATCAAGCGGCGTTAAATCTGGCGATCGGGGAGGCCACTGAATAGGACCATTTGTTCCTATCCATGAAGTGTTAAAAATAGTATTTAGAAGTTGATGAGTACCTCTGTAGTTGTGCGCAGGTGCGCCATCCTGCTGAAAATGCAGATTCTGTCTACTTATGAGATCCAGATCGTCTAAGAAATTATTCAAAATTTCAGTCAAAAATTCTACGTACCTTTCACCAGTTAGAGTGCCCTCATAAAAGAAAGGACCAACAATCCATGAACCGATTAAACCGCACCAAACATTAAAACTGAAACGGACTTGTGGACGTCTTGGATTTACTAAAAGAAGATTTTCCTTTGACCAGTAATGATGATTTTTTTTATTGTACATTCCAGAATTTGAGAAATTCGATTCATCGGTCCATAAAATATAACGAAAGTTGTTTACATTTTAGTGACAAAAGTTAAGATACCAGTGGCAAAAAAACATTCTTCTCTCTGGATCCCCTGGCAAAAACACCTGAACTGATTTGTACTTATAAGGAATGAATTTGTGTTTCTTCAGAATCCTATGCACAGTACCGTGACTCAAATCAGATTCATTGACAATATCTAGTATGGAATTCTCACGGTTGGCCTCAAAATATGCGATAACTGCAATTTCCGTGGCTTCGCTTTCTATAAAAGTCCATTTTGTCCTTGTTTTGGCAAAAACACTCTCATTGCCTCTAAATTTTCGGTAAAGTCTCAGAAAATATTGCTCATGTGGTTGTGTTCGGAGTGGATATAATTCAGCGTAGTGTTCTTTTGCCCTCCTAGAGGATTTTCTGCGCACTAAATAAGATTCTAACATATCACACTTTTCTGAATGGGTAAAAATCATTTTTTTGTCAAATTAATAACTAGCACAATGAAACTTATGAGTGAAAAACTAATAAAACTGTACTAATATTTGACGTTTGGTAGAAAGACTTATCGTCGTTTTCATAGATACATAGAAATGCACTTGACTTAGCTGTTTTTGTGTATTCATTATAACTCAAGTACTTTTAATCCCAGTAAAAAAATTCTTATAACATTTTTTGTTTAAAAATTAAAGTTCTAGCAGAAAATGATATAATATACAGGGGTTTCCATTTGAAAAAAAAATATTTTTCGGCAAAACTCGAAAACGCGTTGCTCATTTGTTTTTTTTTATTCTTCCATCTTAAAGAGCGTTAAAAGTACTACAAGTTTACTAATTTAAACAATCTTGTATCTTTAATAATAACAAAGTTACCAATGGTGAACACTTAATTTGGATTGCCCTGTATATAATTTAGTTTGGTACAGATTTAATATTTCAGACAGATACTTAAATTTAATTTTACCAGCTAAAATTGATTTCAGCAGTTACAGGTTGTAAATGGAGCTGGGGGTGTATTTAGGATCTCGTTTCACTCTTTTTGGAATAAGGTATTATAGTTGTTTGTAACCATTTTGAAAACACTTATTGAGAAAATTTATTGATTACAATACTTTAAAGCAACATCGAAAATTTGAATTCAATCGGGAAAACAATCATAACAAAAGATCAAAACGGTTGCTGGCACACAAGCTACATAAAATAATAATTCCTTTGAAAAGGCAGATCCTATTTTAAATGGCGCAATATTACGACACGATCTGTTGGGTGATTAAAATTCAAACTTCAAACTATACAATTGCGAGAAAAGATGTGAAGGTGATGGTATAAATATGTTTGATATATTTGACCTTGAAAGAACGAAATCTGAAACATTTTTTTATGTTTAAAGTAGTTTTTGTTTTGTCTACTTAGTGGAGATATTATCTGTATAGGAAATGTTGTGACATTCGTTATACATTTTTATTCTTTTCTTGTAGCTAGAATTTTAATGTGTTTATTTAGTAGTAAATCCACTGTGTAACTATTTAAATATAATGACCCTTTTCTCTGATTATTACGAGGTAGGCGCCATAAATTCTCGGCCTGACAGGCTGATACTGGTTCAAACGTGTTTAAACTCCGTCACGTCATGCATGCACATACCCGAGGTGTACACTATAAATATGACGGTTCGAAGCCTAGTGGTTTTTAGTAACCAGCCAACCAACGTGACTAGCGCACGAAAATGTCTGAAGTAACGAAAATTGGAAACCGCGTGGTCATTAAATTTTTAACAAAAGAAGGGCATACACCTTATCACAATAAACAACGTTTAGACGGCGTTTACGGATTCATCTCCTTCGTACTCAACTGTAAAAAAGTGGGTAAAATGTTTCCGTTTGGGACAAGAATCCCTGGAAGATGCTAATCGGTCGGGTCGACCAATTGAAGTGATAACGCCTCAACAAATTTCAATTATTGAACATTTAGTTCTAGGAGATCACCGGTTGAAAGTGAAGGAATTAGCAGTGATAACAAACTTTTCCGAAACAAGTGTTCGCCATATTCTCCATGATCATTGGCATATGAATAAAATTAGTGCTACATGGATACCGCGACTTCTTTCTGCTCTCCAACGTGAACGTCGAGTCGAATGTGAGCAGTCGTTTTTAAACATGTGTGGAAACGACACAAAACCGATTTTGGAGTTCATGGAATGGCGGCGACCCGATGTACCTCGTCCCAGAAAGGCGAATGTCGTTCAATTAACGAAAAAGGTGATGGCCACAATATTCTGGGATTGTGAAAGCATTTTGCTAATTTACTTTAAAGAGCGTAATACAAGCGTGGACGGCACATATTATGCGTCTTTATTGCTTAACTTAAGGGACAGTATTCGTGCAAAACGTCGAGGAAAATTGACAAAAGGTGTACGATTATTGCACGAGAATGCTCCCGTCCATACTGCCGCCATTTCACGAGCTGCCATCCGGGAATGCGGCTTTCAAGAATTGGAACATCCACCGTATAGTCCGTATATGGCTCCTTGTGATTTTTTTTGTTTTCTAATTTAAAAAAAGATCTTGGGGAACGTAGTTTGAAGGACGACAGTGAGTTGCAAGCAGCTGTAATAGAACATTTTGACGAAAAAATTTCACATTATTTTTACAAGGGTATCGAATTATTAATTAATCGTTGTAATAAATGTATAGAAATTAGGGAAGATAAAAATAAAAATTCTAATATTGTTCCAAGTTTCTTTTTTGTATATCAGGCCGAGAATTTATGGCGCCTACTTGGTTGAAATTTCAGTTACTCATATTACAAAGTATATGTTTTATTGTATAGTATTGGAACTTCTTACAAAATTAAATTTCTCGATTTGAATAATAAGAAATAATTAATAGATAATAATACATATGTAATAAATAAAATGTTTAATTTCATTAAAATGTAGTAGCATATAGTATCCGTTACTGTAATTTAATTAATTAATATACGTGTTTGTACACATACAAAAATTTCTCTTACACTTGTACATTTTCAATTTGAATAAAGCTATTTGTCAAAGTAATCGTAAGAAAGAAAACGACAAATTGGAGTCGAGACAATACATATAAATTTCGATGACGTTATCGTATTTTAAATGTTACCTAACCTATTTTATATGAACAAAAATTCTGTCAACTCTCTCCTATTTTAATTAATAATTGATCAACAAATTGGTACGACTGTCATCAGATAATACCAAGCATACCCACGCCTGTTAGTTTCATACGTACAGTTACGTTCAAAATAGTAGAAATAAGATCATAAATCTGTCGAAATACTCTTTGTTCCTTCATTTTTCATTGCCTACAACTGCGCTATATAAAACAAATAAATCATGTAACATTCTCTAATTATCAGTTTGTTAAAAGGTAGAAACAAAGTAATGTTTATTGCACTCAGTTACAGGTTACAAAATTATGTCTTGTTAAACAAATTAGAATTACAATACATCACAACCAGTTTATGCTATTTGGCATATTGCCCACCTCTTTCAGTATAAGAGTGTTTCAAAAAATAAAAAACGCAGGTTTAAAAATTGAATAAAAAATACCTTTCGGTAAATATTTATTTTCCCTTCTTTCTATACTTTAATTCTGTTTACAGTATGAACTGTCTACAAGAATAACTAAAGGAACAAATAAGCATAATACTGAATTACATATGAGATGGAACTGTTTATTGTAAAGACTAAAGCACGTGGTGGTAGACAAAATTGTCTTTTGTGTTGTACCGTTATTTTTTTTCATGCTGGTTCAAGTAGAATTTAAGAAACTTTAAAACTAATATAAACATGCATAATTCAAACTTACTTCCATCACAGCTTGTGTTTCTAAGGTGTAAAATAAAACGATTATACTTATAGTAACTATTTTATTGTATTCCCCCAATAGGTAGACACACAATTACTTATCGTACCATTCTGCTTTTCCTTTTCCGTACTATCTATCGTCGGCGGATGATTACTCATCACCCGTCACTGTTCTCGGTTACACAACACACGTGTAAAAAGATATTTTTCTACTCCCATACTTTAATTGTATTATTAGATATGCCGAACCTGTACTATAATGATGTTCATTACGATACAGATTTTCATTATGTTACAAGTTTATATCCAATAGGAATACAGATTTTTCATTACGATACAAGTTTATATCCAATAGGAATGCGACATTTCAATATTCAAACAATATTCAATATGGCGACTGCATATCTGACAGATATACAAATTAAATAAATGTGACAGTTCTCTGCAATTTACAAGTAAGTACTTAAAATTTGTGCTTTTTTGAAAATATAAACGGTAAAAATGAGGGATAATGACAGTGAAATGTAATAATTGACTCCACCAGAAAATATGGAACAAGCCTTAGTAGCCACGAACAATTTATTACCAGCCAAATTCACAAAAACGTACGGAAAATTTTAACCTCAATTTATGAAATGGATTGTTCAAAAAATATGTTTTATTATGGGGTCGTAGAAAAAATAGTGTATGCAACTCGCATTTAATGGCTATTAAGACACTCGTATTCATTACAATACTCGGCTTCGCCTCGTATTGTAATTCTCTTACTCGTGTCTTAATAGCTATCATTAAATGCTCATTGCATAATATACTATTATGTATAGGTATTTTTAACAAATCCTACAAATGTATGACGTATACTCCGAAGGACATCCAAATCAGATATCAAAGACAAAACAAGAATGATTTGGTAGAAGGTGAGACTTAAAATGAAACGCTTGAACTACGACAATAATTTTTTTATTCTTCAACATACTCCCGTTTAGCTTTTAATACACTTGGACCAGCGGTGCTGGAGTACCATTATACCAATTTGATAACCTTCATCATCTAGGTCCAGTTATTCACATTTATTTAAAATTACTTTCATTAAATCAACATTTCCCATCAACCAGTTCCATATTATGTGTAATTCATTTTCAATTACGCATGTTTAATAAGATTGCTATTAAAAATAGGAGCAGGCATATCGTTATTTCAGATCATCCATTTTTAGAAATCTCTCTTGCATTTTAATATATATATACGCAGTATAAGATAGTATTGTGATGATGAAAATGTTGGACCTAGATATTTCTGCAGATGTCCACGTTTGAAGTCCTCTGATACCAAAAAAGTCAAACGGCTATATCTATCAATTCCAAATTTTGTATTTGCCAGTATAACCTCCCTCTTGAGATCTGATCGGAAGTAGTAGTTTACTTCAGTGAAAATTCAATTTTGCTAAAAAGTTTTTCGAAATTCCTACCGGAAGTAGGTCTTTCACTCTTACCGAAAATCACTTTTTTGCGAATATCTCGCAAGTCATGCCTTCTAGGCAGGTGCATTACGAGTATAAAAGTATTTAAAACATAATGTTCAATACCTCTTGTATAAAAAAAAATTTCAAAATTCGGACCGGAAGTAACACTTTTGCTTTTAGCGAATAGCACTTTTTGCAAACATGTATGTCGTAAATTATGTATTTTTTCTATTCCCATACTTTAATTGTATTATTAGATATGCCGAACCTGTACTTTAATGATGTTCATTAAGATACAGATTTTCATTAAGATACAAGTTTATATCCAATAAGAATGCGACATTCCAATATTCAATCAATATTAAATATGGCGACTGCATATCTGACAGATATAAAAATTAATTAAATGTGACAGTTCCCTGCAATTTGCTAGTAAGTAGTTAATATTTGTGCTTTTTTGAAAATATAAACGGTAAAAATCAGGGATAATAACAGTGAAATGTAAAATTTGACTCCACCAGAAATTATGGAACAAGCCTTAGTAGCCACGAAGAATTTATTACCAGCAAAGTCGCAAAGATGTACGGACAATAATTTTACGCTCAATTTATGAAATGGAAAGTTCAAAAAATATTTTTTATTATGGGGTCGTAGAAAAAGTAGTGTATGCAACCCGCATTTAATGGCTATTAAGACACTCGTATTCATTACAATACTCGCTTTCGGCTCGTATTGTAATTTTCTTACTCGTCTCTTAATAGCTATCATTAAATGCTCATTGCATAATATACTATTATATACATACTTTTATCAACAGTACAAAAGTATTTAGAGCTGGATTTGCAATACTTTTTGAATATATGAAATTTTAAACTTCAGACTGGAAGTAACACTTTTACATAAGCGTAAATCTTTATAACATGCTAAGGCATGTTATAGAGATTTATTAAGAGGATGTACTTAGAATATTATTTTGAATAATTTTTGAATAAAGAAATTCTTAAAACTGTATAATTTGAAACGCCCATACCTATAAGAAAGTCGTGTGGTGGTCACAGCTCATTTCTTAGTGTTGTTTTGGGATGTTTACTAAATTACTGCATTTCTTCTTTTCTTGTTCTATTTAGCGCAGATTTGTAAATTCTAAATTTAAATTTTATTGTTTTGATTATTTATCAAGACATATATGGGGTCAGAATAATATTGATTATTTTGAATTAATCTAACTTAAAAGGAAAGTGCTTATTAGTAGATGTAGCTCAAATTATGGGAAAAACATTTGTAAGTATATACACAACTGCATTATTTATCATAATGTCTCGATTAGGTATTTATAATAATTAATTCTTCCTATCCTCTGAAAAATGTTTGAATTATAGGAAGGAACCTGATTGAAATTTAAAACAAGATTTGTTTAAAGGTTTCTGTTTATATTGTCTAGAGTACCAAGTGAGAGAGTGTTGAGAGTATGGTGACATTAGAGTGCCTTTATAATGAGAGTGGTGACAAGAGAGACGAAATCAATAGAAACCAAATCGGCCACTATGTGAGTACCCTGTGGGTATCTATCATGTGGTATAATAACCTTAAACATGGATTGATATAATCAGCTATAATTGGCGTGTTAAATGGATATGTATTTAAAACCCGTATTAAAGAAAAATAAGAATATAACTGTAAAATACATTTTTGACACAAGACACAATTATGTAGGTACAATCTGCATCAACCTATCAGATATAATCGCATTTTGTCGCCACTCTGATTACAAAGGCACTCTAGATGACATCTGTCTGTGCGAAGGTTTATCATATGTAATTTTGAGAATCAAAATCACATTTATGATAAGAACTATGCAACTGACTAATACGTTGTAGTGGACTAGAATTTTCTATATTTATTAATAGAAGAGAGTAATAAGATATGACGACAGATACAACGTGAATGATGACATATATCATTTATTTTATTAGGAGGTATTTTTTAAGTTACATGTATAAGAATGTACCTTTTAATAGAAATTAAAATGGAAATAAGAACGTTAGGAGGTGAAACATATGTATATAGAGTAAAAAGTGATAAATATGAATGTAAATATTTTAAAAGAAGTATGTAAATTAAACTAATAATATTTTGTATCCATTTAAGACATCTGAGTCAACAAAATAAGCATGCTATGAGGATTAAAAGAAAGAAAAACAAAGGAATAAACACAACGCGGAGCCATAAAACAAAATGTAAACTAGTCAATCTTAGAGATATTATCGGAATTCCTCCTAATCAATGTTGATCTATTTGAAGTAAAACATTTTCAAAAGATAAACAAATACCTGACATATAAAATTCAGACTAAAGTATATCTTTTTGGAGTATTAACCATTTTGAAACTGTAAGGCATCATGAACAGTCCACCACTGGGAAGATTTTGGCCAGTCTTAAGTATAGAAAGTCACACATATGAAACAACATTTCAGTTTGAACAATAGAAGAAATCATAATAATATACCAAACCAAAACACAAGATGTAGGTAAAAAAATATAGCTATATGCAAATAATTTAGAAAGGAAAATTGACTAAAAGCTCATTAAAAAGACAAAATGTAATACATGAAAGGCATACTTACCTAGATAGATATAGTAAATACAAATAAAAGCATCATATTTGGATTTAACACCAATTGTAGCGTTTTGGTCGTTAGTGCCATACGCCATACTAAAAAATGGATTTGAATACTTGCTTTTTGTCTAATTGTTGTACGTAGAATTTATATACATAACTACGTTGAAAATATGACAAATAGAATTAATGTTCTTAATATACCAAATTAAACATTCAGGTTTGTAAAATTAATATGCTTTAATACATAAAATATAGTTATAGTTACTAGTACTTTATTTTAAAATATTTTCTGGTTAGATGTATGTAGTATGTATACATCGAATTGTTATGTCAGCCTGGACGATAAGTATTAGGTTATATTTACTGTCTAATCTGAAAACTGTAAAATATGATAAATCATATACATATTACATCTTATATTGGTTTTCAAAATAATATTTTCTTGTCTTATTTATGTAACACATTGATGCTTTACTGAATGAAGAGGTATTAGATATGATAAATAAAATTAAAGCAATAACTCCCTGTTTATGTGTGAGTTTCATATAATACCAAAAATTGTTTTGCTCGTGGGTGTAAATGTGCTCATTTAATTAAGGGGACTAACATCCTTCACAATATACATATAGATACATTGTAAACACATTATATAAATATATATGTATATGGCTAAAGAATAATAAAGAGAGCACATTGCATTTTTAGTTTTTTTTATATTTGAATCAATTTATTGTGTTTTACATTCACAAATTCTCACAAATTATTTATAAATCTCAACGCATTTCTTTCCATTACTATCATTATTTTTGACTGTCACTGTACCAAGGTCCCAAGAGTGACAAACACGCAGCAGGAAAGGTACAATTAATCAAAATATCAGTTCCAGCGCCATATTTCGAATATTGTTTCGGCATTCATCAATCTCTATACGATGATACAATCAGGACACTACTATACTGTTAGCTGCTTTAGATCAGGAGAAGAAAAGCGAGGGAGAAAGCGGTCAAAATAGTCGTCGCTAAAGCACGGGCGGGTTCGGCTTCATTGCGAAACAATTTAATAAAGACAAAACGGAGCAAAGTAGGAGAGGCTTATTGTATCATATTCTTACTCGAAGGGCGTCCGCCAAAATAAACTCGGCATAAATCTTGCGATACAGAAATCTTGACTTCTTAATCCGTAAACAAGTGGTAAAGTTAGATAATGCACGAGAGAAACATTCCGGGAGCTACATAACAGTTACGTCGGACAGAGTAGAAGGAATAATAAACTGCGATATCAGAATGCCGCCTAGTAGAGTGCCAAATAAAATGCGCTTTTTATTTGACAAGGCGATTATCTTTAAATGCGAATGTGCAACACTTGTTACTACATTTAGCACGTATTTTGACAGGTATTTCAAACAGAATGGGGACGGCAATGTCTGGATGCGCTATTAAAAATTGTCATCTATATTTATTTTTCGTGACTTACATCACAATAAGCTTTTCGTTTGGGTTAACTCACTTTTTAAACGGGATTTACTGAACCTGTGTATCAGTCAATTATATTGATACCTAAATCTACATTTAGAATAAAATAATACTAGTTACATTAAACAACATCTAACAATGCTAGTTAGTAATAAGACATATAGTAACTTGTAAATCAATTCCGTAAGAATACAACGGGTATAATTTTTTCAACTCCGGAATGCGCTGCTAAGTGACTATATAACCGAGCGGTAACGGACGGATTTGCTACTGTGCAGCTCCTCCACCGAAAAATATGCAAATGCCAAGTGCAATACATATTGCAGTGACCTTGAGATTGGTGGTAGATTATAAATAGGCATAATCAAGATCACTTCGAGATTTAATTTAATTAATCTTTATTTTATTTATTTTTATCATGTATATAAATATTCATTAAGTCAATATCTTGCCAAAACTTAATTTTTATTTACGAAAAATAATATAAGAATGTTATTATAATTTTTATAAAAACTATAATATTAGAATAAGCATAAAATATTACGTGAATGATGACAAGAAAGTGTTTCCCGCACGAAGAATACCGTGACTGGGAGAGATCGACCGTTTGGCCCGGCGAAAACAATATTCTTCGCTAGATGCATTAGATGAGTCATGAATATGTAAACAAGTCGATATTTACATATTTGTTTACCTTTTTGAAAGATTAGTAATGTGCTGGTTTCCCGGGTGGTGCAGCACTGCAGCTATGTATTTCTGGAGGTGGAATCGTATTGTACCGAGAAGAACCGGACGTTTTTGTGAAGAAAAATATTAATATAAGACCGGAACCGATGAGAAAACGTTAGATGCCTGGTGAAAATCGGCTCTCTCAAAACAAAACAAGAAGTAGGTGGAAACCTCTTCTTCCTCTTAAAAGTAAAAATGTTATATTAACTTAGAAGTTTATTCATGAATTTGAACTTAGAATAATTTACAAAGAAATTTTACGACACTTATAAATTTTTCAACAAGAATTAGAACTGGTAATATTTTCCGTAATAATTTTACTGTACTTATAGAATTTTTCAACCGAAGTGGAACTTAGAATAATTTTATGAATTAGATATCGTTTTTAATTTGGAGTTTAATTTACATTGAGACTTGTAATTATTTTTGGAAATAATTATTTATGTTAGGAACAGTTTTATTGAATTGGAACTTTGATTTTTTTTTATTTTCTAGGATGTTTTGTTTTATATGTAGGGTTATTACACCATGCATTATGATAAAGCATTTTAGTCACTGTAACGATCAAATTCAATAGCATAATAATTTTTTTTATATATATAAACACTTGGTGTTTTAATAAAATTTTCTTTACTATTTTATTTACCAGATTAGAATATTTGTGGTTAATAATTTTGTTTTATGTATATATAGAATAATTGAACGGTGATCGAGTTTTTCTTTGATATATATATATATATATATATATGAGATGGATGAGTTTGAAGCGATGTACGAAGAATTAAGGTGATTTAATAATGTTTGTTATAAATGTGTATATAGTGTTGTACAAAATTTTCCTGAGTGGTGTTTTGTATTGGAATCTCAGAGTGAGGTAAAGTTTTATTTTATTATATATATATTTTTTTTTATATGTATATCAAGTATATTTTACAGTGCTTGTGTGTTTGATATTAACGTGTTGGGTAATAGATCAGGGATGTATGCGATGAATTAAGTAGTTGTTTAATTCATAGCATGGAGTCCTGGTGAATCCTTAAAACACGAATTAGTCTTGGTGGTACTGTTTTGGGAGCGAGAAAAGGCGCTAGGCAGAACTAATTAGGGCTGAGTTAATTAATTAAATGCACAAAGACATTTTTTTTATTATTATTTTATTAAATTTAAAATTTATATATATACCTTAAGGGGTGAGCACAAGTAGTGTATGTTCGGGTTGTGTCCAACGAGTTGAAAAGCATACTCGTAGGGTGGAACTTTGGGGTACCTACCAGTGTGAATTTGCTTTCTGATGGTACTGTCTTGGGAGCGAGCAAAGGCGCCAGGCAGGACTAATTAGGGCAAAGCCACTTCCTTAATGTTTATATTTGTTGTAAATAATAAATCGCGTAATTTTTGGTTATTCATATTCCAGTACAATTCACAATATGCAATAAATTTTATTTTATTAAAGATGTTGATTGTTTACATGTATCTTTGACGAATATAAATCATGATGATCACGTTTATTTTTAAAATATAATTTTTTTCTCGATGTTATGCTTTCATTAATTATAATTTCTTTATTATTTTGACTATTTGATCATGATATGTGTGATTTTATATGATGTTTTGAAATATTAAATTTTTGTAAATATATATTTGTGTAACTTAAAAATTCTCTTTCTTTAATACTTTCTTTTAATAAATTAGATGATAAGATTTATTTTGCATTTTATTTTCTTTACCTGACCTGGTGATAATTAAAGAGCATTCAAATTGATTGGAGAATTTATTTATATTTTCTGCCCCTGAGAGAACATTTTCTTTAGTCATTCTAAACTGAGCTAGTTAAATGTAAAATTGCCTAACCTACTATTTAGCAGAAAATTTGTTGAATCTTAGTCTAGCATAAGGCCTAGCACTAGGATGCATGCTTGATTCTTACTTACTTATTGATTGAATAATTTAAATTATTTTTATATAAAGATCAATTTGCAAGAGTAACAGCAATATGTTGGAGTCAAGTTGTAAGTGCCTTAATATGGCCGGTATAATTGATTGTCCCAAATGATGAGAATCGCAGGGTGATTCGTTTTCTGTGAGCAGAAGAAAAGAGCACAATAGAAATTCATAGCAGAATCAGTCGCGTTTACCTCGAAAACCTTATGAGTGATAATGTTCTGCAAAAATTATAATAAAATATGTAGATAGCCGAAATGACATTTATGCCGAAAGTAAACAATCTGTTAATAGTGAAGACCTCGTTGAGCGAGTTTACATGACCAAGTTGTTTGAGAAATACGGAAACTTACCATTAGTACATTGTTAGCACAGTACATAACGGAATATCTACGCTACCAAAAACTTTGAGCAAATTGGGTTCCCAAAATTCTGTATAAACATCAAACACGACGCATGACATCAGTTTAACCTATCCTACACATTATTCTAAGGATGGAGAAGAGTTTTTGAAATCAATCGTGACAGCAGATGAAACGTGGATTCATTATGACAATCGATAATAAAAGAACAATTTGAACAAAGGATAAACACAAACTTTCCGAACGAACCCAAAAAGGTAAACACACATTAAGCAACAGAAAAGGAAGAACATAGCTACAGTTTTCTTTGATCAGAAATGTGTACTGTTTGTGGAACCTGATTCTGTAATGACTGCAAACGCGTATTGTCGGACATTAAGTCGCCTGCAGAAAATCATCGAAAAAAAGACGAGGTATTATGTCTTCTCCAATTGTATATATTCCTGATAATGATAGACCATTTACTGTTGCCCGTACCTGCCGCCGAGTAATTATCACCATTGTCGCCACGTCCGAAAGGACAGCGCTTACGCAGAAAAGAAAATCTTTGTCAACACCTATTTTAACACGCAGTTGGCAACCTTTGACGAAGAGTGTAATGAGAAACTCATGCATTGCATTAAGAAATGTGTCAAAATTCACGGAGACTATGTCAAAAAAAGACTTTGATTATTCTATACTCTTGACAATGAAACTATTTTGTTGAAAAAAATTGAAATTTGTTGTCCGTTCTATAAAAAGCCTCAGCAAAAAAGATTTTAACAGTCTTACCAAACTCCATCATACAAATTTTTTATACACGTTCGTTGTAGAGCTTCGAAATTCTACAATCGTACAACAGTGGCTATCACTTTAGACTCACAAGAGAAACTGACTCCAAACAGCCCTCAACAATGTCACGTATTGGACAAAGTAATGACGCATCAAATTTAATTAGGCGAAATTGACCCATGTCAATTTCACCAATAGAAAATATGTATTGGCAACTAGTGCGCCATTCTGTATTGTAAATACAATATAATCTGCTTTTATACAAGCAAATTCTAAGCCTATATGAACCTAGGGCATCCAACATTGGGGAAGCACTATATAAGAACTGTAATATCCAAGTCATCTAAAACTTATAAAAATAAAGTACTTCGAAGGATAGTAATTCTCTTGTCACCTTGGCAATAAGTGCCAAAAGTGCTTATATTGAAGATGAGATTAGGAGGTTTGCCAGAGCGGTTTGAACGCTACAGAAGCAACGGACTTATTTGGCGGCTGAAGGGACTGAAATCGTTCGAATTGGTGAAGTGACAGTGAGAAAGTCTAGATTTATCTCTAAGTGAATATTTCACATGAAAAGTGATTAGTGTAATGCGAAGCACGTCGTTAGATGCATACCTCCCAAACATTTAATCTAGTTACAACTTATAATATCTCTATGACAGTAGTCTGCTTCTCTTATTGATATGCGACAGTAGTTAATGGCGTTGACAGCATTCTGCAAGTGCTCCTCATTTAGATTGCCCTGTTATTTTTCAAATACACCAGAAATACTCCATTGCATGAAGTTCAGTGCGTCATCTCTCCCACACATGGCTGCGACATCTTCACTTTTACAATGAAAGAGATGCTCAACGGCAGTATTGCACCACTTAATTATTTCATGAAAAAAAAATACGTTTACAACGTGATGTTAATTGTCTGGCTTGCTGTTGCAGGCACTTCTTGGTGAAATATTTATAACTTTATACAATAATAACTAATTATTAACTGTTATTACACCACTCTCAAAGAGATATACATCGTGTAATAACCGAAGCAAATATGTTAGAGTAGTATTGATTATACCAACGGTGGTGGCTTAGCGACCCGGCGCATATGCAGTGCCTCACTCCGCATCTGAGTCACGTTACAGAGTCATACAGATTTACAGAAACATCATGGTACAAATATATAAGGTATGCTACAACTTTGACTCAAATTCGTCTATTTCTGCGCTGAACACACCTACGTCATCAATGTTGCGTCATCCATCATATGTTTGTAGTCTGTGTTTTGTTTATATTTAGATTTCGAATGTATTATAAAGTAATACATTTGCCTCTAACTTTAGCTTATCTAATATGGTAATCTGTTGTGTCTTGAACTGCAAAAACAGGCCAGAAAACACTCGAGGAAGGAGTATTAGATATTTTCGTTTTCCTAAAGATCAAAACCTATCTCAGCAGTGGATACAAGTCTGTGGTAGAAGCATAAAAAACACAAGATATCGTAAGTTTTGTATTTGGATGTATTTGTATACCTTTTATTGATGTTATTATTTACATATGTTAAATGTCAAGTTCATTTTGCAAGAGATGCATATGAGAACTGGTACTTAAATAATCAACAGATGAGAGAGAAATATACATATGTATCTAGTACCCGTATAAAACAGCTGTTTTAATATTCATTAGATGATAATACACAAATTAAAACATCAGAAAGCAATTGGATTGCATTAATTTCTAGAGGGTGTCTACGTCAACCTAATGCTATGATGAAAAAAAATGGCAGAAGACGTTGAACAACTTTTTAATGATTTCCATAAAAATTCAATAAACAAAACAAAACATACTAAAGCGATTGGCAAAAAATATAAAGACGGACTTGCCACAAGAAGTTGTAGAATCATATATTAGAGTACGAACTTACATACGTATAAAAGACATGAATAAAAATAACTATCGACAAAAAAGAAAATTCAAAAAAAAACAATAAAATGTACCAATAAAAAAAATAACCATATCTGTTGTTTTATATAGTAGTGTAGTAGTGGTTTATTTCGCCATCAAAAAAAACTTACATGGCATGTCAGGTACAAAATAGTGTAAAGATAAAATTCAGAAAAAAGAAAACTTCCGAATAACTAATTACAGTAACATGAATACACATATCATACCAATAGAATAAAAAAAACTGTACACAATAATGAGTCAACACAAGTAACATGAATGCACAGATGCATCACCTGAAGTCGTGTGACAGATATTGTAATTATTATATTATTATTCAACTTTTGCAATATTCATTGGTATCAGTAATTTAAAACAATATACTAGAAAAAATGCACATTTTCAAGTCATAAATTTATTTTTGTGATAAACTACTTTGTCAGTAAAGTAATTACAAATTGTATTATCAAACGACATAAAACAGGTTTCGTAAATCAAAGTGTCACATAATATCTAGTGGGAGCTTTTTCATTAATACAGTCTTATTATTTTGCTTTATGATTTTTTAAACAAGTAATTTGTAAAAAAAAATTATTTTAGTTACACATTCGTAAACAACTGTGCTAAGTATGTATTATATTTATCTTATTATTCTTTATATAGCAATCTACACTTTGTACAAAAGATATGAAATTCGGTTATATTATTGAGCCTGTTGTGCGCTGTATAAATTATATCCGAGCAAATGCACTTCACCGTCGTGAATTCAGAGCTATCTTTGAAGAACAAATTAATGAACATTGCGCTGTCCGATGGATGTCAAAAGGGGAAATGTTAAGTCGGTTTTTTAAATTAAAAGAGGAAGTTTTGTCATATTTATAAGAAAAAAAGTGCAATGCCTGAAGAAAGAAATTTATTTGAAGATCATGGATGGCTATATGATATTGCTTTCTTGGTAGACATAACAACTCACCTCAATAAACTCAACTTAAAATTACCAAATAATGGTAAATAATGTTAGTAGTTTTAGGGCTAAGTTGAAATTATTTATAAAAGACATAGCAGGAAAAGATATTGTTCTATTTCCAACACTGTTGGAAATTAAGAACACCTCAGAAAATATTTTACCTAATTGGGATAAATATGAGATGGCGGTCGACTCACTGTTCACATCCTTTAATACAAAGAAATTTTTGCAGATGTCCACGTTTTGAGGTCCCCTGATACCAAAAAAGTGGTTTTTAAAAAAATGTCTCTCTCTCTGTCTGTGTGTCTGTCTGTCTGTCTGTCTGTCTGTGTGTGTCTGTCTGTCTGTCTGTGACCACGATAGCGGCCAAACCGCTGTAGATATCAATTTCAAATTTTGTATTTACGTGTATAATCTCCCTCTTGAGATCTGATTAGTTTTTCAGTAAAATAGGTAGACCGGAAGTAGCAGTTTACTTCAGCGAAAAAATCGAATTTTGCGAATATTTCGTCAACTACTAAGTTTAAACAAATTTATAAAGAATTCATATATACTTAAAATTAAAATTGAGAATAATTTTTTTTAGAAAGTTTTTCGAAATTCCTACCGGAAGTAGGTCTTTTACTCTTATCCAAAATCAGTTTTTTGCGAATATTTCGCAAGTCATGCTTTTTAGACAAGTACGTTACGGGTATAAAAGTATTTAAAACATAATTTTCAATATCTTTTGTATAAAAAAAATTTCAAAATTCAGACCGGAAGTACCACTTTTACACTTATCGATAGGGATTTTTTGCAAATATGTCGTAAGTTATGCATTCTATATATATTTATCAAGAGTACAAAAGTATTTAGAACTAGATTTGCAATATTTTTTGTATATATCAAATTTCAAAATTCGGACCGGAAGTAGCACTTTTACTCTTAGCGAGGAGCACTTTTTTGATAATATCTTGCAAAGTATGCATTCTATAGCAATTTATTAAGCGAATGAAAGTACCTAGAATAGGATTTTGAATAAGTTTTGTATAAAAGAATTTTTAAAATTGTATAGTTTGAAACGCTCATACGTATAAGAAAGTCGTGTGGTGGCCACACCTCATTTTTTGCTTTCTTATGCGTAGTATAAGGAAGTATTGTGATGATGAAAATTTTCGACCTCGAGATTTTTGCAGATGTCCACGTTTTGAGGTCCCCTGATACCAAAAAAGTGGTTTTTAAAAAATGTCTCTGTGTGTGTGTGCCTGTCTGTGTGTCTGTCTGTCTGTGACCACGATAGCGCTCAAACCGCTGGAGATATCAATTCCAAATTTTGTACTTACGTGTATAATCTCCCTCTTGAGATCTGATTAGTTTTTCAGTAAAATCGGTAGACCGGAAGTAGTAGTTTATTTCAGTATAAAAATCGAATTTTGCCAATATTTCGTCAAATACTAAGTTTATACAAATTTATAAAGAATTCATATGTACTTAAAATTAAAATTGAGAACAATTTTATTTAAAAAGTTTTTCGAAATTCCTACCCGAAGTAGATCTTTTACTCTTATCGAAAATCGGTTTTTTGCGAATATTTCGCAAATCATGCTCTTTAGACACGTACGTTACGGGTATATAAGTATTTAAAACATAATTTTCAATATCTTTTGTATAAGGAAAATTTCAAAATTCTGACCGGAAGTGCCACTTTTACTCTTATCGAATAGCGATTTTTTGCAAATATGTCGTAAGTTATGCATTCTATATATATTTATCAAGAGTATAAAAGTATTTACAACTGGATTTGCTATTTTTTTTGTATATATGAAATTTCAAAATTCGGACCGGAAGTAGCATTTTTACTCTTAGCGAGTAGCACTTTTTTGATAATATCTTGCAAAGTATGCATTCTATAGAGATTTATTAAGAGAATAGAAGTACTTAGAATAGAATTTTGAATAATTGTTGTAAAAAAATTCTTAAAATTCTATAATTTGAAACGCTCATACGTATAAGAAAGTCGTGTGGTGGCCACACCTCATTTTTATGAATACATTCGCAATTAATTCTGAAGAGTTAGTGCAATATTCGCCAAATATACAACTTGAATTAACGGATCTGCAACATCACTTGCTACTCAAAAATAAATTTACGGAACTGATCAGATCACAAACGACAGAAGAGTATGTGAAATTTTGGAAATTTGTTCCTTATCAGGATTATCCAAATATCAGACTTCAAGTTATGCATATTGTGTGTCGATTTGGCTCAACATACGTGTGCGAAAAATTCTTTTTGTCATTAAATTTCATAAAAGATAAGTATCGAACAACACTGACTTGAGGCCATCTCTGGGATTTATTAATATTATCCATTTCTGCAGTTACACCAAACATTGAAGAACTACTTAACAATAAGAATATACAGAAGGCGCATTAAAACTCCACTATTTATCATTTTAGTTTTTATTTTTAATTGTAGATTGAATATTTACAGATAATAAATATATGAAATATGTCTAATATTTTCTATATGTTTTATTGTTACCTTACTCCACTGTATCTGAACATAATAAATATTTAATAATTATTAAGTTTTAATTTATAATCAAGTGTATGTATATTGGCCAGCAAACAGATTAGCTTTAAAAATACGGCCCACTTCACTTTTAAGTTGCCACCCCTGGTTTATACGATTAATATTTTTACTCCTTTCTAAGTGACACCTCACACAATATCTTGTAGCTTTACAGAAACATTACATATAAACTGCACTCAAATGCATAACTAGAAAGCCGGTGATATCTAGTTATTAATGGAAGATTTTAAGCGAACTAACTCAATAATTATTGTTCGTCTTGTTATGAAACATTTAACTCTCATCCACATTAACCTTACCTAAACTTACATATATGATATTGTTAATTTTTCTTGTTGTAAGTCACTGGGTTTCAAATGATTTTCGATGTGGTAAATAAAAATTCCCTTATTTAAACATAACCCTTTTTCTAGTGTTCTCATTAGCAATCGGTACCTTCATTCCAATATAATAATATGAAAAAGTATCATTTTTTGGTGACAATGATAATTTTAACTAGCGAAATTGTATTATAAAATGATCGCTAAATTACAAGTCTACAATATTAGAGTATAAATTGATATTTTTTAGGATCATGTAAGCATTAACTGATATAAGATGCGGCAACCATTAATTGATATATCTATTTTAGCATCAATGATCTAAATATAGTCAAGTAAAAGATCGGATGATATAATTTTTGGAATCAGAAATCCAGATCTATGTCCTAGTCCCTCTCCCAGAGAGCTGGACTGTAACACAAAAACGACAATGTAACTCTCCCCTTGGTTGTAGCTTCTGTCGCGTCGCGTACACAATTGTGGATGCCGTGGTAATTCTAATAATAAATAATTCTTAGGTGTATACAAATGTGATATAGATATTTTGTTTTAAACAACGCTTAACAATCTATCTATATTTTGTATACATTATTTTCAATCCGAGAGTAGAGAACACATTAAAATGATTATATGATTTTATAGTAAAACAGACACTGAAATTGTTTTCATAACTGACTATTTAATGTAATCTTACACTTAAATGTTTAATCTGATACTCCCAGTAAATTCCATCACTATTATAATTTTTCTAAAAATATAACAGTTAACTCCATTCTTTAATAAATATTCTTTGCAATCTTACATGTTAATAGAACGGCAATCATAATTATTCCATCATCAGATTATTCAATATACAGAGAACACATGGTGCGCGTTTTCGGCAAGATATTCAGTAATTTAAATTGCACATTCCTTACATACATATATTTCACGGTTTAATATTCCAGGGCTAAATTAATATTCAACATCTGACTAGTTTTAAACTAACCAAGGAGACCTCCACCAGTGAAATTCTCGCAAGCTAACGTGTTATTTACCCACTGATGCCTTCATACACTCTTCCTACAAAAGTAATTTAATAACAAAAGTATGCTAAATTTCCCTACTTACTTTCTTATACGTAATATAAGGAAGTATTGTGATGATGAAAATTTTCGACCTCGAGATTTTTGCAAATGTCCACGTTTTGAAGTCCCCTGATACCGAAAAATTGGTTTTTAAAAAATGTCTGTGTGTCTGTGTGTCTGTCTGTGTGTGACCACGATAGCGGTCAAAGCGCTGTAGATATCAACTCCAAATTTTGTATTTACGTGTATAATCTCCCTCTTGAGATCTGATTAGTTTTTCAGTAAAATCGGTGGACCGGAAGTAGCAGTTTTCTTCCGTCAAAAAAATCGAGTTTTGCCAATATTTCGTCAACTACTAAGTTTAAACAAATTTATAAACAATTCATATGTACTTCAAATTAAAATTGAGAACAATTTTATTTAAAAAGTTTTTCTTAATACCTACCGGAAGTAGGTCTTTCACTCCTATCGAAAATCAGTTTTTTGCGAATATTTCGCAAGTCATGCTTTCTAGACAAGTACGTTACGGGTATAAAAGTATTTAAAACATCATTTTCAATATCTTTTGTATAAAAAAAATTTGAAAATTCGCACCGGAAGTACCACTTTTATTCTTATCGAATAGCGATTTTTTGCAAATATGTCGTAAGTTATGCATTCTATATATATTTATCAAGAGTACAAAAGTATGTAGTGCTATTATATGTAGATTTGCAATACTTTTTGTATATATGAAATTTCAAAATTCGGACCGGATGTATCACTTTTACTCTTAGGGAGTAGCACTTTTTTTCGAATATCTTGCAAAGTATGTATTCTATAGCGATTTATTAAGAGAATAGAAGTACTTAGAATTGGATTTTGAATAATATTTGTGTAAAAAAATTCTTAAAATTGTATGGTTTGAAACGCTCATACGTATAAGAAAGTCGTAGTGGTGGCCACATCTCATTGTTTAGTCTGTAAAACAACCAGAAATATTGTGATATCGCGAGTTTGAATAAATAACCATTCAAATTTAATATGACTATTTCAGTAGAGTGCTATGCAATAAAAATTGTTACAAACGTTAAAAAAATATTACATATATAAGTATTAAATGAGCACAGTAAGAAAATTTCCACTCGCCGTATAACAACGAAGGAGATTCATTGACCAAATTTAGTTTGCTATTCACAATACGCATCACGTTCTTAGGACATATTTCATTGTCTACAACGCTGGTAGCTATATTTTATTAAATTCACCCTGATTTAACATGTGCACTCATTATAATTGAGTGGACAGGAACATTGACATCAATCATGTCCGTGCATGTCATACAGGCATGCTTAACGGATGTAATGTTTGATGAGGAAAAAAATCAAGGAAAGAATATATTTGGTTTGTGACTTTTGTTAGTATGTACTATATATTTCATTTAGATACTATATTGTTAAAAATACATATTGCTGTGACCTTTAATTTAGGGTACAATATAAATGCCCTACAAGTTGAGCCAAATAAATGTATGCTGTGCCCTTTAATTCTTTTAAATTAGTGAATTTAATTAATTATTTTTAAAGATAAATGATCACAGATATATTGTGAAACTACATGTAAATGGGTTTACAGCGATTTACACACATATTTTGTCTCTCTTACCTTTCCAAGAACACTTCTCAAAAACCAGCTTTCTTTCTCTCAGGGTGTACTTTTTTTATTTTTATATATATATATTTAAATCAATTATAATATTCTAATTTTGATATGGTATGGCAAGGATTAATTTAAAAACAAACAATGCATCTCAGAACAAATATATTTATATATATAGTTTTATCTGTATACATAAAGAAAACTATTATTTTACTGAATATCTAAAGTAAACTAGTAGGTATACTCTCTAGTATCTCTTTCTCAAGTATTAACAAATTACACAAATTACACGTTTTTTGTTTAATGTTAAAGTTTTTTTTTTTTATTAAAAAAAAATAAAAGATAAACCTTCTATACATGAAAGATGTTTTTAATTCATCAAATTAAATGTAAAGACACTTTGTCTGCAGCTACATGCCCGTGTCTTATTATATGTTATATCGCATATATCTTGTTATCTTGTTGAGCGCCAAATAAATATATAAATAAAACATCTTGTACCTTTAATATTCTTTAGGATTCGCAATCGGTGTCAAACTGACTGAAGCACAATTTTTAACATAATCAATTAGCAATGTTCATCACTTCTGTGTCACAATTACACAGTATGCACTTTACAGAACTATTTTATCTTTTATATCTATTATTAAACAATTGTAACTTTTACATTGTATTTAAACCTTTCCAAAAACTAAAATATCAACTTATCTAAACTGCTTCTTTCGTGCGAAATCAATTTTTAACAACTCTCTGAGTGTTCTTTGATAACACACTAGCAAAAATTAACAATTATTTTACATAATCATAAAGTTAAGATATCAACAATATCTTGATTTTTAAATTATACTAAATATACAAAATATAAATTTTATAATGTTGCGAACCACAGCATTTCCCAAATGTCCATATACAGAAAAACAATAGCCCATAGCTATAATGTAATGGTGTTCTTTCTTGTATATGACATTTAAGGTAAGCAACAATCTTAAAAACTGAAAACATGTTTTCATAAAAATCAAACAACATCAAGACATGATTTTCCTTTTTACACAGCAATATGTTGAATTACTATCATTAATGAATTAATAGTGGTGAATAGATATCCTTACCAATTTATAAGCTGATTATGTAGCTGATTGCTTATAATAATTGATTTGCATCAAATGGGGGAAATTATTTTAGACTGTATGAAATAGTATAATAATATTACATATTAAGGTTGAGAAGATGACTATTATTGCCCGAATGTCGAGATTCAATAATTTTAGCTTCTCAACCGTAGTATGTACACTATTTTTTGTACCAGTTGTCTAATAGGATCTTGAAACCTTAATAATTATGAATAAATTTACTCACATAGGTATGTAAGAATGCCCTTGCAATAAAACTTCATATAAACAAATAAGTAGGCTAAGTTTTAATGTTGACAAATAAGTTTTGACATAAATGCTGAAACTAAAAGCCAAGTATTTATTAGATTATTTTTCATTCCATTTATAATATCTGAAGAGTTTAGATGTACACCACCTGACCTGAAATGCGCGAGATTGAATAACAGGTAGTTGAGTACTTGCTTCCGCAAAAATCTAAACACTTATACGTGAAAACATAATATACAGAATTTTAAAAATGGTGTAATTCCAAAAATACAGTAATAATTTCTGAAAATAACTGATTGATTGGGGAGTTACTTGTTGAAACTTCATTTTAATAATTAATAAGTAAAAAACACAAATTTTAGTTTCAAAAATATTTAATGTAGACACTACATATGTTTCACCACACTGTGGCTTCATCAGGTGATGAAAATATACAAATTCAATTTCTGTTACAATGTCACTTATAAATACAGAAAATAGATGACACAATTATTGTTGTTAGGTAGGGGTATTCAATTACAGTTTTAAATTTAGTAGGGGAGAGCTATTTAGGTCCAACTGATCGTTTAATATTATACCTACACTATTATTAATTAATTTCTGAAAACGTACTTCTGGCTTATGGGCGCATTATTCAATGTTGAAAGCTACACTTCGCCTAAAAGAGGATATTAACATATCAAAATATTTTAAGGTTGACTTTTTAAAAAGAAAATATGAAAATTATAAGCCCAAAAAATCATTAGTATTTACTCAAGAGAAAATTATAAAATTCCTTACTGAGGCATCCGATGCATGTTACATTGCAACTAAGGTAGTATGTTTATATATTAATACTTTGAAATTATTGACAATTTCCCCTGTAATTGGTGTTGCTAGTGCATGCCGAAGTGATGAGCTGTGTAATTTATTAATTTCTGATGTCATCATGAAACATGATTTAATTATTATTCACATCCGCTATAGCAAAAATGGATCGTCTCGAAAGTTTGTAATAATGAAGCCACTTTGGATCAAAATATTTAAAAACTATTTAAAAATTAGACCAATTTCAGATATAGCAAAATTCTTTATTAGAGTACGTAATAATAAATGTACTAGACAAAACATTGGACACAATAGGACAGATGCCAAAAAAATTGCCGTTTACTTAAATTTACAAAATCCACAGTTATATACTGGTCATAGTTTCCGTAGAACCTCGGCTACACTTTTAGCTGTCAATTGTGGTAATATCCGTCAGTTAAAAGAACATGGTGGTTGGAAATCTTCTAGTGTAGCTGAAGGTTATATAGAAGATTCTCTAGTAAATAAAAAAAATATAGCATGTATGTTACTACTTACGCAACCGCACTTGCAATAAATACAGGAGTTTTCGATATGAATCAAATTTCATCAACATCAGCAGTACAATCTGGATCTATTTCGACTGAAGATATCGTAAATACTTATGAAATTAACTGAATTAATAATACTGTCATTAATGTGCCTACAGATCTGCACAATCCTGGTTTTCCAAATAAAATTGAACCATCAATAAAGTTTACATGCCATAATTGCACTATCTATTTTTATAAATAAATTAAATAATTCTTTACATCTGTAATAGTTACGTGTTATATTGTTTCCATATTATACTATCATACATATTTTGCTATTGTTAATCTAAAATACAGTTATTTATTTTACCTTAGAGGTAGATCATTTATAAGTTTTAGAATTTAGGTATGATTTATGGTACAAATCGACAATGATATGCGAATATACAATGAAATTTAACGGTTGACATATTACTGCTATAATATGCTCATTATTTACCTGTTATTAGTTCAGGTGGAGAAATGACATTTCATGGCGTTTTATTATGTGTAAGAATGCTATGTTACTGTACTACTGGTACAAAAAATTCTTTTCAACCCGAAGTGAGCGCATGATGATAGCAAAAATGGGTTACAAATGTTTCTGGTTTAAAAAAAGTGTCTGTGGAAATTTCAAAAATTATAAAAGTTTTATTTTTTAGTCTACCCGACCTAGGAATCGAAGTTACGTACTTTTGTGGAGTATAGCCCTCCTTTATTATTTTATAATAATTCGAATATAACTATCCTTATTTAATACGTAGAACGTTGTCCAGTCGCTTGACGTCATTTTCACGGGAATTTTTTTTGGTTGTATGTTGTCTATGTCAAATGTAAATCAGCCATTACCGCTATTACTATATTAAATTTACCTAAGACTATGCAACATTGAAATTATGCAATGTCGCGTTCGTTCTCTATAAGAGCAATACTTTGATTCCAGGGTAAAATAGACTATAGAAGACAAACTTATATGCTCAACTATCTTTCTAGATGTGGCCCAAGCCACTTCGTGTCTTAGGGTCTGGCACGAAATTTTTAACTGGAAGTTGAACAAACGCATGTAAAACTTTTACTCTTATATTCCTAATAGATTTTTTAGGATAACATTAGATGAAGATTATTCCAGATTGAAGAGGATTGAGGCTAAAGTTCCATAAGTAAATAATTGTTTCTTTTATTTATTAAGCTTTAATCTTCAAGCTAGAATTCGACTTACTAAAGTTCTTATGATCACCGATTCTTTCAATCAAACAACCAAAAACAAACAAATAATAGGACACATGTGATTCAGTTAAATTAATCTACATTCATATATGGAAACACTATAAAAAAAATTTGAAAGAGAATAGTACGTATACTATTTTTTTACTGAAATTCATAAATATGAAAGAAAGATAACTTAGAACAAGAAATTTTGTTGAAACAGATTATTAGCTTATACATTTCTACAGTATGGCTAATTAAGTTGAAATGACATATATCCTTTAAATCAATAATTGCACTACGACGTAATAAGGTGTACATATGCAATCTTAACATTCAAAGTTACAATTTAGATTTACGTTTTTGAATTAGAAACATAGAAGATTTCAGAATTGGATTTCTACAGCTCGTATGAGAGAATATATGGCGCTACTTGCTTGATATAGGAAAAACAGATATTCGAAAACATTTCTATAGCTTCTATTCTAATGGCCTTCCAATATTATTTTTAAAATACCTAGGTATGTGTATGTTTAATTTTAGCTTTAAAACACTTCCTGCAACTGGTATACTTTCATATAAGAAGACTTACATTTGTTAAATACGTAAAAAATTATTAACTAATTATAACTATTTTAAATTGTTAGGTTGTGTTTTTAAATATTAACAAATCTGCTTGGGATTTTATTTTAGTCCATATACCATCATATAGTATTGTTCCTGTATTATTTTTTCTTGAAATTGCAAGTTTTATACTGCTCAAACTTTTCACGTGTCAACTTTTAAGCGTGCTTTTGCCTTGGACATCGGCGTACTTCTCTTCTTGCTACTGTTTTCGTAAAAATGAAAATAATATTTAAAATTGATTTCACACTCTCGAAATTACCAATGTATTCAATATTTTACATGATTGCTAATTATAACTTGGCGTTAATAAATTAAATCTACTATTTTCATAAATCTAAAAATGCCTTTAACCTTCATTTTACAGCATAGTTTGTTTTAAGTTCGTTTAAATTAACTCTTACAAAAATAATATTTTAACAGAGATTTTGACGCGATTAATTGCCATATTTTGATATAAAGTACGTTATAAAATTTTATGTTACTTCAATAAAGTGGGTACCTAAGATAAATCTACATAATTTCCGCTTTTTTAAAATATTTTAGAAGATCATTTTTTCTCATTAGCGTTACAAACAATATATAATTATTAACAAATTTATATCAACATCTTCAATATATCATTTTGTTCCTTCAAAATTAGATATAATGATATTTATTAAATACCCAATAGATTAACATCCACAAAGGGTACAAAATTAACTATTTTAAGTACAAATGCATAGAAGCTAGGGCAAATCTACATTAAAAAAATTGAAATTTCTCGCTGCGTGTACGGAGAGGCGCCTTCAATAAAACATTTGTCCGAACCGTCGGGACCCAGAGCAGCCGGTGATGCCTTGAATGGAGACGCGGTACATGGACATCCATCCCGGAGAGAAGGTCGGATGAGTCGATCCTGTTTGTGAGGACGTTCAGTGCAAAGGACATACTTATGCGTTTTCTTCTTTCTCCCAACGAAAGGAAGCCGTGCGCCTCCAACAATTCACGATTATCAACACCACGCGCAGGATAGTGCCCGTCGCTCCTATATGAGAGGTACTTCAAAAATTTACGCTGGACACGCTCTATGAGGTCAATCTGCACACCGTAGAGGGGATACCAAGCATTAACTGCGTACTCGAGCTTGGATACAACATAAGCAAAGTACAGAGTCTTATTTGCATCAATATTATGAAAATCCCTGCAAATCCGAATAATAAAACCGAGGGACTTATAGGCTGCACTCGTGATAGATAGGACATGGTTGGAAAGTATAAATTTCTCAACGAATGTTACACCCAAATCTTTAATTGTTGACTGTCGTGAAATTCTGACATTATCAATCACGTATTGGGATTCAACCCTACAGATCTTCCTTGAGAATGACACAACAAAACACTTATCAGTATTCAAGAGAAGATTATTGCGCTGACACCATTGCTGTATGTTATTAAAATTGTCCTGCAGAAGTTTAATGTCAGACGAAAAGCGTATGGTATTGTATATTTTAATATCATGTGCGTAAGCCAACACGGGGATAAGTAATCAACTTAATGAGGTCGTCAATATAGATATTAAATAGGAGTAGACCCAAATTCGACCCTTAGGGCACACCAGCTGTAGAGAGAAAAGGACGAGACCTGTATCCATTAAAATAAACGTAGTTCACCCTACCGAGCAAATAAGAACGCAGTAAACCAAGGAATGACTCGCCAATACCAAAAAAACTCAATTTCACCAATAAAATGGAGTGATCAATCGAATCAAACTCAGGTGAGAAGTCCGTATAAATTACATCCAACTGGACACCATCATCCAGGTTCTTTGCTATTTCCTGGGATATCAGCGTTAGATTGGCTGTGGTAGACCTGCCGGGCATAAATCCCTGTTGTGAAGTCGAAAGAAACGGTTTAGCTCCATAGAAGATGCACTGGTAGATCAACGTCTCAAACACCTTAGCAAACGTAGAGATAACTACTACAGGCCTGTAATTTCGTATGTCTGAACTGTCACCTTTCTTGAAGATTGGCGAAATTCTGGCAATCTTCCAGACATCGGGAAAGATGGGCGTTCTGATAACCAAATTGAATATCTTACATAAGGGCGCAGCAAAAATGTAAGCGCAATCCCTTACTAAAAAACTAGGTATATAATCTTAATACTCAGTTTTGACATAGATTTAATTACTTCTAATATATTTCTGTTTATGATTGTTACTTAATGTAAGTTTATATCTATATAATTTAGATGAGTGCAGAAGATATACCATGATAATGTCCTTTATTAAACTTTTTTACTTAACTTTAGTTAACTTAATTAATCTCAATATTCCCATTTAAATATTTAAAATTCGATTTTCTGTTGGATTCTCATGGAAGAATACTACTACTGAAAAACATCATATGGCGATTTTTATAATTTTTCCGGTTTCGATCGCCTCCATTGGTAGGATAAGGAAGTATTGTGATGATGAAAATGTTCGACCTCGAGATTTTTGCAAATGTCCACGTTTTAAAGTCCCCTGATACCGAAAAAGTGGATTTAAAAAAAATGTCTGTCTGTCTGTCTGTAACCACGATAGCAGTAAAACAGCTGGAGATATCAATTCCAAATTTTGTATTTACTTGTATAATCTCCCTCTTGAGATTTGATTAGTTTTTCAGTAAAATCGGTAAACCGGAAGTAGCAGTTTACTTCAGTGAAAAAATCGAATTTTGCCAATATTTCGTCAACTACTAAGTTTAGACAAACTTATAAAGAATTCATATGTACTTACAATTAAAATTGAGAATAATTTTATTTAAAAAGTTTTTCGAAATTCCTACCGGAAGTAGGTCTTTTACTCTTATCGAAAATCAGTTTTTTGCGAATATTTCGCAAGTCATGTGTTTTAAACAAGTACGTTACGAGTATAAAAGTATTTAAAACATAATTTTCAATATCTTTTGTATAAAAAAATGTTCTAAATTCAGACCGGAAGTATACCACTTTTACTCTTATCGAATAGCGATTTTTTACAAATATGTTGTAAGTTATGCATATATTTATCAAGAGTACAAAAGTATTTAGAACTAGATTTGCAATATTTTTTGTATATATGAAATTTCAAAATTCGGACCGGAAGTAGCACTTTTACTCTTAGCGACTAGCACTTTTTTGATAATATCTTGCAAAGTATGCATTCTATAGAGATTTATTAAGAGAATAGAAGTACTTCGAATGGGATTTTGAATAAGTTTTGTATAAAAAATGCTTAAAATTCTATAATTTGAAACGGTCATACGTATACGAAAGTCATGTGGTGGGTACACCTCATTTTTTTCTGTACTATTAAACGCTATTAGACGTTGATTGAAGAGTGATAAGTGAAGACCTTTGATTGGATTGCTCTAGGATGAAAATTATAGCATCTGCTATTGTTTCAGTACATTGAGGCTCTTCAAAAATTTCGCCGTGAAATACATTCTCAAATATGTTTGTAAACTTACTATTTTCCTGTCTTTCTCTCACTGAAAATGTCGAAGTACTCGTTTCGTCATTGACAAATATTTCTCAATACATCTCTCATTTTATTTCTATTTTTATATTCTTCTGCAGGTATATCCCATTGGTATATTTCCAAATAAATTTCCAAAAATTCTAAAATTACACAAGATTTACATGAAAAATTGTAGAAAAAGCCAGACTAAATATTCGAAACTTGTAACACCGGTTACAAGTTACATTTACCGAGATATAGGTGTTATCACGAATTAACGGTGATTTGCCCGTGTAGGATTAGTATATAAAATACGCCTGGCTTTCATTCAGATAGTGATCCCAAATAGTGTCTGCACTGATAAAAAAATCTATGTAAAATTACTATAAAAAAAATTGGTTACCGGGGACCAGTGTTTTCATGGTAATTTTACGTTTTAAAAGTCACATACACGTTGGAAATGTTGGAAATATACACGGTTAATCCGTATTTTTCACTTCAATTTGTGATTAAACAACTTAATTATCCAAATATATTTCTAATTTTAATTTGAATTCTTTAATAGTACATATAAATTGTAAATTTCCTTTGATGCATTTGTACATCAGTAACTTATAACCTAATCACTGTAAAATGTAACAAAAACTTTATGTTATTTCACATGAATTTTATTGTGTGGAACAGGATCTCGCTAGTTTGGGGTCAAGTATTTCAAAAATCGTAAAATCTTACATTCGGTCTACTAGATTAGACATGGTATATTGGGAACCAAAATTCAGATTAATAGTAAAATTTGCTGACAACGAGGGCATCAAATGCGTAGCATGCAATATGTTTCAAGATAATTAAAATCATTTCAAGTACGAATGACAAGTCAAGTATTTCATACACAGAAACAGTAGTAGAAAATATTTACTCACCACTGTTTAGTTGTGAGGCTGTATATGTAGTGCTGGTAGTACACATTAAATTCCAAAATAAAAGTCAAAGTCATTCAATTATGAAAAAAATTTAATCACAATTAACTGTCAACACCTACAGAGGTTTAACACAAGCAATGTGAAATAGACACGGAAATTTATTAAATTTGATAAATTAAAACAAATTTGGCACAATACAAGATATGAAAGCAGGCGGCAAAATAACAAACAAAAAAAAAGAAATGCAAAATGTAAAAGAACTCTCGGATAAACAAAAAAGGAAGACACCTGAAGATGTCACCAACTATACATTTCAATATGGTTTAAAAATTACATCATAATTTAAGAAAACAAAATAAAAATAATGGAACTTAAATCACCATGTACAGTGATATCTCAATTATTTAATAACAAAAAAGTAACAAAAACGATGGATTAAAAATATTATTAAAAATAAACAAGATTTACATGAATTTTGTCGAAAAGTTTGACCAAACCGAATGTGAAATTTTATATAAGAAAAAGAAATTTCAGAAAAGCACTCTAGAACTGAGCAGTTAATACCAGATAAAGAAAATTCAAGACTCGAACTCCAGACGATCCATTGAAACCATAGCGGTGCAATATGAAACTTCCACAAAAAAAGAACCGCGTCTTGTGATAAAGGCACTTCAATAAGCATATTCCAGGTGCTGTGGTGCACTAGTTACCATGCACTAGTCAAGGTGCACTAGTTAGTAGGCGTTAACTGCTCCCCTTAAAGGAAAAAAAAAACACAACTCATTTTTAGAAAGTAAGCACACATTGTTTAATATCCCCATCTAGTCGATAGTTCTTTGTGAATGAGCTAGCAGCCGAGTATGTTAGCCTGTGACACTCTCTTGTTTGTCGTTATTAATTCGCTTTTGCAATCATTTCTTTCAAGTACTTAAGAAACTTTTAGAAACATCGGAAGACAACATCTATAATATCTGCTCTGAACAAAACTTCGCCTAGTGTTTTATGACATATGATGTGATTGGTTAAGGTCACTAAATACACCAGTAACATGGATACAATTATATAGGCAACTCTTTACGCTATCACAAAACTCCATCAAAACTCCGTTGTGATATAGTTCACCACTTTTTTCGAAAACCAAACTGGTAAGCATCTAATATATCATACTTATGCAAATAGATCATTAACATATCAGCTATGGATCGTTCCAGTATTTCCTCGATGTTGGGTAAAGTAGACATGGCTCGATAACTAGTGCAATTATTATTATTATTATTATTTTTTAAATCTCCCAACAGCTTTATACCAATTACAATGACTGAGTTATCAATACGCCAGCGCCTGTGATGAAACATAAGATGGAGTACCTCTCCGCATTCGCCATTGAGTGAGGAAAACCACAGAAAAACCAACCGGAGAGAAGAATTTCAATGATCCGAACCCACGTTCCGGATTTTGAAGCCTGGGTTCTTTACTATAATAACTAAAAAATAAATGAAATTCAAGAATATCTAGGCAACAGATACCTAGGCTCAATACATAAATGACTAATTGCAACACATTTCCAAATTAGTTTTTCACTGACGTAAAATTCGTTTTATAAGAATTCACCTACTAATGAATATTATACAGATAACTTTTTAAATTTTCAAAATAAACACAGCATAAAAGTGCCTATTACATTCTTATACATAGTGTAAGGAAGTATTGTGATGATGAACATTTTCGACCTCGAGATTTTTGCAGATGTCCACGTTTTGAAGTCCCCTGATACCAAAAAAAGTGGTTTTTAAAAAAGTTCTGTCTCTGTCTCTCTCTCTGTGTGTGTGTCGCTCTCTCTGTGTGTGACCACAATAGCGGTCAAACCGCTATAGCTATCAATTCCAAATATCGTATTTAAGAGTATAATCTCTTTCTTGAGATCTGATTAGATTTCCAATAAAATCGGCAGACCGGAAGTAGTAGTTTACTACGGTGGAAAAATGGATTTTTTCCAATATTTCGTCAACTACTAAGTTTAAGCAAATTTATAAAGATTTATATGTACTCAAAATTAAATTTGAAAAGAATTTTATTATGAAAGTTTTTGGAAATTCCTACCGGAAGTAGGTCTTTTATTCTTATCGAAAATCAGTTTTTTGCGAATATCTCGCAAGTCATGCTTTTTAGACAGGTACTTTATGAGGATATATAAGTATTTAGAACTTAATTTTCTATATCGTAGCACTTTTATTCTTATGGAATAGCGATTTTTTGCGGATATTTCGTAAATTATGCATTCTATATATATTTATCAACAATACAATAATTTTTGTATAAATGAAATTTCAAAATTCGGTCCGGAAGTAACACTTTTGCTCTTAGCGAGTAATATCTCACAAAGTATGCATTCTATAAAGATTTATTAAGAGAACACAAGTACTTATAATAGGATTTCCAACAATTTTGTATAATTTGAAACGCTCATATGTATAGGAAAGTCGTGTGGTGGCCACAAATAATTTTTTTTTAAGAAGTATTACAAATATATTTAATATTTTTTAAAAAAGAAGGCAAACTTTAACCTGTGTGTTTATTTCGAAAATAAAATGTGGAAAGACTATAGTCAGCTTGTTATCTGTAAAATTTCCAAATATTTTCAAGAACGTAATACTAGATATATTGGGAAAGTGGCTAACTAGTGCTGCATTTATCTCATGAACGACATTTTGTATGATTCTGTTTTGAGTTTTTGTCCAAATATTTATTTAATATAATATCAATATTTGTATTTTAAGACTACAATTTTCGTCCGTTCTGACCCTTTCCTTATTCTTCTTTGATAATATCGGCGCCTATGTCGAGTAAATATATGTATGTTATTCCAAGAAAATAAGGCAGAATACATTCTTTTGTTATAATTGGATGGTACATAATTGCGACGGTAGCAACGATTTAACTGATTTGTCATTGTTGTCGTTGTGATTTATTTATATAGCCATCCCACGTTAAATCGGTATGGTTTCCTAATCCCATGTTGGTACTCATTGTATTTAAATAATGTCTTTTGTTTTACATATTTTATAGGTATGTTAAAATATGTTTGTCCGTTTGTTATTGAAAGTTGTATAGCCGGATCTTATACTTATATTTGAATGCTCGATTTCGTACTCATTTCATTTATTTTCCAATTAGTCTGCATAGCTACTGTTTTCTTATATGATACATTTAATTTCCATATCCAATGAATAATAGTTACGTTTGTTTTTTTCTATAGCACTGTATTTCCCATTTCTCTCTTTTACACTGCTTGGTGTTGGTGGTTTCGTTTTTAGTTTCTTTTTCCCAATATATTTAAGTCCTTTTCTACATATGCACCATTTATAATATTATTGCCGACATTGCTTTGAAGCAAAACGAATTATATTTGCTTGATTTTGTGACATGCATTAATTCCATCGCACACTGTCTTCGCTTATATGACAATGGAGATCTAGAGTTTTATAAGAATATATGGTAAACGCATTAGACGTACGACTATGAAGTGCATTTTGCGCATAAATAAAACTATAGGCAAATTTACTATAGGATATTAAATTAGAACTAGTTATATACAGAGTTGCTGTGGCCTAATGGTTTTGCCGTTGTTTGCTCATTTCCTTGGCAAATGCCGAAAGGTACCGACATTAAGCCAAACTACAGGCGCGGAAAAATAACATATTGTTAACAAATATTGACTATTTATTAATATAGCGTTATACAAAATTGTGAAATTTAATCGTTCTTTAAACTTTAATCTCAAATTATAATATAATATAATAATTTGAGTTTATCAATTATAACTAGCTGTCCATCAATCTCTTCGAGCTTGAATCGCTTTTCGCGTCCGCTTACAGTTTTATTATAGTTCGCTGTAAAACGCAAAAAAAATCATTTTTGATTTTCTAAACTTTTGGCACACCTTGTATAGACGTATATTTTTGTCCACGAAGTACTGTCACGGTGACAGGTGGAACGACAATTTAAAGCATCTTAACGTCAGTCTGACTTTTCGTTGTTGGAGTTTGAAATTTAGATGCTATTTAGCGTAATACTAAGACTTGACACTAAAAGATTCATAGTTTTATTAGTTTTACACAATGAAAGGACTAAATCATTATTGAAAATGTAATATCAGATTTATTTTAATTTTGCATAATTTAACCTGCCAATTATCATAGCCCGCAAACATACTTTTGACATACCTTTTGTTATAATGCAAATTTGTGAACAATGCATGCCCATTACACAGAAGAATCAAGTTTTAAATAAAATGTTGGTATAGAATAAGTATGACTTATTACTTTTATTTATAATAGTGAATTTATAACTGGCTTCCATATTAATAATTAGTTTCATTTGTCTGCTCTGAAATTGTTCCTGTCAAAGTGAGTTTGCAGTGGCATTGAGTCGTCGCCTGTAGATCGTGCTCTGGCTATGTCGGTTGCTGAGACGATCCTATTATAATTTAAATATTTAGTAGTGACGCTGGTAGTTGAACTAAAAACAATAACCAAAAATAATACTGACCGACGTTGGAATATCTGTGTAAACATTTTGCTTACACACACTGTAAAAAGAATATAATTTGTAATTGTTGGATCATTTTGTGATTTTTATTAAGTATTTAAGGAAAAATAACACAAAAAGGTAGTTCATGATTACAACCAATCCATCGAAATAAGAGCCACCAGCCTGGGACGCGATCATCATCAACCATCATCAGAATGTTTGATTAACAATTTGATTTAATGGTGTATTTTCAAACATATCGCATTAAATGATTGAACGCTGCCCATACTTCAAACTTTCTACTGACAATCAAACTATTTAGTAGAAGTAATTGTTGAATTAGACTGGAATATTTACTTTAGTAAATTGAATAGTTACAAAACAATTGTCATTACATTGGAATTTGATTCGTCTGTCACCTAGTAATAATAATATAAATCATATTTTAAGGTAATTGTCTAATACCGTGCCGTCAAATACTTTTCGCATTAGAGTAGGCTGTTTTTGAAGTTTTTAATCAATGTTGGTGTACATGCTAATTTTTTGAAAACTTCAAATTCTGACAGTTGTCATACTTAAATTCAAATTATAGACGCCTATTATTATTTATATGACATAACCAAACTATTAAAATTATGCACTGTCACCAACCATTAAAAAAAAGCATGGCCGTCTCTAATGCGGAAAGTAGGTATTTGAAGGCACGGTATATAGGCAAAACTAAAATGGATCTGATAGCACTTTTCTCATTAATATTTTAGTCATTTCGCTGTATAAAATTTGTAATTTCATATCTTTTTGTGTCAAGGTCTACAATAAATATCGATGAAGCTTAAAAACATGAACCATGAAATATCAGACAGATGTCAGGGTGTTTAACCTTTTTTTTTTGAAATAATTCAAATAAATCATGAAAGCAGTTCAGATTTCATCACGAACTGAAATCGATTGATCGTTTTGACGTTTTATAACCTGCAATTAAATTTTTGTGAAATTGCCAACATTAATCAAAAGTCAGATGGACTTTTTCTGACAATTCTGACGTTTCCTGTAACATTTAAGCCACCTAACGTGAATGTTGAGCTGACCAACATTTCGCGTATGCTCTAGTTAAATATATCGGTGTTAAAATAATAATAGATGAGTAAAGATGGCTACACCCTTTAACTGTTACTTAATTTTAGTTTAATAATATACTATGTTCACCAATTTTGATCAGCATGATGTATTCGTTTCTTTGAATTACAATTAACGTAGGGCTTCCGGGACAATAGTCAATAGAAATAAATTTATATGACGTTGGTTGCAAATAATCAAGCTCATCAGTGCTCCATAATGTTTGTCATAAAATGTCGATATAAGTCATCAAGTGCTGATTATTCAATTTACTCTTTCCACTTTTTTTTTATTTAGGACACATTAATTTAATAGAATACTTGCTATTTTTGTTATTCCATGAAACTCTTCGAGTTTGAATTGCTTCTTTGGAACGTGACTACTGCCAGTCGCAGAGGCACTTGAATTTTAACGGTTATAAATTTTCTTTTAATTAGTTTATGAATGAAGATGCAAATTAAATGAAATATCTCTAGAAATTAATTATACATTATTGTGGCATCTCTAATTATAGACAAATGGATTTATTAACTAAAAAATTTCCCATAAAATGTTTAACATTTCTATAGAATTTACTGAAAGCTGATTACTTGGAACATTTCGTTGACATTCAAGTTTGATATAATGCGTGTGCACCTAGTCTAAGTTGAATGTAAGTAGGCCGAACAGGTAAACCTAAGATGGTTGTATGATCAAGATTTGTTGTATCATATATAAATTTCTTTGTTTTTTAAATTTGGTAGTACTCTAACTTTATTTGTCTCAAGTTTTATGATAAACGTTGCCCATACGTTAAATTATCTTGCAAACTGTCATGGGGGTGACAGTTCGATCTATTGCGAGAATGAATTGTCAAATTGAATGTCACTGTAGACATACCGTGCCTTCAATTAATTTTTTTTTGGAATAACCTACGATTTCAATATTAATTTGAAAACACTGTGGAACTTTTCAATAAATTGACTTAACTATGACAGTAGGTAGTCAAAATGAAAAACATTACTATAGCACAGTATTCCCAAATTAATATTGATATCATAAGCTACTCTAAATTTAAATTAAAGACGCTGTATGTATATTTGTATGTAGAAAGATGACAGAGATGTGTCCAAGACATTAAAGATACGATAAATGACCGATACAATAGTAATAATAATAATAATTGATGATAATTGATGAGCAAGTGCTCTTTTAAGATTTTGATTTGAGTGGTTTTCCATCTGGTTATAGAAACTGAGCGCTCTTTCCTTGATGTAGTCAATAATGGTTGGGGTATTTGTTTCATTCATTATTTGATTATTTCTCATATACCATGGAGCATTTAGTATCATTCTAAGACTGGTGTTTTTTGATGTTGGTCTTGCACATATGCACCCATGCATATGTGAATATTGGACCTAATACTTGTTTGTAAAGTAGAATTTTGTTGTTCGTGTTCAGCTGGCTTTTTCTGCCTATAAGAGACCATAGTTGACATCTTGTTTGTTTGGTTTTGGTTATCGTTTTTGCTATGTGTGTGTTATAATTGAGCTTTATATCCAGGTATATTCCCAGGTATTTAATTTCTCTACTCCATGGTATAGTGTTGTTGTTGATGGTTATTTCGTTGTCTGTTGTTTTCAGATTCCTTTGAAAGATTATTGCTTGGGATTTGTCTTCGTTTATTGGTGTTCTCCATTGTTTGAACCATTTTATCGTGTTGTCTAGGTGCGTTTGGTGTTCCTGTACCGCGTTCGTCGGACATCTTGATGTTGAGAGCAGTGCCGAATCATCTGCAAAGGTGGCCGTATTTAAATATCTTGTAGGATTTGATACTGGTATGTCGGCTGTAAATATTGTATATAGGTGAGGTGACAGGCATGAGCCCTGGGGGACTCCCGCTGTTGGATGTTTTATTGAGGAAAGTGTGTTCTGGATGCTAACTTGAAAGCAGCGTCCTTAGAGAAAACTGTTCGTGATTTTTATGATGTGTGTTGGGTAATTGTGTATTATCATTTTATATATGAGTCCCTGCCTCCAGACTTTATCAAATGCCTTTGCTATGTCGAGAAATACAGCTGCTGTCACTTGATTTTTGTAGAATCCTTCTTGGATAATCTCAGTGACTCTTGAAAGTTGTGTTATCGTTGAATGTTCTTCTCTAAACCCATGTTGATCTTCTGGTATTATGTCTTGATTGTCAGAGTGGTACTTTATCTTCTGTAGGATTATTTTTTCTATCACTTTGCTAATGGATGGTAACAGGCTTATGGGCCTGTAGCTGCTTGGTATTGTTTTTGGTTTTCCTGGTTTAGGTATAACTATTACTTTGGCATGTTTCCATATCTTTGGGAATGTTTGGAGTCTGATAACGGAGTTTGCTATTGCTGGAATTGACATTATTGCTTTTGGGGGGAGGTTTTGTAGTGATCTGTTGGTGATGTTGTCTATACCAGGAGCTTTTTTGGGATTTAATGCTTTAAGGATTGCTTTTAGGTTCTCGGCTGTGACTGGGTCGTTGCTAGGGGAGTGGGATTCACGTATTTCTCTGCTTACTACTTTGTGAATCTGCACTACGTGTTGCATGTCTACTTCATCCAAGTTCGGAGTGAATTGCTCTTCTAGTGATTCCGCTAGAGCTTCCGCTTTTTCTTCTGCTGTGACTTGTGTGGAGTTATTGAATTGAAGTGGTGGGATTTCTATTTGTTCTCTTTTGATTGCCTTGATTATTTTCCATGTCTTAGAGGGCTCTGCACCTATTTCTTCGAGTGTTCTTTGCCATTCTACATTTTTCGGTTCCAGTAATTCCTTATGTACTTGATGTTGAAGGTTGTTTAGTATAGTTTTGTCTTCTCCTAGCTCTGTTCTTTTCCTTTATTAGTTCTTTAATATGATGTGGTAGACTACCTGATTTATATATCCTTTCTATTTTGATGGTGTTATTTTCAACAGCGTTTGTTATTTTATCTTGTAGTGATTTTATGTTCTGTTCTAATTCTGCAGTGTTTTGTATTTTAGGAACTGCAGTGATGGTTTGTTCTAGTTCTGTTTTGTAGCCGGCCCAGTCTGTCTTGAAGGTGTGATATGTTCTTTCGGTTATGTCTTCGTTCCAAGTTATTATAATTGGATTGTGATCAGAGCTCATGACACTTTCAGTTTCTATCTTTATGGTTTTGTTAATGTTTTTACTGATTGCTAAGTCTAATTGTCTAATTGTGTGCATCTAGCCCAAGGTGAACGTCGACAGACAAAAAAAAAACCAAGACGGTTCGGCAATTAAATGTTGTTTCATGTTATTCGTTCTATAAAATTGGTAATACCATGCCTTGTGTCAAGTTTACGATAAAAATAGTGTATACTTCAAATTTTTTGACAGACTGTCATCGTGACACTTATACGACAATGAAAAGTTGATGTTTAACCAAATTGTCGATCCACCTGTCATCGTGACAATACTTCGTTGTAGTGTATTCGTTCACACATAAACTTGTGAGAACGAAATGTCAGACTGAGAGTGCTTAACAACATTGTCTTTCCAATTGTCAAATGAAATTAACAACATAACATGATGAACTTTAACAAAACATGTTTTAAACTTACAGGTCATTGAGAGAATTAATTAATTTTCATATTACGCTTTAATAGTTGTATATATATGTACTTTGTAAAACCCAATCAAAAATCTTGCTGGCTCCTAATACCATTTAACCGAAAATGTACTTCTGATTAGTTTGTGCCAACCCGCATAGTCGCATACTTTAAATGCTTGCTTTTATAACTGAATTGATAAACGAAATTACATAAATGCTTACGGGAATTTTACATGTTTGATGTATTTATGTTATTTCGAAGTGTTTCGGGCACATCTGACAAATAAAGAAAACTCAGATAATTCTTTATTTAGGCTTGCTTCAGTACTTCTTTCGCGAGAAGTGACGACATTTCGATGACATATATAATTTGTGTTTAATATATCTTAATAAAATATAGAAAGATCGTTATATTTGTCACTGTACTTACGTGCGATAATACACTTTAAGTTTATTTTATCATATCCGTCGGCATTGTTCATATATTCATAAATAGAAAAGAAATAGTAACAATTGATAATAATAACACTAATACGTATCTGAAAGGTACCACTTTCCCTTCATAATCCCTTTATTTGTCGGCCTTCTGACATTTAAACTTGACAACCGATCGATAAACGTGAATAGATAGTCATTATGTGTTGTGTATTACACGACTGGTGCTTTCCGCCAATTTTGACGTTTCCCGGCAAATGCCATATCGCGAACTCAAACTGATTTGACGGTTTTGATAATTTATAACCTGAAATTGAATTTTTCGTGCGTTTAACTTAACCTTATCCGAAGTTTGATGTGTCACGGTCATCTGTATCGATCCACCGCCATTTTAAAATCGAACCTAGTCCATATTTTTTATTTTACACGTAGGCCTTATGGCAAAATACTATGATTCATACTCTTTTTCTGCACGTTCTAAAATTTTCAAAAACTCCTTTCGGGCCCTCGTTCTCTCTTCGGAGACGTGAAAAATGGCCTAAGGCACGTGGGACCGTGGTCCCCGTCGCGTGACACTTTCGTTCCCACCGTAGATGCGCCAGGTTCTCAGAAAACTGTCTCCCCAATTCTTCAATTTTGGGGTATAGCTTTGCCGTTTTAATCGTTCGTGTTAAAAAGAGCGAGACAATTGGCTTTTAGTATATATAACTAGCTAATACGGCAGGCCTTGAAGGCCCGCTGCCGCCTCTTATTCCGCTTACAGTTGAGGTACCGCTCCCCCTTATTTTTCTAAATTTATTGCGGATTTTGTCTTTATTGCGTTTCAGTTTTTGAAACACCATATAATTCCGATATATAGCGAATAACTAAATATAATTGTGTTTTAGATGTTCAACATTGCTTAGTTTTCTTTATACTCCCCTGTATATATTTTAGAACTATGCAATATTTTATTCAGAATGCTTATCGGATGAAATGATTAATAGTGTATTTAGTGATAGCAGTTTTTAAATTTAAAATGTTTCACGGCTGTCCATGAAATAAGATGTACTTTATCGTTTAAAGTTATATTGACATTTTTCACATACTTTTCCTGTGCCTTCACAGTCGGTAGTTTTCACTCTATTTTGAATTTTTCTACTATTATTGGTTTTTGTGCCTTGATTTGCCGATGATTTATTTCACGTTTGCCTAATTTATCTATAGTTTGAATTTTGTGGATGTAAAATTAGAACAATCTCGAAATCTATGTTTTTTGCATCAGTTGGAAATGTGGTTTGATAGTTTTTGTTAATAGTGTTTCATTCTATATATGTCGATTCCATTGGTCTTTTTGGTTTAAATAAAAGTTCAGTAGAAATTTTAAAAGAACATTTTATTTTATACAAACTTGTAGATAGCTTTATTAGATGTTTTATTGACGCGAATGTATACTTTTAAATAATTCATTATTACAAATTGATAGTTTCTTCTATAACAAATAATATTTATTTCATTGGCACTTTTTATAATGATTTCCATTCCAATACTTTTATAATTTGCATTGTTTCTTTGTGGTAAATTGTATTACAACTGTCAGTTATGTATGATGTTTAATAATGTTGGTAAAGCCTTGTTCACACTGTACATAATTATTTTCTTTTGCATTGTACACCTACAATTTAAGGAATATATAGATATAATATATGTATTATGGTAATATTGATTTCTTATTGTTATATTCGAAAATACTCCTTAATCCTCATAGAACTTGTATTTTGAATTATTGTAATTGACGATGTCGCGGGAGGTTCATTTTCATCAATGATAATTAAACAATCTTTTTTGAATACGTGTGATGTTACTTCTCAATTTGCCTGGCACAGTAACAACATGATTAAGTGCTCGTTTAATCTGATAGGAATATATTTTAGTTTCCTTTTTCTATTTACAATATCTTATATTTTCAAGTATTTTTACAACTTAATTCATGGACGAAATGACTCCAGTCATGTATCGATAATTGCTAAAAATGAGTAGAAAGTGTTTATAAACAAATAAGGAATCGAATTTATAAATTTCTCACCTATACACCATTATCATTGGGCCAATTATTATATATTGCAGTACATATTGTGTTGAATGTTTGTGAGCTAATGCTTCAATCTTATCGAGCTTGAATTCGCCTTTTTCGCGTCCGCTTACAGCTTTTTTACAGTTTCCTGTAAAACGCGATCACTCTCATGGTGGTTTTTAGAATGTACGATTTTATAGACTTTTGGCGCACCCTGTATATACATATATTTTGTAAAGCCAATTGTATATTTCATTTAGAATTCTTCTAGAATTTCTTTTACACAAACTGGTACACATTGAAGAGCGAGAAAGATAATTTAATGTTAAACATAAGAATGATGTTAAAATATCCGAAGAAACAATATGCTCAGTAACTGCATCATTTTCATTGAGACAATTGGGATAATACGCTATTGAAATAACAGTGGAAAAATTTAGTATATTAAGAAAAAGTATGTCAATTGCTCAGAAACAATTTAAGATAGGCATGCACAATATTAATAAAAAAAGACCTAATAATCAGTTTGACACTGAGATATTTTCACCCAAATTATTTGAAGTGAAACAGCGCTTTCATTACGAAATTTTGGTCAGCAGATTTGAATTATTCGTGTGTCATACTCAAAATTAGTTAGCACGTTAATTAAAAATGAAGGACTTGTATTAAAGAACATTTTAAATTTTCACTCAATTACATTATTAGTCGTACTGTTCTCTCTCTAATGGTAGAAAGGATATTGTGTATACTACTCGCCCGCTATCGCGGGCTCGTCATTTTAATTGACATGCTCAAATATACATAGTATCTGCATAGTGTTTAACATGTTTATAACAAATTTTGTTTGGTAAATGGGCGTCGCTTTCAAACATTCTTATAGAATGCTAATGAATGCTGATGAACTTCAAACATATAGCTCGCAAAAATATGTATGTGAATGGGTAAGGTAAATTTAATTTATAAAGTATACTACTTTCTTACTACCTTTTCGAAGTCCACTATCATTAATAAAAGAGCACAAAATAATAATAAAAGTAAAAAGCCCAAGTTTTAAATTGAAGCCCTATTGAAGTACCTTTTCTGTAAAAGCGATCACTGGCATCACGCTTTTGAGAATGTCCACTTTCATAAACTTTTGAAGCACCCCTACATATATTTTGTTAAGCCAATAGTATATTATATTTAAAATTCTTCTCGAACTGTTTTTTACACAAACTGGTACACACTCAAAAGCGAGAAAGGTAATTTAATGTTAAACATAAGTCATGTGAAAGTATCGAAAGAAACAATGAGCGCAACATATTCATTGAGACAGTGTACAATACGATTCTGATGTTTGCGAATCTACTATCGTTAAGAAAAAATGCAGTATTAAATTTAAGCCCTGTTCAATTACGTTTCGACGAATCGCCAAATTGAAGACGTAATAAGCGATCACAAACACTCCCGTACCTAAAATTTCACATTCATACGTCAATTTTCAAAAAACTTGTTAGCCATTTTGATTTTTTTGATATTTTGACTTTGGAATCACGATCGGCGACCCCCAAAACCCCCGTATCTAAAATTTCACATTCATACGTCAATTTTCAAAAAACTCGTCCGCCATTTTGATTTATTTTCACATTTTGGCTTTGGAATCATGATCGGCGACCCCCAAAACCCCCGTATCTAAAATTTCACATTCATACGTCAATTTTCAAAAAACTTCGGCCATTTTGTTTTTTTTTGACATTTTGACTTTCGATTTGTGATCGGCGACCTAAGACACCCCCGTACCTAAAATTTCACATTCATACGTCAATTTTCAAAAAACTTCCGCCATTTTGTTTTTTTTTGACATTTTGACTTTCGATTTGTGATCGGCGACCTAAGACACCCCCGTACCTAAAATTTCACATTCATACGTCAATTTTCAAAAAACTTCCGCCATTTTGTTTTTTTTTGACATTTTGACTTTGGATTCGTGATCGGCGACCTAAGACATCCCCGTATCTAAAATTTCACATTCATACGTCAATTTTCAAAAAACTTCGGCCATTTTGTTTTTTTTGACATTTTGACTTTCGATTCGGGATCGGCGACCTAAGACACCCCCGTATCTAAAATTTCATTATTAATAAATAATAATTATTTAAATAATTATTTCGTAGGGCACGTAAATGTTAAAAGCATTATTTTTTCCCTTAAGAAAACGGCATACCCGTTTTAGAGTTATTGTATTTTAAATGGAATTTATAATAATTAAGAAAAAATCATGCTGTATATGTGAATGGTTATTTCATCGACCGGGAAAATTATGTCGAGCAGTCCGGCGTCATGTCTTATAAATTGCCGGTAAAATACACGAAATAAATACACAATATCTCATTCGAAAAAAAAATGTTTTGCCCCGGCCTGGGTTCGAACCCGACCCAGCAAAGTCATTGTATTAAGAAGCCGTCAATCTTGTGCATCGGGCTATCGACCTACATGTAAATAGTTTGTTCAACTGCCATATTTATATGTAGGCTTGACTCTATGTTGAAATCTGCAAATTTTTTTTTAAATCTTAGAGAAAATAGACGTGTAATCTTCAAAAGAATACGTTTAAATTGCGTCCAGATAATTAATTTAGTATCTTGTCCTTGTCCTATATTATGTGTGTTTATTTGCCATGAATCTATTCTGACGTTAATAATTAAAAGCAATCCTTTTACTCATTAAGGAAACTGGACATATGCGTATTTTAAAATTCAAATTTGTAATCATTAAAAGATATCAGCCAGTATGTAAAAATGTTAAGTCAAGCTACCGATTTATAATACACGGGCCAGTGCACATGAATGTGTATGTGTGTACATAACATGTTATGAGCATTGCACCTGATTTATTGTGTACATTCATTTGTGACGTATTCCAGCCATTTTTTCGAGTGCATGAAGAGTTTAAATTCCTTGTCCTATCAATACCGCATCTGTATCAAGCTGGAATAAGCATGGAAACGCTTCCTAAAACGATATTATTTTAAATTTCAAATCGTTTTCCTCTCGAAAAATCGTCAGAGCTTGGAATTTCATGCTTAAAAGTCAATGTTTGGAAATATTTAGTCCGCCTGTCAGATTTGCGAAAAGTCAATTTTGTGTTTAGTCCTCGTTTTTATTTACGTAAATGGGCTTTCTTTAGGCACGTCATGGCTTAATTTCGCGTGTTTTGAAAAATTCGACGGAACGTATATTGTAATTGCTCACGCGTCCCTCGACCTTAAAATATGCTTTCGAGCGCGTTGAAAAGCAGAAAGTGCGGGCTTTTTAACCGTACTTTTCCCTATACGTGTTCTAGATTCGTCTCGGATGAGATACCTTCAGAAAATCGTGCACGTCGAAAACGCAACGTTTAAATTTGTCCGTAAATATCCGGCGATCGGACAGAGCTATAAAGGCGAAATTTTTACGGTAATTAGCTCGGACTTTCCCCTTCACGGGACGATCGGTCCGGACGCGCTACCTATACGGGGTGTTGCACAATTTCGAGAAACATCATCCGTTGCACGGTCCTATCTCTATCCCGTATTTACTCCCGTGAGAGACAAGGTATCACCTTCAGCTATTATTAAGGAGAACTAGCTATAACGTCCGCTTACAGCGGGTGCGTCCGCTTACAGCTGATCGTCCGCTTACAGCGGTCCGTCCGCTTACAGCGGGTCCGTCAATCTCTTTTAGTTTGAATCGCCTTTTTCGCGTCCGCTTACAGCTTTTTCATAGTTTCGTGTAAAAAGCAATCACTGTTATGACGCCTTTTAGAATGTCTGATTTTATTAACTTTTGACGCACCCCTGTATATACATATATTTCGTGAAGCCAATAGTATATTTTATTTAAAATTCTCCTCGAATGGTTTTTTACACAAAGCGGTACACACTCAAGAGCGAGAAAGGTAAATTAATGTTAAACATGTCATGTTAAGGTATCCAAAAGCACAATGACATCAAAAAGTTCAACATGTTGATTAAGACAGTTTACAATACTACTTTGATGTGAAAGTGTAAAAGCCTGTTAACCTTTTCAAAATGAACTATCGTTAATAAAGGAGCACGAAATAATAATAAAAGGAAAAAGCCCAAGTTTTAAATTTAAGCCCTATTGAAGCGCCTTTCCTGTAAAAAACGCTTTTTAGAATGTCCACTTTTATAAACTTTTGAAGCACCCTTGTATATACATATATTTTGTTAAACCAATAGGATATTTTATTTAAAATTCTTCGCGAACTGGTTTTTCCACGAACTGGTACACACTCAAGAGCGAGAAAGGTAATTTAGTGTTAAACATAAGTCATGTTAAAGTATCGAAAGAAACTATTTTTTCAATTTTTATCACACCTTGTATAGATGCATATTTTTGTCAGCAAACTGCTGTCATGATGACAGATGGAATGATTTTATTGACAATCTTATAATACGCTCTTGAAATAACAGTGGAAAAATATAGTATTTGGCAATCTTTTTGAAGTTTACTGTCATTGAAAGAAAGAATGTAAATAACTCAAAAACAATTTAAGATAGGCTTACACAATAATAATAAATAAGAACCTAAAATTCAATTTAACACTGTTTTGACATCAAAAGATAGAAACCATTTCAAGAGATATTTTTCACTCTTGTGTGTAATATGGAGCAGCTTTTTTAATATAAAATTTCGGTTATCAGTTTTGATATATTGATCTATCACCTACACGAAATTAGTTCGCATATCGATTTAAATAAAGAACTTGTATTAAAGATCATTTTAAATTTACACTGAATTACATTACTATTGGTACGGTTATTTCTCTAGTGATAGAATGGATATTATGTATACTACTCGCCCGCGATCGCGGGCTCGTTATTTTAATTGACATGCTCAAGTATACGTAGTATCTGTATTGTATTTAAAATGTTTATAACAAATTTTGTTTGATAAATGGGCGTCGCTTTCAAACATTTTTATATAATGCTAATAAATGCTGATGAACTTCAAACAACAAACTAAATGTAGTTTAATATGTTAATGACATACAGATTGAGTCTAAAATGAAGTTTTAATAAGGTGCTGTTAAAAGCAATTACAAAGAAGAAAAGAGGAAGCGCAGGCATAAATTTTCACAAATATTTAGAATTTTTCGCAACTGAGATAAAGTCCCAGAAATGTAACAGAATTAAAAAGCTTTCAAAACACAAGTATTTCCGTAGTAAGCTAAAAGTTGCACATATTCAATATTACGTTTTCATTTTTAATTATACTGTTAATTTCATGTATAGAAGGAGCAACACAATTACTAAATCACTAATAAAAATAATTATTAATTACAAATGCATAAGAAAATATAATCGCAGTCAATACTAATAAAAATCCAAATCTTCTTGGTTATGCGCATGTGTAAGTAACCCTAATTACTGTTTAATATTTATCAGGTTTGGAAAAACACCGGTTAAAGTATCTTCATTTAATAACGTTCTTAATCGATTATTAGCGCCAACAGGTTTTTGCAAAAACGTATTATCCCGTATTTTATTTAATGAGTACGCTGATCTGCATTGGGAAAACCGGCCCGCAATTGAACTTAATCAACTAATACAGTGCAATAATATAAATAATTAAAAATACGTTTAAATTTGCCGTTGTAGTTGTTAGGGCATTTTAATGTTGAAGGTTACATTCAAATATTATGTCAACTTTAATGAAACATGCGCCAATAATTTAAGGGCATTAAATTTGAGATATTGCAAAATTTTACCTGTCAAATATTATACATAGACATGCCATTTCGAGAGAGAGAGAGAGAATGTCCGACTTTTGACGCACCCCTGTACACATATAAATTTTGTTATGCCAATCGTATATATTATTTAGAACTTTCCTTTCCTTTTTACACAAACCGTCACACTGAACACAATGTTAAACATAAATCATGTTAAAGTTTACGAAGGAAGGAAGTGCTCAGATCCAAGCACTTTTCGAAGAACCTTTCCGCAACATTGTTTTTTAAAATTTTTATTTCGGATTCGTGATCAGCGACCTGAAAATGCCATTTGCTAGATTTCACCAAGATTAAAGACATTTTGAAGAATATTTCTGCCATATTAGATCCGCCATCAAGTTTTTTTTGACATTTTGACTATGGATTCGTGATCGGCGACCTGAACCACCCCAGCATCTAAAATTTCACGTTCGTACGTCAATCTTCAAAAAACTCTTCCGCCATTTTGTTTTTTTTGACATTTGTGCTATGGATTCGTGATCGGCGACCTAAGACACTCCCGTATCTAAAATTTCACATTCATACGTCAATTTTCAAAAAAAATCTTGCGCCATTTTGTTTTTTTTTGACATTTTGACTTTGGATTTGTAATCGGCGACCTGAACCACCCCAGCATCTAAAATTTCACGTTCGTACGTCAATCTTCAAAAAACTCTTCCGCCATTTTGTTTTTTTTGACATTTGTACTATGGATTCGTGATCGGCGACCTAAGACACTCCCGTACCTAAAATTTCACATTCATACGTCAATTTTCAAAAGACTTCCGCCATTTTGTTTTTTTTTGACATTTTGACTTTGGATTCGTGATCGGCGACCTAAGACACCCCCGTATCTAAAATTTCACATTCATACGTCAATTTTCAAAAAACTTCGGCCATTTTTTTTTTTTGACATTTTGACTTTGGATTCGTGATCGGCGACCTAAGACACCCCCGTATCTAAAATTTCACATTCATACGTCAATTTTCAAAAAACTTCGGCCATTTTTTTTTTTGACATTTTGACTTTCGATTCGTGATCGGCGACCTAAGACACCCCCGTATCTAAAATTTCACATTCATACGTCAATTTTCAAAAAACTTCGGCCATTTTTTTTTTGACATTTTGACTTTCGATTCGTGATCGGCGACCTAAGACACTCCCGTATCTAAAATTTCACATTCATACGTCAATTTTCAAAAAAAATCTTGCGCCATTTTGTTTTTTTTTGACATTTTGACTTTGGATTTGTAATCGGCGACCTGAACCACCCCAGCATCTAAAATTTCACGTTCGTACGTCAATCTTCAAAAAACTCTTCCGCCATTTTGTTTTTTTTGACATTTGTACTATGGATTCGTGATCGGCGACCTAAGACACTCCCGTACCTAAAATTTCACATTCATACGTCAATTTTCAAAAGACTTCCGCCATTTTGTTTTTTTTTGACATTTTGACTTTGGATTCGTGATCGGCGACCTAAGACACCCCCGTATCTAAAATTTCACATTCATACGTCAATTTTCAAAAAACTTCGGCCATTTTTTTTTTTTGACATTTTGACTTTGGATTCGTGATCGGCGACCTAAGACACCCCCGTATCTAAAATTTCACATTCATACGTCAATTTTCAAAAAACTTCGGCCATTTTTTTTTTTGACATTTTGACTTTCGATTCGTGATCGGCGACCTAAGACACCCCCGTATCTAAAATTTCACATTCATACGTCAATTTTCAAAAAACTTCCGCCATTTTGTTTTTTTTTGACATTTTGACTTTCGATTTGTGATCGGCGACCTAAGACACCCCCGTACCTAAAATTTCACATTCATACGTCAATTTTCAAAGAACTTCCGCCATTTTGTTTTTTTTTTGACATTTTTACTTTCGATTTGTAATCGGCGACCTAAGACACCCCCGTACTTAAAATTTCACATTCATACGTCAATTTTTAAAAAACTTCCGCCATTTTTTTTTTTTTTGACATTTTGACTTTGGATTCGTGATCGGCGATCTAAGACACCCCCGTATCTAAAATTTCACATTCATACGTCAATTTTCAAAAAACTTCGGCCATTTTGTTTTTTTTGACATTTTGACTTTCGATTCGTGATCGGCGACCTAAGACACCCCCGTACCTAAAATTGCACATTCATACGTCAATTTTCAAAAGACTTCCGCCATTTTGTTTTTTTTTTGACATTTTGACTTTGGATTCGTGATCGGCGACCTAAGACACCCCCGTATCTAAAATTTCACATTCATACGTCAATTTTCAAAAAACTTCGGCCATTTTGTTTTTTTTTTGACATTTTGACTTTGGATTCGTGATCGGCGACCTAAGACACCCCCGTATCTAAAATTTCACATTCATACGTCAGTTTTCAAAAAACTCTTCCGCCATATTAGATGCACCATTTTTTTTTTTGAAATTTTGACATTGGGCTTGAGATCACCGACACCAAGAGCCCCCGAGTACCGAGTTTTACCTTAATCAGAAGAAAAAGTTGATTTGGCTCCACCCACTGCGCAGTGCGTAATTATTTAAATAATTATTTCGTAGGGGCACATAAATGTTAAAAGCATTATTTTTTCCCTTAAGAAAACGGCATACCCGTTTTAGAATTATTGTATTTTAAATGGAATTTATAAAAATTATAAGAAAAAATCATATGTGAATGATTATTTCATCGACCGGGAAAATTATGTCGAGAAGTCCGGCGTCTTGTCTTATAAATTGCCGGTAAAATACACGAAATAAATACACAATATCGCATTCGAAAAAAAAATGTTTTGCCCCGGCCTGGGTTCGAACCCGACCCGGCAAAGTCATTGTATTAAGAAGCCGTCAATTTTGCCATTGGGCTATCGACCTAATGTAAATAGTTTGTTCAACTGCCATATTTATATGTAGGCTTGACTCTATGTTGAAATGTGCAATTTTTTTTTTAAATCTCAGAGAAAATAGACGTGTAATCTTTAAAAGGTTATAAAAAAACGTTTTAATTGTGTCCAGATAATTAATTTAGGGCCTTGTCCGTGTCCTAAAACTAAATATATTATGTGTGTTTATATGCCATGAACCTATTCTGAAGTTAATAATTACATTAAGGAAACTGGGCATACGCGTTCTGGAATTATGGTATTTTAAAATTCAAATTTATAGTAATTAAAAGATATCAGCCTGTATGTAAAAATGTTAAGTCAAGCTACCGATATATAATATATTTACGGGCAGTGCACATGAATGTATATGTGTGTACATTTCATGTTATGAGCATTGCAGTTGATTTATTGTGTACATGTATTTCTGGCGTATTTCGGCCATTTTTCTACGATGTCCGTCTGCATGAGGAATTTAATTTACACGCACTATCGATATCGTACGTCGATGAAGTCGCAATAGGAATGGGAATGGTCTAGAAATATCTGTACTTACTATTATGAATCTTGTTGGGCCGTCAAAACCTTCTAAATTCGGAATATAAGGCTTAAAAGTCAAACGTGCAAAATTTCTCGTTGGAGCTGTCAGATTAGCGAAAAGTCAATTTTGTGTTTAGTCCTCGTTTTTATTTACGTAAAATGTAGATTCTTTAGGCACGTCATGGCTTCATTTCGCGTGTTTTGACAAATTCGACGGAACACGCGGTCACACGTTTATTTTAATTGCTCACGCGTCCCTCGACCTTAAAATATGGATTTGAGCGCGTTGAAAAGCAGAAACTGCGGGCTTTTTAACCGTACTTTTCCCTATGCGTGTTATACATTTGTGTAAAAGGAGATCCCTTCAGAAAATCGGCAACGTCTTAAAAAACAACGTTTAAATTTGTCCGTAAATATCCGGCCATCGGACAGAGTTATAAAGCCGAAATTTTAACCGTAATTAGCTCGGACATTCCTCTTCACCCGACGATCGGTCCGAACGCGCTACCTATACAGGGCGTTGCACAATTTCGAGAAACGTCACCCGTTGCACGGTCCTATCTCTATCCCCTGTTTTCTCACGTCATTTTTAAAGGATGACCGTGAGCTATTATTATGTCGCAATATATAATAGTATTAATTCAAACTACATATTTGGAACTTATAAAATATATTTGTTTTAGAATCACTTAAAAGCAAATTAATACATGAGTATATAGCTACGAAATGTAATAATAAATAAATAAATAAATAATCATCTTTTTTATCCAATAGGCAAAGCCCAAAACAGAGTTACAAGTTATAATACAGGTGGTATACATGTACTCGGTAAAAGGGAGGACATATTCAATGACGAGCCACTATCCACAGTGTCTTCACATAAATAAGTCTACACCAAGCGTGTATGCTGGAGCCCAGAAAATTGCTACAAAGTTGCAATTATGCCTGGAATTAATTCGTGGTATCAGAAATGACATTCGTTTCGGAATATCGGGGCAGTCATTACTGCTGTTCAAAACCGATGTAAAAATCTCTCACATGTAATATTTCTTCTAACATTTAAGGACACTATATCGGGACGTAGATAGCAGATCTTCCTATGCTACACCGCTCTCTGGAAACACACCATATGTCCTATATGAGAGAAGCTTCAGAAAGCTACGATGGACAAGGTCCAATGCCAAGCAATCACTTTAAACAGGCATATTGAAGCTTACTTAATACATAGCTAGAGTATAAAGATTTCAACAATGTCATATCTGTGAAGTATATAGAAATACTCATGACAACACCCACAAATCTGAATGCCGATGTACAAATGTTCATAACTTGAGACTTAAAGCTTAGGCTGGGAGCGAAAGTAACTCCAGATCTTTGAATTCATTTTTACTCATTAACTCGTTGTCGTCAATGTAGTAGGAAGAATTGTATGAAGAGAAAGACCGTGTATAAGTAGAATGCTATACATACGAGGTAGGCGCCATAAATTCTCGGCCTGATATACAAAAAAGAAACTTGGAAGTTTTTCCGTCAAAATGTTCTATAACAGCTGCTTGCAACTCACTGTCGTCCGCAAAACTACGTCCCCTAAGGTCTTTTTTTAAATTAGAAAACAAAACAAAAAATCACAATATCATCATCACATATCCGGACTATACGGTGGATGTTCCAATTCTTGAAAGCCGCATTCCCGGATGGCAGCTTGTGAAATGGCGGCAGTATGGACGGGAGCATTGTCGTACAATAATCGCACACCTTTTCTCAATTTTCCACGACGTTTTGAATACTGGCTCTTAATTTATGCAGTAAAGACGCATAATATGTGCCGTTCACACATGTATTGCGCTCTTTAAAGTCAATTAGCAAAATGCCCTCACAATCCTAGAATATTATGGCCATCACCTTTTTCGTTGATTGAACGACTTTCGCCTTTCTGGGACGAGGTTTATCAGGTCGCCGCCATTCCTTGGACTTCCTATTCGATAGAGGATCGTAAAACAGAACCACTATTTCATCTCCTGTAACAATGGAGTCCAAAATCGGTTTTTGGTCGTCCCCACACATGTTTAAAAACGACTGCGCACATTCGACTCGACGTTCACTTTGGAGAGCAGCAAGAACTCGCGGTACCAATCTAGTACTAACTTTATTCATACCCAAATGGTCATAGAGAATTCGGCGAACACTTGTTTCGGAACTGTTTGTTATCACTGCTAATGCCTTCACTTTATAACGGCGATCTTCTAGCACTAAATGTTCAATAATTGAAATTTGTTGAGGCGCTATCACTTCAATTGGTCGACCCGACCAATCAGCATCGTCCAGGTATTCTTGTCCAAAACGGAAACATTTTGCCCACTTTTTTACTGTTCAATACGAAGGAGATGAATCGCCGTCTAAACGTTGTTTAATGTGATAAGGTGTATGCCCTTCTTTTGTTAAAAATTTAATGACCTCGCGGTAGTCAATTTTTGTTACTTCAGACATTTTCGTGTGGTAGTCACGTTGGTTGGCTGGTTACTAAAAACAACTAGGCATCATATTTATAGTGTACACCGCGCCTATGTGCGTTTGAATCTGTATAAGCCTGGCAGGCCGAGAATTTATGGCGCCTACCTCGTAAGAAGATTGAATATAAAGTATAAAATTTAACCAGGAAGTATAACATGATAAACACTGAAATTATTAATTAACAATGAAAAGAACTGATATGGATTGGTTCTTAAAGAAATACCTTAAACATATTGCTCTATAAAGAAAATAGATATTTCGGCTTTATTCTAGAAGAAAGAAATTATTCAACGAATTACCGACAATACTGATAAACTTTGGATAATATTGGAACTTTGGAGTTTAACAGTATTAAAATAAATGTTGTCACAAAAAGTTAGAGCAAACTAATTATCTACATAAATATTTGTATCAATTTCTTATAAAATATAATAAAAGCTGGTCGACAAGCACTTTCTTACTCGCGCGATTAACACGAGACAACTATACCATAAATATTCAAAACGTTGGATGAAAATGACAGGCAAAATCATTTACATAACAACTGTTATAATTCCTTGAAATTACTAAAACACAACTACATATATTCCAAATTAATAAATTTATTAATTATTACTTAAATAACTTAAATTTTTACATCATAAATTTTTAATTTATATTTCAATTTCAATTTAATATTTATAATAATTATTATTTGTTATAAATATGTACAGTTAGATAAAGTGCTAAATAGAAATTCAACAGATCAAACCACATTTTTACTTCTATAAACATATTTCTATATTTCATAATCTAATATGAACAGAATTTTGAAATGTCTATAAGTAATAACATTAATAATAAACACAGTTATTTACAGAATAAGAAAATTGTTATTCATTTTTACATTTGCAATGTATTAAAGTATTTATCATTTAAATTTAATTAAATTCCTATATTTGATAATTTTAACACGAATCTAATCCAAGATTTAAGAAATATAGTTTTGTCAAATACGAAACACTGATAGATCTTGCTTTATCAAACTCGAATTTAACAAACATTGTTTATTGCTTTCTACTGGTGAGACTTTTTTTCTTAAATATTATTACATAATATTAAAGTTTACTTGTTAAAAATTCTGAATTGTTTGCATTTTAATATTTTTTTTAAATGTAAATTTCGGTGCCTAAATCCTTGTTTTCCATTTTTACTATTCTTTATTTTCACCCTTTTTAAGTATCAAGTCATGTTTAACCCCTCCAACCTAAATCAATCTAAACTATTTGTCCGTTCTCCTCCAGTTGGTTCCCGGTTTATTGCAACTGTTATTTATTCAGTAATACGTAATCCTATATGTGTTCCATACATGTTCAATCCATATCATCCGTTGCTATCGTTTCAGTTTGAAAACTTTACCTTTACCTCCAATTTTGTTGCTTTTTCTGATTATGTTTTGTTTTAAGGTAATTCTCTGCAACATATACTCATCCGTATATATATTTTAAAACAGGAAAAAGAGAATATTGGGTAAATTCCGCTGTAGTGCAACCGTAGACACGTATTTCTGACTAATTGGTCGTCATTTATTGATTATATATTTTAATACATCTATTAGCACTGTTACTAAGCTTTCGTCGCGTGCTTCGTTTCAACACAATATGCTGCGATGCAGAGCAAGTCGGCGAGGCCTGAAGGGAAAAAAGCTTTCGTTGTCCGATTTGGTATCCACATCGCTTCCACCATTTGCATCATACAAGTATAATAAACTTAATTTGTGTTTGTGTTATAGTTATGCATTAGTTAGATTTTCCCTGTGATTTTTTCCTCGATCTCCCAATTTCTCTCCATATCTCTTGATAAAATAGGTTGAAAGAGTTTTCTAATAATAATAATAATATAAATTATTTCAGTGATATGTGCACATACAAAGAAAGCATACATGTGTGAAAACGTCAAAACGAAAACTACAGAATATAGGTTACAAACCATTCATTCAAGAAGTCCTCTCAAAAATAACAATTTAATGTTAATAGTAATTCCCTAACTTTGAGTTTAAATTTTTTTAATCATTCCTGTTTTATCTCGGATGGAAGTTTATTGTATAATTTACAACCACTATAAAGAAGATTTCTTTGAAAAAATGTTGTTCTATGCTAAAACGGCAGCATGTAATTATTTTGCCGTGCACTGTATTTGTGGTTTATACTGGAGGTGAAGGATGACCTGTTTTCATGTACAAATGACACTACTTCCAATATGTATATATCAAAAAAGGTAAGAATTCTTACTTTACTAAAGGCAGGTTTACAGGACTCATGCAATATCAGGTTATTTATGTACCTTATAGCTTTTTTTGCATCAAGAATACCCTTTGGGCATCTCTGCAATGACCCCAATGAATTATACCATATCGAATTCTGGAAAATATATTTGAGTAGTAGTATTTTTTCAAGACTTCCAAACTGCAAGATTTCCGCAGATTATATATTGCATAGCAAGTTCTACTCAGTTCACTGGACAAAACATCAATATGGGTGGACGAAGCCAAAGACTCATCCAACATAACCCCCAATATCCTGCCTCAACTAACCAAGTCCACAGAAGTTTGATTTAAGTTTATTTTTGTTTCCCTAAGCTTTAATTGATTTTTAAATAAAATACATTTGGTTTTTGTATCATTAACTAATAGCTTATTGATTGACATCCAATTTTTATCTGTGTGTAGATCATGTCTGCTTTAGATTTTAGATCTGATATGTCATTAGCATCAATGATTATATTAATATCATCCGCATAGAAAGAGAGACGGCGGCCAATGGTTTTATAAGTTTTGGCAGATCATTAATGTATATTAAGAATAATATCGGACCCATTACTGAGCCTTGTGGGACCCCCATTGTTACCTGGCTTTCAACTGATATTTCTCCATAACATGTAACCCGCTGCCTTCTGTCCCGGAGATAAGACTCAAACTATTTGTTTACCATACCATGAATACCATACCTATGCAGTTTATAAAGGAGAATTGTATGATTTATACAATCAAAAGCCTTTGACAAGTCAATGGACATTGCTAAACATGGCAAATTAGATTCTACACTAGGCATTGAAAAAATTCGTATAATACTGCCTTTAAAGTAATCAGCTAATTTAGTACTAACAATTATTTCGAAAATCTTTGAAAAGACTGACGCAACACTTATTGATCTATAATTTGCAAAATCATTGCAGTCTCTCTTCTTATCAGTGCTACTTTTAGAGTCGATGGAAAGATCCCATGATTAGTCGACAAATTAAATGAGTATACGTATGAGAGGCTCAAAAATTAGCCAATAGCAGTATTTAATTATACTGGGTGATATATGATCATATCCCGCTGAGGATTCAGCATTAAATTTACCAACTGCAATTTCTTTGACGCTTCTCATAATAAGTGAGAGAATCTTACTTTGTAACCATCTGCTTATAATTTATTTCCTTTTAGTAATATGAAAATGGCTCTTCATTATATTTGTCTTAACTTAGATAATAATGTAAAAGACAATTGTTCACTTTAAAGATCGGTATGCATGTTCCAAAATTTACGATCAATGTTATAATATTTGATGGTTATTACAGATACATAGAACACTCATAAATAGTAAAATGTAGAGAGATATAAACCAAATCCGTAAATAATGTTATATTATTACTATCAACAGACAGTCCTGCTGAAGATCATTGGTTTTCTAAATACTTTGTAGTTAAGATATCCAAAACAAAACGTAATGTTAGGTTAAAAACAAAGCACGACCTTCACAAAGAAATACATGAGTTGTATTTAATAGGAGTATACTCACTATAGTGATATTCAGGCACTAAAAAATGTAATTTTTATGGAATAGGTATGGGTACGATAGGTAGCAACACAGCTTTTCTACTGAAGCTTCTCAGGTATTCAGTAGACAAAGGTTACTGGTTGACTCAAAAAGGTCCCTGAGCAAACCATAAAGTATACAAAATGTACTTTATTAAATAACAACATGATGTGTTGGTAAAGAAATTATTTTTGTTTTAGTAAGTACACATACTTTTTACAAAATTAGTAAAAGGCTTGCATAGTAAATGGTCATCATGTCATGCAGAATTCTAAATTTTACAATTAAAGTAAATAATAAAAAAAATATTGTTTTTAGTGTTTGATATGTTAACAAATTTATTTTATAATAATTAACATAGGATTAATTTCTTGTGTTGTATTATTATTTTTCCATAAACCTGAAGAAGACATTAACAATTAATGCTGAAATGTCTACTTACAAAATTCTATTTTATATCTTAGAAATAGTTAGTATTGTTGTGTGACGAAGTTAGCCTTTTTATTCATCTTGGTTTTCTAATTGACTCATGAGAATAATATCAACAGTGCTACTCGTAATTGTTAATTACATAGTTGCGTCGTCATTATTTGTGTATTTGCATTAAATTCATGTTAATGGTAGACCTAAACCTTTTGGTGGAACTGCCTAAGTAATACCGGCTCTCTTATGCTTATTGGTTTACATTTTCACTTATACATATTTGATTTTATATTCTATATTTGTCGTTGTAATTGTTTTTTAGATGTCAGCCATTTGTCATTTTGTTATTTGCTAATCATTTGCCGCTACTGCCAAGGAAGCAATTTCATTTTTACTTTCTTATACGTAGTATAAGGAAGTATTGTGATGATAAAAATTTTCGACCTCGAGATTTTTGCAGATGTCCACGTTTTGAAGTCCCCTGATACCGAAAAAGTGGTTTTTAAAAAATGTCTGTGTGTCTGTGTGTGTGTCTGTGTCTGTGTGTGTGTGTGTGTGTGTGACCACGAGAGCGGTCAAACCGCTGTAGGTATCAATTCCAAATTTTGTATTTACATGTGTAATCTCCCTCTTGAGATCTGATTAGTTTTTCAGTAAAATCGGCAGACCGGAAGTAGCAGTTTACTTCAGCGAAAAAATTGAATTTTGCCAATATTTCGTCAACTACTAAATTTAAACAAATTTATAAAGAATTCAGATATACTTAGAATTAAGACTGAGAATAATTTTATTTAAAAAGTTTTTCGAAATTCCTACCGGAAGTAGGTCTTTTACTCTTATCGAAAATCAGTTTTTTGCGAATATTTCGCAAATCATGCTTTTTAGACAAGTACGGTACGGGAATAAAAGTATTTAAAACATAATTTTCAATATCTTTTGTATAAAAAAAATTTCAAAATTCAGACCGGAAGTGCCACTTTTACTCTTATCGACTAGCGATTTTTTTGCAAATATGTCGTAAGTTATGCATTCTATATATATTTATCAAGAGTACAAAAGTATTTAAAACTGGATTTGCAGTATTTTTTGTATATATGAAATTTTAAAATTCGGACCGGAAGTAGCACTTTTACTCTTAGCGAGGAGCACTTTTTTGGTAATATCTTGCAAAGTATGCATTCTATAGAGATTTATTAAGAGAGTAGAAGTACTTAGAATAGGATTTTGAATAATTTTTGTAAAAAAAAATTCTTAAAATTCTATAATTTGAAACGCTTATACGTATAAGAAAGTCGTGTGGTGGTGGCCACACCTCATTTTTTCACACATATACGTATAGGTATATACAGGGTATATCACGACGAGATTTCGTTAGAAAACTAATAAGAGTTGAATTTTGGGATTTCGCAAATATTACTTTCGCCTTAAGCTCTTTCGATTTAAAATAGTTTTGACCTTTTACTTCTTCAGGTTACACCGGAAATGGATATCAACTTCCTTATTTTAAATGGAATGCCTATGATTGATTCGTATTTCCAACTTAATTTTAAGGATAGTTTGTCTGATAAATTTTGCCTCTAAAGTTAGCCATTTTTGTAGTATTTAAATTTTTGTAAAAAAATGACAGCTGCATACTATTACTCATAACAACATTCTCAATAATTGAATGCATGCACATATTTAAAATTTTAGGAAATCATTTTGGGAAGTATACTGCTTCAAATGCGGAATTATAAACTTTTCAAAATATTACAGGGTGATCAGTAAACCATGTTAAACATTTCATCTAGAAAATATCAATATCTTGTTATTTTTAAATAGCAACCTACATTTTTTTCAACTGCAATGGATCGCACGTTCAAAATTAGGGCAGCATGTATTTACTTCCCTGTAGGTACTAAACGTCTTAGTTTTAGAGTTATTTTGGAAAATATATCAATTCCTTTAAAGTATTATTTTGTATAATCAGTTAGGCTATGGAAATTCATATGAATAAATAAAAACAAGTTGCAATCATATTACCCGTCATCAGTAAGGTATTTACTAGTGCTATTCAGCGTTTTCGTTGTCTTCCGTTTCTGAATACTTGAATAATAATAATAATGACGCGATCTGGATTTAATAACGAAGATTTTTTAAATCTAATAATAACATATGGTGAATGTAAGAGTAAACGACAGGACATGTCTTGTTTATGCAGAGAAATATCCAAATCGGTCAAGACCTACCAAGAGTATCTTAAGCAATCTTTTAAAAAATTGCATTTCCTTCGGATCATTCCTGCCGAAAACAACCGAATGAAACCCTGTTGTTGATGATGTTGAAAATGTGGAGGTAACAGCACTTTCTTACTTTATAGCATATCCTAGTAATTCTCTAAAGGTTGCAGAAGCTGAAGTAGGTGGATCCAATTAATGAAGCTGATTTTGTTGCAAGAGCGTTGTATTGTGAGTGGTTCTTAATGAAATCACAAGAAGACGACGATTTCACAAAAAAATCTTATATGGACAGATGAAGCAAAGTTTTGTAGAAATGGAATATCTGATCGACACAATAGCCATTTTTGGTACGAAGATAATCCTCGAGTTGTTAGGCAACGACGTTTCCAAGAGTTTTAATTTATTTTGTGCTATTAAACATGACAAAATATTTGCTTTGCATTTTTATGAAGAAAATTTAAATAGTGAGCGATTTATAGACATCTTAAGAAACGTCTTAAATTTAAATTTAAATATGTACACTGTCCGCAGAAAAAGCTCGTAGTGTATGGTTTCAAATGGATGGTGCACCAGCACATAGTACCAGAGCTGTTGGAGAAGTATTAGACAACATATTTTATGATAGGTGGATCGGAAATAAAGGACCTTATAGGTTTCCACCGCGATCATCCGATTTAACGCCCCTCCATTATTTTATTTGGGGCTATGTTAAAGATAAAGTATACAGTATACCTGCTACCACCAAAGAAGATATGATGGCCAGAGTGCGAGGCACGTTCAATAATCTAGACGGTACCATGATTCAGCGTGCCGCGCATATGAACATTTTAAAAAGAGTAAGTAAGTGTTTAGAACGAAGTGGTGATGTGTTTGAAAACTTTATTTAAAATTATTAGAAACTATTATTAAGACTACTTCTTCTTGATATTGTGTAGTTTTCATTAAATGTAGGTTGCTATTTAAAAATAACAAGATACTGATATTTTCTGGATGAGACGTTTAACATGGTTTTCTGATCACCCTGTATAATTTTGAAAAGTTTATAAAACCGCATTTGAAGCAGTATACTTTCCAAAAAGATTACCTAAAATTTTAAATATGTGCATGCATTCAATTATTGGGAATGTTGTTATTAGTAATAGTCTGCAGCTGTCAATTTTTTTACAAAAATTGAAATACTTCCAAAATGGCTAACTATTTTAAATCGAAAGAGCTTAAGGCGAAACTAATATTTGCAATATTTCAAAACTCAACTCTTATTAGTTTTCTATATTGTTCTAACTAAATCTCGTCGTGATATACCCTGTATATACATATACGTTTTGTACTGTAATATGACACATATCGCACTTGTATATACATAAATGTGACATGCCTTTAGATATATTATTGATTTTATCGTATCACTATTGACCAATTAATTACACTGCAGTGTGACTTACATGATAATAAAGGATGTTATTATTATTATTATTAGATATTACATCTTTGTGCGTAGGTAAGGTGTTACTTGTTTGATAGGTTTGTTTATGACCAATACTTTCTAACTACGAGAATCACATATTTATATAAAAGAATTTTCCACACAAAATATCTAAGTTAGCGTTCTCCAAGAAAAGAAAACCCCTTGTGCGAATTCTTTACATAGGCGGGCTCTATTACAAAATCGAAAATACTTAGCCGTTTTCTTACATCTTCTATTTTTCTTCTGTTCAATATAAGTATTTTCATAGAAAGTCCAAGGAGTATACGGCACTTACATAGACTTCGGGTAAATAGATAGACGTACTGGAGGAGAGTAGTCCGTCGTCATAGTCGATGGAACTAATAATCTGCGCGATCCACTCTGTGTTGGGTCCCAACGGGCAAAATACTCCGTGAACCAGTGAAGCCAGTCTTGAATCAACTTCCGCGCTAAACGTATATAGGGGCAACGATCCCACAAAGATACAATTCCACGTGTTCGTCTTTCTATACCATATAGAATAGAAATATTTATAAATTAATTTAGAAAAAATAACTAAAAAATAGGTACATTTCTATCGTTTAGATTATTTGAAAACTGTTTATTTACATACACATAAATTTTAGTACAAAATATTTTGTTCTATCTATTTAAATTTGATCGGTAATCAACACATTGACATGGTCGGTTAATTGACATCGTCCGGACACTTCATCTGAATGATTTCTACCTTTTTTGGTTGTCGAACGATGAACAGGTGGAAGGCGATTGACTGGATGTTGTAAAGATGCACATATACCGACACGCACTCACGCAATAAACAAACACCAGAATATACGGCAACACGAAACAAAGTCGAAACAAAAAAAACAACAACAATAACTGACAATAACAACAAAAAGAACCAGCCAGAACAATAAGCGCGGGCGCGTGTGTGTGTATGTGTGGAAGTTCCCTACGTGTCGGCGATATTGATACTCATATTGTCCGGTACACACAATAAGGTTGGAGATTTATTGTACTTGTACTTATTTGGTTTTTTATTTGATATTTTATAATGTGTACAACATACTTAAATACAATGAATATTTAATGACTATGCTAATATAAACCCGTCGAATACGAAGACCAATGTATATATGTAATAATTTCCCTGTTTTATGTTAGTTCCGTTTATGAAAAGCTATTTAAATTTTATAATGTATTTATTTGAGTTAACATATTAAAGGGTACCAAAATTGAAGCAAGTCATCACAGACAATTGAATACCGAACATGATAAAAAAGACGACGTTACCGATGAAACTGCTTTAATATATTTTGAAAAGTATAGGTACATTTAAGTATCCAAGTAACTACTGATGGCTTCTACATACCTGTTTCTGACAACACTTCTCAATCGAAAGCTTACTGCTGTTTATCAGTTGTAACTCAAAAACATACATTAAATATTCATCATTATACAATGTATGTCTTCTAAATTCTTGTCACTTACAATACCACATATTTTTAATAATTTTTTTAAGAATTTATTCCCATTTAACCAAACAAATATGATTTCAAACTTATTGTTAAATATTGGTTCTTGTTCTCAGTAGTTATGAATAGTTATTAGTTACGATTCTTATAAAAATATTCTGACTTTGGGAACAAATTGTTAAAAGATAAATTTTTCTAACCAATTCTTCGATATTAAGAAACATTTTATTAGTAAATAATATTGTAGTATTAAATTTCAAATCTTACGTTCATATAGTAGATTGTTTCTAACACCCTTTACTTATAAAAACCCTTTCTATAAGACCGTTTTGTAAAAGGTTACGTACTCGCCCTACTATAAGCAATCAAAAATTTGCATCTTTTTTACTTAAAGTATTAATTAATTTACATAAAGTATTAATAAACTGGAATTTATTAAATTTAATGCAATATAGCTAAGTTATTTTTAAATGCCTGTAGATTCTGTTCATAATTTACGTAAGAATGAGTGGATAATCTCGTGATTAGAGGGCCAGATACTCAGCGAACAATCGAATCGCTTCCAGGTGTTATTATCTTAGAATCTCCTATCCGTAAGTTTGAATTAAAAGATCTGTGTTTTCTGAGATCAGTACTTCTTCCACTCTTCCTCAATGTGGTATAATTAAACAATTTTGCCATTTTGGCGGTGTAGATATCAAACAACAAAACTAATTAATACTTTACGTAGTCTACACAAATTATACTAAAAGACTCCAATAGTTAGTAAGCTACAAGCGCAAGATTATCATTTGCGCAGCATCACATTGTAAAAAAATCATAAGCCCTTTAGGAGATTATGAAAATGAAGCCAATTTAATTAAGAGCTAAATAAAAATGTATATATAAAAAAATATGTTTGTATGCAAAATAAACGTATGATTTCTCACAGTAATTTCTTAGTAAAAATCTCTCATTATTTGCCGAAAGTAACAACAATTAACTACTTAAGTTTAATTCATATTATATACAACTATAATTTGCGTTCGTCATTCTGGTACGAACAATATAGTCCAAATTACGAGGATGCAAGAAGTTATCATTCATTCAAAGATTATCAATTAGTAGTAATTAGTACTATAATGATTCAATAAAATTAAATACTCCTAATCTAACATTGTAGCATAATTAGAAAACATTTAATTTTGTCCTCTCATGTGAAAATTTTACGACTTAACGTATAGTTTACCATATTCCGTTATTCATTCTTAATAGATTATGTTCACAGATTGAGTTACTCCAATTTCATTTTATCAACCTAAAACTAAAAACAAAATTTGTTTTCTAGATATTAAAAGCAAAAGTTATTAAACATTTTATTTTAATAATGAAAAATCTGTATTTCAGACAAATACAAGTTCATGACATGATTTTTACACACGTGGTTAATTTTAGAAAAAGAGGCGCTTGCGGAAAGGTTTCTAAAGGACGAGCAAAATGTCTTATAAAACGTGTATTTTATACAATTTCTTCTATTTTAAACATTGAACTTTCAAAACTATTTTACTTATTTGAAATATTTTAGAAATTCAGTTATTTTAAGTTGGTTAAGTTGGTTCGGTGGTGTTATGTCATTGAAGTATAAAATGTAGTTTAATTTATGCAATAAATTATTTCAAATAATCAAAGAGAATGGACGAAGCAAAGAATTGCACGCACCCAGATTCGGAAAATAACTGTACATAATTTACAAAATTTTCTTCCAAAGGCTCCATATATTCACCAAAAGAATACGAGCATTTTCTAACTTTGTATAAAGAAAATAATATCTCAAATATTATCGAAAATACAAGGACTGCTTATTTCGACAATTAAAGCAATATAATCATCCTTGTGGTCCAAGTATATAAAAAAAAATGAAGGCTTCGAAATAAAACGTTTCGACAATATATTCTACGAAAATTGTCTTCATCAGTTAGTTTAAATTTAAAAATACATATTCTAATAATATCGTTACAATGTCTCCGTAAAGAAATAATAACATAGCTAAAAAAGAATACGAAGAAATCTAGTAAAACGCTCCTGAAAAACTTATCTAAAAACATTTCTATCATTTTGATAATGTCAATATTCGATAATTGTCAGTTTCATGTTATTACTTTTGTTTTTTTGTTTGACATACCCTCTGTCTCTACCATATTTGTGCCGAAGTACCTTTCATAATAACAAAAAATTAAAGTGTAATAACATGGAACTGACGTTTTTCGTGTATTAACACTCATAATTGACAGTATCAAAATGTTTTTAGACAAGGTTTTCAGGAGAGTTTTACCAGATTTCTTCGTATCCTTTTATATGTATTCTTAAATTTAAACTAACTGATGAAGACAATTTTCATAGAATATATTGTGGATACGGTTTATACAATGACTTTAATTTTATTATCATGGCTTAACTAATTATTAATTCATGTGTTAACTGAAACAGGCAGAATTTCCTTTACTAAATCACTATACATACAGGCTGTACCAATTATAAATTCCCAGGTCAAATATTTCGGAAACGGATAAAGATATTTGAATTTTGTAAAAAGTAGTTACTAAAGAATGTGATTCACTCTAGTTTGCTCTCACAATTGTGTTTTATTATGTGAAGATATAGATGGCGCTGCGATGAAAATAATTTTTTGATCGTAACAATCTTCTTTGTTTTTTGTTTGAAAGAGTATTAAAATTAATGTAAATTTTATTGTTTGTGTTAGTATCCAAAATTTAATGGTTTCATAGATATTCGTGTTTAAAGAAAGTAAGAGTAATTTTAAAGTTTTGTCTTTATTTTGTTTAAATACTTAAAAGGATCAAATATAACTAACAAAGATGTTCAAAATTGTTGCCGTCTTGATTGCTACATAACGTATATAATAATATACGTTTATTAGCAATTGCTTTAAATTTTACATATTCTTGTTTACATAGAACAAATTGAACTTAAAACAGACGTGCGAAACTAATATTACATATTGATCGTCAGCATTCATCGGTTAATGCAATACTGCAATAACCGACTAAATTCAAACATGTACATGCAACAGTATAAAATTTATGTTATCTAATTATATAACCTACTTTTATATCGCCTTATTAGTTCTCTTCTGCAAACCTTTAACACTGTATTTCTACTAATTTTTTGAACACTTACATATATTTTATTATAAAGGTCGCCCATATCTGTTATGGGTTCATTTTAAACTTCAGCTTTCAAGTAACCCCACAAGAAAAAATTTAACGGGGTTAGATCCGACGAACGAGCCGGCCACCTAAGGACGCCATTAGTACCAATCCAACGACGTGGGAACGTTTGATTAAAATAGTCAGTAACTATGTTGGCATTATGAGCAAGTCTTGATGTAACCACATATTATTTCGCAACTCTATAGGTACTATGGTGGACTCCCCAAGGTGGACACCTAATGTACCCTGTGTAACAAGTACTTACTACATTACATTGGTATAAGTCAAAGTGACACAACTGACTGAAACGCCACTAATTGAAACCATATTTACAATACATAAAAATAAAAAAAATACTATAGCAACTAAAAGGTGTCCACTTTAAAAAGTCCACCGTTGTACATCTTCCAAAAGTAGTGGTAACTCATTTTGCAGGAAATATAAGTAGCGCACACCAATTAATGTTTCATGATAAATGTGGGGTCCTAAGATATATCCGTTTAAAATTCAACACCAAACGTTAACGCCAAAAACTGTTTGATTTCTGTTTGACTTATCCACCTAAGTTTTTCTTCTGACCAATATCCAGCATTATGCTCAATTAAAGTACTAATGTTGTGAAAACGACATTCGTCACTCCAAATGATCTGATTCATAAAGATGTTGTTTTCCGCTAACATTACAGAAAATTCTGCTGGAAAATCGAGTCTGCATTGATTATCTCCTATTCTTAAATGGTGCACTAAATGAACTGTATACTGAAAGTATTTATTTCCTTTTAGAATCTTACGGCAAGAGGTTACAGATAGATAATGCTTTTCTTTTCATTGCCGTAATGATGTATGTCGATTATTATTAACTGTTTGTAGTACCGCTGCAGTAATTTCATCATCTCTTACTCTATTCTGCCTTAATTGTTTTTGTTTTTTTGAAGCTACCGTAATTTCTGAGATTTCCACACAGACTTATAAATGTTATGTGATCTGGTAAAGGCCTGTTTGGAAAGCGTAGAGCATAAAATCGCATTGCTTCAGATGCATTTCTACGGGATTCTCCATAAATTGAAACCATATTCAGGTTGTATTCATTTGTGTGTAAAACCATATTGTTAATACAATCTCAACGCAAAGTGAGTAAATGTTTGAATGAAGCTAATTATAAAGACAATTAATAAGCAAGCAAATGTCACTAATGTGTGCTAATGTCAAAATATTTCCTAAATAATCAAAGCAAGCATACGTACATACAACACAAACATGAATGCTTTCTGCCTACGTACGTATTGGTGCCTATGAAGTGGAATTTATAAAAAGGAACTAACTATTATATATAAATTTAAATTGTGAAGTAACTATAATAGCAAGAATTGTGAATTTGTTTACTGCTATTTTTCCCTACAAATATAAATATTTAAACAAAATAAAGACAAAATTTTAAAATTACTCTTACTTTCTTTAAACACGAATATCCATGAAACCGTTAAATTTTAGAAACTAACACAAATAATAAAATTTACATTAATTTTAATACTCTTTCAAATAAAAAAACAAATGAAGCTTGTGGCAATCAAAAAAGTTCTTTTCATCGCAGCGCCATCTATATCTTCACATAATAAAACACAATTGTAAGAGCAAACTAGAGTCGATCACATTCTTTAGTAACTACTTTTTACAAAATTCAAATATATTTATCCGTTTCCGAGGTATATGACCTGCGAGTTTTAAGTGGTACATCCTGTGTGTATATATTATATAGTTAGATTAAAGCTATAATTACTGATAATTAGCTAATATAATATAGTATGAAATAATTACTACTTTAATACAAGTAGAATTTTGGGCTGGATAAGTAATTCAAACACAATTGTGGGCTAAATAACGTTTCGGGATATATTTACTCCTTCATCAGATCTATAACATAATTTAATTAGGGACAACTGTTAAGTAATCTATTAATCAACTTACAATTGCCATACTAGGACATACGATAAAATATTATGGGTTTGACAAACATTAAAAATATACAATTATATATCAGTGACTTAACAAGATGACATTTATAAAATTGTAAAATATTCATAAAGAGCTCATCAGGGTCCAAAACTGAGATATATCACACTGTTAAATTTGTCTTATTTTAAAAAAAATATTGTATATATTGTATTTGAAAAGTTAGAAATGTTATTCATGTATAAGAAAAATTTTTAAAGGATATATGACAATTACTGAATTTTAATTTTATTCAAAATTTTGTTAAATTTTAGGTCTACTAAATTTTCGTAGTACTAGTATGGGGGTGTTCGAGTACACTCGCAAGTAACATAAACGTCTTATCCTGACCAGTTATTGCATTTTTCGCTCTGTTTTTCATATTCAGTACTTTCTGTTCACTCAATCCGTTCCTTTATACTTTCGAAGATTTCTGACTTCGGTTGACTTCTATATACCAGGGATCGCGTACATAAAGTCTAGATGCTAGCAAAGAGTTTCTTTCAGATTCACCCAAAACGTAAATTATATCTATTAGCTCTTCATAAGAATCATTCATTTGGATGATAACTAAGAGCGATGCTTTTATAAGTTTGACATAAATGTACACCGACTTTCTTTAACAGTTGACTCAGGCAGTCAGTCGCATTCCAACCTTTATTGGACGAATATTTGGGTGCATAGAACAGCGCTCGTAGTTCTTTATTTGGCCTCTAATTGCTTCTATAGTGATTATCTCAAATATTACAAAAGATAGGTATAGGACATTGTTAACAAAAATGGAAGGGAATAAAAGAGGGAATAAAATGCCACAATAAAATACTGCGTGTTCCATTTCAAAAAAATAAGTTTTTGGTATGTGAACATTTCAGGAAGTAGGCTTTGAAAAAAACAAAGCTTTTTGAGATATTGTCGAGTGCAATTTATACCAAATGATGCAGAATATTCTTTGCTATAAGCACCACCAAAGTTAATGTTTTTACTTTTAAAAGCAATGAAAAAATGTGGTTTTTCTGAACACGTGTTTTCGTCAAAACTTTCCAAAAGAAAATTAATAACTCAAAAACAAATAGCGCAATTTTGAAAAACGAAAAACAATTAAATATACAATTTAAGACAGTACTAGAAAATCCAAAAATATATAGAGTGAGTCATTTAAAAAAAATTAAATTTCATGCATTTCCGTTGAAACCGGATGTGCGTCAGAGCTTAAAGTATTTTTATAATATGTGACCCAAGCAACCATGAATCTTCCACTAATTGTTTTTTCTTTTATTTAAAACACAAAAGAGCAATCAAAGAAGCGGTCTATCTACTTGAAATTTTCACAATAGGTATGGTATCTCTATTTTATATTTTAATACTGAAAGGCTTATTTGACTTTATACGTATGTTCTCTTACAAAGTCAAATAAAAGATATGCCAGTATGTATAGACTAAACTGACGGCTACTCACTAATCAAGAAAAAATTCCACATACAGGTTTTGAGTTACGGAAATATAATTCTACAGAAAAGAAAAAACTGATTATACTTTATTAGGATTACAAGAATCTGAGCAACTCTGAAAGAAATTTTTTTATTAACTTTATTTCAGCAACAGTCCTTATCATCCTCGATTTCGTCTGTCTTCAAAAAGTTTAAATAGGATAAAAAAAATTGTAAATCATAAGAATTTTTTTTGCCGCCCTTGATTAATTTAATGATTAAAAACATTTAAACTTTTTACATTATTAACTTATTGATTAGGCTTTGCATAATTGCGATTTCGTTAATCTATTCCATTCGTGTTCTGTCGCAACAAAGTGCTTCTAAATGAATATTTCATACACCATTTTCTTATCGGTTTCAATTAATATGCTAATGAGTCTTTATTTTTAAGGGCATTCCTTTTTTATATTGAATTTTCAATTCTTTTTAATTAATCCGTTTGAAATGCAATGGCGGTAAAAAGACTTTTTGCGATCAACTTGAAAGGTATGCTTTACATAGGTTTGAAGTAGAAAAGAATCATTGCTTTGAGCCGATTTGTATCTATTTAATAAAATAAAAATAATACAAAAATACATTACAAAATTATGCGCTAGGAAACACGTTTCTTCACATTTTCCAACTTCAAAAAAGAACGTTTCGCCGTTACAATGTTACCGGCTTTAGATAAATCCCTGTCTGAAAGGGTCCGTCCATATGGCGGCGAAGCAGAGGTATTGTTTAGCATAGTGTAATAACTTCGTCTTCTTTACATTGTTTTTCCACGATTGTAATGGGCATATACTTTTTGGTATACAACATTCCGAAGAATATATTCAACATCAACGGAATATCCAAAGCAGATTTTCTTGGTGGATTCGTGTTACTTTCCTCAAATTCAACTAATGACATACCTTCGTTTTCTAAGATATCTTTTAGGTGCCTTTTTGTTTTAAGCAGAAATCCAAAAAATCTTTCCTTCTTCTTAACACAAACATTACTAGAAAAGAGTTTCGTGAACCTTGATTAAATTAGCGTTGCAAAACATATTTCATCTTCATCCCTTCTGGTTCATCCTTATCAATCTTTGAAATAAAATTCTCCATCAAAGATTGCAAAATGGGTATCACCATTGAAATTGTCGGTTGAGATTCTGATGACGATAAAGTTGCAACTCAAAAGGTTCCAGTATTTTAACAATATTTTCAATGATCGTCCACATCTTCAATTAACATTACTCCTACCTGAGCTTTTGTGGTTATTGTCCTGACAGATAATACGCTGAGGAATGAACGCTTCACGTTGTTCCAGCAACCGTTTCAACATAAGAATTGTTGAATTCCAAAGGATTTTAATTGACTGAATGAGTTTGTGTGTTTTTCCAAACCCAATTTAGTTTATTTGTGAGTTAAAGCAGCTGCCGCGATGTTAGAGTGCTTAAAATTACTAACAAAATTGCTGTATTTGCCAGTACTGGTTTTCCTTTTATTGTTTCGTTGAAACCCAACTGCAATGAATGTGCAATGCAATAAACTATAGTACGGTAGCTGCTGAACTGTTTCCACAATATTTACGGCATTATCTTGTACCACTGCCAAACATATTCTGCTTATATCCCATTTCGACAAAATGCTCCCAATTTTTCCCTTCAAATTCTTTTTTGTAAGATGTGTCGTTCCTCCATTACTTCAGTGGCAATGTTACATGCTGCATGTTCCCAAAAGTTATTCAAAATATATCTCTAAACACTCTCATACTCTTAAGTAGTCTTTATAGAACGCATGAATTCTGAAATATGCGGGAAATATTATTTTTGGATAAGAGTAAAACACCTACTTCAGGTAGAAATGTTGAAAAGTGGGTTTTATAAAAATTTGGAAATCTGGAGAACTCTGGAGGTCGAAAATTTTCGTCGTCACAATACTTTATTATACTACGTATAAGAATGAAAAACCTATTTATTACATTTGGAAATTATATATGACTTAATTTGAAGTATTCGAATATTTAAATCCGAATATTCAAATATTCGAATAATTTCGCTCTGAAATTATTCAGATTTGAATATTCGAATATTCAAATATTTGAATTACTCGTATTCGATTTCGGGCGTTATTTAAAAGCTGAGTCTACAACACTCTTTAACGTCACTCTGGTCTTCAGTGCATTTTAACACACCTTTTATTCGCAAAACGGCTCTAAACTAGTGTAATTTTTACATATTCTTATTAATATGAAATACACATACTTATTTTGTATAAATTCTACGCCAAAATTATATAAAAAACGCTATAGCTATTTCTTACTTTATTTTTATGTAAGCATGGATTTCCCATGTCGCGAATTGATTACAAGGTCGAACCTAAATAATATCATTATTATTGTTATGTAAAGTTAATACAAACAATTTTATTTTTATTAACCTTATATGTGACATTATTAACCGCATTCTTTCATTGTCCCTTAGTTTTATTCGTTTAAATATTCAATAGATATTGCAGTTCTTAAGCTTATTTTACAATTTTTTAATCTAATTATATATGAGAATAATATGAAATGAATAAGCTGAATTATTAGTGTTTATTTTTAATTCTGGAAAAAAATTAATTAGGTATATATGAAATTAGACCACCACTCAAATATTTCTTTCTTCTGTTCATCATTTTGAAACATATAATGAATGATTAAGTATATTGTGTGTACGTGACACAAATATTCATTTGATTTTCCTATTTTCTCTATACCAATTGAATTATTAGCATTCCGCCCACCATAATCGTTTTATTTGGGATAGACCTCATTCATTTTGCGATAAACAAAATTTATTTAGACATTCGACAACATTCTTTATCATGGAAATGAAATACTCCTGAATTTATTGCACCACATCATCTTTTTTTCCAATACTTTTTCTGGACAAGAGCATCAAATTTTGTCGTCTTTTCTTTTGTTACTTCTCTAAAGAGAAACCCCTTTAATAAACCTGTTATACAATGAATACACATGTAATTTATTTATCAATTTTACGCTTTAAACACGAGAAGTGTACAAAAACTAAAGATACTATACCAGCTGCCTGGCACCATTACTGAATGCCAGCCAATTTTTGCCAGACCAAATAAATTTTACGTAGGATAATTTTCATCATTATTAAAAGCCGATCGAAATGCTCTTGTAAGAGAATTAATCCTTTTTTCTGTTTAATAGTTACCGATAATATATTATAAGTATTAAAATTCCAAACTATCTACCTAATGCCAGGAAGCATTAATTCTAAATCAGTCAACACGCCTACCAGATTCTCTTATTATTTACAGACTGTATATTTCTCATTTCGGAAGCGTGGATAATTTCCATACCTCGTAGCGTTAATACCACGATTTCGACATTTATTTTATATGGGCGAGGAATTTGAAATTTGGTCGTAGTTTAAATTGAATTAAATCAAATTTAAAATGTCTTTTACAAATTCTAATTAATTTGTTGCTTCACATTTACATGTTTTAAGAGTTTATCTATCCAATTATATCAAAACACAATTAATAAGCAAACATATCTTATTTAAAAATTCGTAGTTAATATACTGGGCAAGCCACTGTTGTACTATACATAAAATATATACGATATTTGAAACAAAAAATAAATAAAATCCCTACGACAATAAAATTAGAATCAGCTAAATATACATTTCGGAAATTAAGTAAGTTGTTATTTTCAGTAAAGATAACTCAGAGTATAATGTTAAACATAGTATTATTAGCTAATCTAAGAAGAATGTTCTTCAACAAATAGCCAATTATTCCAGTCAAATTATACAAAGCAGCCATTACTATCGCTCGATTCGGGGGGGGGGGGGGGGCTGTCGGCCATGAGTGTAAAACTCATTTTCCAGAACGAGGGGGGGGGGTGTCATTCGGCCGCTATCCTTAAAATCACCGTGTAATGGCCTTTTTAATTATCTCCGTAACGGTCGACAAAAATTTTGTGAAAGCATTCTTCTATACTCAATATAATTATCTATAAATGTATTTGTAACTTTTTGGGGTAGCCCGCAAGTAGTAGTTTACTTCAGTGAAAAACTTCTAATTTTACCAATATTTCGTCAACAAAAAAGTGCTACTCCCTAAGAGTAAAATTTTACTTCCGGTCCAAATTTTGAAATTTCATGTATACAAAAAATATTGCAAATCCAACTCTAAATACTTTTGTACTCTTGATAAATATATATAGAATGCATAATTAAGGACATATTTGTAAAAAGTCGATATTCGGTAAGAGTGAAAGTGGTACTTCCGGTCCGATTTTATTTATTTTTTTTTTATAGAAAAGGTATTGAAAATTAAGTTCTAAATACTTTTATACTCGTAACGTACCTGTCTAAAAAGCATGACTTGAGACATATTTGCAAAAAACTGATTTTCGATAGGAGTAAAAGACCTACTTCCGGTAGGAAATTTAGGAATAATACAAAAAATATTCCATATCCAACTCTAAATACTTTTATACTCTTGACAAATATATATAGAATGCATAGTTTATGACATATTTGCAAAAAATCGCTATTCGGTAAGAGTAAAAGTGTTACTTCCGGTCCGAATTGTGAAATTTTTTTTTATACAAAACATATTTAAAATTATAATATACTCTTATACTTAATTTACCGGCCTAGAAAGCATGACTTGCGAGATATTCGCAAAAAACTGATTTTCGATAAGAGTAAAAGACCTACTTCCGGTTGGAATTTCGAAAAACTTTTTAAGACAATTTGTCTCAAATTTAATTTTGAGTACATCTGAATTCTTTATAAATTTGTTTAAACTTAGTAATTGACGAAATATTTGCAAAATTCGATTTTTTCACTATCTTTTATATAAAAAAAAATCACTTTTATACTCGTAATGTATCCGTCTAAAAAGCATGACTTGCGAAATATTTGCAAAAAACTGATCTTCGATAAGAGTAAAAGACCCGCTTCCGGTAGGGATTTCAAAAAACTTTTATAATAATTTTTTTCTCAAATTTAATTTTTTTTTGTAAATTTGTTTAAACTTAGTAGTTGACGAGGTATTGGCAAAATTCGATTTTTTCACATAAGTAACCTTCTACTTCCGGTCTGGCTATTTTACTGAAAATCTAATCAGATCTCAAGAGGGAGATTATACTCGTCCATTCAAAATTTGGAATTTATATCTACAGCGGTTTGACCGCTATCGTGGTCACACACACACACACAGAGAGAGAGAGAGACACAACCACACAGACATTTTTTAAAAACCACTTTTTTGGTATCAGGGGGTTCAAAACGTGGACATCTGCAAAAATCTCGAGGTAGAAAATTTTCGTCATCACAATACTTCCTTATACTACGTATAAGAAAGTAAAATCAGTTTTTTGCGAATATCTCGCAAGTGATGCTTTCTAGGCAGCTACACTACAACTATAAAAGTGTTGAAAACATAATTTTCAATACATTTTGTATAAAAAAGATTTCAAAATTCGGCCCGAAAGTAACACTTTTACTCTTATCGAATAGCGACTTTTTGCAAATTTGTCGTAAATTATGCATTCTATATATTTATCAAGAGTACAAACGTATTTAAAACTGAATTTGCAATAGTGTTTGTATACATGAAATTTCCAAATTCGGACCGAAAGTAACACTTTTCTTTTACTCTTAGCAAATAGCGCTTTTACTTCCTTATACGTAGTATAAGGAAGTATTGTGATGAAAATTTTCGACATCGAGATTTTTGCAGATGTCCACGTTTTGAGGTCCTCTGATACCGAAAAAGTGGTTTTTAAAAAATGTCTGTCTGTCTGTCTGTCTGTCTGTGACCACGATAGCTATCAAACCGCTGGAGATATCAATTCCAAATTTTGTATTTACGTGTATAATCTGCCTCTTGAGATCTGATTAGTCTTTCAGTAAAATTGGTAGACCGGAAGTAGCAGTTTACTTCGGTGAAATAATCGAATTTTGCCAATATTTCGTCAACTACTAAGTTTAAACAAATTTATGAAGAATTCATATGTACTTAAAATTAAAATTGAGAATAATTTTGTTTATAAAGTTTTTCGAAATTCCTATCGGAAGTACGTCTTTTACTCTTATCCAAAATCAGTTTTTTGCGAATATTTCGCAAGTCATGCTTTTTAGACAAGTGCGTTGCGAGTATAAAAGTATTTAAAACGTAATTTTCAATATCTTTTGTATAAAAGAATTTCAAAATTCAGACCGGAAGTACGCTTATCGAATAGCGATTTTTTGCAAATATGTCGTAAGTTATGCATTCTATATATATTTATCCAGATTACAAAAGTATTTAGAATTGGATTTGCAATATTTTTTGTGTACATGAAATTTCAAAATTTGGACCAGAAGTAGCACTTTTACTCTTAGCGAGTAGAACTTTTTTTGATAATATCTTGCAAAGTATGCATTCTATAGAAAGTTATTTAGAGAATAGAGGTACTTAGAATAAGATTTTGAATAATTTTTGTATAAAAAAATTCTGAAAATTGTATAATTTGAAACGCTCATACGTATAAGAAAGTCGTGTGGTGGCCACACCTCATTTTTTTGTTGCAAATTCAGGAGTTATCTCGCATCGAAGCTTTTCACCCCTTATTTTCACCATTTTGTGTTTATAACTTTTTTATTATTAATTTTACCCGAAAACGTTTCTGATAAAAGTTACAGATAATTGTATTCTCTAGAAAAATAGTAATTAGACAAGAAACAATTGTAAACAAAATTTTTCAATACCTATATACCTCACCTAATTACCTCTATTCCCATCGTTGAAAAAGCATTAGGAACAAACCGGCGGAGGGAAGTGTAACTATTAATGCAAACTATAATAAAAGTTACAGATAATTGTATTATCTAGAAAAATACTGTCTAGAAAATTTATAGTCGGCCTAAATATTATAGACAATTAAATAAAAAACAATTTTACACAACGATTTTTCAATACCTCATGGTTACGGAGATAAAATCGCTGCTTACCCAAAATGCATCGTGAACTCACTATTTAACTGGTCTAAATAAAATAATACTCATTGCCAACATCAAATAAAATACGTATGTACATGTGAAACATTTTAGATTTCTAACGATGTGTAATATTATATAAATCTTATTGAAAATGTAAAAGAATTATATATTCATATTGAATATTCTGCTAGATATTTTTGGACATAAATTAGTGAAAAATACTGTTATTTTATAGTAGGGGGTCAGGTCCATATGTATGGTGAATTTATATAAGTTGCCAACACAAGTCGTTTATACCATCGCCAACTCTATTCATGTTTCGCACATACATATCTACGGCCGTCCCAATTATGCCGCCTGTGTGCATGTCATATAAGCCTTGGTTATTTTTGATATCGCTTTAGATATACAAAAATGTTATTTCATAAATATTGACTGTTATATATCTCCATAGGTACATGTAATAGAAAGAAAGTAAAATGATCTAGTACATATTTCTACATTTAAATTCAGCAAATTAAGATAAAAATTGAAAACACTAATTGTTTTCTAGATATAACAAAAACTTGATATAGAAAGCAATTGGCTATGGACTCATTAAAGTGATTACTTTTTATGATTTCTTTGACACCAGGGTTGACACAGTGTTATCTCTTCAGATTTTCTTTTATGACAAAAACTATGTTTTTACTTCTTATAATTGAGGAAATATGTCACAATTACGCTTTGACAAATGAGAACCAGGAAATGCCAAACCAGTCGTTCGATATACACTGTCAACATATTAAGATAAGTATTCGTTATTACACAGGCCCGGCGCACACGCAACGATTTTTACCGTACGGCAAAATATCGTCCGATGAATAAAGAAGTGAATGGAAGCGCGCACACGCTTCGAATTCCGCACGATACGGCACGATGCCGTGTTGGCGCCGTGAATTGCCACGACGACACACGGTCGCCGTGCCGTTGCCGTGAGTATAGTGGCATATATGATCCAATGAACGCACGCACACGCCACGATTTTTATTCGTACGTATTCGTGCGCTAGGCCTGTTAGTGGAACGAAGAAGATCCTATGCTCTTCTTTGTTCCACTAACAGAATTTGATCATACGATATTTTTCCGTATGGTAAAAATCGTTGCGTGTACGCTAGGCCGACACGATAAAAAAACGTCCGATATTTTGCCGTACGGTCGAAATCGTTGCGTGTGCGCCGGGCCTAGTCTTGAATGCTGGTTTTATATTTTATATAAGTATCCTGAATAAGATATATCATGTTGCTTGGTCATTTCCTTCTGCGTGTCGCAAATACTGCAAAAGTGAGTATGTTCGCATGTTTATCTATATACGTATCCCGTTTTGTTCCATCGGGTGCCCTAGTCCAAAAACACTACCAGAAACTTAGCATTATACAGGGTGAGCCATCTCCGCGGAGAAGGCAAATTGTGGCTTTATAAAAAAATGTTTCGAAACGGTTTTCTTCCAATGATAGCCAGGGCACGTTTTATAATTATTTTGTATAATACAGAGTGTTCCATAACTTGGTTACCTATGGCTGACTAATATTGTTGTGTCGTCAGCGTTTAGGGATATTTCACTGTCCGTTACGTTGAAAAGATTATTATTAATTATGAACAACGGAGGTCCAAATATTGTAACTTGTAGTACACCATCTTCCAGCACTGCTGCTTGCGACGTGTGAATCTTGCATTCTACAACTTTTGAATGATATATAGAATTAACTCAAGCAATTGAAGAAGTATATACAAGTATGATTTTATAATAAGCTATTACAAATAATGTACAATGTACATACATTTACAACAAATACAAACAATCAATTTACGGCTCCAATTTTAATATATCGTATTAAAATATGGTAGAGAAATCCAACATATCCATTTCAATTATTCAGTAATAACAATTCTTAGTCAATGTGGAATGAAATTTGAAGTTTCATTAAGTGGATCACTTAAGAAAATAAAATATAACATGGAGAATGCATTTACATAATATATTATGGAAACGTCACATGATAAATATCACTCAAACGGCAAAAAATATTGCCTTATACGTAACACAGTTACATACATATTTTATAGTCGAACTTATCTACGTAGATAACTTCGTGTTCGCCCCTCATATTTTATACATAATTTATTATTTTACGTCATTTAGTAGCTAGTACAAACGAGCGAAAAAGATATTAATGTTTCTTCTTCTAAATAAGCAACTACTCAGAGTGGCATAATAAGCAATGTATTTCATAGTTTAAGATATCAATTAAATATTACATAATTATGTAAATATTCTATTAAAAATGTCTAAAAAATCAGCCATTAGTACTAAAGATTGGGTATTAGCTAGTATAGATTGATGGGGTTAAACTCACTTTATAGAGAATTTACAGGAAAATTCTCCAAGAGGATAGCCATTTTGTAAAAAAGTCATTATGTGACAATAAAGATTTACTTTTGGGATTCTATTTTAATGACCAACTGGGTTTCATTCTTTTGTAAATGATATACCACATTTCAATTCTCTTTTTGAATACATAACTTTATTGTTTGTATAACAAAATTAAAAATAAATTAGTGTATGTATGGTAACCAAATAAGTTCATGCGGTTTTTGTATACAGCAGAGTGCCATGAATATTCTTTAAGTTGTTGATCGATAGCACTTGTCTGTTATCTGTCATCCACTTTAGTATCAATCCTTCTGTCATTTAATACATACACATTTCGTGACAATTATTTAATTATTAATTTGAATAGTTGAAAATGGAAACGAATAAAACTTTAATTCGAGGTTGTTTACTCTATGAGTACAAACTTGGTACTAAAGCTGCAGTGGCGGCGCGAAAAATATGTACCGCATTCGGAGATGATGTCGTAAGTGATCGAACAGCACAGAAGTGGTTCAAGAAATTTTCTTCGGGAGATTTCAACTTAACCGATGAAGCACGCTCTGGAAGACCGAAGATCATTAACAACGAGGATCTTCAACAGGTTGTGGAGGCAAATTCCAGTACAACGTGCCTAGAGCTTGCAGAAAGGTTCAATGTGAGTGACGAAACCATTCGTTTGCATCTTCATCAGCTAGGAAAGACGTGGAAGTTGAGCAAATGGGTTCCACATGAATTGTCAAATGATAACAAATTAAGTCGTCTTACCATTTGTTCGGCAAACATTTCACGCAACGATAATGAACCATTTTTTGATCGGTTGTTAACCTGCGACGAAAAATGGATATTATACTCAAATTCTAAGCGTTCGTATCATTGGTTGTCGCCTACTGATGCAATACCTCACACTCCCAAGGCTTCCTTGCACCCAAACGAGATTTTATTGTGTGTTTGGTGGACAGCAAATGGAATAGCCCATTATGAGTTTTTGGAAAAGGGCCAAACCATCACTGCGAACTTGTATTGTGAACAACTTCAGCGAGTACAAGCAGCACTCATCCAAAAACAGCCTTCTTTAATCAATCGAAAGAAAGTGATATTCTTACAAGATAACGCCAAACCGCATACTGCAAAAGTGACCCGGGAAAAAATTTGTGAACTTCGCTGGGAAATATTGCCACACCCTCCATATTCCCCTGACATTTCGCCAAGTGATTACCATATTTTTTTGTCTCTTGACAACTGTACGAGACATAGGCAGTTTAAAACTCGAGTTAATGTAATAGACGCAGTCCGTCAATTTTTTGATTCAAAATCCGTAGAGTTCTACAATACCGGCATAAAAGAATTGGTGTCACGTTGGCAAAAGGTCATTGAGTGTGATGGTAATTACTTTGATGAATAATATTGTACTATTGTTTCTTAATAAATATTTATATTTTACCATAAAAAACCGCATGAACTTATTTGGTTACCTGATATTATCACAACAGTTTATAAAACAATAACACAATAAGTGTTCGAAATGTTCACCACCCCCCTCTTGGCAGTAGGCAAGACGATATACAAATTCTTTTCGGGCATTATGTAGGACAGCAGGTGTTATATGCTTAATTTCTGCTTTAATACGCTTTTTCAGGTATTTTAAATTTTGAGAACGATTCCGATAAACTTTGCTTTTTAAATATCCGCACAAAAAGTAGTCCAACGGGGTGAAGTCTGGTGATTAGGGAGCCATTCCTTAGTTCCCCGCCTACCAATCTATCTGTTTGGAAACATTCCAGGTAGGGGTGCACATACATGCGACATAGTGCGAGGGAACGCCTTCTTGCTAAAACCAAAGCTCATTATTGGGGTAAACCTGGGTCTAAGTTACTAGGAAATAATTTGGCCAAAGTAGGAATAAAAGTGTTTCGAAGAAAGTCTAAGTAAATCTCACCGATAAGATTACAGTAGAAAAAATAAGCCCCAAAAATGTGATCACCCATAATTCCTGCCCATACATTAACTTTTTGTGGGTGTTGACAATGATTATTTTGCATCCAGTGTGGATTATTTCTTGCCCAGTAGAAATAGTTTTGTCTACTAACCACCCCCATTGAAGTAAAATGTATCCTAATTGAGAATAAGAGTTTTTCTATAAATTCTGGATGATCGTGGCAAATAATAATTGAATCTTGTAGGGATGATGCTTTTCTCTGCTTAAAAGTCTCAAACCAGATGATCGACTAATGTCATAATTCAGAGCATAATTAGACAAAAAAATGAGGATTATCTTCCAATTCCAAAAGGACCGGCAAACTTATTTTATCATTGGTAAATTTTTTTCTGCCACCGTTAGGGTGCTGTTGATTAAAAAGAGTACAAACTTTTCTATATAGCTTTCTGCCACTCTGTTGGAGCGCCAATCACCGTGCCTCTTAACAGTTAATAGATCGACTCATAAATCTGGAAGCAACAACGCATGTCCAATATATTGTTGAGGATTTGAAAGGCTTAGGAACGATGCTATATTATACGCCATTTTCCCAAAAGTATTAATGCCAACTGGTTGCTTAATGCATTTTCCATTTCTGTACCCTACAAAAAGTATGGTAGAGTATGATTTGTATTGCTTGGTCGCATCGGTATATATCTTCGAACCATTTCCACCATATTTATTCTTTCAACATTCCCGTTTGTAATAAAAAAATCTCGTCGTATCTTTGTTTTCGTAATTGGAATATTAATGTAAATGCATTGTACTTCATCCTTAACATGTTGTAGCTGCAGATTTGTCAAATCAGTACGCCTAGAGGCCCGCGCAAGCCCCACTGTGAATGCAACTTGTATCATAAAGTAAGTTCTATCATCGGCTTCCAGCAAAAAACGGGATATGTCTCTTTTTGTTAAAATTTTAGATTTCTTTGACTGAATCCCTTCCGATTTTCTTTTTAAAAATGCAATTAAATGGACGTACTTACTTATATCCTTATTTTTCTTCACTGATATAACTAAACGTAGCATAGAATAATATACACAAAGCAACGAGGCCCTACTATCTTTTGAAAGATGTTCGAAATATGCCAGGAGAACCCTTTTATTGCCGATATTATTGATTCCTTTCCCATTACACCAAACTTCAAGTTCTGCATATGCTTGCTCGTATGTCTGTCTCGATTTTTCGGGAAGTAGGTAATCAACAAAGTTTTGCGCAATGCCTTCAATATCCGAAGGGACACTCTCGGAAGCAGAATCACCCATATTAATTATCGTTTTCACTAACACTGCCTGTATATATAGAACAAAATTGGACTTCAAAACGTAGTAAGGTTACCCAAGGCAAAATTGAAATAATCTACAGGCGCAGTCACCATGTTCGACCATTATGGCAATGATTATGGGCATATGATAATTTTGAATTTTAATTTCGGCAGTGGCTCCGTGTCCGAGCTCGGACATGTAATTATTCTTACTAAATGTCCGACATCGGACATTTAATTTCAGTTGCTATATGTCCGAGGTTGGACACATATGAACGATGATCCTAAACATCCGATGTGGGATACTGAAAAAGGTAGTTATACTGAATGTATAATCCGGTAGCCGAATTAATTGATAAGCAACACTTGCGAGCCTTAATTTTTTTATTTTGGAAATAAGTACTATAGAAAAACAGAATAAACAACACAATATAAATATGTACTCATAATTACATTTTGGTATTGCTAATGAGTACCTAAATACTAATCTTAAGTAAGTTTCTAAGTTCACTTAGTTTTAAACTTTCTTTTTGGAAGACCAATGGCTGTTTGATAAATGCCCTTTTGGACGCCCCCTTCCTCTTTTTATTCGAAGAGGCATTTTTATGTTTGCTACTCTTTCTCTATCATCTGCATTGCTTACAATTTCTAGGTCATTTAAATCAATATTTGTAAGATTTGTTTCTGGATGCTCTGTTGTAAGTTTTTTTGTTTCTCCTTCGGTGTCGACGTTTTGAGGTAACACAATGTTTTCGTCATTTTCGAAGACTAAATTAAGAGTTTCATTTGTATTAAATTATTATTATCTTCTTGATTTGTTTCACTTATTTCTTCTTCAACGACAATGTCTTGAGGGAGCAAATTGATTTCCTTATAGGAAGATATCGAAGCAATAACATTTTCAGACTGATCCATATTTAAAGAATTATCATACACTACGTTTTCGACAAGAATAATCTTCTTACCCAATTTCCAATAATTTGTTAAATCTTTGAGAATTTTTAATTTATTTTCAAATTCCAGAGTTCCTTCTTCCGATGCTACTTGTGCTAACTCTTGTATTGTATTTAGCGCCAAATTATACTTTTGATTCTGACTCAAAGTCGCTTTTCTTTGAAAAGTTGTAACACTTGACAGAGATGCATCAATTTCAACATTATTGGAATTATTATCCCTGGGATTTTCTACTTTATCTTGGAATAGATTATGGTGTGCAACATAATATTCTTTAGTCCACCTTTCTCCACAAAGTGACCTTTCGAATAACTCTGTGTTTTCAAAACTTCTAAAAGTATATGGCAGCAAGACAATTTCATTTGTTTTATGAATTTACAGTCACAACGATTGTTTGTTGTTGTGTAAGTGCGACTTAGGGAGTCACACACACTCACTAGGCCAGCGGCATCTTTTTTGATAACTACTTTCTTAGATTTATAATGCTGTGTTTTGATAAAATTGTATGCATAGAGTGTTAATAGTTCCTTATATTCTTTTAAATTATTTTCAAACGGCTTTAAGGTTGTTCCTTTTTGTAACATAGTAAACATTTCAAAATTGTGTTTTTCACGAAGACTATTAAGAATACAAAAAAAAATGGTCGATGAATACTCCCAAAGAGGCATAACGTGGAATAACTGATTTCAGTTTCTGATTTATACATTCTAACCTGTTATTAGTTGTATTAGAAAATGAGCATTCAGCTTCACTTAGAGCTGGTACCCATTCTTCTTTAATAGAAGTCCAATTTTTTTCCAAGTAGTCGACAACAGACCTAGGAACTTGATCTTTCATTTCTTCGAAAATTTTATTATATTCGTCTAAATTTTTACTATATAATAATTTTTGAACATAACTTAATGAAAGATTTCTTTCCATAGATGTTATTCCAAGTTTTGAGGTAATTTGCCTTTGAAACATTTTTAAGACATGGAACTTGCATATAAGCAGTGTCGCTTCTGGAAAACATTCTTTCAGAACAAATCTTTCTTTTATGTCTTTATCGGTCATTATTCTTTTTATGTTTGACCATTGCTGGTTATTAGATTTGAATGTTTCACACATCCACTTTAGGCTGTTCGAGTCTTCATACATTAACAAAGTAATGCATATAATGTCACTACCTTCATTCGAATCTTCCACTAAGAAAATATACACTGGAGCTCTGATGTCCAGTAGTTTATAGGTGGCATCAATACACATAAACTCAGGATAAGCTGCCGCGAGCATTTTCATCTCTTTCGATTGAAATTGTAGTCCTCTAAATTCCCCGTCCTCCTCCAATACAAATGATTCACAATCTGAAAAATAATAATATTATCCATTATGTATATGACTTAAAGATTGTTTTTCAATTTGCTTACTATATGTATTCTTCAGCAGCTCGATGCAACTTGAAAGATCGGATGCCGCAGCTGCATCAGGTTTAATTCTGGTTTGAATATTGTGAAGATCTTTTAAAGTAATTTTTTTATTACTGGTTGTCATAACATGAGATTGAAGCAATTTTTTATTTGCTCTCATTTTAATCATATTTTTGGTTTCCTCTAATACTTCCCCTTCTAATTTTCGTACTGGTGCATAGTACTGATACAATTCCTTTAAAATTACGAGTATATTACAATAACATAAAATATCACAAAGAAATTATACTAACTATGATAACTGACTATACCTACAACTTACTTTTGGAAGAGTGTGATTGTGTTCGTTATTTAACTGGGTGATTTTTAGCTTTTTCGTCTTACTCTGGAAATTAATTGTTATATATGCACCGCAGTTAGTAGTGCGATGAGATCTGCAATAAAGTTAGTAATGTTAAAAAATTAAATAATATGTACTATATTCGCTGGTTTACCTAGTATTTGGTCTTTTGCCATTAGAATTGCTCCTAAACAACTTTCCTCCTTGCTTACAAGTGAATTTCAGATATTCGTAAATGCAGTTCTTGTCCTTTCGGTCTCCTTTTAGAATTTTACTATCACGTTTGTAAAATTTTACAAAGTTTTCTTTTTCATAAGCACTGAGGGCTTTCATGCAATCACTGTAGCTGTTAAATTTTTTACCTACCTCCATTTTATTGGTTAACTGAACCACCCGCAGGCAGCGCTAAGTAAAAACCGAGGTTAAAACTCAAACAGATATAACCTCAAGAAACACATTTTCGTAGGATTTCATACTCGGACATATAGCAATTGAAATTAAATGTCCGATGTCGGACATTTAGTAAGAATAATTAACTGTCCGAACTCGGACACGAAGCCACTGCCTTTAATTTATGAAAACGTTTCTAGTATTTAAGATTAATCAAATCTATGCGAATAAAATCTATGTATTTGTACCGTCGTAGAATAAATTTTGAATGAAATACGTTTGATATGAACTATAATAATGAAACTTATGTATGTAACTAAACCACTTTTGTTTTGCTCATATATATAATACTACTATATCGCGTGTAGACAAGGAAAACTTCGCTCCAACATTGTGAAATAAAACATGGTGCTATGCCGTTTAAGAGTCGCATTGTCCAAACTGCGCATGCGTTATAAATAATTTTTCAAATTTAGGTCTGTTTGATTATCACATAGATTTATTACTATAAATATTTGATTAAAGTTTGTACATCGTCAAACAAGCATAAATAGTTTTAAAATCGACCAACCTCTTTATAATTAATAATTGTGCCTTGTTAAATGTGCAAAAATAATTTAATTTCCCTTAATGAATGAAGAAATATCGTCGTGGCATCATATGCAAATCATAGACAAACAAACGATCATACCGCAGAAATATATTTGTCAAAAATTGTACGAATTGTGGTTATGTTATAGTAAAAATTGTAAACTAATTAACTAAAACTCGCAGTCAGTTCAATTGCATTGCAATTGTGTTTCCTTGAAGATAAAAGGAAAAACACCTCTATAGGTACAATAATTTGTGATATAATAACAGCACTAAAATTATTCAACTCAACATGCAAGAATAATAAAGAATTAGACAATGTGGTATTCTTGTATTCTAGAATTACCGTCATCTACATCGGAGAAATGTACGCAAATAACACGGTAAATTGTACTTGAATTAGGTAATTGTATTACTGTTACATATTAAAATATTTGAATTGCTTATATGTAATAAATAGGCTCTTATTAAACCTTACAGAGTTGCACACCCATCTTTTTGCCATGACCTTCTAATTTTTTTGGTATATGTCTAATAGAACATACATGTGTTCATAGAAAGTTGAAGAATTTTGATATGTCCACCACGGAATCCACAGATCCCACATGATATGAGATAATAATATGCCGAAATTAGGTATTTTGGGCCGGTTATTGGAATTTATGCTATGATGCATCACTGATTGTGAAAATAACTTGAAGGATGAACACATTATTTATAAGATAGTGAAGTGATTTTTTTTAATTTGTACTTTGCTGAATATGTATCGTAATTTCTGTCACTAAATTATAATCAAGCACATATAAAATGTATTTTATATTTAAATTTTCAATAAAACATGTTTTAGTTTAAAACAACTTGTAGATGGTACAGTATAAAGATAATATTCATTTTGACACACATTTTGAAGACAATGTGTGATGAGTTCTTCTGAACTTTTCCCAACATTGTGGAAATAAATACTGCAGTGTTATGAACGGCACGGTAGACACGGCATCAAACGGTATTCCTGTTTTTATGATATTTTTACATTCTCTAAATCTTTTTTATCATTTTATAAATGTGTATGTATCTATTAATTCATACAAATATTTATATTTCCTAATTTTTTGTTGTTTTAATTCCAAGAAAGTATAAGCAAAATAGATTTGCGAACATAAATAAAATAAAATTTAATTTTTTACTTCGTAAGTAGAAATTGTACTTTGATGTAATTATTGAATCAAATACAACATCAACATACCTTTTTTACAAGCAATAATATAAATTATTTGCAAGTCTCATTTCTACTCATCTGTCTATGAGACATAGATATCAAGAAAAATGTATTGATTATTAATGTGCTATTAGATACACTACAGAAATTCAAATGTATCATAGTAATTGTTTGTTTATATTCTTTGCTACCATATGGGCGTAAATTAGGCTTCATCACGTTTTTATTTTCATGAATGGTTTAATCATTCTAAATTTAAAAAAAAAGTTAACAACAATAAAAATTATATTCAATCACAAAAATGTAATGCTGATTAATTCCACAACTTTTTCTAAAACATTCATGTTTCAGTGTACATCTCGACACACAATTAAATAAAGGAACACAACCGGAATTTAATTAGTTCTTTACATTGTTGATTACGCAACATTATATTGAATAATGTAGGTACGTAGACAAATATAAAATAGATGTTTTATTCTTATATATAGCCAAAATACTAAATACAGTAATTTAAATAATTTTATTTGTATTCTTAAGCTTAAAATACATAGCAAAACTATATGTTGAAATATAATACAATCTGACTTATATAACATACCTGAATCTATTCGATTGTGTATGTAAAACATTAATTTATGCGTTTTCTGTAAATCAAAATGAAAGAAGCAGTATTTATATTCAATAATTTCACATACACGAATAAGCATACACAAATCAATGTACACAAGATTTTCTGTTCAAAATCTTTTCAATAAGACGAAATGAAACGATCGGTATTTACATTTAATAATATAATTTCACATATACTAATAAACACGTACAAATCAATGTATTAGTTGTAAGTTCACAAGTTTTTCTGTTCAAAATCTTTTCTGTTAATCAAAATGAAACGATCAGTATTTACATTTAATAATATAATTTCACATATTCCAGTAAGCACGTATAAATCAACGACGAAGTTATAACTTCACAAGTTTTTCTGTTAATAAGTCACTGGAATCAGGCTTCATATCGTTTATTTATTCTACCGCGTATTTTCTGGGTAATTCTACAAATTCACCGATGAACTAAACTTGCACAAAACTGAATTCAATAAAAAAAACAACCTTGCGTATGCTTTCAGTAATATATAGTTATAGATGTCAATTTAAATCAGAGGTTATAATTATATTTTCTGTTTATCTGTCATTTCGTAAATTTCAAAATGGACAGTTTGAGTTGACGCATGCGCAGAACACGCAAGGCGGCCAATTCTATCTCTCTTAGTTGGGACGAAAAATTACACATTATCAAGATACAACACACGCAATATAGTAGTATTATATATATGGTTTTGCTATACTGAAGAAAACAAAAAAAAATTAAAACCCTTGTGTATATGTCAACCTAATACCTGTTAGTTTACATTTTCACGTTTGATTTACATAATTCTGTATTATAATTGTTTGTTGTGTTACCAGCCATGCATCATTTGACACTTAAGTCGGTATTATTTGTGTGGCGAGATTAGATGCTGACCATGATAAATCTGGAAGCTGCTATTTAAACAGTTTTATTGTAGTTATATTGATTACAAATAGCACATTTGGCTTAGAATTCTAATACATTTACTAATTGCTTGGCTGAGAATTGACATATATACAATACATAGTGCATTACTAACTACTGTTGCTTTACATTATTGACATGTGTGGATTTTTTTGGAATTGACATTCTTCAGGTAAGACATTATGTTACACAAATTATTGAATTAACACACACTTTCCTGGTTATGCCATACTGAAGAAAACAAATAAGTTAGAAACACATACGTGTATGGCTACCTCATAACTTTAGCTTGCGTTTTCATGATTAATTTCGCAATTCTGCATTATCATTTTTCTTTGCTTTACCACCCATGTACTAATAAAATGCTTATTTTTCAATTTTTCATTGTGTCTCGGTATGGCGTAAAATGTCTTAGTTGTTTATGCGTGGTGTTCATGATAAGAATAAAAAATACTCCCAATTCACTACAGTGATAATTTCTATAAAAAAATTGTTAGTTAATACTATACATTAACATATTATATATATTTCAATTTTATTAGAAATGTATTGTATATGTAGAAAAACTTTTACGAATCCTCTCCTTAACAAACCCATTCCGGCTAGACCTTTTTATATTTTAAGGGTTGTTATACGAAAGATTGTCCGCCCTCTTCTTAAGTAATTGAATAAATACGATTATTTGCTCTCTCAGACATAGGCGTGATCATTCTACAGAACTCTAGTACTCCCGTAGAATTAACTATATAAGCGTGTTTTCAAGTAGTCGTTGAAGAGATGATGTTTTATACTTATACACTTAGAGTTGACGTGAGTTGTTTTCTGAAGTGTTTAATTAATAAAGTAGATAGATAAATATTTTGCAGGAAAAAAAGATTTAGATCAATTTAAATAAAAAAGTGACAAAATATTTGTGTTTCTTAATATTTTGCAATAATGTACGCAAGTACTTATCCATCGTATTAGAAAACCGATTTTAAATAATAAAAAATGAGCTGTGGCCACCACACGACTTTCTTATATGTATGAGCGTTTCAAATTATACAATTTTAAGAATTTTTTTATACAAAACTTATTCAAAATCCTATTCTAAGTATTTTCATTCTCTTAATAAATCGCTATAGAATGCATACTTTGCAAGATATTCGAAAAAAAGTGCTACTCGCTAAGAGTAAAAGTGCTACTTCCGGTCAGAATTTTGAAATTTCATGTATACAAAAAATATTGCAAATCCAACTCTAAATACTTTATATTACATTTTGTTATATTTTCCTGCAACATTTTTATAGCCGCACAAGTTCTCAAACTGCTTAATAGCATTTCATATTGCTTCCTCGGGCAACAAATCTAATCTTGCCCCATTAGCGGCTTCTTCTATTTCGATAGGAATACCATCACGTTGATTGGAACTCATCTTATCTATTTCACAATTGACAAGCAAAATGTCACATCTTAGACTGTCCGTTAATATCAGAGTTATTACTAGTTTTTTAGGTAAATTTTGGAATCATTAATAAAAGTTCGTGGAATTCCCCACTTTCAAAATAAAATCTCAAAATAACTATTTATTATACAAGTGTTAAAAACTTGTATCATAAATAGCTATTATCTGACTGTATTTTTTTTTAAATTGATGACAAGTGTAATAATGAAACATTAAAATTTTTTGGATATATTGTGTGGGTAAGACTAGACATAAATTTTGTGTGATTCTTGTTGGGACTTTGACATCTGTTATAGACAACTTTGAGATTGAATCATTTTAAATGTCAAATATAAACGCTTGACATTAACACGAATATGAAGTATAACCTTGTCTCAGAATAAGAAGGAGTGATTCAAATATCTCGCCAAAATGGGGTATATTTTTGAAGTATTTCATTGGTTCTTGCGTAGGCAAGTTTAACATGGGAAAAAAAGTTTGACAAAATGTCATTTTATATTTATAGCCAAGCGATAGTCTCTTACGTTATTACTTTGGTTTATTATACTTTATTGTGTTATTAAATAAAATCCGTACTTTTATGTACATGAGCATGCGTTGATCAGACGGCTTAAGACCTAAGGAACAAGTGATCATGCATTTGAAACTTTGAATGAATCTGTCAAAAATATTGTACGTCAGTGCAAAAATCAAACATTCAACAATTAATATCATTGCAAAGATAACTATAGGTGAGTTTATACCATAATTGAACTGGACAACTTACACATAGTCTAAAATTGACTCATTAATTTCAAGTAAGTGTTAATTAAATACTAATTATAATACCACATGTTCATTTACATGTTATATTTCAGATATGTCAAACGTAAAGAAACCTGTCCTAATAGAAGAAGGTGAAAATATCTGGTGGAGAATATGGGAAAAAGTTTGGATTGCCAGAAGTATAATGACTGCACGACAAGCTTTGTGGAAAACCTGTAGGATTAAATAGCCATACCGATAAAGATAGGCAATTAAGAATACTTCATATAGGCTCTGAATTGATACATAAGATGAAGTTGCTTCAAAAAAATCCCCTTTCAGAATATCACTTATATGAGAACTTTTGACAGAAGCAATAACAAATGTTACAATAAAGGGTTGGAAAAATTGTGCAGACCATGTGAACACTATATTATTGTTAATTTTCAATATGTAGTAGAAATAAATATTTGTTATACTTTAAATATTTTCATAATAAATAAATTTTAATAGGGAATAATAATTAGTAATGTGTAGGTATATGTAATTACTTTGCAGTTCGTGTAAACAACTTCAGCCGATATAAATTTTTCTATTTATTACTGTTGTATGCAAGATTCACATTTCCAAGGCTAGTTGCTTGAATTTACCTCCTCAAGGTTTGTCGCAGTAATACGAATGATTTATCTGCATAAGTTCTTTATTGATATTTAAAATAGAAACTAATAAGCAAAACCTTTTTTGCAAGTTCTTAAGGGCATTTTGATAAAAGATAAAAGGTTTGATTCATTCTTGCTCTCAGATACAAATATTTGATAATAAATAGACTTGATTCACAATTTTCATGTTGATATAGCACATTCACTAAAATCTGCAGTAATTATATATTTATAACGGCAATTCTCCTCAAAACGCTCAGAACAAAGTCTATGTTTTCATTTGTAAATTGGTCCTATATCTTTGTCCATAGATTCTTCTATTTTTTTTTGTAAAACTAGAATGAACAGATTTGAATGTTAAGAGATTTGCATTCATCAAATTATAGATGTGTGCACCTACTTGTGTTTGTAACTTTACTCTCCTCTTTCTAATTGCCGTGCACTCGTATTGCTGCTTCAATTGGTAGAATGAAAAGCGGCACATTCATCTATTTTAACGAAAGTAGTAAATGAAACACAAAACTGCTAAACCCTTAGTTAGAATTAATACAGTTCTTCTAACCTCAATTGTCATGATGTCATATCAAATTGTCTACTAAATTTTAAGCTATGTGTTCCATGTTTTGGCGGGATATTTGAATCACTCCTTCTTATTCTGAGACAGGGTATAGTAATTTTATAAATTGTAAAGAAGCTATTTTCATGAAAATGTATTACTTAATTAAGTACAGATTTTAAAGTTAAAACAACATTATGATTATAATAACCCAGAATCTTTAAAAATATTCAAGTTAAAAGTCAGCGTTAAGTAAATCCAAAAAAGAAAATTTTTAAAGTTTTGAAACAAAACATGTGTTATTTTATAGTTATTAATGATACTAGTTCAATATGAAGATTATAATGAAAGGCGTGTAACACAGACTTACACAATACATTCGTACATTCTAATATTCTTTAAAATATATACACATTTCCTAGATATTAAAAAAAAAGTTGCGGCACGTTAGAACTGAAAATCTAACAAACGGGCCACCAAAAAAGATATTGTTTTATTTCAAGGTATTTCATCAATCTATAAAATATCGTCTAATTCATAATTTTCTGGTTACCGGTGGTGTTCTCTTCTAAGGCCTGTATGACACGATTGTAAATTTTACAGAAATTTTCATAAAATATTTTAGAAGTTTCCTGTCAAATTTACTAATAGATTGGTTAAAAAAAATTATATTGATATATTTAACAGACTCGGTCATGCGAGTGTAGTCGTCATTTAAGTCAAATTATGAGTGACCATGAAGAGGTATATTTCTTGTTGCGACATACATTATCCAATTCAGCTAACTACAGTCAGTTTGAAAGCAAAAAAAAGAAAGCAATTATTGTGAAATTAATTTCACTTTTATGTACCTACTCTACAGTCTTAAACAGAATTATGGGTTAGGTATAAATTAAATAAAACACATTATTTGGTGTAATTTTGACCTTTCGATTTAAATCTTCATGAGATCTATTGTAATACGAATGGAAAAGCCAAAACAAATAATTATTACATAATAAATTTTATTTGTTCGTCTAAAAATTAATTTCTTCATTAAAACAAATGTTACCATTATCTTTGTTTAATAAATATAGTGTCGGTGTCAGAATTCCGCAGTTATCAAGGAATAGGATCTGCACCACTATTTCTTTCCATTCTTTAAGCAGTGGTGATTTTAATATAGATTTGAATAGGCGAGACGCTGTCTCGGAAATGTTTTTGGACAAGCTGAGAACTTACTGTTTGAATCAAACAATACATGGTCCCACGAGAATAACCGAGAGGTCGCAGACACTTATTGATAATATATTTACAACCCTTGTGGACTACAACAGTGATATAATTGTTTCTGCGCTGTCCGATCATCGTGCAGTAAGAGTTTCCTTCGAGACACAGGGTGATGTAGATGAGTAGAGTATAAAACTGGAGAAACAACAACTGACACACCATATACTCGAATTAATTAAACAGGAACTGCAGGGGATAGACTGGACCCCAATTGTGAGTAAAATTGATATCAATGAGTGCTATGATTCGTTTGCAGGGATCCTGGAAAACATCATGGACAAATTCATAAATAAAAAAATAATAAATGTTTCAAATAAGACTAATAAGAAACGGCTCACTAATGAAATTAGAAATATGAGCGCTATAAAGAGACAATTATATGAAGGTGTATTAAGTGGGCGTGTTGACAATGGGGTTTATAAAGCCTACTGTAAAAATTTGAAAGGTGTAATCGACCAGTCCAAAAGGCAGATGTTTTCAGCGTATATTAATAATTCCATCAATAAATCTAAAGCAACATGGGAGGTCATCAATCAACTCCAGGGACGATCAAATAAGAAATCTTTCAATTTAGATGATTTCATTGATAACTGAAAATGAAAAGGATATACTAACATCAATTAATAACTATTTTATAGATTTCCCAAGAAACGTCAAAAAAGATGACGAAAGTTTATTAAGCCATTGAAGCGTGTTCCGGAATCCTTTGTATTATGCTTGACTGATCGAGAAGAGGTAATTAGCGCTATATACAAATTGAAGGATACAAGGGCGACTGGTGTAGATGGGGTTCCGGTCCCTCTGCTGAAACACTGTGGGGAATGTCTGGCGGTTCCGATCACACATATTATAAATATCAGCTTTGGATTTGGGGGTTTTCCTGAGCGTCTGAAATCCACAATAGTGAGACCTATTTACAAAAAAGGAGATAAAACTGACTTTAACAGCTACAGACCCATTGCGCTTACAAGCAATATATCTAAAATCATAGAGTCTCTCTTATATAACAGAATGGTTCAGTTCTTGATGAAGCATAATACTTTCTGTAGCAATCAGAATGGGTTTTTAAAGACAAGGTCTATAACTCGTGCTACGTTTCAGTTGATGGAAGAAATACTGGCAGGATTAAATATCAAAGAAGTAACAGCTTGTGCTTTGGTGGATTTGACCAAGGCTTTTGATAGTGTGCACCATCATATACTTTTGCAGAAGCTTGAATGCATGGGCTTTAGGGGTGTGACTTTGGACTTATTGAGATCTTACCTCACTGGTAGGAGGCAGTGTGTGGCTGCCCGTGCGGCGTCTGGGAGACAGATTATCTCGTCTTGTCGCTCTATCATGTATGGAGTCCCGCAGGGTTCCATACTTGTACCACTTCTGTTTTTACTATATGTGAACGATCTACCTGAAATCATGGAGGGCCTGACGGTACTATATGCGGATGACACCTCGTGTATTGTGCGCGCACAAACTTGTGAGAGGGTCAAACTCAGTATGGAACAAAACTTCCGGTTAATGGATGAGTGGTTTGAGATGAATAACCTAAAACTTAACTCTGGAAAAACGAATATTCTAACTTTTAATGTACATCCGGAAGATCTAGTCATTGAGCACAAGGATGAGTCACTTCCATGTGTCGATAGTGCGCGTTTTTTGGGCGTGGTGGTGGACTCTCGGCTGTCTTGGACACCTCATATTGATGGTCTCGCGAAGACATTGAGTGGCTATTGCTACAGTTTGAGGGTTGTGGTTCGGAGTGTTGATGCTGAAACCTCCTTAAGTGTATACTATGGATGCGTACAGTCAAGACTACGGTATGGTGTTATCTTTTGGGGAAATTCACTGGATGTGGAAAGAATCTTTAAACTACAGAAGGCCTGTGTGAGAGCTGTTTTCCAATTAAGATCTAGAGACTCATGTAAATTAGTCTTCAAGTACTATAATATACTTACTCTCCCTTCGTTGTACATATTGGAGTCTGTTACTTTTGTTAAAAATCATTACGAAGAACTCTTTAAGAAATACGAACTTGAACATGGTCACAGTACTCGGGGTAAGGCCTCTTTGCATTTGCTTCCTCCACACACTCGCTTGGCAGGGATACAGAAACAAACCATCTGGCAATGCATTAAATTATACAACTGCTTACCACAAACTCTGAAAGTCTTACCGCCACAAAAATTTAAAGCGACATTAAAGAAATATTTGACGAGTAAGGCCTTTTATTCAACTAATGATTTTTTTAACTCTAATTATGTATCATGATTTTATTGTTTGTTTGTTTGACTCTAAATGTTTTTTAAACTTTGTGCATCTACTATGTTGATATTGTAATTTTGACGTGTTCTATGCTCAGCAATATGGAATAAACTATATATTATTATTATTATTATTATTATTATTATTATTATTATTATTATTAATATATACGGTACTTAAAGGTATAAAAGGTTTCTAAAAATATAAAAATACGAAAATATAAAGCTAAATTGTTCGTATAATTTCTTTTCTGTTGGTCTTATCTACACTAAGTGAATTCATAGTATTTACTTTTCGAAAATTTTCTCACCATAATATTGATAAATACAAAGTTATAATATTTAATCGGACAAATAAGAGTCTCTCTTGATTGCAATACAGACAGCAAAATCGATAATTTTAGATAGACCTAGGTGACACCAAATTAACATGTATTACACATACTCAAAGTATTGCAAATGAAGTTTTAATATTGTTAGATTTTTTCTAGACAAAACTAGGTATCATCATAATAATACTCCTGTAATAATGTTTTCAATGCATGTATTCCATTTCGGCTAGAGCACTGCTGTGTATCTTACAATCCTAACTATAGCATTCATTCAAATTTTCTTGAGCATACTCAAGATTACTTAAAGACAATTTATCATTATTGGACTTCGATTTTAATCAACTTCGTAATTTGTTAAATTTTCATTTTTCTCATATAAATTAGTCATTTCGCGTTGTAACACCCATCGTTACTACTACTCACCAAGTAACTGCTTGTCGTGTCATTTAGATGTATTTTTATGAAGTCTAAGAATTATATATTATATGTATTACAAAATTTAAATTTATATTTTATGTCAGTTAGCTACGTTTTTAGTCAATTTAGTTTCTTTTTTTCATTCTCGATTGTACCTTAATATTGTATATCCTTTTATGTCTAATAATATTGTCTTGTAAACGGTTTCGTTGACTATGAGATCATAAACATTAGAATTGTGTTTTTTTCACAGGCAATGCAATATTAATTCTTTAGTAATTTAGTATACAATCGTAGAAATAAATTTAAACTTGCACAACAAAAAATATCTTGTAGCAAAATTATTGGACGCGAATATTAGCGAAAGAAAGTTTCATAGTGACAGGGAAGAAGGTAATGAACTTCGAATAATTCTTTATACTATTCTTAAGTTTGATTGTGCCCCATTCTTATTTATCTTTCCATAAAAGATGCATTGAACATAAAAGAAGATTCCTCCTTTTTTTGGGATTCCTGATTTCACTTTCACCGTAATTTCTCGTTTTACGAAATGCTTTTAAAAGATATAGAATTGCTGCGACAATTCTACATTGATTTCCTCACCAATTTCATTGATTCAAACGCTGATTGAACGCAACTTTTATTGTAATTGAAACATATCGTTACGTACGTGCCCTACATGTTTATTTTTCCAAATTACAACAAAACACGAAACAAAGGAATTCTAGTTATAATACACCACGTATCAAATTCACTGAAGTATACAGGTAGTGCGTAGATTTTCGATTTTTCCTATACTGCTAAAACTAGATGAAACATACTGCTATGATATTAGTACAATTGTTACAGGGTTGCCACGATCTAGCTCATAAAACAAAATTCTCTCTCTCTCAGGTTCCCTCGGCGAGACTGTACAATGTTCACGTCAGGAATCGTGATCTTAGGAAACAGTATAAAAAAACAACAAATTACTTGAAGACAAAAAAATGAAATAATTATTTAATTATCTTTTCTAAAATCTTTAATAAAAGTGAAAAACAGATCAGATATAATTTATTTATTACAAAAAAACAAAAAAAAAAAAAAAACTTTAGTTAACAAATACTCAAGAAAAAATCCTACCCACTAATTGACCAGATAGGATAAAAAAAACTTGTAATGACAAACGCGACAAAATTTACCTAATTAACTACTGAAAATAAATCACAAAGTTTATACAAATTAATAATTACTTAAAATAAATAAATTAAATACCTATAATTAAAATACATCAAATTATAGCAAACTGATACAGTAAAGAAAATTATCTACTTTAATAACTTCTCAATAAATATAAAATATTTTCAAACACGTGCAGGAAAACAAAATGAAGGCTACGAGTCTACTTTTTACAATATTAAAATTTTCTCTTATTATTATAAAGAATGCATTCTCTTTCTTAAAAGTATATACTTAACTTGCATAACAGCAATAAAACTAATTCACAAACTTGATTAAATCTTGGCTCCTTAAAATAATGAAACTTATAACAAATTTTATTCAAACATCATATCTTTAATTGAACTGCACTTGACGGGAGACCAAAATTTAATGTCTTTCTTTATTCACCACAGGACAAGTCAAAGTCACGCATCCCTACCACGTCTAAAACGTCGCACATGTATACAATATTAAAATATCAAGTTGCGCGTAAATAATCCTTCTGGCATCTTTTCTTTTAAATTCAAATAACAAAATAAATATTAATATACACAGATTACCAAAAGACTACTATACCTCCCAAATTCTTAAACAGAAACCAAAATACAGTGTGTACCAAAACATTTGCCCCACAGAAAAATAAATTTGAAGTAAAACAATTTATTTAATTTTACTTATCTATGATATATAAAAACCATAGCAATACGTATACGACAAAAGTTACCTGCAACCATTTTCTCTATAATTAAAAAAAAATTATTTGTATTTTTTTGCAATAACATACAAATTTGGGTTTTTAAGTGAAATACTCAGTATTTTTTTGTATATATTCGCATTCTTCAGTATCTTCTGAATAAACTGTACATAAAATGATATTAGGTTTTCCTTATCTTTTGACTGATATGTCCATTATAAGAAATGCCAATATTTCTTTAATAAAGAACATGTTGAAGTTGCTTTTTTAAGCACATATTAACTAACAGTTTGTATTACTGATTACTGGCACATTATGAGCAATTCTAATTCAAAATAGTTATATGATTCTTTGTTAAACCACGCGCGCAATCAAATTTGAAAATGTACGTCTATAATTCAGCAATATTTTAATTACTTGTGGACTATTATTGCGGTGGAATTATATGCCAAGTGGAATTGCTTAAAAATTGCATTGACAGTCTTGTTATCTGTTAACAGTGGACGCTTTTCATTGTTATTTCTTCATTAGCATTTTTTAAATTAAAGTACAACGTATAAAAACCTAATAAAATAGGGTTGATCTTTTTAAATAAATTGTATTCTACACAGTTCTAGAACCGTTGTAGTTTCATTTTATACCCATTTTATTGTTTTATCCTTATTTTAAGTTCATCCTTATTTTCTATTCTAAATTTGTCATTCAAGTTGGTTGCAATTTTGTATTGCCAACCGCCAATTGACAATTGCTGGCGATGTTAATGAATTACCATATATAGGGTGATATTTCCTGATATTGAATGAAGACAAAATTATTGATTCTTACATTAAATAACACAAACATGACAAAATTACTTCATATATGGTGCGCTATAGACTCAATCTCCGAGAGAATAATTGTTATAATATAATAAAAAGAGCCTATTACACGATAACAAATTACACTTAATAGTAATCCTATAACTATAAAACAAATCACAAATCAAAAATCTATCAAAAATAAAAATATAAACTTGGCTGAATGTACGCATTAATACGAAACTTATTGCAAAATTAAATCTCGAGTATCGAGATGTTAAGTTATAGAAAATATTAAACTGGTATACGAAGGAGAGCACACGAAATGCTGATACATATAAATAATATGGGTTAATAATGTAGTAATAGTAACAATAATAATAACAATAGTAATAATGATTATATACGCTCAACACATTAGACCAATAACAGCAAAATATTTAATAATTAATACTGCACCAATACATTGAAATTACAACATAAAAAATAGTAATATAGGCATTTGCAGAGCCAATGATATACAAGGCAAGACCCTCAAAAAAGAAAAAGAATAACTGAGATGAATCGAGAGACATACCTATTTGTTGTTTAAGTGAGGTTTTTCAGAAAAGGCAGTTGATGAAAAAGATCGGGGCATAGTTGGTTGGCGTTTCTAGAGTCAATATGACTGAAAGATGTCTTGGCAAAAACATTTGACCTGGGTCGAGCTACCACAAAAGTATTTCCCGAACGTGTACCGTATCTGGGAATAAAAAAACCCACAGCGGAAAGCAGATTAGGGACATCAATTCTATTGATAACCAGTCCAAGTAGGAAATTGATACTTGCGATTTCCAATAGGAAAAGAACGGCATGTTCCAGTAGTAGACTCCCATAGTCGACACCTCTAGGAAGATATGTGTCGCGCGCCCTGTACGAAAGGTACTTCAAAAATCTCTTCTGTATTCTCTCAATTAGAAGGTTTTGATAAACGTATAGACGTATATTCCAGAATAGGTCGCACCAGTGAGTAAAACAGTGTCTTCAATGTATCCGAATCCATAAACTTTTGACACGGTCTGACAACGAAGCTGAGTGTTGCAAATGTTGATCAAATATCACTTCGAGATCTCCAATTAATTTGTCTTTGTCTAGCAATAGGAACTTGATTTAAGTTGTAAGGGAATACCTAAATTGATTTTTCTGCTTCGCGCTGAGTAAATTAATTAGGAAATTTTATCACAAAAATTTGTCCACGATGAGATTTGAACTCATGACCTTCTTAATGCCGTCAAGATGCGCTAACCAACTGCGCCACGAGGGCTTGAGTTCATATCTACTTAAACGTCTTGATATAATCAAGTGACAGATTGAAATAATACAACTTTATCCGGCAGTTCGGAAATGAATGTGTAAATTAGAATTTTAATTATTTTTAAAATTCTGTTTTTCTCAGCGGAGAAATACCTAAATTAATTTTTCTGCTTCGCGCTGAGTAAATTAATTAGGAAATTTTATCACAAAAATTTACCCACGATGAGATTTGAACTCATGACCTTCTTAATGCCGTCAAGATGCGCTAACCAACTACAGCAAATCTCATCGTGGGCAAATTTTTGTGATAAAATTTCCTAATTAATTTACTCAGCGCGAAGCAGAAAAATCAATTTAGGTATTTCTCCGCTGAGAAAAACAGAATTTTAAAAATAATTAAAATTCTAATTTACACATTCATTTCCGAACTGCCGGATAAAGTTGTTTTATTTCAATCTGTCACTTGATTATATCAAGACGTTTAAGTAGATATGAACTCAAGCCCTCGTGGCGCAGTTGGTTAGCGCATCTTGACGGCATTAAGAAGGTAATGAGTTCAAATCTCATCGTGGGCAAATTTTTGTGATAAAATTTCCTAATTAATTTACTCAGCGCGAAGCAGAAAAATCAATTTAGGTATTTCTCCGCTGAGAAAAACAGAATTTTAAAAATAATTAAAATTCTAATTTACACTTGTAAGGGAATATTAATGATCCGTTTCTTGTAGTATAAGTAACGACCGTACATTTATTAACTCTGACTTGTTCCGTTGGCACCAGTTTTTAATAAAAAGTAGGTCCCTCTGAAAGGCTTCACAATCGTAGAACATCCTTGACAAAATCATTAAGCCATCCGCACAAGATAGGACACGACAGCTGAGAATAGACAGTAGATAGTTAATGTAAATGTTGAAAAAGAGTGGGTTCAAGTTTTAACCTTGCGGGACACCTAAAGAGGCTGTGAAAGTGAATGTAATCCATTATAATAAACATAATTGGAACAATTATCAAGGTAAGAAGCAATCAGAACTCAACTTTGAAAGAAGTATTGTGTAATCAATAGTATCAAATTCGTTTGCAAAGTCTGTGTACAGAACACCAAGCTGCTCTCAAGACTTGACACCAGAACTAATAAATTGTTTATAAATATCCGACGTCCAGCACTAGACAAATAGGTTGAATATTCTTAATATAACAACAGTTCATTCAATAGCATCCTAGAATATTGTGTAACCATTTTATTTAAGAAAAGAGGAACAATTATACATAAATGATAACATGAACTTATCAATGTTTTGTAATACAATTTGCAATAGTATTCAAGATGAGTCGATGTTTTTACTGGATGTTCTCTGGAGCGACGAATGTTTGTTATGAGATATAGGACTTTTTATATCCATAATTTTCATTTTTTCGTTGGACATTTAGGGAAATTCGATTATAGAGAAGGTTTCTCTTTTATTTTTCTTACCCAGGGATTTTAAGCGTTCAAGTTGTACCAAAATTTCTTATCAGCTAAATGGAATTGAGAACATAAATGCCCTAGAGAAAATATCCGTGTTAGTGTATTATGTTCAAATTAGGGAATAGGGCGTAAAGATCCAGCAGCATGACGAGCAATATCTCCGGATAATAATCCCCTAACGGTTAGATCTTTGAAAGAAAAACGTGTAGGCAACACCTCCAGAAAAAGAACATGGCCTAATTTTTGAAAAAGACGCAGCAATTGGATCAATTATTCCCGAACCGTTGGAAATGTTCTGGAAGCTGTTTCTTCGAAGACTACAACTATGTGTTGAACGTCAAAGTTTGAAAATTCACTATAATTTTCGAATATTAGTCTTCACTAGTTAAAAAAAAATTAATTAGCATATTCACTTCAATTCAGACTACATAAGAAAGATATTGCTGCTAAAAATGTAACTACACTTCCTTCAAGCAGGTCATGTGTCTTAAAAAAAGATCGCAAAACTTTTTGAATTAGGATTGTGAACAGTATCGTCAAATTGGTACTTCTCATATCTTTGTACTTTGAGGGTTTGTTTTCTGTATTCTGTTTCATATATGATCTGCATATAACATACTAATATCAAGACGCAATTAAATATTATAACTCACTTGGTTAATTCGTCTTCCTTCAAACAGACTGATTCGTGTTTCTTTTTCATTTATTTCATCATAGAATACTTGTCAAAATAAGTAATCGTTGCTCGGTTGGGGAAGGCTATCATTAAAAAGAAAAACAAAGCATGCCCATCGTAAATATGAATTATCGTAGAAACAAGTTTTTTGTCCGTCGAGTACTCCAATATGTTATTTTGCGGCAGCAATAAACAATGCAGCAATTGTAATTACCATTAAAGATCGTATCTGTATACCAAAAGTGCTTAATAAGCGAAATCAAATTGAATTCTACCATATCATAAGGTTGTTACAACGTTCAGATAATTTATTTGCTCGTTCATAACTCATTATACGGTCTCAATAAAGGATAACCGACGGCAATCTCCTGTATTATCCGATAGTAGTAGAGAGGTCAAGTAATTGCACTTAATAACAAAATAAAATGCCGTTTAAGAGAGTGTCGATTGTGAATATGATAGTTAAGAGAAACTATTCATTGTAGAAATAGAAGCCGTAGTCTTACTATATGCCGAGAAAGACAATGACGAACAGTATTACATTACAGAAAAGCTTATTCTTTTATAATGTAAATGTGTTTCAGTATTCAAAGGAAACTCTGAAGAGATAATAAATGCGAAAAATTAACCAATTTACGATGTTGCTTAAAGCTGACCTTTCAGTTATAATATAGTTTTCGTATAGCCGATACCAATCGATAAAAATTGTATGACGACATTAATTAATAGCTAGTTTAAAATTACAATCAATTACTACTGCTACGTAACACTTTGAAGTTCTCAAAATTTATTATAGTAATTAATGTTACCAAAGGATGAATATGTGTTGTAATCAACGATAAAATGAATTCTTTATGTAAATATATATCAAATAAGTTAAAGTAAACTTCTACGTTCGTAAACTAAGTAATAGAATTAATAACAATTAAGTACAATAGTCAATTTTTCCAACATCTGTTAAAATGCCGCCTAGTTCAAATTACATATGTTTTCCATCACCGATTAACACTAATCAGTGATTTAGATTGTCGTTAACCAGAGAATTTTTGACCAGTCTTTCAACTACCTGATAAAATTTTATATTAAAATTTCTAACACATGCGCGTACGTAATTGTCATCATTTAAAAGACCAGTGGTACCGAAATTCCAAGCAAACAATTCTTATAACCTACGAAATTCAAATTTTTATAATTAATATATTTTTTTATCAGTGACACTGGAATTAAATATATAAATAACGTAATATTTATTTGCCATAAACGAACGCTTGTAGTCCTTATCTTCCTACACAAATATAATTAATTGTACATTTTTGAATTTACTACAAGTTTGGAAATTCGTCTCAATTTGCTAAGATACTAAAAATGCTATGTCTGCATATGGTATTTTTCTAATTTTAATTGAATTTAACAGCACTTTATTATAGCATCCCTTTTTCCATATCTTCGAGTCAAAAAAAAATAGTACTATTGAACGAATGGAAGAAATGTCTACAGAGCAAATTAGAGAGTCTGTACATACGTACTACTTGCCCTATACACTTTGGAAGAATAGTGCGAAGGTATTTCGGGAACTACATGGCCTAACAAAGAAAACGCAATTTTTTTTGACAAATACATTTTATTTTTTGATATAGTCTCCTGTTCGCTGAACACACTTATTCCAACGAAATTTCAAATTAGTAATGCCTTCATTACAGGTCGATGAATCCAAGTCCTCAAAATAGCTATTTACACAGCGATTACCTCGAAATTAGACGAAAACCTCTTATCGCCTAGCCATTTTTTCAGCTTTGGAAAGAGGTGATAAATCTGGGGAATGGGGCGAATGAGGCACTAATTCAAATCCCAATTCATGATTTTTGCAATTGCAATTGCAGACATGTGAGCAGGTGCGTTATCTTGATGGAAAAGCAATTTTATCTTTGCCAAATGAGGGCGTTTCTCTTTAATTTTGTCGCTTAATTGTTCCAAAAAATTGACATAATACTCCTAATTTTGTGTTTTCTCCTTTTCTATGTAGTCGACCAAGAATATAATACCATGAGAATCCAAAAAAAAGACAGTTGCCATAACCTTTCCCGTTAATAAAACCGTTTTTCTTTTCTTTGGTAGCGGAGAACCTTTTTTTGTCAATTGTTATTTGGTTTCCGGAGTGTATTTATGGATCCAGGTTTCATCAACGATAATAAAAGTCCTTCTGATTGTGGCGAAAACGCGCCAAAAGTTAGCGAAAAACACTCTAACGATTCAGTTTTTGATCCAATGTGAGTAATTGCGACGCCCAATGACGTATATTGTTTCATAAACAATTCTTCACTTAAAATTCTGTTCACACTGTCATTTGAGATACCTAAAATGCCTGCTATTTCGCGCGCTTTTATTCGACGTTCATACAAGACGATACGGAGGATTTTTTAATCATTTCCGGAATACTAACCGTTTTTGGACGTTCACTACGGGGGTTCATCATTTGTGCTCATACGACCACGCTTAAATTTGGCAACCCATTGAAAACAAAGGAGCGGATTCTATAGTGTTGAATCTATCTCTGCTTTGATTTCGGTTGGTGTCAAGGCCTATGTACTTTATCACTGTTCTGAATTCAGTTTTTTGCATTATTACCAAATCACACGAGACGTTCGCTTTTGGTGTATTATCAAAAACTAATTGATAGATTGCTCTGTACTGTCATATTTAACCTATTAATGGATGATTCTACAGAATCGTAAAGAAGATTTCTGCGAATTCGCGCTACCTCTGCGTCAGGCCACGTCGTTTCTGAACCACCCTCGTATACGTGCTTATACATTTAACTTACATTAAATTCTATACTAAGAATTATTACCGGTACTACAAAGTTCACATCAACTCCTTCACAGCGTAATATCATTTAGGTTTAAACAGATGAAATAGAACTAGAGAAATCGAGAGAGCGGTAGCTAGAGCTAAAACTGGTAAGGCTCCATAAGAAGATGGAATTGGGATGGAGCTGATAAAATCCATGGCAGTAAAGGGCACGTGGTTACTACATAAGATATTTTCTGCAGTTTGGCTCGGCGGAGATATCTACGCGATTGGGAAATAGCCATAATTGTTCCTATTTACAAAAAAGCAGATAATACTATATGCGACATTTACAGAGGTATATCTTTGTTGAGTCAGGTGGGAAAGATAGATGAAAGAATCCTGGAAAGAAGATTGGGAAAAAAGATAGGTGAAACACTGAATGGCAATCAATATGGATTTAGAGCAGGTAGAGGAACTCAAGATCTGCTTGCGTCAACTAACATCTAAGACGTTGAGGTACAACAAAAACCTCTGTAGTGCTTTGTGGATTTGGAAAAAGCTTTCGACAGTGTCCCCAGGGATATGATATGGGACGTACTACGGAAAAGAGGGGTAGAACAAAACTTAATAAATGCAATTAGAGCATTTTATAATAAATGCAGAAATGTTGTGAGAACTGGTAATAATAATCACGTCGCAAGAGTTTCATACCAATAAAGAGGTAAGGCAGGGTGGGATACTTAGTCCGCTTTTATTTATAATAGTCATGAATAAATTATCACACAGCGTTGAAAATGAATTGAAGGAAATGCAAGTAGGGGTGAGAAAATTAGAGTCAGAATTCATGTATGCTGATGACATGGTGTTAATGGCGGAAAATGAGGACACATTGCAGAAATGATAAACGAGTGGAATAAAGTGTCTAAGGAAATCGGATTAAATGTGAATGTTAATAAAACGGAGGTAATAATTGTATCAAACATTAAAATAGAATTAAAAATCGATGGAAATAGGTTAAAACAAGTAGATTTGTTTAAATACCTGGGATCGAAAATTATCTGTGTACTCAGGTTAGAGTACGAAATTAACAGCCGTATAAGTAGTGCTTCAAGGGCTTATTACGCATTAGGAAAATCTATTTTCGGGAAGAAGGGGATTTCAAAGGAAACAAAAGTGAGAGTTTTTAAGTCAGTAATAGTTCCCATTCTGGCGTACGGAAGTGAGGCATGGATACTCACTGAACAGCTTAAAAGCAAATTACAGGCACTTAGGCAAATAGAATATTTTAAACAAAGAAATTAGAAGACGTGTATCAGTGAGAAATGGGTGTTTGCGGGAAGAGAACGCAAGGTCTCCCGAAAGCAACGTAGAATGAACTTTAAGTGCTAAAGAACTTACTTGGAAGGAAGCACCAAACGCAGCTTTAAACAGGAAGAAATGGAGGAAATTCATATGCAAGACTCCGGGGTTCATGAGGTGAATAAGTAAGTAATCATCATTTAAACCAATTTGAGAACACGGTTTCCTCAACCAACAAAGATTTTACAAAATATTTAGATATGTTTCATAAAGAGCCAATATAAGATCCTTCAGTAAAAGTATGTAGTTAAATAGTTCCAGATGTGGTAATGAAAAGTGCACTAAAGTATTATACTGTAAGAAAGTGACTGATAGGTACTTGAGACTGCAAACGTGGACCATCTCTATTCAACAAACTATTTCTGCCTTTGTGATTTAATTAGTTTCACATGAATGAGTCTAGAAATGAAAAACGAATCTGAAATGTATTAATTAAACCACGCTAAAGAAATATGTAATATAATTGTATTAAATGGAATGTTAGTTGTTCTAAATATGTACAAATATATGCAATAATTATAATTATATTTAAATGTAAACATACACTTAACGAAAATGAAACGTTAAGATAAGAAATTGAAAAGCACCTAAACCTAAAATAAGAAAATTATACATTAGAATAATAAAATTAAGAGAATAAATTTTACCCGGAAGCAGAGAGTTGTTCCTGATCAACCGGAATATCCTAGTCTACATACAAGTCCTTACCCAGAGTCGAGAAAATCACATCCCGAAGCCGAGATTGAATTTACAACATTCACGATACATATAATTTGCATATTTGACAATCTGTTTAAAGAAAGAAATATTTAATACGTTGAAATGTAAACTTTTGTTTATACATTTACCTTAGGTTTGTGTGAAAAATGTTATATGATATACAATCGATTATTATTGTTACTTAATTCGGAATTTTAAAAGTATATTTCAAATTCTAATAACAAAAACTAAAATATATTTTAAAGAAGTAAACAAATGATTTCAATTTACACAATAACCTTTATTTCAATTTCAAATAGAACTTTATTTGTTTGAAAGTAGCGAGAAAGAAATCTGACTGAATAAACATTTATTAGTACCTAATGATAATTGTACACAATATTAAAACAGCCAAAGAGAACATTCAGTTATGATTATTTGAAGAAAATAAATTAATTTTACTGCTTTGTAAGTGTTTCAAGCAATCACTATCAAATAATATTAAAATATGTGAAAATAAAACAAACAAATGTTTAAGATTTACACTGTATTTAATAATAACGACAGCTGTTTCGCTACACTGTAGCTTCGTCAGGTTAACATATACAATAATAACTATCTACATACACTTGACTCTTATATATAGTGTGTGGATATTAGGAATTCTAAGAACTGATATGTAAAGAACAATTTCTTGTCTAAAAGTGTCGGGTCTATACAAAAAGTACGTGGAACTAAATCTATTGCAAACAGATGTTATGTGTGAAATTAGGTAAACTGTATTACTAACTAAATATATTTAACAATGGTGATGAGTCTTACTATCTACATACACTTGACTCTTATATATAGTGTGTGGCTATTAGGAATTCTAAGAACTAATATATAAAGAACGATTTCTTGTCTCAAAGTGTCAGGTCTATACAAAAAGTACGTGGAACTAAATCTATTGCAAACAGATGTTATGTGTGAAATTAGGTAAACTGTATTACTGACTAAATATATTTAACAATGGTGATGAGTTTAGGTCTACTTTGTCGTTTAATAAATTGTCTGAATATTTATATTTATTGATTTCTAATGTCTCTAGTAAATCTAATTTAATACTTTTATTTTCAACATGAAGGATATCAAAATCTTTATTAAAAATGTGATTATTCTCTGTCAAATGATTCGCGTAAGTCGAATCATTTTTTTGGTTTATGTAAGCGGAGTAATGATCAGCAATCCGTGTTTTAAATGCTCTTCCTGTTTGACCTATATATCCCTTAGTACATGTACCACAAGTTAACCTATAGACTCCCGATTTATTATTGTGATTAGTTTTTTCTTTATTGTTCTTGATATATTTTGCAAGGTTATTGTTTGTTTTGTATGCAATATTAATTTTCTGTTTTTTAAGTAATTTTATTAGTTTTCCTTGATTCTCCCCTAAGTAAGTGAAAGATTTAAACTTTTTAATTGTAGTGTCTTTTGTAACTGGATAAATTTCTTGCAACGTTTTGTTGAATAATTTCTTAGAAAATTAATTTATCTATTAAATTTGGGTCGTATCCATTGTTATAGGCAATTTGTTTAATAATGTTATATTCTTTACTATAGTCTGAAGTAGACATTGGCGTGTTAATCAATCTATGGATCATGCTGTGGTAAGCCGCTAATTTATGTTGATGTGGATGGTTGGATTTGTTGTGAATGGTTATGTCAGTATGTGATTCTTTGTGGTAAATGGAAAATTGTACTTGGTTATTGACTCTTTTTAACGAAAGATCTAAGAAGTTGATACTGTTATTCACTTCTTTTTCTAATGTAAATGTAATATGGGAATTAATAGTATTAATAAACTCAAAGAAATTATTCAATTGTCTGTTTGTACCTGTGTATCCTATCAAAATGTCATCAACGTATCTGAACCAAAATAATACGTTCTTAGTTAATGTACTATTTTCAAAAATTTTTCTTTCTATATTGTCCATAAAAATTTCTGCTAATAAAGGTGACAAAGGATTTCCCATAATTAAACCACTATTACACTTATAAAATTTATTCTCAAATGAAAAATAATTTTGTTCTAAGCATACAGATAATAATTGTAAGATCTCGTCTTTTATTAGAATGTTAGTTTTGTTAAATTCTAACATCCTATTAATTAATTCTTATCTCCTATTAATTAATTCTTATCTTATCTTAAGTTACCTGATAACACTAAATTAATTTCATTCGATGTAAAAAACCTTTTCCCGAGTGCCCCACCTACTGAAACAGTTGAATTAATTAATAGGATGTTAGAATTTAACAAAACTAACATTCTAATAAAAGACGAGATCTTACAATTATTATCTGTATGCTTAGAACAAAATTACTTTTCATTTGAGAATAAATTTTATAAGTGTAATAGTGGTTTAATTATGGGAAATCCTCCTTTATTAGCAGAAATTTTTATGGACAATTTAGAAAGAAAAATTTTTGAAAATAGTACATTAACTAAGAACGTATTATTTTGGTTCAGATACGTTGACGACATTTTGATAGGATACACAGGTACAAACAGACAATTGAATAATTTCTTTGAGTTTATTAATACTATTAATTCCCATATTACATTTACATTAGAAAAAGAAGTGAATAACAGTATCAACTTCTTAGATCTTACGTTAAAAAGAGTCAATAACCAAGTACAATTTTCCATTAACCACAAAGAATCACATACTGACACAACCATTCACAACAAATCCAACCATCCATATCAACATAAATTAGCGGCTTACCACAGCATGATCCATAGATTGATTAACACGCCAATGTCTACTTCAGACTATAGTAGTAAAGAATATAACATTATTAAACAAATTGCCTATAACAATGGATACGACCCAAATTTAATAGATAAATTAATTTCTAAGAAATTATTCAACAAAACGTTGCAAGAAATTTATCCAGTTACAAAAGACACTACAATTAAAAAGTTTAAATCTTTCACTTACTTAGGGGAAAATCAAGGAAAACTAATAAAATTACTTAAAAAACAGAAAATTAATATTGCATACAAAACAAACAATAAATAACCTTGCAAAATACATGAAGAACAATAAAGAAAAAACTAATCACAATAATAAATCGGGAGTCTATAGGTTAACTTGTGGTACATGTACTAAGGGATATATAGGTCAAACAGGAAGAGCATTTAAAACACGGATTGCTGATCATTACTCCGCTTACATAAACCAAAAAAATGATTCGACTTACGCGAATCATTTGACAGAGAATAATCCATTTTTAATAAAGATTTTGATATCCTTCATGTTGAAAATAAAAGTATTAAATTGGATTTACTAGAGACATTAGAAATCAATAAATATAAATATTCAGACAATTTATTAAACGATAAAGTAGACCTAAACTCATCACCATTGTTAAATATATTTAGTCAGTAATACAGTTTACCTAATTTCACACATAACATCTGTTTGCAATAGATTTAGTTCCACGTACTTTTTGTATAGACCTGACACTTTGAGACAAGAAATTGTTCTTTACATATCAGTTCTTAGAATTCCTAATATCCACACACTATATATAAGAGTCAAGTGTATGTAGATAGTTATTGTTGTATATGTTAACCTGACGAAGCTACAGTGTAGCGAAACAGCTGTCGTTATTATTAAATACAGTGTAAATCTTAAACATTTGTTTGTTTTATTTTCACATTGAAAATGGATTTACATCAAGTAAAGACCAACTCAATCCAAGATTTTAATATTAAAATACATCGTCTGGGTTTTTACTTTTACGACTATACTTTACCAATGGGAATAATCAATAAATTTGTTTCAGAATCACTAATTGTCATCTTCACTAGCTTTTTCCAATTACGTACTAGCCATTTCTTGTTAGGTACATATAACGTAAAATATACCAAATGGAAGAAACTTTCTAAACAAAATCAATTTCCATTATTAGAATATTATTTGTGCAATAATCAATCTCCAGAAACTTCGGAAAATTGATAACACTTTTCGTATGATGCGATCGTAAATTGTACAATTATTTTGATCTCTCCGTCAGTTTCAGACGGGAAAGTGAAACTATCTTCCAGATAAAAAGAAATTTTTCACAGAAAAACTTTCGACATCAGAAGTCAACAGAGAAACTTATTTTCAGAGCCGGCGAGACATTGGATAACTTTACGTGTGTTCTCTTAATATATACTAATGGGCGCTGTTACATTGTAGGAGTGATGAAAATTCTTTTAATTTAATTGAATACATACACTCTGGAGTGTTTGCGTATTTGCGTTTCGGTCGAATGCAAAATGTAATTCGTTCGAACAAGAAGATTTCCAGTGTTATATTTAGCAAAGCTATAGCAATGTAGACATGGTTAAATGCATTTTTTAAACAAATATTTACTTTGTCTTGTTTCTAATGTCAGCGTTGAGATGCAGACAAGTAAGCAACATAATCCATTAAAAGTGGGCCGCCCCAATTTCAGAAGTTTAACAACTGCTACTGCATGTGGCAAATATTATGTCAGATAGATCTACGTGTTTGTAATTTATGGTCGTATTTTCGCGAAGTTATTTCAGTTTAATAAATTCTTTGAAACACGTTTGATTACAGTGTTTTGTTTTTAGTTGCCTGTGCATTAAACTAATTTTAAAGTCGGTTTTATAATCCTGGTATAAAGTATAAAATAACAATTCATCGGATGAAGTTATCCGTCAGTTATATCTTGTATAGAAGTGGATGCGTAAGAGTTATTACTAATAGAAAGAATTATTTATACGTATTTAGTAGGAAAAATTTTGCTTGCGTTACAATTTGCCGCTCATACTAGTTACTACTGAATCTGTATTATATCTATATTTTGGATTATCTGCTGTATACACACAATCAACTTTACTTCATAAAATTTAAATTAACAAACATTTATTTTATTTGATTTTCAAGGAATATGAAGAACAGTCCCAATACACTATTTATATCTGCTTAGTAAGTCTGTAGGTTTGAAACGTTTCAAGCCACTTGGTTTTATTATTTCTATCATCGACTTGACTTTGTATTTATATAGGCATTACAATACGTATAAAAGTTATAGTCCAGTCACCGGTGGTTAAAAATAGGCTTCACCTTCGAAAACATCAGATAGTTTTGAAACTTTGCATACTTATTTGTAAGGTCCTTGTGATGAATAAACCAGAAATCCTGATAAATCAGAAGCGAGTTCTAGCGGTAGTAACTAAAAACATGTTAATTTTTTCGGCTTTTCTTTATTATCTCCAAAACTATGGCTTCGAGCTGAAGGATATACAAAATGAAAACTGATAGAATTTTCTGCAAAATTGAATATATAGATATTTTGTGTTTTTCTAAAGTTTTCCAAGTTTACCACTGAAAAACCACTTGACTCGCGCTCTCCCTGCAAAGATCCCGCCGACTTGATCACCTTGTCGGTTTGCTGAATTGACTGTTTTGAAATAGAAATATAAATCAATCTCGCATGATTTGATATGGAGGGTCCTGCGACATAAGCCTCCTGATCTTCAACTTGTGCCGATTCTTTTCTTCCTCAGGAGATATAAAATTCAAATTCTCGAGGTCATCGAATTCTTCATCGTGTACGGGACTGACGCCGTTCAAGCATCCTCTATGACAGTTATAACAGATGGTCGTGCACTGCATTCATGTTTTTCGGTAACCACATCCAGCCCCCCGCCACACATCTAGCCATGCACTTGCAACAAATCCGGTAGAGGACAGCCTCAGGTGCAGGTGGGACTTCAGTAAGTACTGGAATGAGCCCATTATTTTGAAACTTCCAACCCCAGTATTCTAGAGAATGTGTTTTCTCCAGCCAAAGTTTGGAATGTGTTGTTGAGTAACCATCAATCACATCTGTACACCTCTTGCCATAATGTTTGAGAATGTAGATAACGTAATATTGGCAAATAGTTGGTATCTAGGAACTGACCATGCCACCTTGTGCAATAGTAACCTGTCATCCATAACAAAGTCAAAATTCAGGAAGTTGTTTTTTTTTCTTGTGGTGTTTGAAGAGTATCATATAGGGGGACTTTTTATATTCCACATTCCTGTTTGTCCAAAGTATTTAATTGTTGATCACTCCGCTTGTTGACGGCTATTCTTTGAAAAATTGTAAAAGGGTTAATCACAACAAGCGGAAAAGGTGAAAGAGAGGAGAAGTTAGGAAAGGGTAGAGTAATGGGAAAAGATAAAGAAACGTGATGGTTGCACGGAGAAATTAAGCACCTATAACATTGAATGTGAAGTTTGGAATATGTTCCAATAATTATTTGGGAAATTTTTGCATTGATACTCTAAAGGAGTTTTGAAAAAAAAAACATTTTCAACTCGATAAATTTTAAGAATAAAAAACTTAACTTAAACAAAATGTAATATTATATAAAACATTAAGGTGATCTTTTATCCTTCCATTATATTTGTGACTATTGTTCGGATCGTTTTTCGGTAATGTCACTTGCAAATATAGAAATTTCAAGAAATCATGTTTAATAATAATAATAATAATAACTTTATTTGTCCAACGCTTTACAATTAAAGGACAACGGTATTAAATATACATACATGTTATTTAGAAAAAAATTAAAAAGAAGACATTCTATAATTAGCCATTGGTGCAGAAAATATCATCATAGTGGAAGTTCGAAAAGCGACACATCTTGACGAGCGGAGACCCCAGCAGTAAATTCGTTCTCGCGAAGGGAATTAGGAAAGTAGAAGAGGAACGAGAGAATAGTCTGGGAGTGATAAAGTTCAGAGAGGAAAGGGGATCTGGACAGTCCATCCATCCGTTGCACAGCTTTCTTATAAATCGCGCTCCATGGATATCGCGTCGGTGCTTCAAAGACTGAAGGCCATGAGTCACCATCAGCAACGAGTAGTCAACACCTCGCGGAGGATAAATCCCGGTAATCCTGAACGAGAGATATTTCATAAATCGCCGCTGAACCTTTTCAATGGAAAGCTGCAGGTAAATATATTGCGGAGACCACACTTGTGAATCATACTCCATCTTACTGTCCACAAAACTAAAATAAAACGTCTTCAAAACTAGTGGGTTGCTAAAGAACCTAGACGAACGCATAATAAAACCCAAAGATCTTTAGGCTGATGCACAAACATCATTAGTATGGTTGGAAAAACTTAATCTGTTATCAAAAAGGACCCCATGATCTCGGAAAACGTCTACCCTTTCCAGCAGAACACCGTCTATGAAGTAAGTAGAATTATGATGGCCTACTTTACGTGTAAATGATATAAAACAGCATTTGATTATCTTTAAATGCAATTTGTACCTGGAACACCAGTTAGACAAAGTATATAAGTCTTGCTGAAGACAGAAACATTATCCACAGATTTTATAGGATTGTAGATTTTGAGGTCATCGGCATACGCAAGTACAGGACACGACAAGGATCCAAGCAAATCGTTTAATGCGTTTTTAAATTAAAAATTAGTGGTCCTAGATTGGATCCTTGCGGGACACCGGAAGAGGGTCAGAACTCACGAGATCCGAATCCATTGTAAAAAAACATAATTGCATCTGCCTGTCAAATACGAGTGTAAAAGTTTAAGCAACGATGCACTAAATCCGAACGCAGAAAGCTTTTGAAGCAGTACACCATGAACTATCACATCAAAAGCATGGCTGAAATCCGTATAAACTACATCCATTTGACCTTGTTTGTCTAATTCATGAGAGATAATTTGAGTTAGAGAAATCAGATTAGTAGTATTTGAACGACCGCGCATGAAACCGTGTAGATGTGGAGAAATCAATGATTCAGTATTGAAGTATATCACAGAACAAATTACGTTTTCAAATAATTTGGCAAAGTTGCAGAGAATAGCCATTGGTCAGTAATTTTCAACCTTGGTCTTCTCACCCTTCTTGAAAACCGGACAAATTCTTGCGCGACGCCAACGATAAGGAAAGCAGTTTTTATGGAGAATTTCATTATCATGGTCAGGGGTTTCGGTAAAGCATATCTCGCATCACGAATTAGTCGACTAGGGATTAAGTCACCACCCGCTGCAAGATCATCAGGAAAAGTTGACATTTTGTTAATTAGCTCGTCTTCATCAACACCTGATAAAAAGATGGGTACATGATTCAGTTGAGAATCCCCAAAACAAAAGGAGGAACTGGACTGATACATCGAAGAAAAAATATCAGCAAACGCGTTCACAATATCTTGTGGAGTATCAACCGGTGTGTTACCAATAATTAAACTGCTAGGAATACGCGTGGTATCACCTTTACTCCGTATACAGTTAAAGATTTCTTTCGGTTTATTAATAATTGAGGATTCAATCATATTCATATAATTCATCAAAGAAAGAAATATTTTTAGTAGATTTCCAACGCCGTCTATAATAGAGTTTCGACTTCAGGTAACGCTTGATGTCATTCGTAAACCATACAGGATACCGAGATTTAGTATTGGCAGCCATAATCGGAACAGATGACTCAATAACTTTATACAGTATATTATAAAAACTATCAACAGTGTTGTTCCCATCTTTAAATTCTTCCAAGCAAGACCAGTCAGTAAATAATAGATCAGAATACAACTTTTGAAAGTTAGCTTTACGGAAATTAACTCATTTATTAGAGTTAGAAGGGAAATTCGAATGTACGGAAAAAACAAATGCAAAACAAACTGTAATGCTTAATGGCGGATGATAGGGATCCACTGGCACAAAGGGAGAAACATCCAGTACAACACCAATATTGCATTCAATATTGGAAAGGATCAAATCCAGTTGACGATTATCACAATTCCTTACATTGTTATCTTGTTTAAATCGAAGAGAATTACATAAAAGACTGAAAGAGGCAGATTTAGAACAGGCAGAGGTGTGGTCTGTGAAATGAGGCAGATTGAAGTCGCCAATTAAAATCGACGGCTTATCATGAAGGAAGACTTCAAGTGATTCACAAAACAATTCAAAACCCTGTTGACACAGATTCGGCCGTACACAAATGGCAACGACATAGACATCATTCGCCAAATTACCGCTCTTGCAGGCAACGACATCAATCAGCGGAACAAAGGAAGATATGCTTGTATCCACGACCACGTAGTCAATTGCATCAGAAAATGCAATAAATACACCACCGCCCAGAGAGCGATTTGCTTAAGAAAAAGTCTATCGGATCGAATGACGTTAAAAGAAGGAGGTAGTAATTCAGAGCTAAGTACCGAATCATCCAACCAGCTTACAGTGACTACAATCATGTCACAAAAAGTTGCGCAAGCACTCGTAAAGAATGTGTAAGTTTTAGATCGCAGTCCCCGGGTGTTTTGATAATAAATGTTAAATGAATTGGAAGTAGCATTGAACATATCTAGTTTAAAGTTGAAATTATTTTAGGCACTCCGCGACTGTACTTAATTTGTAAGTTTGTCTCTCCATTATTTAGTCGATCGCTCAGCTCATCTTTGACAGTCCTGTGCATCTGAAGTTGCATAGGCGTTCTGTCGCGAAAAACAGACAACTTGGAAAAATTTTGAATTGATTTAAGTTTTGAGATGTTGCGCATAATTTGACCTAGAAAGGTCTGAGATGGAAGAGAAATCCTGATCGGATGCCTACGAATTGCTGCCGACGGATCAAATTTTCCCAGTCTACTAATCTTGACATTCGGAACACTAATTTTGAGATTAGACAACATATCATCGACCAAACACTATCGAGGTTAATTTGCTCAGCTCCGCTCTGAGAATTACCCTCCTCACAACCCTAAATAACTAAATTGTTCTTACGCCGATCACGATCAGCAATATCCTGTATCATGCCTTCCATATCAATTAGAGACAGAGCTGAAGCAGCAGTAGTCTGCCGCAAAGATTCCTTCAAGACCCTTATATCATCCTGCAAAGAGGCAATTATCGAATTCAAGCCATTGAGGTCATTCTCCAAAACGATGCAATTCCCACACGTCCACGTAAGCCCGGTTTTTAAATGAATTTTTCTCACTTCAGAAACTGAAATCTTAACGCAATCAATACGATAGGATTTCTTACAAATACAGCAATCAACTACTTTATGAGATTCATCAGCAGTCCCACAACAAGCACAGACATGGAGAAAATAAACTATTAAAAATTAAAAGTAAGGAAAAGACAGGGATACACTCTTCACGCCCCGGTGCCCGTCGCGGCGTCTTGCAAGAAAACACAATACACAAGGATAAATAAGGCAACGGAAAGGTTCTCGATCAGTGTACAGAGAATAGAAAGGAGATGCGTATATTCTTATAAGAAACAGCACCTGCTTGCTGAAATACATCTACAAGAAGTATATGCGCGCAAAAAACAATACAATAACAGATCAATTTGGCATACAGAATTAAACTTACCACATACAAATTGTAATAAATATAAATTAATTTATGGTGCACATACCACTAACAAATAGCGGGAACTTTAAACTAACGAATGGTATAAGTTTGAAATTAAATGAATAGGTATACCGTATGTGTCAATTTTCATTAGCTATAGGGATTCAATTTTTACATGCGATTTATACGTATACAAATAATACGTGGCAACGTGTCCGTCACCAATCCCGGCAACAATCGACATACAACGATTTTGTCCGATGTCCCCACCAGATTTTACATTCAATCTTTAGTTGCGAACACGTTGCGATCTAGTCTGCAAAAGCCGTCTTATTACTGGAACGGGAAACATCAATGGCCGCCGCGATCTCCCGATCTAGTAATATATTATTATTTTCAGAATCCTTTTTTATTTACCTTATTTTTAATATTATTAGAATTACGCTTTTGTTTGTGTCATGCAGCGTGAACGCAGCTTAATAATTCTCTGCATTTACTGAAAGGAAAAAGAAAAATAAATCCTTGCAACTCGTAAATATTATTTCTTAACGCATTACAAACATCCAAGACGTTGGTCGAATAGGTACTGCTAACTCTAACTTGAGCTTGTATCGGTCGCGCTGGCATTAGAGAGGAAAGTAGGGATGCCAAGTTGTCACGTATTGCATGAATTAATCGCCTATGGCTAACGAAAATTGACACATGCTGTATAAAAACTAACAAAATAAGGCGATACATGCGAGAGCCGAAAACTATGTACAGTTGCGGCCCCTACAAACTGAGACACCGACTTTTGACACATCCTGCCACATTTAAAAAAATTGGCAATGTCAGTGTCAGTTTTTTGTAAGTCAGAAGCGTGCACGATTTTTAAAATGCCCCAATTAAACGAACTGCAAAAGGCAATAATTAGAAATAGGCTAGAGGACGGCATGAGCATTAGGCACATCGCAAATGAAATAAACGTTGATAAGAACACGATACATTTGGCGAAACGAAAAATTGAGGAAACTGGAACAAATCTGAAGTGTGTGGGTCGAAAACCGTCGTTGATGTTGGCGTACAAAGCTGCTGAAAATATCTGGTTCGGCCTGTTTATATAGGGGCCCACACACTGCGGTTTTGTTCTACAGACTTGTTCGACGAACAAGTCTGTCAAACAAAACCGCAGTGTGTGGGCCCCTTAAGAACTAATAAGCTATATAATTCATATCGATTAACATGTACAGGTGAGGTCGGATTTATCAATACAAATATGCAAGTTGCATAGCTAGTTATTATTGTGATCCGAATGGACAGATAATTTACAACCATTAACAAAACGTGCAGCAAGCATGTTTTGTTCTCCATCACAAAAAAATCTCACACCGAAAATGTGAAGTCAGTATCTAATCAAAACGAATGGCAATTAGTAACCCATAGAAAAGAGTAGAGGCCTGGAAGATAATATAAAATTTCAGCGACAAACCAAAATTAATGATTATTACCTTAAAAGTTCCACTAAAACTGCTAGCAGGTTCACCAGTTTAACAGATTAAGAAGAAATGCACTCTGATAAAGCGGAAAATTCTGAACAACGACTCACAAACCACCACACCTATCCACATTGTTCTTGAAGAAAATACAGAAAAACTAATCTGGCTATTAATCCACTAATAAGCTTGTAAAATTAGATTACTGAAAACTCGTACACTCTAAAATCCCGTGAAAAAGACAAATTAAACATTTAACCCAAAACAAGCAATGACTGCACCAACATTAACGAGACTCAAAAAAAATACACAATTTTACAACAACTCAAAAGAAGAAAAAGTTTCCGAAAGAAGGAGGCAGAGAAAAACAGTAAACACGATAACTTATTAAATATATGTCTATTAAAATCGATCTGGTATATAAATTTTAAAAATTATTAATTAACTATATCACTCAAGATAAATATGTAGTAGCAAAGTAAATAAAATTAAAAACAAGTTAAATCTGAATGTATTATTATGGTATATTCAATAACCACATAACTAATCATATTTTATGTAATTTTAAAATTAATTACATATCTAGTTATCAGCTATCATGCAACCATCTAATAATTTGTAAGTCAAATTAGTCATTTAAATTCAATTGGACGCTTTTATTAGTACTAATTAAATTAATATGCATATTGCTTTTGAAATGGACTTGTACGCATACCAAAAGCATATAACTTTTACAAATATCTTGGTCATAATTATAGCAATAACGATCAGGGAACGTTGAATTACTAATCAAATTCGAAAAGTGTGCAGTTACCATAATATCAATCATTTATATTATATATAATTATAGTATAAATAATTCAAAGTAAAGTACCTAAATCGAAGATATAGAAGAGTATAGAAGTATGTAAATATCTGTTAGGATTTTTATTTGTCACTTACATTGCATGTTATTATGATTAATCAATTGCTCGTGTTGCTACTCCCGCTGATATTCTCCTGCAGACGTCGTTTGTACTGTCGCGAAATAATATCTTGTTCGTTTGTACTCAGGAAGACTAATTTGCATAAATTCTTGTATGAATATAAAGAAGCACGACTGGCCAATGTGATATCAGCATTTACTTCTCTAGTTATACTTACATAAAAATATACGTATACGAATTAGAGTATTTATCTGTCCGTAATAGTAGTATGACAATGCAGAATAAAATATTTCAGAAGGAGAGAAGCTAATATAAATTTAAATAACTAATGGAAAAAAAGAGATAAGGTGTGGACACCATACAACTTTCATATATGTTTTTACGGACCGAATTTTTTATAGAATTGTTATGTCAAATTAAAACACATTTTCTTTAGCAGAGAACCTCCAAAATATGAACATCCACTAGAATCTCGAGGTCGAAAGTGCTTATCAACACTAAAATTCTTTTCTCCTGCGAGAATTATAGGAGCATAGCTCTATTAGATATTGCTTATAAGACATTTACTGCTCCCATAACGAATAGCCTCAATGGCATCAAAGTGATATAACCAAGGAAATAGCAATGTGTGTTCCCAAGAAATATATCAGGTACAGACCAAATGCACGGAATGAAGCAAATCAGCGATAATAGTTAGACGAAGGTTGCCACTGCATTTGCTATAGATTTATAGATTTTAAACAAGCCTACTACACAATAATAAGGCCAACAATATATGAAATACTGACAGAATTAGGCGCAGGTTTGGTGAGAATTATGTTGAAGGGAACTGAATGTAAAGTGCAACACGAAACAAGGTCTTCGACAAGAAATTCACTGTCAGCATTACTTTCAAGCGTGGCATTTGATGCAGCTATTAGAGACACTGAAAAAAAATCATGCAAATCGAAGCATTCAGATGATTCTGTGTTTACAATTAAAAACAAAAATATTAATATATACAGAAAATAGAACAAGATCTAAAAATATACGAATACAAAAGACATATTACTAGATGATGTAGAAAATTTGTGGAAGTTTAACTATTTGGTTGTAACCATAAATAATAAATGTGAAGTAAAAACTGACAAATAGATTATGAATGTTAAAGATGTGACTAGAGCAAGATAAGTTTCGAAAAATGTGAACATAAGTATTTATAAAACAGTTATTAAACCAGTAGTTTTGTATGGAAGCGACCTAAGAAAGAGGTGTCGTGGTAATTTGGGTAATGAAAGTGCTAAGAAAAATATTAGGTAGCACAGAATGAAAACAATCAGTGGAAGCTTAGAAGTAATGAGGAACTTATCAAGAGAGAAGCCGCCAATAGGCTATAAGTCCGGGTAGCTTATATATACTTTATCTATACTATTCCCAACTTATTAATATAAAAATCTTTGTTACCTATATAGTGAAACAAAAATTCCCAACCACACTAAAATTAAAATAAACTAGGAACGCACCTCGATAACACTCTGAATGTTATAGCCTTCAAAGAAATGAGACTGATGAGTTTGTGAAGAGCATATCTTTTTACCAAAAAATGCGATGTTTATATTGTTTTTGTTTTATTTTAAGGTGTTTACTGAAAATTAATTAATTGCGAAACTACGTAACTAGCTTATTTTCACAACTATGCTACAAGGCATAAGTTTGATAGGTATATCAAAATATAACATATCTTTGTATAAGAAATCGTCTCATATTTGCATGAAATTGTATAATAATCTACCACAAGAAGTCATTTCAGATAACGGATAAGTAATATTTCGATGCAAAGTGCTTCTATTCCTTGATAATCGCAGTATATATCACTACGTTGTTTCAAATTTATTTCATTTATCGATATTTTTAGTTTCATTAAAATATTGATCAATACTAATCTTAAATAGTACCTAAATAATTAAATGAAGTGATGGAAATCTCTTGGTGAAACATGTCGAAATATAAGCAAGTAATAACAAAAAACACACTTGGTATTGTTTCACAAATAAATATAATTAAATACTCGATGTACATTTCGCCTTGCGGCATCGTCAGGAGTTCTCGAGAAACTAAAGTAAAATTTAATATACTGTAACTACCTACTTCTAACAAAAATGTAAATAAAAATGTACAAAAATAGAAAATTATGAAAAGGTCATGGCTTATCTGGAAAGACCGTTTTTACAAGGCTAGGGTTTGTTAGCGGTGAATTTATGAGTTCTATTTGTTCATTAAGAACATTGCCTGGTTGTAAAAGTAAACTTTCTTTTATAAAATAACCTTCTAGAACACTCATTTTTTTACTTTTATTTAAACTATACAGTACTTCTAAATTGTCTATTGAAAATTGATGTCCCGTGTCTAAAACATGGTTAGCTACACTTGAATTAAATTATGAAAATTCAAGTGTAGCTAACCATGTTTTAGACACGGGACATCAATTTTCAATAGACAATTTAGAAGTACTGTATAGTTTAAATAAAAGTAAAAAATTTGATATATCGCACCTACCGTTTCATTAGAGTCCTGAAGTTTCTTCTTTTCCGATTCGATGGTGTCTACCTGTCAAGCTCTGAGCTTCTGAAGAATATTAACTATCGTAGCCTTTCTTTGCAATCTAGTCAATAACAATAATGACAACTCTCAAATTTTAATTCATTTAAATTACTATTTTTATTTTTGGTAGTCCTCAGTCGTTTCAGTTCGCAATAACACTTGCCAAGAAAAAGCACAATTAACGGACAGAATAGCGTCTACAGTCTCCGCATAATAGCGGTATTAAAAATGGAGGCCGTTCGGCACAGCTGACAATGACAGCTCAAAGTCCACGTTAAGTTGACGTTAATGTTACAGAAAACGTCAAAACTGAAGGATGTACGATCTATCCAGATCATAGATAACTTATACATAGTAGATGGGTAACTAATTACTAAATTTTGTAACTCTATCAGACTCATCTCTTGAAATTTTCAGGTACTTAATTAAATGGCGGCAAATTTTGAAATTAAGCATAGTACATTCTTATCCAAAATTAATGGTTTTATTTTAAAGTTTGTGAACAAATCCTAATATTTTTGTAATTAACTTCTTTTATCTAAAATTACTTAATATAATTAAGAAAAAGTTACTTACTAAAATATTAGAGTTTTGTTCATATACGCCTTATACAAATCTCTATTTGAGTTTGGAGATTATACTTTTTTTGGCAATTAAAAAATAATTGAACGATATTCAAAAAACAAACAATGTGTTTTTAAGGTAATCGAAAAGTAACATAAAGCTACATTACTTACAAAAATTTAATAGTCTTTATTCAAACATACAAAAATATAGATAAAATACGCAAAGCACTTTTCTGTTACCATTTTGTTCTTTGTAGGTACTTCTATTTTCTCCACTCCATTCTAGTTCTTCACTAGTTGGACTTCTCTATTCTCCTTATGATTTTTTTGTCGCAATATGATTTCTAAAGTGTTTCATTCATGTACTCTCAACTGCTGCTAAGGTCTATATGGAAGAATATATAAACTACAATAAGCTTTGGCTAAAATCTTGGTTGCCGTATCTATACATTAAATTAAAATTTCTGTAATGTATACGACAAATGTGATATATCTCTATTGCTACAAATGTTTACCCATTTAACAAATAAATCTACAGGGATCAGGAAATGAGTGTCGGGGAGATTTCTTGTCCATACAATTCCGAACAGAACATGAGCGATAAGCCATAATGATTTCAGAGGAATAGAATGGTAAAGCTGGAAATAATAAGGAGGAATATGAAGAACATTTTAGATAATGCTAGGATTATGGAACTACAAAATATGGAAAAATAATACGTATTTTTTAAAATAATATGACACTTTCTAACAAAATAATTTGTGGCGAAGTTCTTGGTACAGTGGTTGGCATTATTTTGTTCGAATAGACCACGTTAGCATTGACTGTATCGCCACACCACCGCAAAATACTTTGCTGCAAATTATTTTATAACAGCATTTTGTTGCATAAAATGTCATCTCAAAGTAAAAAAAAAATCTGCAATACACGTTGGAAAAGGAAAATAATATCACAGAACATTTTTTAAAAAAATACACATTATCAAACATATTAAAATAGTATATAGCTTAATTTACAATTATATGACACTTACCTAAAATTGACACTAATAAACTTCAACTATAATGAAAACAAATTTATACAAACGAATGAAAGTAACACTAATTATTAAAAATAGTCAATCAAAATAAACCAAAACTTCAGTTAAACACAACAAAATATTAAAATATGAATAAGTGAACACTTGTTTTGTCAACTGATAAATGCTCTGAATTGACCTGCATTAAATAATGAATATATTAAAGACGGAGATTTATAGTAATCGAGAGATGTGTTATGGAATACGAAAGACGTGAATTTTTAAGTGTATTTATATTTATAAAAATATACACGTAATTATTTTTATTTCTTGTAATAGAGCCTAGATTTTATTGAATAGAGCACAACCTATTTATGGCATGAATAATTTAAATATTTAAGAATACATGACAGTATCATTCAATTTTAAATCCATATAATTACTTGCTATATACCTATTTATTTTCTAATTCTATTCGTCAGGTATATGTGTATCTAATAAAGAGATTAGCAGGAGATATATATGTTAGAGACGTCAAATTTATTGCAAATTAATGGCAATAAAATATCAATAAAACGCAATGAGAAGTGTAATTAGAAAATTACGATAGACGTTTTTCAAACAACTGACCTCTGGATTAACGGTACAGGTACATTCACAAATGATGTTATTTTGTAGAACGCCCTCGGCGAGAGTAAGATACGAATTACTATGTTATTTATTGTCAGTAAATTCTTTTAACAGGCAGGAGATTATTTTATACACGGGTAATGGACATGTGAAAAGTATTTTTATATAATTAGCGGATTTTAAAACATGCTCGGTTACAAATATATAAACATAACAAAAATTAAAATATATTCCATATCAAACAAGTCAAATAAATTGTATCTGAGATTCTGTTAGTATCTCTGTCACGTTAATACCACATACCGCTTCAACATGGTCGCGGCTTATCATTCGTCTCCTCTCTTCTAGTCTTAAATTTTCGCCACAATTTCTTCAGGCTCGAATACGTAGTGCATGCATGCGTTTCCATGCACTGTTTACATTTGCGTATTACTACATTGGTTGCAAACCTTCAGAATACAAGGACTGAACGACCGTATTGTGATCACACTTGGACGGATTCTTCAAAATATGGACTTCAATTTAACATGTTTTGTAAAAAAATTACCCTGTCCCTATAAACAATTTATTTTCGAGACCAGGTTTTCTGTAATTTTTGTTATTAATAATTATCTTTCAACAGTATTTCGCATTTTTTTAAACAACTAGATGTCCTTAAAATTCATCAGTAGTTATTTATATCAGATAGGGGAGGGTGGGGCAAAAATGATAGCAACCAGTCTTTTCTTGCCAGCTTCCGATCTTTATTGAATGGATGATTCATTTGGTTAACTTCAGCAATTCGTCAAAGATCTGCTGTTGAGAGACCATAAACTGGTTTTTCTAAGTGTATTATATATTCACGCAATTCCATTTCCATTTGTGCAGTAAACACGAGTTTGAACCTGCCTAAGTTTGTAACTGGATTGATCCTCTAACGACTTAACCGTGAGTGTATACTGGTTGTCGGAACACCGAATACCACACTAGCTCTTTTTATTGACATCTCCTTATTTTGAACAGCTTCTGAGGCACGGTGTATAGCATCTTCTGAATATCACCCTTTTTGGGTTGTACGCACGTAGTTACGGACCATTTCCACCTGCTAAAAAAAACAAATAACTTATTTATACCACTGAGGGGCAAGCGCGTCATGAGTTGAGATTCACTTGCCCTAACCTGACGTTAAAATTTAAAAACATAAATTAAAAAAGAACATTTGGCAAAATTCTGAATATCAGGCGGTATTACACAGATACGAGGTTATCTTATGTAGATGATGCAATATCTAGCTGGTGCCTTTAAATTATGAAAAATACTTACATAATTCGCCTTAAATATAACATAACAACACGTGGAATACAAAAAATATTTATATTTACCTTAGTTTTCGTACTTTTTAGCTATATTTTTATTACAACTGTGCACTTTTTGTTAAATACTAAACTGCACTGATTGTTGTCGGCTATGTTGCCGGTTGTATGAATTATTCCGAAAAACGCACTTGCTCCCTATGACTCACTTACCCCCCCTACATCAACCTTGTTAAAGATACGGAGTACCGAACATTTTTTAAATGCTTTAGGATAGACGTGCGTGAAGTTGGCACCACTACTTGTGGCGCAAATGTTCTTCTTAGTGCCAAAATGTTGCGCCCAATATGCGCCGTCGATATCTGAAGAAAAAACACCGACGCATTAATTTGTTACAAAGTTATAATCAAAAATAGTTATTTGGTATCAACTTCTTACCAGACCAAAATTTCCGGCGCAAACTTTCGATTTAGTGCAAATCGTTGGCGCACAACATGCGCCGTCGATATCTGAAGAAAAAACACCGAAACAGTTAATTTTTATAAAGTTATAAACAAATACAATGATGTAGGTGCGTGAAGTTAGCACCACAACTTGCGACGCAAATGTTCTTTGTATATGCGCCGTCGATATCTGAAGAAGAAACACCGGCGCATTAATTTGTTACAAAGTTAGCGTCCCGGTTACATGTTTGTTTAGAAATTCTTAGAAATAAATGTAGTGCTTCATCTTCATATATATGTAGACTACAAGTACACAAGCGTTTTACACTAATAAAAAACTGAGGCAATGCTTTTGTTCAGTGGTGAATTTAATATACTATATAGGTTTTTGTTTAAAATTTTGTAAACAATAAAAGCACTAGTGTTTTAGTTTCTTATACATAGTATAAGGAACTATTGTGATGAAAATGTTCAACCTCGAGATTTTTGAAGATATCCACGTTTTGTTTGAAATTCCCTGATACGACAAAAGTGGTTTTTAAGAAATGTCTCTCTCTGTATGTCAGTGTGTGTGAATGTCTGCGCCGGAAATTTTGGTCTGGTAAGAAGTTGATACTAAATAACTATTTTTGTAACAAATTAATGCGCCGGTGTTTTCTCTTCAGATATCGACGGTGCATATTAAGCGCAAACTTTTGGCACTAAAACGAACATTAACGCCGCAAGTTGTGGTGCTAACTTCACGCACCTACATAATTGTATTTGTTTATAACTTTATAATAATTAAGTGTTTCGGTGTTTTCCTTCAGATATCGACGGCGCATGTTGTGCGCCAACGACTTGCGCTAAATTGAAAGATTGCGCCGGAAATTTTGGTCTGGTAAGAAGTTGATACAAAATAGCTATTTTTGTTTACAACTTTGTAACAAATATATGCGCCGGTGTTTTTTTCTTTAGATATCGACGGCGCATATTAAGCGCGACATTTTGGCACTAAAAAGAACATTTGCGCCACAAGTTGTGGTGCTAACATCACGCGTGAAGTAGGCACCATCAAATGTTTTTGTTTATAACTTTGTAACAAATCAATGCGCCGGTGTTTTTTCTTCAGATATCGACGGCGCATATAGGGCGGAAACTTTTGGCACTAAAAAGAACATTTACGCCGCAAGTTGTGGTGCCAACTTCACGCACCTTTAGGATAGTATGTACTTTTAATACAGTTAGCAAACTTTGTGAAAAGGTAATTATTTTCATAATGTAAATTGAAAATCGAACATCAAGAAGAGACGCAGTTATAAAAGAAGTACAACAACGAATATTTTTTCTCATAACGTTTTGAGAACTTGTTTTGCAGATTTGATTGTATTTATCATCAATATTTACGAAAATCAACTGTAGGTTTGCTAAAATGAAGTAATAGTAATAAATGTTGATGCTGCTAATATTGATTTTAAAATTTGAAATTTCTAAGATTAGAATTCTATTTTATAAATAATGCTATAAATTGAGTGAAAATTTTCTTCAAAATTACTACTACAAAATCCTTCTGCAGATACTACATGCCGAATATTTGTGTTGTGGTATTTTATTGTCCTTTTGTCAGACAATATTAGATCGCTCCTGTATAAATGAGACAAATACATTTATACATTATATTTCTCATCCAACTCTCTGCGAGTATGTGCAACATATATCGTTCATGTTTAAACTGTCTCACAGAGAAAACAATTCCCACAAGCAATTTCGATATCTCACCAGCAATAATTCAATATGTGGACGAGAAGCACGATTTCTGTGCCAAATAGTCTTTATGAATATTATATTAGAGTACTACGTTTGCTGTCGGTATTGTAAAGGCTTCTATTCCTCTTCTAATTAACATATTCTCTACGGTTCGATAAATATATTTCCTATTTGCATTATCACATAAATATTATTCTAAACAGCTGATAAAATCTTTCTGACATTTAGGAGCTGTATCAGAATAAGTCGTTTTGTTATGTTGCTTTAGAGATAAATAAGAAAAGGACTTTTTTATAATTTTATAATTTATTGAACTAAAACAGTTCTCTAATTGGATTAAAAAATTAAGAGTAATACTTCTTTCTGTCCTGTAAAGTATTTAATAGACGATAAAACCGTTAAAGTTATTTACACTATGATTATTTTTAAAATATGACTATTCTTATCACAACAACGATACATTTAACACGGCGACACACCAGAAGTTGAAGCAGTATTAAGTATTATTGATTTTATAGCTACTTACGATAGGTTTTTAGATGGATAGTTTAAGTTATACATTGCTTTCTCTAATATTAAATTAATTAAACTTATATAAAATAAAATGTTTTCAACTCGTAACTCTTTATAGTTTTCTTTGGCGAAAAAAGTCGAAATAGTTTATAATTGTTTACTAAAGGATCTATCTCTATTATCTCAGCTACTATTTAATTTCATTACTACTGACCTACGAGTTACAACATTTCCAGAAAGCTCAGGATATCAAAATAGTGGTTTTGATCAACTAGAAACTGATTGAAGGTATCGAAAAATTATGTAGTACATAACCAATCAAAACCAGAAATTATAGATAATGAAATATACAAGCAACTTAAGTTATCATATAATGGCACTCCATTAAAAGATAAATTTTGATCAACATATATTGGAGTCAGCTTATGTCGTTAACCTGAAACACCATAGTGTAAAATTACTTATGAAAATTAAAATAAGACACAATGTTCTACAGAAACTAGCAAGTTCAAGTGAGAAACCTTGACAAGCACATTAGGTAATTCTGAGTTTGCATTGGTATATACTGCTGCTGAGTATTGTGCAGTTAGGATAAATAGTGTAAATGCCCGCAAAGTAGACGCGCAGTAAAATTATTCACGAAGAATTATTACAGGTGCCTACTGTAAAATCTACTTCTATTTCTAGGTCTTAATCAATATATTCCCTCACATACGAGGTAAGCGCCAGAAGTTCCCGGCCTGGCTATATTCTGGAAGGGATACAAATAAAACAAGATAATAATTTCTCAATACAATCTCCGTGTAATTCAATGCATTTTTCGGATCTTGAAATTAACATTTTAATACCATCAGAATAGTGCTCTGGAATTTTATCTGCAAAATGGTGTAAAACCGCTTCTTGCACTTCTTCATCGCTCTCAGATACTCATCCTCGAAGGTGGGGACGAGATCTGGACTGTAAGGTGGATGCAAAAGTTCAACAAAACCACAGTCCTGCACAACAGCCTGCGCAGTTGTAGCCTAAGCCTAGGCGCAAAATTAGACGCAGTTTGGTGACCGACGCAGCGTGAGTCACGGCGAGATTTTTGGTGGGAGGTAACTGCTAGCGTGGGAACCGCGCAAATTAGATCGCAGTTGTTTGCGCTAGAAAAATAGAACGCAGTTCTGCTGTAGGCCCATAGAACAATGGAAATAGCTATTGCACTTGAGTTTGACATTAGTTCTGAATCTGAATCGGAAGATGAGTTCGTGTCGGAACTGGTACACTTTTTCCCCCAAACTACTAATAGAAAGGCAGCGAGAAGTTTGCACTTAAAAAAAAGAAATAGTCACGGAGAATTTCTTCTAAGTAAAGAATTGAACAACGAACAGTTTATAAATTATTTTCGACTAAATCGTGACCAGTTTAGAGAAGTGCATGAGATCATCTAGAAAGAAATTGACGCAGAAGGATGTAACGCTACAAGGCCCATCGGGACTGAAGAAAAACTAGCTGTATTTCTAAGGTAAGTTGTTTTATTAATTTTCATTATTTCACTCTGTTAACCAAGTTATTTATCTGTGAAATTATTAATCATATCAATCATCTCTTGTCGGTTGGAGGCTGTGGAGTAATTGTCTTGTTCGAGATGCATATCAGAGGGGCTTAGGAGTGAATTATCCAAATAATAACTGGCTGATGTTGATGATCTTCTACTGGATGAACTGGCTGGAGGAGGATGAAGAGTCTGGTAGTAGGGCTGCTGCTGGACAAAGCTGAGCTGCGGCTGGACAGCATGCATAGGCTGTTGCTGGTTAGAAATGGCCAGTAATTTGTCCTCGGCTTGTGAAACTTCATTGAACAGGCGATTTCTAATAATGTGTTGATATGAGGGTGGCATTCTTTGAGTAGAATGGTACATCGCCATAAAAAAGTGATATAGGGGATCATTTTGTTTCGTTTGTAATTCCTGTAGCAGTTTTCGTCTATCTTCCGTTCTTGCTTTAATTCTTTCCTCGCGTTTGTCAATACTTTCTTTAAGTAGTGTAGTGACATTATCTTTCTTCATTTTTTTAGTAGGGGGTGTACGTGACTTCGGCGTTGTAGCTAACATTGTAGGAACCGTTTCTGAAAGTGTCTGTGGTTGGGATTCATCCTCTACATTTTCGACTGACTGCTGCGTTTTCACTTGTTCTATATTTTCATTGTCTAGCTCTGCAGCTTCTACATCTGTTTCAAAATCTTGTGTTTGGTTTTCAGTTTCACTGTGTTCTCGGAGGTTGCCTTCTCTTGATTTATTGACCATATAAGGCTGCAGAAATCCCATCTGTTTTTGAAATTTCCATTCTTTTATAACTTCCGCAGGTGCTCCACTTTTCAAACATTTTTGCTGTCTTCGAATCGCATCTCTCAACGAATGTCGTAGTTTTTCCCACAACGATTTTGCTTCCGATCCTACAACAATGATTTAATTTTAGAGTCCTGATAATATACCCCTTAATAAAAAAATCAGAATGAGATTCCCGGAACTTCCCTCGTATTGGGTCGTAATGATGTATGTAATATCCAAACCGACAGACAGACAGAACGGCATCTGTTATATAAACTACTATTACAAACTTTGAAAACCATTATTAATTTTTTGTTAAACAGATTATTTTATTTCAGATATTTGGCCACAGGAAACAGCTACAAAAGTATGGGGTACAGCTACAGAATGGGTGATCGGACAGTCTCCAACATTGTGCGAGATATATCTAAAGCAATTTGGAAGTTGATGCAACAAGTATATTTACCAGAACCAACTGGAGAACAGTGGAAATCAGTTGCAGTTTTATTTGAGAATAAATGGGAATTTCCACATTGCATTGGTGCCATTGACGGTAAACATGTGGTCATTAAAAAGCCTGGTAAAAGTGGATCCTCTTATATCAATTATAAACATACTTTCTCCATTGTGTTAATGGCTGTTGTCGACGCAGATTATAAATTCATCACCATTGATGTAGGATCACAAGGAAGATTTAGTGATGGAAATGTTTTCAATACAAGCGTTTTGGCAAAGAAAATGCTAAAGCAAAATTTACATCTTCCAGCACCTACTGTACTACCTTCACTTGCGGACCCAATACCATATGTGTTTGTAGGAGATGAGGCCTTTCCATTATCTGAGAATTTGATGCGACCTTATCCTAAACGAAGTGTCACAGATAATTATGAGAACAAGGTCTTCAATTACAGACTGTCGCGAGCACGCCAAACTGTTGAATGCGCTTTTGGTATACTTGCCTCGCGATTACGAGTTTTCCGAGCACCTTTTGAGATTAAAGTAGAAAGTGTCATTGATGTTGTGAAGGCATCATGTGTATTGCACAATTATTTAAGAAAATATTCAGTACCTCAAAGTGAAGTGGAAGAAATGGAAGACATGCCGGAAGATCAGCTGCTCCCATTGCACCCGAGCAATGCACGAAGTACACAGAAAGCTTTTGAGATTCGACAAAAGTTTACAAATTATTTCAACACCGCGGGCGCGGTACCTTGGCAGAGGGAAAGTGTTGCTAGAGGGAAATACTGAGATATATACTATTTAAAATAAATAAATAAACTTACCATTTTTCATTCCAATTTCTTTAGCGATTTCCTCCCACTTTTCAGTTTTTAGTTTTGTTCACATATAGTCTGCATGGCTGGTATCGTACAAAATTTGCCGAACCCGCACGGCTTCAATCAATTTTTCTTCCATTTTTTTTACTATAGACGCGCCGTGAATATGCAAGAAACTGCGGTTTCAACACTGCGTTCCGCAGGGCTCACCTAAGCTAAACCTGCGTCACGTTGTATTCATTTCTTTGATTCACAAAATCTCGCCGTGACTCACGCTGCGTCACCTCACCAAACTGCGTCTCATTTTGCGCCTAGCCTTATGGACAGGTGCATTGTCGTGAAGAAGGCGACCAGTACGCTGCAATATTCCACGCCTCTTTTCTTGGATTACGTCTCGCAATTTATGTAATAAAGTAGCGTAGTATTGTGCATTAACAATTGCGTTCCTTTCTTTGAAATCAATAAGCAGGATTCCTTTTGAATCCCAAAAGATTGTTGCCATGATCTTTTTTCTTCATTGAGCCACCCTTGCCTTCCTTGACAGTTTTTCGTCTGGCCTTCGCCATTCCATTGATTCCCTCTTCGATATGGGATCATAGTACAGAACCATAGTTTCATCTCCTGTAATAATGGATCGAAGGAATTGTTCCTGTTTGTCGTGACAGAGGTTGAAAATTGCTCGCAACTTGTCACGAGTAGCTGTTTCTGAATTGATGAAAATATTTGTGGCACCCACCTCGCACTGTACCTTATTCATATTAAGCTGTTCATGAAGGATTCATCGTATGGTTGAATCAGAGCGCACACATTTTTGATAATTTTTTTCAAACGCCTTGCAACGAAGCCTTCCTGACAACCTCGATGTTGTCCGCCGTAAGCGCCTCGACAGGCCGACCGGCACGTGGATCGTCTTCTACGCTTTCTCGGCCCAAATGAAATTGTTTTGCCCGTTCTTGGTTTTACAGTGGAAAGGGAAAGGGCAGATTCAACATATACACCATCCAAACGTTGTTTTATATCCTTAGGATTAACACCTTCTTTTGTCAGAAATTTAATCACTGCTCGCTATTTAATTTTCAACATTAAGAAAAATAATGCGACACGACCAACACAAACTACTGTTGCTATGCGACTGAGACAAGTACGCGCCTAAAATTTTTACCACTATTTCACAGAAGGTGGCGCCATATAAGGCGGCCAATATTTCTTTTCTATCATTACCGGAACCTGACCAGGCCGGTAATTTCTGGCGCTTAGCTCGTACATAAAAGTAGAACAGATATCTTGTTAATTATTGAAAATAACAGAGCTGAAATTAAATATGTAAAACATATTACTGAGGAATGTCCCTCAATTAGAATTGAGTTTGGATTTAAAGAGTTACATAACTTAACTCCAGTTGCATTTTTAATCTTGATAACTTTTAATGTTTTGAGACCCTAATTATTTTCTGAAGCTTTTCCCGAACAGTGAATCAAAATGGGTCAAAATTTACAATAAATACTAGGAAGGAGCAATTATTATAAAAACTAAATTGAAGTACTAATAAGTTTCTAACAATATCGTCGAGAATTTACCTTGATAAAGATTAAATAATAAATACAAACAACCAAAAGTAACTTCAAGCTCATCAGAGCATTGTTTACTGGTAAAATAGAAATTTTATGGATTAGTTACATTACTGCTTACTCTATAAGAATTTTTAAATCGTCAATATACGGTATGTAAATAATGAAATATATTCATCAGTTCTCGTCAGTTGTACCTGCTATGTGACAAACAAATCACCCAGTAAAAGTACATATAGTACTGTGTTAAGAATAATAAATGATAAAAAAGTAACAACAAAATAGCAAATCTTCATGTTCTTTCTTGCCGAGCTCAATCAAAAAAAAAATTGTTTTATTTTGGATCAGTAAAGTTTGGTTGGTTGATTGTAACAGAGTATAATTATGAATTAATGTATAAAAATGCAAAATGTTGGTACACCAACAAATTATCGCCAGCTAATCGATGTGTGAAGAGTCGGGGAAAAGGATCTTAACGACCTACAAGTACTAGAGGAAAATAGGAGACCAAGATTCTTTGCCATTAGGTATCAGCGTAATACCTCAAGCATAAAATTCTGCCCGTCAGTAGCAGGCATCATGCTCTAGATTAGGATGGCGTAATGGGATAAAGAGTAGAATAACATCGTTTTTTCAAACGATCTCGTTTTCGTTTGTTGACCAATGATAGACAAATCTGATGTCTAAGAAGGTAACGCAGCTTTTAACATTTTTCCGTAGAACGCTTTTACTAGAGGATTTATGAATCAGTGTGGAATTAGCATAGAAAGTAGAAATCGTTTAGTATCTCTTTGAGATCATTTAAATGCTAACGCACATTTGCGAAGCTCTGGGACAACAGTTCGTTTTACCAAGGGCTAAATAATGTCACATTTTACTGTTACATTATAATCCCTACAAGAGGTTAACATAAATATTTTGAATGCCTTGCGCGGTCATCAGCTTTATCGCCCGTAGAAAATGTATGGGATATACTAGGTCATAAAATTTGTATGCGTCCTAGCTACCGTTTTTTCAATAATAATTCAATGAAGAACTTCTGGTCTTGTCTTTTGTATTTAATTACCGTGGTCAATTCAAATTACTACAATACGATTATAATAAAACCTATTTATATAGTAGATAACGCTCTAGACTTCAACATGTACCGCCCAATATAGTTTTTGAGCCTAGCATATTCGATAGATTATATAATATTTCTTCCCCGCATCATGGTAAATCCATAACTACTGCAGTATTTGACTTTTACAATGATATACTTAACCTAATGAATGCCAAACAACACCGTACGCTTTCTATGTCCTTATTATGAATCGTGATATTTCTAAAACATTTCAATGTATACCATTATTTAAGTGATAAATTTCAATTTGTGCATATAAGTCAACTATATTCTCTTACAAACTTAGAAAAAAGTATGAGCTGTAGGCCTCCTTTATTATCTTAAGCAGTTTGTAATATAAAACATCGTTTTCTAGACGCCCAACAAAGCCAATAAAATTCAAGAGATTTTAGACTATTCAAGATGGCACAAATGTTTAATAAATTGATGTCAAATTTTGTTTGAAATTAAAGTTTTCCTGTGTTTTTACTTGATGCTGTATTTTCTTTGGTCTTGTTATTATATCTTGTGTTTATTCTTTCATAATTCTTGCTATGTTTAATTATATAACAGATGTATTACAAAACATTTTTACATTTTATTGCTAGGTGCATGTGAGTATTTGCTATTACATTTCATTAGATTTGTTAATTTATTATAAGAACTTCTTCGAATAGAAAGAAATTTGTAGGTCTAGACAACCAACTAACTCTGCCTTCAACTACTTTAAAATATCTTACATTGTAAAGAGATTATTACATTTGCCGGTTCAGTAAAATATATCACATTTAATACATATATAAATTTTATTTTTTTTTATTCATCGATATGATATTAAATCGCAACACAAAAAGTACAATCACATTAAGTCATATTAGATATTATAACATTATTGTAATTACTGTTCATTTTGATTATAGCCAGTCGAATGTAATCCAAATCATTTAGATTAATAATTAATTCTTGCTAGTCCTTGATTAGCTGGTTAATTTATTTTTGTTCTTTGGATCTTCTTAATGTTTCACTTCTAATTGCCACAAAAATCCATATTAATATATCCCACAATATTCGCCATCATACCACTGAGCATCTCATCTTTTTTAATACACCTTCTATTGCCTCCACAATAGAATGTTGTTATCTATTACTGCGTAAAAACTGGAATAATATATCAACTTGGCTCTGTCTAAGTTAATACAGGTAGAATTTTTGTATTCTACGTGATACATAAGTTTGAAACATATTGATTCCACTTCAAAGCGGTTTGGGGTTTATATGGTTTTTAACAAAAACTGATATTTTCTATTTTGTCGGTGTAAGTTTTAGACTATTAGCGCTAAACCAAGCCTCGAAGCTGTGCATTTTCCTTCTGATAAAGTTGGTCTTGTTGATTTGTATATATAACTTCCCTTGTGACAGGCCCAGATCAAATAACCAATCAAATATTTAAAAATCTTCCATACAAAGCTATAATGTTCCTTCTCGCAATAATAAATTCTATACTCCGCCTCCAAACATACTCCAAGATGTGGAAATCAGCCACAGTCATTATGTTCTCCAAACCTAACAAAAATCATTCTCTCCCATTCAACTATCGTCCTATTAGCCTTATATGCTGTCTAAGCAAAGTGGTAGATAAACTCATCATTCAGCTCATCGAATATTATTCTCTTGACAACAGCATAGTACTCGACGAACAACATGGATTCGAGAAAGAACACTCTATAATAACACAGATGGCCAGAGTTACCAAGATTATCCTATAGGAATACAATAAAAACACTACCACCACGGCAATTTTCCTCGACGTATCACGAGCCATCGACAGGATCTGGCATCAAGGACTCATATACAAGGTGCTCTCTTTTGGATTCCCACATCACTTAGTCAGAATTATCCAGACCTACATCCATGAAAGAGAATTTCAAATCCATATAAACGACACCTACTTGACCACAAGATACCTTACCGCAGAGCTTCCACAAGGCTCGACACTCTCTCCGCAACTATATGCCATATTCACGGCTGACATTCCAAAAACAAATAATTGCTTCCTTGCTACATGTGCTGACAACACAGCTTTAGTGACGAAATCATTCAACCCAAAACTTGCCATCTTTTATCTCCAGAACTCTCATCACATTTTAATCAACTGGTGCAACAACAGCGTATAGCGATAAATTCCAAAAAGTCACAAGGAAAAGCCTTCCAAAGAAAATCTAAAGCATTCGTAGGGGAGCCCTACATTAACCACGCTCCAATACCATGGTCTCCACTCATAAAGTACCTCGGAGTCACGCTGGACTCCAGACTCTTTTACGCGCCCCACATGAGGCAGACCGCGAAGAAAGCAAAGGCAGCTCGAGGACGTCTTTGACCCTACTAGGAAGATACAGCTCCCTCTCCCCCTACCTCAAACTACAAATATACAAACAGATAATTCGGCCAATTATATATGACCTATGCAGCCCCTATCTGGATCAGTACCGCAAAATCCCACATCCACAGTCTTCATATAATCCAAAACATACTTCTCAGAATGATTTATCGAGCCCCTCTCTACATGAGAAACCTTCAACTATACTCAGAAGCGAACATCCCAACCTTGGACAGCTACATCAAGGAACTAACAAAATCCTTCTATGATAAGATGCAAACCCACCCAAACCCAAATATAACTGAAACGTTCAATTACGATCTTCACACTTCCTGGAAGTATAAGCGTCCTATGCTTACCATCACACAAGATGGCGTAAAGCAGCTACACACGCACTTGCCTTATCATCAGAAGATCCGCATTCAGACTAGATGTAAAGAGCCCATGGCTTAACACGTACCCCCGAGAAGGAGAAGAAGCATGCTCATGATATCCAACTATAACCAGCAGTGGTGATAGTTTCCGTTTGTGCCCATCTTAAAATAATAATGTACGTTTCAAATAGATATTTTACCTATGCATTTTGAAAGTAATATTCCAAACTCACATCGACGGAAATAAATTATTCGTCATGAGGCTGTCGCACCAAAGCAATTGTAACGCTTTCATTAAAAGAGCTGAATAATGCCATACCAGTGGATTTGAGAAATATTAATCAGTTACGCTTTGAACCAAGTGTTAGAGACACCTGTGCTGTAATATACTAAAGACGTTTTCGGAAATTAAACTCGGGCATTGGGGTTACAACACGGTTAGCAAAAATGCGTTCGTTAATTCAGTCGGGTAAAAATAACCGTGTTCGTAAAATCGAAAAAGTAACCGGGTTCGACAACCCGGTTCGGTTTTCATAACCTTGGTAAGCGACTAGGGTAGTGCAGGTTGTTTTACTTCCTCTCCTGATATAACCTTACAAAGCTTTAATATCAATACATAAAACTCTTTTATTTTTTTATTCCAAACAAATTTACGAAAAGCCATGATAAATTGTATTTTGCGACAACTGCTTTATACTTTTTAATACAAACTCCCTTTTTATTCCTCTTTGCGTTGAGTTTTATACAAATTATAGTATCATCGTCAGATTCAAGTACAAACATACTTGCTAATAAAACTATTTTACGAGTAATCTGGAGTTGGAGTATTCACTGTGGTTGGTTGGTATTCATTTCTTATTTAATTTTGCTGGTACAGAATCTAAGCTCTGAATATAGGTTATGCTTATGTTACGTTACTAGACATGGCCGCAAATTGCGTTCGGAAATGTTTTAAATAACCCGGTAAAAGTTATGAACCTGTCAGGTACTGTCTAACCGGGTCAGTTAAATGCTATACATTTTCCGAAAACGCCTTAAGACATTAAACAAAGTATTAATATATTTTATTAGGTACCTACTGATTATGTGCGGTTGTAATTTTAGTTATTTTAAAATCCAATTTTACCATTGTTAATACAATTTTATGAAAATATTTGCACTTTCCATAAAATTAAATATTTTTCACCCATATATGATTCAAACATTCGTCTTGAGGTTTGCCGGACCTGCATATGATATCAAGTGCACCACAGCCGAGATAAATATACGAATCTGTTAATATCTTAAATTATATTAAGAAACAGATGTTTCATGATTTGCACACGGAGGCACGTTATTTAATGTAATGAAATATATTTCTCAGTAAGAAAGAATTATTTGAAAATTCTAATCTTCCAAATTGACGACACTGATAATATTAGTCAGCGAAATTAAATTCGAAGAATTTTGCCGCCGGTCTGATTCGAACATACCTACGTCTCTAGGTTTTTATCTGTGTTAATTGGGAAGATTAACTATCATTTTCATATTATTTGCACTATTGTTGCTATCACATGTATGTTCTTCTTCGCACGGCTATGATCGTGGTTAAAGTACATAAATATAAACAGAAACTGTATAAAAAACAGACAAATAATAATATGTAAATATCGATCATAAATAATACTGCCAACATAGTTAGTTACTTATCTTTAAAAAATAACAAAACACAGAGCACATTTAAATAAAGGATTTTGCAAACTTGACTATGGAATATATGCTTTGCAGAACTTTTGTAATTTTCGGTAAATTAATATTATTATTTGATGTGAGTGGTAATGGGACTTTTCGCATAAAAGGATAATAAAAGTGTCTAACACTAACAAAACACTGACTTATTCCTTATTTAAGTAGTAAGTAGTTTGTCTGACAACATAATCTTTTTTACGACTAATGTTTTACATGAGACCCATAAATCGGAATCAATGTCTCACTCGGATTTCCCGTCTCCGAGGACAACTTTCGTCTTTGGAGTAGTGCCCGGCAGTAAAAAGTTTATGTAACCTGTGACTCTTTCATTGGCACCGTCATCTTTTCGTTTTCGTCTGCTGAAAATATAAAAAAAAACACTTTTTAAAGTTGACTAATTTGAGATATGTTTATGCATACCTATATGAAAAAAAGGGCAACTCCAGTATTCAGCAACGAAAAATATTAAAATTATTAGAACAAAATATAAAACCTCTACCAAAAATATGTGCTTTGCCGAGATATCTACACCTACCAACTAAGCATAACTGCGTTTCTTTAGTCGTTATAATTGATTCTGTAAATTCTACACTGCACAATTAATGTATTAAAAGTGTACGTCATTCTAAAAAAGTACGTCGTATCAAACAAAACATGTTCTACGACCATCGATGTAGACCGCGGGCCTTGCAGAATTATTTACACAACCTAATAAATATTTGAAATAATGCAAAAAAAATGAAAAAACTTTATTAATGGTCAGTAATTTTGATCAAAGATTTCGTATTCGTATTTCATAAATTGTATATTGGAACAGTTATTCATAATAAATATAAATAATTACATTCTTTGGTACCTACTATATGCAAAGATGCTATCAAGTTCTAATAACTATGTTTTAAACGTTTTTACATGGAAGTACATTTGTTGATCCAGTTTTCATTAATAATATTATTCGACAATAACGTTATAGTATTCTTCAAGTTATTGTAGTTTACTTGAAAGTCGTAAATAAACGTTTTGTTCAGTTATTTTGTTTCTCTTATAAGAGTTCCTCAGGAAAAGATGTGTAAGTACAACGTGTTGTGTACCAAATTGTTAAATCATAATAATCGCGTTGTTATTACGTTTTAAAATATATATTAATTGACAGTTTCCACACAAAGTAGATTCAAATGAGCTTCCAAAGAAGAAAAGGTCAGAAATATATACAAGCTATAATTAAAACAATTCGGCTTTCACTTACTTAAACTCATCTTTTAGAATTAATTATAACACAAGTGATATAGTTTTTCACAATTTATTAATATACATATAACACGATATATAACATTATATTATAATTCCTACTGCAAAAAAAATACGGCAGTAATATTACTACAAACTTCAGAATTACCTATTATTGAAATAAGCTGCATGTATTGCAATATACTCGTAACAGTTTGTTGGTGTAGAAACTGTATGCTTTATCGAAAATAGAGTAGACCGAGTAGATCAAATTGCTCTCTACGTAGAGGAATATAAGAATTAGTGCCATTACATTTACATTACGTTTACCATTTTGTCTTTCCTCATAAACATGCACAAATCCATACAAAGTGTTCCAGTGAGTGAAAATACATTATAGAAACAGCATCTGATTTTTTTTGACGTCAAAGTAAAAGCAGTAGCACGTTCAATAACTCAAATCTATATTTTCACCTTTCAGAAGGAGACAAATATTCACATTTCTTTTAAAACGACTTTATATTAGTAATTTTCGTTTCAAGAAACATATTGCTGTAGCATTGCAATAATACAACTACAATTAATTGTAACGTTGTAGCCTTAGGCCGTTCGTCCACCGAGGAAACCAAAACGAGGCAACCAATCGCTTACAACCAAGCAACCGGTCACGCCCGTGACCAACACATTAAAACTGTAAATGTTCGTCCACTGCAGCGACCACGACCTATTATGAAAGGCAACCTATCGCGCGCGATTATACTGACTGGTCGCCAAGCCTTAGTTGCTTACGACCATTGGACCGATAGAGCAATTCTTTATTTGTAAAGTTGAATTTCTTATGCTAGTTTTAAGTTTTTAACGCAATAACATGCCGTGATCGCTATCAAAAGCTAAAGAAAGTGCAAACATAAGGTTTGTGGAGATTGAAAAATAAAAAATAATCTCTGTACTCATTCTGTCAGTTTGTTTAAACTTAACCGGATCTTTGAACTCACTTGCAACATCTTTTGCGCATCTTTCTTTGCGCCCTTAAGTATAGTAGGTACCCAGTAATAACATCCTCACCGGACGACGAAATCCTTCAAACTGGTTTCTTCGGTGGACGAAGAACTAAGCAACCAGTCACCCGCGACTGGTCGCCTACAACTGGCCGCCACATATTGGTTTTCTCGGTGGACGAACGGCCTTAACGATACAAAATTGCATATCTATTCAATGAATGCTGGGATTGCATTAATATTGTTAAAATATTCACCGATAAATTTATAAATCTAATCCGTATTAACATTCAATTTATTTTTGTGAGTTCTAACAATGATCTTTCCCCTTTTCATCTGATGTGTTTCTTACTTAAGTTTTTATTTGGATAATGTTAATAATAAAAAGAAATTCTTAAAGTTCATAAAACATTTATATTCATCTTTTAATTTAATAAACAAAATCAAAAAAAAATTTATTGACAACATGTGGCTGTTTAAAGAATGTCTCTTCACAATTATAAAACATATAAAAACATAATTCTTTTTTTTTATAAATATGCTATTGCGATTCAAGAAAAATATTATTTTGCTATTTTAACCTTTAATGTAATATTTTATAGATTCAAAGAAAATAACTTTTTCCCATGTGAAGCTAATTTTTATTTCAACAAAGACATACATTCGCACATAGTGCCTTTGATGATCTAAAACTTTGCAAAGATGAAAATATCTTGAAAATGACCTTTACCAATCGTTGAATGTAAATATTCGCACATAGTACACCCAATGGATTGGCGCTTGTCCATAAAGAATATTCCTATCTATTCGTATTTTCTACTTGAAATTTTAATTAAATTTGACCACAACTATCGTTAATAATGGCCAGTGATACACAGGAAGCAAATATTTGCACATAGTACCTCAAGTGCCCTCAACATCATTAACGATCTTCCCTCAATTACAATAAAAAAATCAATGTAATTTAGCAAAACAATATTTTATTTAATTATTGATGATGTTTAACGCCTTGCTAAATGTAAACATTTCCACATAATATCCCTAGAGTACGTCTTACACCATCAATACTGTATATTTATTTTTTTTAAAAAAAACTTACTTATATTCCTCATACAAATCATCAAATTCTTTTTTATTGATGTCTACCATTTTGATATATATATTTGAAAATGAAATTATCAAATGCAGCAAATAATTAATAATAGCTAAACTAAAACTATACTGGAATTCAGAAATAAACGTAGTACATTCAAACTAATATAATACATATAACGTAGTGTATGAAAACCCCTACTATTATTTTCAAACGATATCAAAAATTTTTACGTCTAGTAAATTCGAAAGTTCGGCTTCATCTCCTCTCATCTCGTTCTTCGCTCTCTTTTATAACTTTTCCCCTTGAAACAAAACACGACTATCCACTTACAGCGCCACGACTGCTACACTAACATTTATGTTGGCATTGTCCAGTTCATATTTGTTTTCTATAAGTGTTTCCTCATTCAAAAATATATCTATTCTATTTTTGACAGTTAATGAATACACAAAATGTCACCACTTACAAATTGTTTATTAAAAGTTTATGCACACTTGAGATTCTTCATCTTCGATAGGTATATTCTTCTTTCTTAATGCCATCCCTCATTATGCTTGTAAATGAACCTATTACCTCTCCCATTATTAATTATATACTTCCTTTTCCCGTTAATTAAAGTTATTCGTACTTTCTTCTTGTAGATATCTTTGTTGGTTATGATCGGAAATACATTGTACACCACTGGAATCCTCTTCGTTAGGACTGCATTACAAGGAATACCGACTTCTACAGCATCTCTTCTACGTTCTACCCAGTTCCATTCGGCTTCTTGTAAATTGATTTGCATACAGCTGTCAACAATGTTGATGTTATTTCTTCTTGCAGATTATTAGAACAACACAAGATTTATCCTGCTATCTTTGATGCCCTTACATTTATGCAAATAACATTTCAAAGATGTGCTTTACATACACTTAGTAATGTATTGTCTCGGATAAATAACACTTTTTGGTATACATCCTTTAAAATGTTTTTTAGATATAAGTATCAGGTATTTATTATTTTCTTAAATGTGATCATAAAATTGTCTTATAGATTAAAATCATTGTGCAAATTTACGAACTATTTCTATTCATTTTAATAGACGTTTTCATAACAAGCATGCCGAATATAGCCTTGCTCGTATGTACAATTTTACGGCATTTAAATGATTCACCCCCTTCACTGTTCCGTCTTTCAACATCACTCTCCCTCTGTTATTTATTTTTAGTACATTTTTATTTTTGAACAGTGGTCCATTACTTAGAATATTTAATGCTATTCTTACACATTGCGAGAAGTTTGGTTCTGTTTTCGTATATGCAAACCATACCTTGTGCTCGTCTTTTCTATAAAATATAGAATGCATAGATTTATTTTGTGTTTATTTTGTATTCCTTCTTAATATTTTTTAAACTTAAATTACTATGTACATTTTTCATGATGACATTGCCCCTTAAAGGTTATGCAACTCATTATACACTTTTTCAATCTTTAACTTTGTACTTGGCATACCTTAAACTATATATTTAAAATTAGAAATTCATGTTCTTATTCTAAAGCTTAACTATTTAACAATTTTTCTAATTCGTAAACTATTAAAGATCACGGCAATATGCTAACGTAGACAGTTAATATATTAGCCGATACAAGCTGTTAGATAAGGATATTCTACCGATAGGCAGTAGCGAATGTAATGAAATAAATACCTTGTATGTTCACATATAGCCTACATGTCTGCAGACGGCTATACTTAATTACAAATCGAAGTCATTCGTTCTGGAAAATATTATATTCCAAAATCCAGCAAAATGAAATCGAAAATACATCAGATATATCCAACTTAAATGTTGTATTCTCTCTGCTGGTAATTGCTATATAAACCATTTTTTTAATTAATTGTTTGAGGAATTCGTTTAATTTATATTATTCCTACTTGACACCAATAATTTTAATCGTACTATAAAAATTTCGCCTCAAATGTGATATGAACACACATCGTTTAAAAACCGGTCGTAGTCTCTACATATTGACCTCCCGTGAAAAACTGAATTGAAGCTATTTTTGCGAAAGAATTATTTGAACCTTGACACATCGTGTTAACTAGTGAAATTTTATTATAATTTTTTGTAGACTTCATTATAAACATTTTATACTCGTTCTATTAATGCGTCTAAATAGTAATAATTTACAGTTTTAGAACTTTGGGGCAATGTTATACCACTTTCACGGCAGGGAAACAACCCCTTAGCATATTTTCATAGTCACTCTTGAAAGTTTTAGTCGAGGAGCGCATAGAAACGGTAAGCATGTGACGTGGTAGTGCTGTGGTGACTATATGGCAAGTGGTAGTTTTTAACAATGTAAAATCAGATGTCACTGCGGGCAACAGTATAATACGGTAGTGGCAAGATGTTTTACATGTGACGTGGTGCCACTCAGTTATTACTGCGTACTGACAAATTCACCTACAATAACCAGTGGACTGCATCCCAGACATTGCTTACTCTTTCGATATATTAATATTATCGATATCGATACTGATCACTAGAAAAACATGCCGGACGATCAGGAATTTAAAATACGGTTGTCTCTATGACAATACGCGAGATAATTAGCATAAAAATAAAGTACAATAACAATTTTGGACAAAATAGCTTTTTACCAATTATTACAACTGAAGTTAGAGAGTGGCACGAACGTGGTGTGCCCGTGGAACGGCGGTAGTATGATTGCAATGTGCACCGAAGTGACAGCAACGCCATGCCACTATTTTGATTATGCAGTCGCAATATAGTCCGTCTGAGAAAGATGGTGCTCTTGCATTTCTTCACATAGCTATCTTCAATTGTAATAATTGCTGAAAAGCACTTGTTGTCCAGGATTTTTCTTGTAGATGGTTTTTATGAGAATAATCTCGCTTTTGCCATAGAGATATGAATATGTTTCTACAAGACCTACAAACCGTATACTCAATTCTTGATCATCCCGCATGTTTGTGTAATTTCCAGGTTCGATATCGATGACATTAATGTACGGAAAGAGTAAGCAACGTCGGAGATGCAGCCTCTCTAGTTGAAAATAGTGACTGCCATTCACCACGCGCTACTCGAGATTAAACTTGTCAGAACCACGTCACAGGTAAAACAACTCACCACTGCTACTTTATATCAACGTGCGACAAAATTCAAAATTATTATTGTCGGTAAATAATACCACGCACTTTTACATAGATATTTGTCCGATTAAATATTTTATTTTTTTATAAATTCCTCCAATAGCTCGTTTGCGTGGTCATTTGCTAAGAGCATTGGCTTCGGGTAGATTTTATAATAATTTGTTCGTTCGACGATGGAACCTACTAAACTTCGTACTTAGAGCTTTTCGAGGAAGTAAATCTCAAATTCTTACATGGCAACAAAATGCAAGAGAACACTTTATACGCAAAATTATATATTATATAAGCTTCAGTGGTATTGACATTCTTAGTTAAGCTTAATGCCTATGAGCGGAGCACAAATTCTACATTTCTAATATTCCACATTAATACCTATACAGGGTTGCGATTATGTATGGAACCGGGTTCGTTATGCTAAAACGGTTTGAGCTAGAATCCTGAAATTTTAAAAAGACGTAGGACTCAATTGAAACTACAACAACAATCAAATTTGGTTTCAACAGGACGGCGCTTCACCACACTACGGACGTGAAGTACGTCATTACTTAAATAATACATTTTCTCAAAGGTGGATAGGGAGGCGAGGAACTATTGAATGGCCGGCTTGATCCCCTGATCTGAAACCCCTAGACTTTTTCTTATGAAGATATTTAAAGTGCCGTGTGTACAATCACAAACCAGAATCTTTGGACGAATTAAATTTACGTATTCAGACAGAAATAAGAAATATTCCTCAAAATTGATTAAATAATACAATAGACGGATTTATCCACAGACATTATTGTCAGATAGTAAATGGAGAACAATTTGAATATCTTTTACCTATAATCTAATTTCTGAAGTGTTGTCGAAATATTAATTGAAACATTTTATTAAATTTTTGTTGCTTTGTTTAGTTTTGTTTAATTTAGTTTCACTGCAAGCTTTTATGTTTCAATGAGAAATGATAGGGGCAATAATAGCAATGGGACTTTTTCTAGTGCCATTGTTAAGTTCTTCCAATTTTTGACGCATGGAAAAAGGCTGCCTGTTTTATTTTATTTTAATTAAGTTTAATTTTTTTTCTAAAATTCTGTCATACAAATCATCACACCTAATATACCATTTAATTCGGGAAAAATTAACCTTTTTAACGATGCGATGTTCTATTTAACCCATGTTCCCATTAAAAAAGAAGACAAGTAGACTTTGTATTTCAAAAACTTTTGGATCAAAACAATAATAAAAAAAATTAATAAGTAGTTTTAACTGAGTCCTGTGTCTAATTAAACAAACGAACGAGTATAGTAGTGACGCGTTGACTATATTTCTCTCGCTCCCTTAGTCGACTTGAGCCGACTTTACCCGAACGAGTGTTACATAGCCGAGCGTGACGGCTCAGTCTCGTTCAGTGCCCACAATCAACGCGCTCATAGAAGTTTTCACTTCAAAAAAACTCCGGCGTGAAATACAAAATGCTTCAATGTGAAACACATATAGGTCTAAAAGTCGCACAGAGTAGAGATTATCTCTAAGGAATTTATACGAGTATATAGTACTTACGTATTACTAATACCTACATTAGGTAATTAAAATAAAATAAAACATTCATTGTTAACGTTCATACTGAATGTCAAACACATAAAAGTCTGTGGTCAAACAGTCGCACTGAGTAGAGATTATCGCTAAAGAATTTATATATAACTAAATGAAATAGAACATGCATTATTTACTTTGTACATACATTGTATAAACATTGTATATTTTGTGCTTATATATTAGTGAAATACAGATTGCTCAATATACATCTGTTGTAAAAAGAAAATTAATTGTGTAGCAGCAACTTGAATTGACTTACTCTCGCCTATTTATTATTGGTGGTTTCGAAAAAGTTAGTCGATTTTATTATCTATATAAATAATACGTGAATGAAAAACTGTGTACCCCTTTTTAAGCATATTGCGCGCACGGAAGAGTGTGAGATTTGGCATAGTTAAAGTTTATATGAAGAAGTGAAGAAAGATAAAAATGTATGTATAATATGTGTTACAAATGCATTAAATTAATTACATAAAAAGGTCGAATTTCGACCACTGGGCGGCCACTAGTAGTTATAATTATATATGGAATTTTGTGTAATATGCTATACAGCATAAATCAAACTAAGATATTATAAATGTGTTTACTTGTTAATAATAGAGCTATTCAATAAATTTTATTTAATTGTTTAATTAATTTAAATTTTATTGAAGTATCTAACGTAAGTAAGTTAATGAAGTGTTCAGGGATCATTAAAGCTGCTCCATTGTATATATAACGAACATAAGAAAACACGAATCCGGCGAGAACAGGTAAAAACGGAATTCCAATTCCTACACGATATTTACGGGAAGAAAAACTTGAATTATTCTTGTACACCGCATTTTGATACGAGCGTATTAAAGAAATCGAATGAGGTATACCCATCAATCTTTATAATTGACACACATGCCCAAGTATTCTTTTAAACAAGTAGTTCTTAATAACGGCAATCATAAATTATGAAATATACATTAACTCATAGAAATGCTACATACACCAATCCCCGGAAACGTTAATAAAGTTGGTTTAGAAAAAAACAGGAGTTAAATTCATTGGGTAATCATTCGTCAACATTTTCTTTACTCTCGTGCCTGAGATGTGTAGGCGTACAAAACAAACATTTGCGGTGTCTTTTTCTTATACTTTATTTTATTACAATAAGACGATATGCATTATATGTACCTATGTCCCATTCTTTAAATTAATATTAAAATAATTATCACTTTTGTTGTTATGAATTTTACAAATTACTAATAAATAAATATAAACTTTTTAAAAGCAGATTTTAAGCTCAATTTGATTTATTAAAGAAATAACTGTTTTCATAGCTTATTAATTTAAAAATTAAAAAAAGTCTGAGATTTTGTTCTTCTTTATCTTAACTCTACATTTAATCCTGACTAGTTTCAGCAAATTTGCCTTCCTCAGAGAATATTGTAAAAAGTTATATAAAAGTGTTGAACATTAGAGACATTAAGGTTGAAGCTCAAAATTGTCAGTGACAGTTTTTAATTAAATTTAATTTATATGATTACATGTCTACGTTTTTCGTAATAAACACTTGATTTAAAGTACTAATGCCAATGTAACGACAGAACAACTTTAGTTATAGCCGCTGCATTGGAAATTGACGATGACTCGGAACGTACAGCTTTTCATAGCGGCTACAATTGTTTCAGTCGCCGCACTGAAATGGCGTCTACAAAGCTATAAAGAAATAAGTTACACACATACGAGGACATTTTTAAGGAAATTGCTATCACAATATTTTTCAAAACACCTAACATGCTGTAGTGATAATTTTCTTTTTTCATCCTCAAGAGGCACATTTTATACTTGAATATTCTGACGTAGAAAACAGTGTATCTACTTAATTTGTTTGACATTGAATAGTCATAAGCCAGCAATAATAGATAATAACATATAATATATAATAATACATATCTTGTCAACCTTGTTGGGCGCCAACTTATTAACGATTATTAGTGGGGTGTCAAACTGACATAAATGTTGGATGGACAATTACATACTGACAATCATAGACAGCAAGCGTAAATAAAAAAACAACGTCGATGCCTTTAAAGTTTTTATTTAACTAAATAAGTATGGAATTAAATAAAGTTAACGTTAAGGTGGCTACACAGAAGCAACAGGACATCGTACCGAATTCCGCCGCGCAACATTTGTTGTTGCGCGACGAAGTTACGGTGTGATGAAGTTTTGAGGTGCCACAAAACATCGTTGCGTAACATCATCGCGAACATATTACCGTCGCATCCCACAATCAGCCAGGCACATCCAGATATGCTGCGAATACGTGGCGCAACGTCGACGCGTAACATTTCTTTGATGCGACCGCGAAAAACCGACAACTGATGGGACGTCGTTATGTTTCGATGTTAAGCTGTTGGGAGCTTGCATCCACACTTGATACGCGACAGTGTTGCATTGCTATAAGAATAGTTTAATAATAAGGGTTAGTCATAAGCCGGTCAAAAGTAAATGTGAAATGTATCGAACGACCGATATATTTAGCGCATGTGAATCTTGGGCAGAATTCTCAAACGTCAACCGTCGCGACGCCCGGTTTTTGAAGTTGGCACCAAGTATAATGAAAAAGTATATCATTTTGACAGTAACAAAATGTAAAGTATAAATTATAGAAAGGTTAAACGAAACATTTAAATGACTAGTAGAAATGATTTACTCTTTAAATCGATATAAAAAAAGTAATGTGACACGATAACTATAGTAACGCAGATTTTCAAATATTTATAATCTTGAACTAAAGAGTCGTTACTTTTGATTTTAGGGCCCTCTGGCGGGATAAAAACGGTTACGTATTCCTAAATATGACACATGACTTGAAAGCTAATTTTATTAGCAATTGAGAAAAAATATTAACTTAAATAACTAAAAAGCTTTGCGCATATGTTTTATTTTTTAAAATTTTATTTTATTTTAATGACAGTATGTACTTGACAATGATTAAAATTAAATGTCAAAAATATTACGTATTTAGTTGCTAATAAAATTAGCTTGCAGATGATGTGTCACATTTAGGAATTCGTAACGGTTCTTTATCGCGCAAAAGGGCACTAAAATCAAAAATAACGCAACCAACAATCACTTTGCTAAATTCTCCATAAAAGATCTTTTCAATAATGTATCATATTTAGTACTTTCCCTAATTAAATTGTAATTGTTACAGTGATAGAGGGGAGAGGAATGACTTATCACAGTTGAGGATATGGTAATACCCCCTTGGATTAAAGATCGACCTGTTTTTGCATTTTTTCGCAAAATATTTTTCCTTCGAGATATTCAACTTACGCGATATATGTATATGTCACTTATTCACAAAAAGCTGTTTCTGGATAAATGTCAAATATCTACTTCTGATAAGTATTTTGAAATCATCCTTTTAAACATATTCTCAAGTTGAGTCTAAACTTAGTAGTTGACGTGGTATTGGTAAAATTTATTTTGATTAAAAATGTAATCAGTTCCTAAGGGTAAGATTATACTCTTAAATTTGAATTTTGGTGTTGATATATTTAACCTTTTGATCGCTAACTTGACCACAGAGAGAGAAAGAAAGAGAGACAGCTCAATTTCGCTACTCACATGAAAGCAAAAGCATCCAGCGGTTTCTATGGGTTAGTTTTTAATTCTTGATCAAACAGAATAATCCTTACCACATTTTTCAGCGTTGCTTGTAGATCAAGTACAAAACAAACTTCTGAAATAGAAGCTCTAAGAAAAGGAAGATTAAAAATTGTATATAACTACCATATTATTAAATTTAATATTATCTTTGATTATATTGTATTCCCCTAACAAAGAGAAGTAATTGTGATTTTCTTTTTTATTAATATATTGTTGCCATTTTATTTATTTTTAGATTCTGTTTGGTAGCTACTTCTTCTAGACGTAAAGTCAATTCTTGCACGTCACAGGTTGTTATACATAAAGTATGTTCCCGCTGTTACTGCTCCTTTTTGCTTAAAGGAGTGCAAGTAGCGCTTATATATGTACAGATTTAATTCTCTAAAAGCTATCTTATAGAATGCGTTACATATATAGAAAATCCCCTTAATCCCATTTGGCTAAATAAACTTACTTAAAATATTATAAAAATGCTGAAGATTTCAAGCCCACTATGGCCTTTCTCGGATATAGGATGTAGGACGCCACTTGTGACGTGCTAGTATAAACAGATAGTCATTTGATTACACCAAAGAAGACCTTATCCTATTTGACAAGGTAATGTTATGTACAATGAAAAGTCGGTGTAAGAATGCTTATACATGCACGACGCATCTCAATGAATGTTATGGAATAACATTCATTAGTAAACAATAACATTTAATGTATTGTTTACTACTTGTAAATATACATGTTAGTATACAATAAACATACGTACATATATATAGTAGAGGACATTACTATAAGAGAGATTATTAATAATTAAGAAGTATGAATAAGTATCAATAATATCAGTGTTGATATTACTATTAAGATTATTAGTAGTAAGAGTAACAGTGATAGAAATGTAGTATTAACAGTACGAGTAAGTTAAGCACTTGTACCACTGTATATATTCATTGTAAATATATCCATACATCACCCATGTAAGTGTTTGTATTCAACCACCGCCGACTTCCTAAAGGGTACTCAACAGTACTTAGAAATGGAACGGAATCATTTCGCTACACACTAATTTTAACGTAAATTCCCTTCGGCAATCATAAAAGATTCCGGCCTTAGCATATCCTGTCACATTCTAAAAGATGGGCTATGTATGCTCTGGCTCAAAATCTGATTTATTGTCTTATGAAGGTTTGTTGCACTTCAAGGTCGTATGAGATTTATACGGGATATGGGCATGAAACTATTCACGGTTGTTTAGTTTTTGTAGTATGTGTGGCAAATTTCAAACTTTCTTGAAACAAATACAGAAGTGATTTGATCAGAGTTTAAACAACCTTTCAACAACTTCTATAGAGCTTCATTAAATTGCTCAAAACATTTTGTTAGTTCGTCTTCTATGATACAGAGCCTGCGTTGATTTTTTCTTCACCTCTACAAAGTTAGCAAAACGCCTTCCTTTCATGTCTCTTTGCATTCGGGAAATTAGGAAAAGATTGCTGGGAGTAAGATCAGGTGAATAGGACTCTTGAGGCACAGGGGTCATACCAGTTTTCGTCAAAAATTAGAGCATACATAGGGTTATGTAAGCAGGAGCTTATCGTGGTAGAAAATCTAGTTGTTCTAGTGCTACAAATCAGGGCTCCTCGGCGCAAACAGATGCTCAATCTTCTCAAAACTACCAGTTAGAAAGCCTGGTTAACTGTCTGTCATTGTGCAACAAACTCTGAATGCATGACTCTTACCACATCGAAATAAATCAACATTGTTTTAAAGTTTGATGTTACTAGACGAGCTTTTTAGGTGCGAGGCGGACTTGAACACACTTCCCCAGTTTCTTCTTCTTTCTCTTTTCTTAAGACTTAATCTTGTTTATTCTACTCTTGATCTCGTACAGCCTCTTGGTAAGCAGATTGTCCAGCTCTCGCACCATCATCTTTTGGGAGGTCGACCGGCGGGTCTCCTTGTATTCGGCTTTTCGTCCTTTGCCCATTTTGCTCATCGATCCTTTGTCATTCTGTCGACGTGGTCTCTCCAATATCTTCGTCTCGATCTCGTGAACTGCACGACATCTTGAATTTTGAGATCTGCTCTTATATCTCTGCTTCTTATCTGGTCTCTCAAGCTTACTCCCTTAATATTCCTCAATGTTTTCAGCTCTGTTGCCTTCATCATGCTCTTCGCTTTTGTTGTATCCGCTCGAGTTTCCACTGCACATGTAACTACAGGTCTCACGGCGGTTTTATATATGCGGACTTTGCTTTCAGGGGACATGTATTTGTCCCTCCATGTGAGGTCCCTCAGATAGCCAGAGATTCTTGAGACTTTGTTCACTTGGGTTCTGACTTCCTGTTGTAAGTTTTTGGAGCTCGTTATCTCAGCTCCTAAGTACGTACACTCACATTCAAAATTCATGTCTCCCTAATAAGCTGGTATCTACTTTAAAATATATTACATTGGCTTGTGTATTCTTTTCGCCTGCGTTGTTATAAAAACACTGTGTGTTTTTATTATATGTTTATGTTCTCTTTTTAAAAGGTTGTTTACTGAACGAAAATATTTGTAAATATGTGCGTATACATAATTATTGCTCCAAATTCATTTGCAAAAAATTCTAATATCTACTATTACTAATTTAATAAAAAAATATTTCTAATGTGTGAGTTTAAGGTTTTAATATCTTGTATAAAAAACCGTTGTTTTGAACGCATTCTTGTAGTCTCTCAGTCATAGAATTAACCAGATGTTCACAATATTCACAACCAGGCAAGCGGTCCCATACTTCCGTCACATTTCGAGTTAAATTTTCTACATTCCTTATATTTCTGTTAGCATCATCTGACCAATTGCGAACCATTAGACCCCAGAGGTTTTCAATTGGGTTAAGATCCGCCGATCGGCAAGCTATGGTATAACATGAATTTCTTCATGATACGCAAACCAATTTCTTACGATGTTCGCAGTATGGATGGGTGAATTGTCTTGAACAAAATATATGGGACCATCAGGAAAAAAAGTACGGGCACTTGGTAGCAAATATCTTCTAATATGGCAACGTATTCTTCGCTGGTAAATCGACGCTGAAGCGGTACTAGTTCTCCAGGCCCAGCAGCACACATCCAACCCCAAAATGCACAGCTTATTCGACCATTTCTTCGAGTAGGCTAAACATGTTCGGGTTGATATCTTGTTAAATTACGCCGCCATAGAACTTCTGCAGAATCTTCAGAGGTTGAAAACATCTTTTCATCACTAAATATTACGTTATGCCAATCTTTAAATTGTACTCTAGCTTCCGCGTGTTCGTTTGTCAATTCTATTTTTTGCGCTGGTTTTCTACACAGGAGACCTATTTTATTTAGCTGGCGTTTTATTGTAACATTTGAGCAACCCATCCCAAGTTATTCTTTGATCTTTCCTGTTGTGGTTAAGGGATTTGTCAAAACCCACTGTTCTATTTGAGCAATTTGGTGCTGACTTAAACAAGGTTTCCGGTCGGTACGTGGCAAATTCCGAAGTGGTCTGTCTTCAACATTATTGTTCCGGTAACGAGAAATCCAACGCTGAATTTGTCTTGCCTGTAAATGCAACAAACTAATGAACAAATGAACTGTCGGTTTCTATGACATTTGCTTACCGATAAATCCACTTCATCCGCAATTTGTTGCTTAGTGTAACCACATTGCCAAAGGGCAATAATTTTACCCCTTGTTTCTAACAACGTTTCACGACGCTGATTTTCAGCCATTATTATTTGCAAATAATGATGAATATACTGTTGCGTTTTCGGGTTCGCAATAAACAACTCGTGCAAATGTTTTGAAACAGTCTGTATATTTACACACTTAAAACTACTACGAATAAATTAACACATGTATTTATTTCTTTATTGCACTGTAATAAAGACTGCACCGCTCTATTTATATTTATTTTAAACTGTTCGAATATTACTGAATGAATGAATTCCTTATCCCACCGGCTGCATTTATATGTACGTGCAGACAAAAGGTCTAGAAAGGTGCGAGCGAACTCTGAATAAGTTATAAGTTATACTTAATCAAATAGAAATCTAAAATATTTTCCTGTTTCAAAACAAATAAAATTCAATTAACTTTTGTATACTATTTACATTTTATGCTAGTTCTATTCCATCAGAGACATTATATTCGCACGTAATGCTCTGACAAACTTAGAACTTCGCAATGGTCAATGTTCGGAGAAAATGCTTGAATCTGATTACTATCTATAACCATTCGCACGTGTTATATCTAGCATCTCAGAGTCCGCTACCCAGAAACACTTTCCTTATTAAAAATTTAATTTTAAGTCATTAATTTATAATCAAAAATTATCGTAAACATTAATGATGCCTAATTGAGTGCCAGAAAATATACATTTGCACGCTATATCCTCTTAACACCCAACACCATTAATAATTTCATTTTTGTAAACTTGAAACTAATAAATACTTATTACTATTACAGGAAAACATTTATTATCCCTGTTGCACAACGTTATATTGAATATACATTTGCACGTTATATTTCAATACACGCATAGCCACATTGATAACTCTTTGTATCAAACTTACTTTGAATCATTGAAAAACTTCTCAAATTCTGCCATTTGCATCTCCATTATTTTTAAAAAATACAAAGACAATTAACCAAAGAAAATAAATGAATGAAACTTAAATGCAAATAAAAATTAATACGCTAATATAAAAGAAATAAATATGAATCGTGGTGTATCTAACCCTACGATTTTAAGTTACTGTTATTCTCTTTTCAGATAACCAGCTAATCCGTGAATCAATCAATGAATGAATGAATCTTGTCGATTCTTGTTTTCAATTTATATCCCCGGGAAAACACGTGACCGCTCTCAACGCCATCCTCAGAAACTACCATTTGAGTTGTCACCCTGCGTCTTCAGTGAGCTCTTTGCTTTTCAGGTTGCCGTTGTGATTCGAACACACACACACACACGCACTTGTTGTCTTTTGACAGTTCCCTCACTTCCAAATGTCAACACCCCGAGAATTGTCCGTTTGCACTTTAAAAGTTTGTCACAAATTGTCCAGCATTTCTCCAACGTAGGTATATTTGTATTAATATAATTCTTCTTTATATTTGTTTATGAATTTATTACCTTCTTTACTATTTCCCACATATTTCCTCTTTCCATTGGCTAACACAATTCTTATTTTTGTTTTATGTCCAGCTCTCGGTAATTTTGGAAATACATTGTAAATAAGAGGTATTCTTTTAATAAGATTACTTGTACTACCATGATCCATTTGGTTTGCCCCTTCATTGCTTCCCTCTATCCAGGACTTTTCCAACGGTGATATATTTATCTGTAATAAACTACAAACCAAGTTTACATTATATTTTCTTTTTGTAGGTCATCAAAGCCGTACTAAACCTCTCTACAGCTTATGGAACATAATAGTACATATACGAATTCATGAATGTATTTTATTATTGCCAGCTGTCGTTTATAAAAACACTACTGCAGATTGTATGGTCTCAGAATATCTTTATTTACATCCTTTTTTATTTATTTACTTATATAGTCATAAGTTAAGGTAAATTTTTATTCTTTTTGCATGATTTATTTAATAAAGTTTTATTACCTTATGCACGTTCTCAAGTTTACATAATTTATTCAATTATATTTTTCTCCCGTGCATATCGAATTTTGTTTTCTTCATACAATCTTATTGCATTTAGATGACTAATTCTTATCACACTTCCATCCTTAAGCATAACCCTTTCTCGGTTACTCGCTTTCATTTTTTTTTTATTTTTAAACAACGGTCCATTATTTAAAATGTTCAGTGCAATTCTCACGCATTTTATAAAGTCAGGTTGTTTTTCATTATACACAAACCATACATCTTGTTTCTCTTTTCTATAAAAGAAATATCGTCTTTTATTTTATACCTGTTTCATATCTAAATTGTAAATATAAATTCATTTTTATGTCTATGTTTTCTCACTTTAAAATGTATGCAACTCAATATACTCATGTTAAATCTTGGAATACAATAAAACTTATTATTATTGTCTCTTTTATATTTTATATACTTAAATTAAATCTTAACGCTATTACTTATTATCTTATTAATATGCAAGAGACCACGGCAATATGTCTAAATTTTAAAATCCGATTATCTGTGTTGATTCTAATCAAAATGTTTAATTCTAAAATACTTAGAATATTGCAGCTTGTTATTTATATGCATACTTTACCACAAATTTGTTAGAACGCCTCCGCAGTGACAAATTATATTAGAATTACAAGTTGTTTTGGAATTTCGTAGAAGTAAAAATATCCGACGACTTAACAGTATGATTTAATAGCGTTTTCGAAATTAAAGACAGATGATTTAAAATGAAACAACAAATTTTCCGCGTATTAATCGTAGCCGGCCACGAAATGAGAATTTATAACTTCCTATTTGACAGACAAACACGTTCTTCAAGTCAAACAACAATAAATCTCTTGCTGTAGGGACCAAACACTTTAAAAGGACGGGAGGCTGGGTGATAAAGAAAAAAAACGTTTTTGGGCATTGCGTCAAACGCACTCTGACACTTTTCTTGCCGAAATTTATTATAAATTCCGTCGCGTTTTCAAAGATAGATTTCAAGTAAATTTTTTGCTTATTAGGCGGCACCCGAACTTTACGTCATTTCTTTTGGAGTTTTCTTTTTTTTTTGTGCGTGTGCAAAACTCCCTGATGGAGGAGTAACCTGCGGACGGAAATGGAAGACGAAAGATCTCACGTCAACTTTTGAATCGTGCAAAAATTTCCAAACTGTAGTTCCATTCAAAACGGCGGCGAATTCGAACGCACCGCCCTGTTTGCTGTTTAAGATTACATTCAGACGTCGGGGTTACTGAAAATAAAATGATTAATGGTGTCCGTTTAAGATGCGGTTATTGTAAAGTAGTAAATCATGGATCCCTTTCCATTAGCACGTCTTTCAAAGTTTATTCAGATAAATTATATTATAAAAGCTTTCCTCCTTCTAATGCGTTATATTGAGTTAATATAGTTATCCCTAAAAATATACAGTTTGTCCCCGATAGCGCTACCAATACAGCAATCTCCGACAATTATAAATCTTTAATTGAGTGATAGGACTCACTCAATTAGAGGATTTGAAGGTTTATAATTCTAGTACAGAGCGTAAATAAAAGACTAGTATAATATACATCCTGATTATGTATGGTCACTTTTATTAATCTATTATTTGTACATATTTAATTTCTTTTATTTATACTATTTGAGTTTTTATTAATATTTTTTTAAATTTTACTAATTACCCAATTGGAATTTTATGTGTTTCTATCTATTTATACGTTTTCTTTATTATCAAAATGTTAGAGGTCTTCGTACCAAAACGCAAACTTTATATGAATCTAGTTTTTCTTCACCCTACAGTATTATACTTCTTACTGAGACTTGGTTAAATGATTCTATTAATAATAGCGAACTTTTATCTGCTTCTTATAATATCTTGCGATGTGATAGAGATGCAAATCTTACTGGTCGTGCTCTTGGAGGGGGTGTTCTTATTGGTTTACATAATAGTATTAAATGCAGTGTAGTTGATACCAGGTCCTTTAGGTCAACTATTCCTTTGGTTGATTTGCTGGTCTGCAGGATTTGTGTTGGGAGCTTTACATATTACATTGTCTTGCTTTATATTCCTCCTGACATGAGTTACATGGAGTATGAACTATTATTAGGTATGCTGGAACTGACCATCTCTGACTATCCTGTCCTTATTGTGGGTGATTTTAACCTGCCGCATTTTACTAATTCTAGTGCTACTTCTGATTCAAAGGTTGATCTTCTTTTCTCCTTCATGGCATCATTAAATCTAAAACAATATAATACTGTCACTAATGCTGACAATAAATTGCTTGACTTAATCTTATCGAACATTGATTGCGACATTGAAGTGGCTCGCGATATTGATCCTTTAGTTCCTGAAGATAACTATCATCCTGCTTTGTATTTTGACTTGGAATTTACACAGAATCATCGCGTACCGGCTTTCCGTTCTAACAATTGTAACAAAAGGTATAACTTCAGAAGAGCTGATTTCAGTAAATTATATTCCGACTTACTCGAAGTTGATTGGTCTTTTCTTGACCGATGTTCTGGGGTTAACGACTGTGTTGATCGGTTCTATTCTAGGATTTATGCCATCATGGACCTATCTGTTCCTACAATGACTACTGTATCTAAACTTACTTTTCCTCCTTGGTTTACCTCTAGTATTATAAATCTCTTGAAATTGAAAAAATACTATCACAGGAAATGGAAATCTACAGGCTACTCTGCTCTAAAATCTGAATTTCAACGAATACGTAGACTTGCTAAAGCTGAGACTTCATCAGCATATACTTATTATATTGAATGTGTGCAGCACAGAATTACCTCCGACCCTCGTTCTTTCTGGAAGTTTGTCCGATCCAAATCTAATACCTCCAGGATTCCTGGCCAACTTCATAATAATAACTAAGACTGCGCTAATATTTTTGCGGTCCCTCTTACTAAAATATTTAATTTGTCCTTGCGTACTTCAATATTTCCTGACGTCTGGAAAATTGCTAGAATTTGTCCAGTTTTCAAGACAGGTGATAAATCTGATACGAGCAACTATAGGCCTATTGCTATTATCTCTAACTTTGCTAAAATATTTGAATCAGTTATTTATTTTTTCATCTCTTATCACTGTAGGCCTTTTCTTTCACCGCATCAGCATGGATTCATCTCGAATCGATCAACTGTTTCTAATTTAAATACTATTACTCAGGATATAGCTGAGGCGTTGGACGAGGGATGTCAATTGGATGTCATTTATACAGATTTCAGTCGTGCCTTTGATTCCATAGACCACTCGATCTTGCTCAATAAACTTTCTTATTTCGGATTTGGACCTTCTGTAATTAAATTTTTTAATTCTTACCTGCTTAATAGGATTAATTTTGTCTTTTATAATGGCTACTCATCAAGAGTCTATATTTCTACTTCAGGTGTCCCACAAGGTTCGAATTTAGGTCCCCTTTTATTTGTCCTTTTTATTAATGACTTAATAACTTCCATTGGCTCCTCCGTCTTAGCCTATGCTGATGATTTAAAGATTTACCGTCGGATATGCACTTCTTATGACGTTGGTTGCCTACAGGCTGATCTCAACACTGTCTATAGTTGGTGCTTAAATAACAAGCTCGCTTTAAATATTAATAAATGTGTTCATGTATCATATACAAGAAGAATTAATAAGATACACTCGACTTACCAAATTGACAGTCACACACTTGAAAGTAAAAGCACTGTCACTGACCTTGGTGTCTTGTTTGATAGCAAGTTAAGTTTTAATGAACATATAACTCGTATTACCCATTCTGCGTCGAGATCTCTGGGATTCATTTTTAGATCATGTAAAAGGTTTAGCAATATACCCGCTATTGATTCTTTGTTTTATGCATACGTGATTAGCAAGTTAGAGTATGCTTTGACTGTGTGGTACCCTATTTATGGAGCTCAGCGGAATGCAATTGAGCGTATTCAGCGTAGATACTTGAGATATCTGTCTTACAAGCTAGATGGCCACTACCCAGATTTAGGTACGGATTATGACACCTTACTTCGCAGGCATAACTTCGAAACTTTACACGAACGAAGAAACAGATGCAGTGCAAGGTTCCTGGTAAACATTTTAAGTAACAAAATTGACTCTCCATACTTACTGTCCAAAGTGAACTTCAGGGTTCCAAGGATTGAGGCGAGATCTTCCCGGACATTTACCGTACCAACTGCAAGGACTAATGTACTTGGTAGAGCACCGTTGATGCATGCATCTGTGAATGCTAACATTTTTTTTGTGGATGTTTTTAATTTGTAGTATTTATGTATATCTTTATATCTAGTTTAGTTTCATTTGTTATCTTTTTGTTGATTATATGTAGAGCGTGTATTACTCTTTAATTATTATTATTGTCCTGTCTTGGATTATATCTGTTGGGCAAATAAATCAATATTATTATTATTATTATTATTAAACAAGTGTCTACTTTGCCGATCCTTCCGATAATTTTTCTTTATTATATTTTGAAAATATCTGCTAGATAATAATAATAAAAATAATAATAATAATAATATGTAGGTACATAAGAAAATACAATAAAGACAAATTGTTGTGATGATGCGCAAAACCGCTAAGTAAAAGTATATATTTGATAATAAATGATAATAACAAATACCAAAATCAATAAACAAAAAATGTTGTGTCTTGCCGAACTCTTAACAAATAAAATCATTCTTTTCTACATATTGGATCAGTTTTATTCTTCTATTGTCACAATCACTATACTCTGTTTTTTAATTCCGCGTACCACCAAGTAGAGCCATATGTACACTATGCAATATATGATGACATTTATTTTTGACACCTGTTCAATATTTTTACATCAAGATTTATGTATTCAAATATTTTAAGTAAATTTCTGCAGTTACTATGGAATATTTATATTAAAATATGGCAACAATATTTGCATTTTGGTCAAGGAAGCTAGATAGTTATACACATGATATCTAAAAACAATACATGAGACTTAATTAATATTTTAATAGGATTTCATGTTTACAGAGAGAACAAGAATATATTGCTAAATAATAATTATTTGTTTGTCTTCTGCCATTTTAAATTTTTATTATTCTCGGCCACATAATTTTTTATTTCGGCCCATACCAATTCGATGGAGTTTAGTTCCCAGTGGTACGGTGGTAATCACAACACGTGTTTGTTCTTAGCTTTTGCCATTTCATCAACAACATAATGGTTTATATTGTGGCGATGTTGTTTAATCATATCCAATAAAACTAGTCTACTCATTTCTAGTTGAAATGGCATTTCTATTGATTGTAGCCGATTCTGCATGTCCCAAACTTTTGATTGTCTGTGCCCTTCATTTATCCACATATCATCTAAGTAAAATATTTTTTGTGGCGCTCTATATGATCTAATAGCTGTTAAATATCTATAGGGTTGTTATAAAGTAAGGGATATACTTTAACTTATTATAACTTTTTAACAAATTAAGTTAATATCAAAAACTAAACGAAATTTAATTGTTTAAATAATGGGATTTTGTATGCCCAAACCCAGTTACCGCAAATGTTCAATATGTCCTCCATTTTGATCTTGTAAAATCAGCAACCGTTCCTCTAAATTGTACACTGCATTTCTTAACATTTCTGGTTGAATTGCACCAATTTGCTCCGTAATATTGTCTTTTAATTCTTGTAGCGTTGTTGGTCTTCTTCTAAACACTAAATTTTTTAAATGACCCCACAGCCAGTAGTCCTCTGAGTTAAGATCAGGTGATCTTGGTGGCCATGAATTTGCAAAATGTCTGCTTAAAACGCGATCTTGAAACGTTAGTTAAAAATTCTTTAGCTGGTCGGAAAATGTGCGGAGGTGCTCCATCCTGCATAAAAATCATGTTTTCAATTCTGTTGTGCTCGTTTTGCAGCTGTGGAATAACATAATCTCTTAACATTTGCAAGTATCGTTCACCGTTAACAGTTACAGATACGGCTTCTCCATTCTGTAGCTCTTCGAAGAAATACGGACCAATGATAAAATCAGCTGTAAAACCGCACCAAACGGTGACTTTCTTGTCATGAAGACCTTCTTGAACAATTACTTGTGGATCTTCTGCAGACCAGATTCTACAGTTTTGAGTATTGACTCCACCATTCAGAGAAAAATGTGCCTCATCTGTCCATAAAGTACGGGATAACCATTGGGGTTCAATTTCCATCTGAGCCAATAATCGCAAAGAAAAATCGTACCTACTAGCCAAATCTGCCTCCTTTAATTCAAACAGCATTTTGAGTTTATATGGATACATTTTTAGAATTTTGCGTAAAATTTTCCAGACCGTCGTGTACGGCATTTGCAATCGCTTGGATATCGCATTTGCACTGCTGATTGCTAGTGGATTACCTCTGGCTATGTCCTGATTTTCGTGAAGAACCTCTGCAACTTGGACATCACTTGGTCTTCCTGATCTCGGAAGGTCAATTACCGAACCTGTTCTTTCAAATTTTTGTATCAAATTGCGGTACGCTTTCATACGACAGGGCCCCGCTCTCAAACCCATTCTCGTGCGAAACCTTCGTAATCCAGCTGTGTAATTTCTGCCACATTCATAATAACACTGAACTAAACCAATTCTTGTTCGTAGGTCCATGCTATTACAGTTTGAGTCGTTAAAACTTTACGTTTACTTGAGTTTTAATTTGAAAATAAACTCCAAATTGAATGATGTACTTTTAACACTTGTGTCAACAACTGTCATGACAACGCTTTTGTTTTCCATAGATACAACAAATCCCATTCCTTAGGCAACTAGATTTCGTCTACTTTTTGTTGTTAGCTTGATTTGTTAAAAAGTTATAATAAGTTAAAGTATATCCCTTACTTTATGATAACCCCATATATCTTCAAGTACTTACCTCACTATGCTCTATCAAGCAATCGAATTGCCCACTTTTGGAGCTAAAATTTAAAGGTGGTCCGCGGAATTAAAAAACAGAGTATAGATGTGAAATAGTGTATTCATATATGTAGACTTCATACGCAACCATATTATGACCAACAAAACGATTTCGAAAGGAATCGTATTCTTTCGGACTGCATTTCGTGAAATTGCTCACTGTACCCAAAGAAACATAACATATTAAACTATATTGAAAAGTTACAAGTGAAATTAAAAACATAAAAAAAACCTACAGATGCTGACCGGTTCATGTTGAGAGCTTATGCAGGTACCTTATTTAATTCTTTTGGCTGAACTGGGTTTGGACGACAGGATTACATGCTTGTAAAATTGACTGGCGCTGTCGCCATTGAAATCATGTAAACCAATTTGGAAACAAGGTTTTGATTGAAAGACAAAATTAGTTAGAATGTATTGTTTTTAATAAACATCAGATATATAATGTTTCAGTAAAAGTATGTCGTTTCATTCATGCTGCAGAAATTTGATGAAGTTAAATCGTCTCAGATATGGCGATGGAAACTGCAATATCTTATGCCATTAGAATTTGATTAATAATCTAGCTTTACAAGCTAGATGCAGACTTTTTCTTTTGAACAAACTCTTCCTACTTGTATGATTTTGTTACATATCATATATTTTACATATTTTTTGTAACTCTTAATTTCATATGAATATTTTTATGTATGTTAGTTTTTTCATTTTTTGCAATACGTTTGAATTTCTCAATAGCAGAAAGTATAATTTGTTTCAGTATCACTCAAGTTTGTTGCACTTTGTTATTTATTTCATAGTAGTTAATTTTAAATATATGCTATGTATACAGAAATACGCAGAATTCGCAAAATAAATGCCTACATTTTATTTACTAAAATGGAAGTTCTAATTATACCGGGTGTCAACGAAATCATGTATCATTCTGCCATTTATTTATTAGTTAAAATAAAACTTTGAAATTCGGACGGTATATATGAGTGATTGGTGGGCTTCTTCAGGTACACTCGGTTTTTCTATAGCACTTCCGGTCAAACCGGAAGTGACGTTAATTTTGAATTCTTAAATACAACATTTATTATTTCTGTTCATATTCTGTTTCTTCTGAAAATTTGTCATCTAGTGCAGGTTAACTTTTGACATTTTTTGACACTATTGAACAGCTGTGAGTCCTGGTAAGGGTGGAGGGGCAAAGGCTAGCGGTTGGTGTGGTTTACAGACCACCAAATATGAACTATAAATTGTTCTGCGACGAACTGGAGCAGTCCTGTACGCTTGTTGGCAGCATGTCTGATAACATGGTGTGTATGGGAGACATCAACATCGACTTGTTGTCTCCGAGAGGTCCGGATGCTTACTATTTCACTAATATGATTGATTCGGTGGGTATGGAGCAAATTATCTCGGAACCTACAAGGGTAAGTCATACTAAATTTTCATTACTTGATATTGTTCTTGTGTCTGAGAGGGGGTTGGTGGCTGAGTCTGGGATTGGTGGCGCCAAGTTTGCTGATCATGAGACAATATTCTGCAACTTAAATTTTAAGCTTAAACATATAAAACCTGTATATAAATATATACGTTTCTTCTTCTTTCTTTTTTCTATTCTGGATGGATATTGATCAGATTTTACAAATGTATAGGTTTTGGATACGATATGTATGTTTTAATTTTATTTTGGTTGTCTTATTGCGCATCACATTAGGTTAAGTTACTTTAAGTTCGAATTAGGCCAAAACATTGTTCTTTTTTTTATTGATAGATTTTCTTTGTGTTTCAGGGTGATAGTGGAAGATCACGGATTTTTAGTTCTACAGATATAAGATCCTATGTTTGTGATATTATGAATTGTATCAAGAACTAAAATAAAGCATATTATTATTATTATTTCTGTCAAAGATGGCGGTATCTGTTAAATTTATTCATTAAAGTGAAACTGCTCCCCAACAATTGTCGAAATGTAACAACCATCAAAGTTAGCTTTGAAAACAATTAAGAAACGTATTTTTCACATTTACACGCATTGGCGAAGGAAACATGTATTTCACGTTGAAATTACTAAAGGAAATAAGATTTTTTTTTTCATTTTCAAATGACAGGTACTCGTTTTTTTTAAATATTAACACCCATTTTTTATTACAGTGCCATATTGGCATAATTTTTAGCTTTCAAGTGATATAAAATATGCTGTGGTTTAGTGGTAGACAGGTAGTACAAAATATAAAATGTTTTAAAAGTAGTCTAATTCCAAAGCAACCGAGCAATTATTAAAACTATTTTCTTTAGTAATTTCAACGTGAAATACATGTTTCCTTCGTCAATGCGTGTAAATGTGAAAAATACGTTTCTTAATTGTTTTCAAAGCTAACTTTGATGGTTGTTACATTTCGACAATTGTTGCGAAGCAGTTTCACTTTAATGGATAAATTTAACAGATACCGCCATCTTTGACAGAAATGTCAAAAGTTAACCTGCACTAGAAGGCAAATTTTCAGAAGAAACAGAATATGAACAGAAATAATAAATGTTGTATTTAAAAATTCAAAATTAACGTCACTTCCGGTTTGCCGGAAGTGCTATAGAAAAACCGAGTGTACCTAAAGAAGCCCACCAATCACTCATATATACGGTCCGAATTTCAAAGTTTTATTTTAACTAATAAATAAATGGCGGGCTGATACATGATCTCGTTGACACCCGGTATAGAATATAATTTTTTAAAAAAAAAAAATAAGGGCGAAAAGCACAAAGAACAAATTCAAGTGTATGAAATGGCGATAATATTATTAGAACGAAATATACTAATTTAGATCAAATGCATAAGCAAATATGTTGCCAACTTTGAACAATAAATCCTTAAACATTGTTTAGATAATTATAACCGGCGCCGCGGCGTATTTATTCGCATTGAAGAACGCCGATTAAAGGTATCACTAATTAGTGATTAGTTAACATATAATATTTTAATGGGTGTTGGAAAAACCGGCCCTAATTCAGTTTAGGTTTTATTTATTTATTTATTTAGCGGAACAGATTTTCAATCTAATTACAGCATAATCAAAAAAAAAAAGGTTAGGTTAGCTAATTTAATAAAGAGAGTCCATATCTGTATAACGAGATGCAATAGCAAAATGTCGCATTTTTATCAATGATTAATGAATATCAATAATATGTAGAACATGAAATACAAATTTATTAGATAGTCGAAAAATATGAAGAGAGAAAAAAAAATTATTAACATTTTAATGTCAATTTTGACCTCAAAACTTGAAGGAGGAAGGAAAAACAAAGTGTGAAGAAATTATATACGTAAGTACCTGATATAAAATAATATTGGAAGATTTCTAATTCAAGAGATCATTTAATTTGGTAAAATATTACTAGTAGATAATTGCAAAAATGGATAACAACACGTTAAATTATATGTGATAAGCTGTGAAACAATAGCTACAAAGAAATCGACATACCTAAAATATATATATTTGAGGTTCGTGATTGTTTGTATATTTTCTTTTCTTTTTAGTTGGAATTGACCTCTATTATATTACATCATGAAAAATATATCTGCCTGGATGGCTTTGTTCGTCAGGATGCCTTTGCTGAATTAATATCTTGTATTATCCAGCAAGGACATTAATATCTTGTCAACTACTAAGTTTTATATAAAAGTTTGTGGAAATTCTTACGGGAAGTAGGTCTTTGTCTTAGCGAAAAACAGTTTTTTTAGCAATATTTCGCATATTATGCATTCTATACAGATTTATCTGAAATACAAAAGTGTTTAAAGCTTCAATTGGAACAATTTTTTATTATAAAAAATTTCAAAATTCGGACCGGAATTAATACTTTTACTCTTATTGAAAAACAGTTTTTGCGAATATCGCGCAAATTATGCATTCTATGTAGATTTACCTCACGTGGTTTGAATTTGTGTATATAACTTATAATTTTGTCGAATGAGATAGTCCAGAATAAGTGGCTTCTGCTTGGAAATATGACCGCCTCCAGTAGACATGCAATTTATTCATTTTATACCTTAACAACTTCGGTAATAAATTAATTGTAAGTAGGTAACTTTTAAAGTACTTTTTTCTGATTAAAGGTTGTATTAAGTCGTTTTAAAAGAAATATAAATACATGTTATAACCGGAGTGTGAGACATTAGAACGCAAATAAACTTTATGATAATATTGAAATATCAAGGATGGCTCCCACAAATAAAATAAATAGGCTCAAAAAATCAAAAGAATGGATAACGTATGGCATCATAAACGCAATTAAATATAGAGATAGAATAAAAAAGACGCTGCAAAAAAGAAATGATCCTGATCTAAATAATTACTATAAAAACTATAGAAATTATCTTTCTAAACTAATTAAAAAAGTTAAATATGATTATTACAAAAAACAAATAGCTGAAAACCAAAACAACATTGGGAGAATATATCAAATAGTAAATAGTGTAACGGGTGGTGAAGGTAGAAAGAATTCTAAATTAAGGATTCTTAATGATAATAATGATGAATTTATTAATGATATTGAAATGTCAAACTATTGCAACAAGTACTTTACAAATGTTGGTGTGGAGCTCGGGAGAAATATTAGAATTCCAGCACAACCCTTTCGACTGAACCCTAATAACGCATCGATTGCATCAATGTATTTAAGACCAATAACAGACAATGAAATAATAAAATATATATCGACTCTCAAATCAAATTGTGCCCCTGGTAAAGATGGAATATCCAGTAAACTAATAAAAATTATTCATATGGAAATTTTAATTCCACTAAAGCATATTATAAACTTGATATTTCAGACGGGCATAATTCCATCTCATTTTAAGGTCTCCATTATTACTCCTGTACATAAGGGAAATTCAATGGAAAAAATACAAAATTACCGCCCTATCAGCCTCATTAACAACTTGGGCAAGATATTAGAAAAAGCAATAAAGGAAAGGCTTACCGGGTTCTTTGGGCTAAATGGGGTTTTGTCCTCCCAACAGTTTGGTTTCGTCAATAAAGTCAGTACAGCCGATGCAATACAATATCTAACGTCAGAAATCACAAGGAACCTTGATATGAGTCACAAAACAATAGCCATGTTTCTTGACCTAGCCAGGTCATTTGACACGGTCCCTCATGAACACCTTCTTAGTGTCTTAGAGCACTATGGAGTCAGGGGTACCGTGTTGAGTGTTTTTCGGAGCTACCTCTCTCCTCGATATCAACACACAAGAATAAATAACACAATCAGCTCTCCAGATTTAATAAAAACAGGTGTACCCCATACTGGGGCCAATTTTATTTATTACATACATAAACTCTCTCCTAAGTCTCCAGATTGGGGGTCAAGTCTCATCATATGCCGACGATACTGTCTTAGTATTTCATGGCAATACATGGGATGAAACAAAAGAAAAAGCAATAAAAGGTTTTAGAATCATTAAACATTGGTTAGAAAGTTTCAAACTATCACTTAATCTACAGAAGACTCATTATATAGCATTTTCCCCTACAAATGTAAATAGACCAAATTTTGACAGAATTTGCCTTAATGAACTGGAGTCGATCTGTGCATGTGAAAAAGTCAAATACCTGGGGGTGATAATCGACCAACATCTAAAATGGACTCACCACGTTGAATATATTGTAACAAAAATAAGAAAATTAATATATAAGTTTTACATCCTTCGAGAAATACTGAATAACAGGCTAATAACATTAACCTACAAAGCGTTGGTGGAGTCTTTGCTTCGATATGGCATTACAGCCTGGGGGGGTACATATAGGACAAACCTAAGACCACTGCAAACTGTACAGAACTACATTCTTAAAGTAATTTCAAAAAAGAACAAATTATGTCGCTCGAGAGATCTGTATAATGAAAAAATAATGAATATTCAGCAGATATACATTCTATCAGCATGTACTTACATGTACAAACAAGAAAAGTCAGAAATTTTTATAAACCACCTACATAATACTCGAAACAGAGCCAATCATAATGTAAGCATGCCGAGAGGTTATAAAACATTAGGCCTAAAATCACTACCATTCACTGCCTCAAGGTTTTTCAATCTTTTGCCTGTGGACTTGAAGGAATCAAGCAGCATGAAAGTATTTAAAAATAAGTGTTGGAACTTTATATTTAAAAATGGTTATATGTTTCAAAAAGTTCTATACTAATGTTACTGTTGTATAATTCCCATAATGGTTACCTCGATGGTTACTGATTTCTGATTTTGGTAACAAACTTGGAATGGTTTCGGTCTGGTCTGGGTGATGTTTTGTGCGTTTTGCTATTTTTGCTATTTTTGCTATTTTTACTGTTATAGTTTTTTGCTGTTTGGACTGTGTTGCATTCGTTTCATTGTTTATATTCCGGATTTTGGAATAAACATGATGTTTAGGGCAATATTAGTGTAAACAAATAGATATTCAAATATGAAAATATGTTTATTTTCAGCACATACAGATATTAAGTTATCCAGGTGCTGTAACACAATTAAGTCTATTATATTGAATGAATATTTGGAATTGTAACAATAATTATTGTAAACTTTATAAATACTATTGAAATAAATACTACTAAATACTACTAAATATGAAGACAATATTAAATATTTTGAATGTGTAGTTCCTTCTGCTTTGGCCTCAAGGGAATCTAAATCTGCTTACATAAAACATATTTCACTAATATGAATATTCGACATGCTTACATAACTTTCTCATCGTTTTCATCTAATGTCAGAAATGTTTGTGTTACTCTATAGGCGTTTTCGAAAGTTAAACCCGGGTATTGATATTACAACACGGTTAGCACATATGAGAGGATGGTTTGTTGCTATGCTAAAATCCAATAGGTGGCGCTGTAGTCAAATTATTAACAAATTCTATATTTGTGGACCAAAATGACTAATATCCACACGATATATGTTGGTTTAGTGCAAAAAAAGTAAATCACAAAATCTAAACACGATAGGTGGCGCTGTGGTCGACGGCCATTCTTTGATCGCCTTGCCTATCCTCCAATCGTGCCAGAGGCCTCTTCTATTCAGACTTTCTTATATAGACACTTTTACCAAATCAGACTCATCGCGCCACCTACCAGAAAGGGCAGAACAACGTGTGTCGGGCCAGCTAGTGTTATATAATTTTTTTTTAAATAATCGTTGGTGCGTCTGTTAGTGATCGTCTAACTCCTGAAAGACAGGCCCGATTGAGTTCATATTAACACAATATATTTATTTTGTCGAGACGATGATTCATAGCTATGCTAGTATCCGATAGATGGTGCTGTAGTCAAGTTATTAACAAATACTCTATTTATGGACCGAAATGACAATATTTACAAGACAAGTTTAGTGTCAAAAAAATCACAAAATCTGGATCCGATAGGTGGCGCTGTGGTCGAGTTATTAGTACATTTTTTATTTATAAACTGAAATGATTTATATATACACAATATGTACGCTTGGTCAACATAATTGTTTTGGTGTATGGTGCCGTCCGATACGTGCATCTCGCCACCTACCGGAAAGGACCGAACAACGTTTTCCAGGCTAGCTGGTGCATTATATAGCAATAAATAGCGGAAGTTGCTATGTCAGTTGTGTTACGATTAATTGTAAAAAAGTAGTTCTAGTAAGTAAGCTGAATTATTTATGGTTGCGTGTATACAATTCTTAATATATATTTCTATAAGTTTATTTAAATCTACTCTATGTAATGATTGTCGCCACATATTTTAATAACATTCAGATTACTAGGACTTCCACAATGTATAACAGGACACGCTGTACACATCTTTTCCTGAGGAACCTTCATAAAACAAACAGTATAAATGAATAAGTAAACAACAATCACTCGAATTAATATTACGTTTTTGAAGAATACAAGTGTTAATAAAAAATTACTTAGTAAGTATTTGAAACATGTCAGGTACAACACCTCACATTATAGAAAAAAACGTTTTATTCGAATATCACACAAATTATGCCTTCTAAGTACATTTATGAAGACTACTACTAACTATGTACTTTAAAATTAATTAGAAACAGCATTTGAATAATATTGTTTCTAAATTTTGACGTACAGACATATAAGAAGCTCTTATGGCGGCCAGACCAAATTACTTTCAGTGCAGGAGCAATACAATTATATGATAATTTTTGTATTGTACATATATACTTACTAAAAATATTTCTTATCATTATTTTGCCTGTATCATGTTCATTGCAATAATTTCATAAGTCTTTAAAAAACGTTTAAAATAAAAATCAATTTATTATTTCGATTAAATTTTATAGATTTCTGAAACGGGCGTATTATAAACCGCATTATCATTATTACAAGAAAATTTCCAGCACGACTTCGTGTTAAATCACCAATAGTTACATTATACGAACTGGGTAAACCATTTCTATCCGAAATCTGTAATTTATCCCCGACCAGTTCGACCGGAAACATCCCGTCTGTATGTGGTTTTCCGGGTTTTCCGGATTTTCCGTACCTAAATTATTTTTAACTTCGGAAAATTGTTCAAAGTTCACCAGATTGGTAGTGAAAAGCGAACAAAAGTCAATTCGAGATCTCACGCCGTGTATCTCGCGGGAATTGTGCATTTTCAGTGTTTCTCTTCATAGCCCAAACCGATGTTACACGTTCTCGTCGGAGGAATTGGTGAACGAGAGAACTCACCGGACAGAAACACTAACACTTTTCATTTATTTAAGATGCTCCAACGTTTTACTTGTCATGTAATTATAACCAACAGAAAATATTTCAGGACTGTTATTATAATATACCGGGCTCTTTTTTTATCATTACACATAGCATTTTCCCTATGTGTAATGATAAAAAAAAAATTGTCAATACATTAGCGATATAGTCACTGTATAGTAGACAACCAGTTATACACTCGTATTTTGACAAGCAGGAACAGCGAGCTGTCATAAGATTTTTATCAGTCAATTTTCGTTAAACTTTTTATTAAAATTTTAAAATAAAAATTGAGTTTGTAGCAGAAACACTGTACGATACACGTGTTAAAATGTTATTTTATTTTGCTTATTTTAAATTGCTCCAGTTCCTAATCACCCTCGTGTCGCAAATCTTACTCGCAAAATAAAATAGCACTTTTAACAATTATATCGTAAATAACTAATTTTGTACAATTTTTCTTACAATTCTAAAATTCGAAATATATCACGTCGTCAACATCATAATTGCTACATTAAGAATTTCCCGCCATTTCCCACTGGCCGATACAAATAAAATAATATTCTGGAGATCCGTTTCTCTTACTTCTACCATAAATTATTTGTACGGAAAAATTAAACTTTGCAGCGTACATAAAACCTTTTACATTTATTACGAAACTGTTAAAATTTAGCGCGAAAGTATTTGATTCGGCAATAATACTTGTACTGGTAACACTGGGCGATACAGAGCAAAATAAAGCTTAGAAGAATTAGGTTATGTTTTTAATAAAGAAAATGCAGAATATCACTTGGAACAAAATAATTAGTTTATTATAACAATTAAACGAACTTAAATGTGAAGTCTAATATCATAACAAGTTCTCGAAATGTCCACCTTGTCTTTCAAGGCAATAAGCAAGGCGATCTTGAAAGCAACGAAGTGTATTTCTAATAAATTCTGGCCTTATTCCATTACATGCAGTACGTATACGCTCTTTTAGTTCATTCAAGTTGCGTATTCGTACATTGTTGTAAATTTTACTTTTTAGGTAACCCCAAAGAAAATAGTCATTTGGGGATAAATCAGCGGATCTTGGAGGCCATAATATGGGACCAAATCTACCAATCCACCGTCTTTGAAATAAGTTATTTAAAAAATTCCTGATAGCGTTAGTAGAATGTGGCGGGGCCCCATCCATTTGGAACCAGGGTTCATCAACATTCATCATCACAATTGATGGAATGATATGGTCTCTCAACAAATTCAAATATTTCACTGCAGTGAGGTTACCGTCAATAAAAAATGGGCCAATAAGTCTATCGCTTATTATTCCAATCCAGACATTAACTTTTTGAGGGTACTGTGTTCGGGTCAGGTTTTGAGCGTGAGGATTTGTACGGGACCAGTACCTAATGGATTAATGGATAGGAAAGTTAATAATTTTTCATGGATAAATGTAGGGTACAAACCGAAAGTTCTGAGAGTTGACTTCACCGTTTACGGTAAATGTAGCCTCATCAGTAAAAATTATTTTATTTAAAATTTCTTGGTTTTCATTTAACATGTTAAACATTATTTCACAAAACTGAGTTCGTTTTATCTTATCCTCTTCGAAAAGCTCTTGATGATTTGATATTTTGTATGGCCTATATTTAAATTCTTTCAGAGTTTTGTATACCGAACTGTACGATACTCCAAAATGTTTAGCTACATCTAAAAGCGATCCTACAGACCGTTTCTCTACGTAACACAGGACATTTAATTTCATGTCTTCTGTTCGAACATGATTGGTTCTATTTCTTTTTTTGTGAGAATTTAGAACACAACCATCTTCTTGAAATTTTTTAAAAAAGTTCAGAATTGTTTTGCACAAGGTATAGGCCTGTCTGGATAATTGACGGAAAACATGTCTCTAACTTGCCTTAAACTATTATTTTTCTGGTACCACATTACTATTGCCACCTTTTCATTTGTGTTGTATTTATCCATGATTTATAAATAAATTATCTATTTTTTTTAATAAAATGTATTTAATTTATGACTTATGTTTGAATAAAAATTCAGAAATATTAGACATAAAAAATGTTTTTCCCGTCATGGCAACCTGATTTAAAAATTAAGGTATGCTATACGTAAATTCTTCATTGGTGTATAACTGGTTGTCTACTATACAGTGACTATATCGCTAATGCATTGACAATTTTTTTTTATCATTACACATAGGGAAAATGCTATGTGTAATGACAAAAAAAGAGCCCGGTATGTAATATAGTATATTAAAATACAAGTTTCATAAGACGTGATTGATTTTTGCGTACGCGTTCAAGTGCGCAAATGAAACATGTATTTTATACTATTTTTTCTATTTCGGTTATTAAAAGTTCAAAAAACCTTAAAATGAGAGACACGTTCAATTCGAACATTCCAGAAATTTTGCTTTTTTGAAGTTGGTCACTCTGATTTTTAATAGAACATTTTCAATATTTGAATATCGGCAGTGTTATATGTAATTTTGTTTATAATTTAGACTGTTTTATGCAATAAATTATTTCAAGTTATGTATCAACAAAATGAACAACATAAATAATTGCACGCCCCCAGAGATTCGCAAAATAGCAGAAGACAATTTTCAAAATCCTTTGCCAACATATTCTCGTCGTATTTATTAAAAACAATACCAGCACTTTTAAGTTGGTGTAAAGCAAATATAGTGAATATTACTGTATTATTACAATAGGAATTGCGACAAACGTAGTGTGTTCCCAAAATCTGCCTCGAATATCCATTAATGCACAGGAATCTTCTAATGTTATAGTAAACTTTTATAACAGTTGTACTATTCTACATGGGAAGCAAATTTCAATAGTAGCATCAGAAAACTTATCATACAACTCTGCTTAACAATTTATATTGTTAATTAGGAAATAAAATGTTAGTATGTGTGTTTTTATTCTTTGTACAACTTCTGTTGCACATGTTTGTTACACTAAAGGCTTATATTTGACATTTAAATATGATTTGATTTCGTTTTCTTTTTTGTTACCAACCTCAAAAAAATAAAATTAGCGTGCGATAAAGTAATACTTTATGCAACCAAAACGGGTGTCGTAAAGTGAACTTTATAGCACCGAAATAGAAAAATATTCATACGTCAATCTAAGTCGTAGGCTTCCACGGTTGTCGTTGATACCTTCTTGGTTTCTGTGTTGAAACTGAGTTGTTGTCCCTGCTTTTACTGCCGACATTTCGTCGACTATCTTAAGAGATATCTTCAGTACTTCTACTGCTGTGATAACCTAAAACAGTCTGTTGCAGGATATAGCTTTAGTAGAAGCCCTGAAGATGTCATTTAAGATCATGGACAAAACGTTGGCAGTAGAAGCAGAGATAACGACTCGGTATCAATCCAGTAACTAAGAAGGTACGTTCATACGTCTTTTGACATTTGGCATAATACTTTTTGACGTCAGTTATTATGGTCTATTAAAAAATACAAATTTGTCAATAATTGTTGGTTGCCTACTAAAGAGGATAGCCAATTAGTAAACTAAATACATGTATAGAAAACTGTTACTTAATTTTTTACGATATTTACGTTTAAGTAGCTTTTGGGCAGTAATATTTTAGTAATTGAAATTTTAATAATTTCATTGTTTTAAAATTGTTCCGATCGATGTCATGAATCATGCATCGGCGCCTATAATTTGTACTTTGACAATGTCGGTTGCTATATTCTTGCACATCTCATTTTTTTATGTCTCTTCGCTTCAGTAAATTTCTGTTTGCTCTGTCTTCCACATAGCTCTAGTCGTCTATGAAATGGTTTCCTTAAAGTTTTCTTCCCATATAAGTTTCGTATGTGTATCTTCTCCTGTATACTTTTGATTGCCGCGAAATTTTCTCGCTTTTTGTTTTGTTTCTATTTGTTCTTGGAACCACTCTCAAAATCTTGCTCCACGCAGGGAATTTTACCTTATACGCAAGAAAGGGTATAACCTAAAGCGCCAAACTCTGAAAAGCGCCAGAAATTTAAAGCATTTCAGGAATTTTAGACGCCACCTCGATCTATATACTCTATGCAGACAATGTCTGTTACTAGATGGTCAGCAAGAACAGATGCCGTTAAAGTTTTGCAAAATGGTTATTCGGACTTTCAAATTTGTCTTGATACTATTATTGACGATCCATTGCAAAACCAACTACAAAGTCAGAAGCAAATGATTTTAAGGAAAAAATGAGGAGTTGGAAACAGGCATCATGGTTAGTTTTATTGTAAGATATTCTTATGAAATGACAAGAGTAATAAATCGCTTCTAAGGTGATTGTACTCTTAGCCGTTCATTTGTATGCCTCCTTGTTGAAATATATTAACCCCGTCCGCACCAAGTTTGATGTATATGAACAAAATGGAAAAATTATCACCAAAAGTAAAGTATACAGGTATGACACAAAAGGAGTTAAATTAGAAAGGTTGTTGATGACGAGGGTGCAAGTAAAAAAGCAAAATTCATTGGAAAAAGTAATCTTGAGATCAATACATTTTATGTTATAAATGACAACGTTATTGTTAAACTTAATAAACAAAAACACGCATATTTAATCACTGAAAATCAATTCATATTTCTTGAACATATTTTGAGAATTTTAAACAGTGATTTAGTGGAAAGTGCAACAAAAATTGAAAGAAATTTATTTAGGTGAGGATTTTCCATATAAATCCACAAGATTTAAAAGTGTTATTACAGACATTGACTTCGGTGTGGACCCAGTAGTTAATGAGTCGTGTTCATTTACCGAGAAGCTATTGCAACTAATAAGAGAGCAAAACATCACTTCCAAATATTGATGTGGCTTTAAGGATTTTTTTATGCATTGCTGCTACCACTTGTTCTGCAGATAGATCATTTACGACTGAAATGCAAGTGAAGAATTATTTAAGAAGTTTATTGGATGATGACAAAAACAGAAATCTCTGTTTGTTTTTAATCAAGTCGGAAATTTTAGATAAAATTAATTTTTCTAATATTATACAACATTTTGCTGCTATATTAAAGCCTGAAAAATTTCAACATAATTACATAGGTATATGTTGCCTCGAGATAATTTCCGAGTATTGTATACTTTTGAGATGATTTTATGTACTAGACACTTTCTTAGTATTCTGATGACAAAAAGAGGTTTTTGCAAGCACATATCACTTTCTCCCCCCCTCTCCCCCCTCCCCCCTTCTCCCCCTCCCCCTCCTCTCTCTCTCTCTCTATCTTTGTCTCTCTCTCTGTGTGTAACCACAATTGTGGCCAAACGGTTATAGCTATTAATACAAAACATTATATTTACGAGTATAATATTTCTCTTGAGATCTGCAGGTAGACATTTGGTAGACCGGAAATAGTAGTATTTCGGCAAAAAAATCAAAATTTGGACAAAAGTTTAGACAAATTTCTACTTGAATGTTAATTTTAGTAAGATTTTATAAAAAAATTGTTTGAGCAAGTCTTTTTGGCTTAGCGAAAAACAGTTTTTTGGAAATATCTCACAAATTATGCATTCTGTATAAATTTATCTATAGAACAAAGGTATTTAGAGCTCGAGTTGGAAAAATTTGTGCATATCAAAAATTTCAAATTTTGGACCGAAAGTACCTACTTACTTCCCGGACATGCCTCGTAATAACATTCCATGACAGCAGCAAACTCACTTCTAATTTCAAGGAGATTTGAAAAAGATATTCTCAAAAGAAAAATGATGCAGGCCCATTTTCACAGCGGAACTTCCAAATAATGTATTAAAGTAGGGTTTGATTAGCATGAAAAATAAAGAAGATATACAGGGTTGGTTTGTAAAAAGTAATTACTAAAGAATGTGATGGACCCTAGTTTGCTCTCACAATTGTGTTTTATTATGTGAAGATATAGACGGCCCTGCGATGAATAGAGTTTTTTTGATCGCCACAATCTTCATTTGTTTTTATTTGAAAGAGTATTAAAATTAATGTAAATTTTATTATTTGTGTTAGTTTCCAAAATTTAACGGTTTCATAGATATTCGTGTTTAAAGAAAGCAAGAGTAACTTTAAAGTCTTGTCTTTATTTTGTTTAAATATTTAATTTGTAGGGAAAAATAGCAGTAAACATATTCACAATTCTTGCTAGTTACTTCACAGTTTAAATTTTATAGTTAGTTCTTTTTTATAAATCCCACTTCATAGGCACCCATAGGTACCTACCGTTTCGTTCTACCGCCATCGAGCGCTATTGTCGTAGTTGCGCGCATGCACGAGTGTCTCTCTGGTTCATAGTCTATCCGCTGACGCCATTACAACCGGATTGCATTGTGTTTACATTTGTTAGTGATCGTTCAAAATGTTTAAGAAAATTTCTGAGATTTGTAGACATTTACGGAGAAAATGAAATGACAGATGGAATGGGGAGAAAGTGGGTTAGACAATTCGATGGTGGACGAACCAATGTTCATGACAAAGCACGTAGTGGGACGCCTTCTGTTGTCAATGATGGTTTGGTTGAAAAAGTGAATGAGAAAATGCGTGAAAAGAAGGGGTTCGCAATAAGAATGCTTAGAAATGAATTTCAAAAATTGTATTGCATGAGGTTGTCACCAGTCGCTTAAATTATCGGAAATTGTGTTCCCGAAACAACTTTGCAGTGCTTTAACATTTCTTATTCGATACAGTGTTGAGAGAGATGAATTCTTACAGTAGCATGACGGTGATGAAACTTGGGTTTGTATTGTCACTCCAAAATCAAAACAACGGTCGATGGAGTGGTCGCACTCACATTCCCCCAAAAAACAAAAATTCATAATAACGTTGACCGCATGAAAAACCATGTGTACCATTCATGCGGAACGACACTGTGAAACATTGAGGAAACTTTGACGCGCAGTTCAATATAAAAGACATGGAAAGCTCAGTCGAGGCATTGTGTTGCGTCGTGACAATGTACGTGCCTATTCTGCAGGTGTCACTCAAAATCTTATTGAACAATTCGGTTGGGAATAGTTTGATCACCCGCCGTGCAGTCCCGATCTCGCACCTTCTGACTATCACTTATTCTTGAACCGGAAGCGTCATTTTGGAGGAGGTGCTTTGGCAGCGATCACGACGTAAAAAACGGTAGCTGTCTACTGGCGGTATCTTTCTATGAAGAGGGTATACAGAAATTCTATTTCCGCTATGACAATGGTCTGAACAATGGTGGCAACTATGTAGACGAATAGTTTAAGAAATGCTCTTTCATGCACAAATAAATTTTGTTTGGAAGAAAATATTTTTATGAGTTTTTTCCAAAACGGTACTTAATTTTTGGACATGCCTCATATTAGCGCAAAAATAAAAACAAACGTCTGACTCGTATGATCGAAGATTCATTGTCTGTATCCTCTTCTTAAAAAACATGTAAAGGAGCACATATAATGTAGAGAAATGGATTTGTGTGATCCATAACTAACGGGTGAAAGTATTATTCAGTAATGAAACTAGATTTACGTTGCAGTTAAGAATCCGTCACGATATGGGGTGGTGACCTAATAGTATGGGCTACAGGTACTGAAAGGTACACGAATTTAAGTCTGATAAGCAATGGTAAATTTTCGAAAACTTCTTCTAAAATTCAAAGACTGCCGCATTCAACCTATTTGGAAGAAATATTAACCCGATAACAATGTTATTAATAATACTCAACCACACAGTAACCGAAATTATTTGGCTGATGCCCAAATTTTTAAATTATTTTTGTATTTTCATCCGCCCAATAATACTGATTGTGACTATTAAAAATACCGTTTTTAGTAAACATGCATCAAATTCGTCGTAAGAAGTTTTCTTCATTTCGTGTGCGATTAATTATTTCATTGCAAAATGCAATTCTATTGTTATCATTTCCTAATAGTATTGTATCTTTGTAAAATGAAAAGACCGCATACCTTGATCAACCACAACTGTATGAATAGTTAAATTGCTGGGAATATTCAGCTCTTTAGCAATATCACGAGTGTTTCGCATGGGATCTTCATGAATAACAGCAAGAATCCGTTCTTCAGTGTGTATACCTTGTCGTTGCCTTGGTATTTTAGCATTATGATGTTTCGGAAGAAAGCCACCATTTTTTCGAAGCCGTTGATCCAGGTGGCGCTAAAGCCAAGTTATTAACAAATTCTATATTTATGGACCACCATGACTTATACTCACAATATATTTTGGTTCAGTGACAAAAAAAGAAAAACACAAAATCTGGACAAAATAGGTGGCGCAATGATCGAGTTACTGCATTTTATATTTATAAACAGAAAGGCATTTTCTGTTCATGCAATCGCACTAACGACCCCTTCTGTCCAAATTTTCTTATACAGGGACGTCAACCAAATCAGACTCATAGCGCCGCCTTCCGGAAAGGAGTAGTTTAATATTCAAAGAGTGAGGACGTATTTTTATCGGCTCTGTATATAGTGCAGTGTCGAAAAGAAAAATATTGTTATTTATTATTGAGACATAAATAAAATTGTGATGATGTAAACTATTAGTGAAATACATCGATGAAGCAAATGGATGATTAATCATTTGTCAAGTGGGTCAACATATATTAAACAACAAAAATATGTCTAACAATAAGTGCTATATTTTCCGCGTGGAACTCTGAGGAACAGAAAAAACTGTAAAGTGTTTCGTATGTGAGGAAGAGAGACATACTAAATGTGCTGCAATTAGTGACGAAACAGCTAAAAAGTTGAGTGACACGGATATTATTACATATGTATGCGACATTTGTCGTAAAATGAAAGTGTGTAAAACAATGAAAGAAATGGACCAGAAACTTAATGATTGTCTCCAAACAATATCAGAACAAAATGAACTAATTCACAAAATTTTAGAGTTTATTTCCAACACCGAAAATAAGGTGGAAAAGAAGACATTGTGGAATTGAAACAATAAAAACTGTTGGAAAAGGTGGTATCGCTATTAATTGTAGTGATAGCAATTCTAAAGAAAAATTAAGAGAAAAAGTGATAAATGAAATTGGAAATAAATATGTAGTTTCTTAACCGAAATTAAGAAACCCTAAAATAATAATTACTGGTGTTGAAGCAGATGTTATTGATGAAAACAATGAAAAAGTGTTAGACGCTATTATTAGGCAAAATGACTTAACATACGTAGACAAGGATGTCTCAGATAAAATTAAAATAGAAAAAAAATACTTAGATATGAAAAAGAAGAACTATGGAAATATTATATTGTCTGTTCAACCGGCGATATATTCCAGCATCATAGACAGGGCACAAATAAATATAGGATGGAAAAAATGTAAGGTGTATGAACACCTACAAATAGTTCGATGTTAAAAATGTGCAGGGTACAATCATTTTGCTAAAGAATGTAAAAATGCCGAAACCTGTGGTAATTGTGCTGGTAGTCATTTGACAAACAAATGTGATAGCGTAATTATATATGAGATGTGTATAAATTGTGTAAGAACTTACGATAAATTTAAAATGGACATTGACACTAATCACACAGCGTTTGATAGAGATTGTATACATTACAAACGAATAGTAGATAAGCAAAAAACGAAAATTAAATATATGTAACAATTAGATTATAAGTAGGATTAATTTGCTCAGTAATGATTTAATTGTAGTTTTTTAAATGAAGAATATTTGAACAATTAGTCCGTAATTATATTATAGAAAAAGTTTTAGTTTCTAAGTAATATATTTGTATATTTTAATAGCAATTGCTAATAAAGATTATTATTATTATTATAAAGGGCAGAACAATGTCTGTGAGCCAGCTAGTCTTCTACTATATTCCTCCTTTGCAGCAATGGAATTTCCTTTACACATGCTATAAATCATGTGACAGTCCTGAAATAATTTTTATGAAATATTTCTTATTTGTTTTGAGCAATATCCTTTGCTAGATATAAAATTATTGAAATAATTGTAAAATATATTTCTTAATAGTTTATTTTTCTGGGTTTTCCTTTTGTCCTTAATACTAATGTTTTGAACGGGTTAAAAATTGTTTTGCATGAATGAATAATTTGCGAGATATCCTTAAAAAGTTGCTATTTAATAAGACAAAAAGTGTTACCTATGTAGGCAGAAAAGCATTCATGTATGTTTTATATATGTGTATGCTTACTTTGATTATTTAGGAAATATTTTGACATTAGCACACATTAGTGATATTTGCTTGATTATTAATTGTCTTTATAATTAGCTTCATTCAAAGATCTACTCACTTTGCGTTGAGATTGTATTAAAAATATGATTTTGCACACTAATGAAGACAAACTGAAAATGGTTTTAATTTATGGAGAATCCCATAGAAATGCATCTGAAGCAATGCGATTATATGTTCTACACTTTCCAAACAGGCCTTTACCAGTTCACAAAAAATTTATAAGTCTGTGTGCAAATCTCAGAAATTAAGGTAGCTTCAAAAAACAAAAACAATTAAGGCAGAAAAGAGTAAGAGATGATGAAATTACTGCAGCGGTAGTACAAACAGTTAATAATAATCCACATACATCATTACAGCAATTAAAGAACAGCATGACCTATCTGTAACCTCTTGCAGTAGGATTCTAAAAGAAAATAAATACTTTCCGTATAAAGTTCATTTAGTACAACACTTAAGAATAGAAGATAATCAACGCAGACTCGATTTTCTGGCAGAATTTTCTGTAATGTTAGCAGAAAACAATAACTTTATGAATCAGATCATGTGGAGTGACGAATGTCGTTTTCACAACAATGGTACTTCAATTAAGCATAATGTTCGATATTGAAGATAATCCTAGGTGGATAAGGCAAACAAGAAATCAAACAGTTTTTGGTGTTAACGTTTACTGTGGAATTTTAAACGGATATATCTTAGGCCCCCACTGTGTGCGCTACTTACATTTCCTGCAAAATGAGTTTACCACTATTTTTGGAAGATGTAGGTACCTATAGAGCTGCGAAATAATATGTGGTTCCATCAAGACGCACCTGCTCATAATGTCAACCTACGAGGAAAGAATAGAACAGGAGAGAGTCTCCTTAATAATAATATTTGTCCAAAGTGGTAACTCAATATGGCCGCCGCAATGCATAGGCGTGCATAAATATTTTGTATAGGGTATATGTACACTTCGTATGTTCTCGAAAATCATTTAAAATAGATTCTTGGTCCAATAATAATTAAAGTAATATCGTGAGTGCATTATTTTTTCAACCCTTTTATTCTTTTTAATATAGTAACATTTATTCTAACTGTATTACAGAAAACATAAAAAAAACATGCCTAGAATATGTATGTTACGCTACTGAACACATAATCAAACATACCGGATATATGACAAGTTATTCAAAATACTCATTTTATAAATTATGATTGGTCAATATTGCCATAATTGATCTGATTTAAAGTGGTAACTTCCTTCTAAATAATACCTATTCCCCCACCAGTTTATTATCTCTCCTGACTATTTTAATCAAACGTTCCCACGTCCTTGGATTGGTACTAATGGCGTCCTTAGATGGCCGGATCGTTCGCTGGATCTAATCCCGTTAGATTTTTTCTTGTGGGGTTACTTGAAAGCTGAAGTTTACAAGGAACCCATAACAGATATGGGCGACCCTTATAATAAAATTTATGCAAGTGTTCAAAAAATTAATAGAAATACATCGTAAATGTTTGCGGAAGAGAACTAATAAGGCGATATACGTTATGTAGCAATCAAGAAGGCGACAATTTTAAACATCTTTGTTAGTTATATTTGATCCTTTTAAGTATTTATTTAAACAAAATAAATACAAAACTTTAAAATTACTCTTACCTTTCTTTAAACACGAATATCTATGAAACCTTTAAATTTTGGAAACTAACACATATAATAATAAAATTTATATTAATTTTAATACTCTTTCAAATAAAAAACAAATGAAGATTGTGGCGATCAAAAAATTTATTTTCATCGCAGCGCCATCTATATCTTCACATAATAAACCACAATTATGAGAGCAAACTAGAGTCGATCACATTCTTAAGTAACTACTTTTTACAAAATTCAAATATCTTTATCCGTTTCCGAGATATTTGACCTGGGAGTTTTAAGCGGTACAGCCTGTATATACTCTATATTATTATCCATCTGCAACAATTATTTTTTATATTTGTTCTTACTTCTTCCCGTCATAATTTATATCGATAAAAAACATCATAAAGTTACTTCCGAGCTTTCATTTTATTAGTTTAGTTGTAGTTACACATACATTATCGTAAAACGTTCAAAGTTTTCCGGACAGTTTTGGCAATCCTATCAACTATTATTATTAATAGTTCGTCTTCTTTCTGATATTTATATTTGAGAGATTAGAATATATTTTATTATATTACATATTACATAGAGACTGAATTACTTAAAATATTGCAGAAACTTTGCAAGAAAAACAAATCTACCTTCTTCTTATATTCTAATCTATGTAATGACGATAGAGGAGAATGTCACTAAAACCTTTTTATCTTCAATTTATAGGAGCAGTTAGACCCTAAACGAGGTTAGATTCTATACCACATATTAAGATTATATATTTTCTTCATGTTACTGAAACTATGTGTCAGATAAGTGAATCCCTACGACTAACGTTATTAGAGAGCAAGAGGTAGATTTTGTGATTATAAAGAGGAAACTAACATAAAATGTGGATTCCGTAATCTCCTAAAATAGAAAATCTATTTAGAGTAACGAAGTATTTCAAGTTTTTATTGCGCTTCGTAATTATTATGTTATGGTACATGTTATTAATGCACGTAGATGATTTAGAGGTAATTCTTGACGGTTTTTTAAACACATTTTGTAAATTGTACTCTTGAGAGATTGTATAAAATGCTTTTGAAATGTTATATATAATTTGTTACATGGAAATCGGTTACATTCAATACAATATTAATGTCTCATCAAAGAGTCCCATTAACTGCATGTTAAAAAAAGTTTTTGTATCCTGCGGCAAATTAATGGCTTTTCAAAAGATTGTAAATTATGATGAACTTTACTCTTAAGCTTTTTAATTTACCTCCTAGAACACTTGCCATAAAAAGTTAATAACAGCAATAACTATAAAATTAAGATTATAAGTTAAAAGTATATGATTATTTTATAATGAAGAAGAAAATTACAAATCATAATTAATTATTGTTGTACAAGCATGTTGGAGCGGACTATTTAAAACAGAACATATAGGTGTTTTATAAGTGAATTTATACTCAGTTCTTGCTTTATTTTCATTTATTTACATACTTGTATGAGACATGTACTTATAGGTCAGTTTTATAGCAGTCGACTAACGTCATTCATAACGTGAATTCAGTTTCACTAGAAATTTATTTAAAAACGTATTCTAACATGGACAATTATAGCTAACATTAATTAATATTGTGGATAATTTGACTTCAGAAGTTACTTGTTACTATTTTAGTTTCCATCAGTATGTCGTTTTAGTAGTTTCGAAATGTATTTGGCTGTCATATTGAAAATTATCGGTGAAGATGCATTAATCACTCAAGCAGATGCAATGTACAGGGCCAATCTTTTGTAAAGAGAAATAATAAATTATATAATTTTAATTGTAATTTTAGGTAAATATATTATAATCTAGATCTGTCACAAATAAAGTTTTTTCTGTATGACAATTACAAATAGTTTGAGTTTTAGTTACTATTCATGTATATTAAAAGTAAAAATTTATATTAGCCAAAAACTACTGTATGAGATTACCAGTAGGACATTAAAATACATATTAAATGAACATTACCGTATTAAGTGCTAGTTACAATAGTCTAAAAAAGTAAGCAAAGCACAAATTTAAATCTAAAACATCCATGTGATCTATTTAAAATTTGTCAACCCTTTGACTTTTCTACGTAAATAACCAATTCCGTAAAGAGGTATATCGCAAGGGATTTGGCACAAAGGCTAGAATGAGAGGTCATAAGTTCATAGATGCAAGTACTACATAAATTAGACTATATTTTTAATGTAAATGCTTTTCTTAACAATTTGTTTCATGTAATTCTCCAAGACTGCGAATTGCATTAATGTTTTACACAAATCTACATAGTTCAGTTATGTCTGCATACGTCTTTCTTTATTAGAGCATCTATAAAATTTTATTGACCTCTGAGATAGTACTTTTATCGATGTTAGTACAAATAACGTAGATATATAATTATTAAAATCAAAATCTTTATCTTCCTTTTCATTGATTGAATTAATCTGTCTTCGACTCAATAATTCTCTCATTTTTCAAGTAGGTAGATTTTCCATTAACGCCTACAATCGTTTGCATGGCTAAATTAAACTTTTCTTCCGCCAGTTTTAGAATATTCCTTGATTTTAATATAATATTTTCGTAATTTTACTTTTTCTGACAGAAATATTTATTTAATGGCAGCTAGAGATTGAATTATAAAATGTTATAAGTATGCGTTTAAATTCACTTTAAACATAGCTTATTTTATAATAACAGAGCCGGCTGGAGTTTTCTAGGTATTTTTTTTTCCTAATATTACTCATGTCCGTAATTATTTTGAACGTTATGAAAAAATGAATTATAAATAGCACCAAACTTGGCCCTAGTTTGTCATAATTGAGATGTGTCTGAAACTACAAATGCGAAACACGAACAGACATCATCAGCATAAACACCGATATATAAATGTTTGAAGAATACTAGACAAAAATCTCGTGTGATTGACTGCTACAAATAATAGCAATAAACCTTCCAATAAGAGTACGCATTCCTGTTCAGAATATAGATTGCTGTCATATGCATATCTTTAATAGTAATATCTTATAAACCTATTCAATACCTACTTATAAGATTGTATAGACACACAACATGTCTTCCAAATGTAATTTATTTTATTTATGTTCGCTAAGCCCAATTGTATGGCGTAGCATGACGTTGACACCTAGATACTTTCTAATACGTTTCAAAAGCGACGAAAAAAAAGGTATGTATGTATATAAGCAATGTACAATTAACACCTCGCTACAGGAAATTTCATGTAACACGTCAAACGTAATAAATCACGTCAATTGGTAACTGAATTAATAACAGTGAGTTTATGTTGTTCGTTGTTGTTTTTTAAACATAGATTACGCATTTTATAGAATGAATTATCTGTGAAACCTGAAATTTGTGTCAATTTTAATTAACTGATGAAATGGTCAGGATAATACAGTCGAGATTTAAAGGTGTAAATAAACACAAAGTCATCCATCATAAATTTGGTGGTGACTTGACATTAATTGATACCAACCAGTTTAAATGCTAACATAAAATACAAAAAATCGTAAAAGGAGCATCCGGTTTCATACCCTCATTTGAATATTGGCCAGTACGCCTTTCAACTTTAGAACGTTTATAAAGACTTTACAAGGAATTAACGGTATGGGAAAGTCACACTTGCAATTAAATTGTATTTATTATTGTGTATTAACATTACATTCCTAAGAATTAAAGTTATATAGTTTAGTAAAAATTTACTTCCATATGCTTTAATAGAAGATATTCATGCATACTTTCAACGAAATATGCATACACTGACTTTCTTAAGTTCGTCTTACTTGTCTCTATTTGTTGATCACTAAAATTGACTGTCAAACGCCCGATAAAGCTCTGGGTATTCACTGTTAAATTAACATAATTCCAGACACTATGCGTAAAGTATGAGAAAATTTAACATACAAATAAATATAAATATCGGATGCATTCTAAATAAGGCCAAATATTAGTCGATTTCAGACCGCACAAGCACCTATAACCTGGCCTAACGACTACCAAAATAGCAGAAACCGATGGCCTTACGTGTCCTCCAATGACCGGTAACAGCTCAGAAATTATTTTTATAAATAAAACGTACACGTACAATGTTCATTTTTGAAAAAAATGCAAAAGCACGTCGAACAGTTTATTTTATTCCGCGTCTTTTAACATAAGTCAAAAAAATAAAACGTCAAATTTCTCAAAGTTATGACGTCATCAATATTTTTTTAAATATGAAGCTTGTTTTTTTTTTTACTTTATTTGATAAAGCTTGTTTTTCTGCATTATAAAGAAATAATTGAAGTAGGGGTCACATAAGAAAACACTGAAAAAACTACGTTATTTAATGGACTGTTTAGTTAATTTAAATGTTATTACTATAATAAAGTTTATTTTGTTTTTTATTAATTCTCTCAGTTTTTTCTTATGTGACCCCTATTTCAATTATTTCTTTATAATGCAGAAAAACAAGCTTTATAAAATAAGGTAAAAGAAAACCAAGCTTTATATTTAAAAAAAATATTGATGACGTCATAACTTTGACAAATTTTAGGTTTTCTTTTTTTGACTTATGTTAAAAGAGGCGTAATAAAATAAACTGTTTGACGTGTTTTTGCATTTTTTTCAAAAATGAACATTGTACGTTTTATGAATTTTGTGCGTTACTTTATCATAAGCCTGTATAAGAATGAACGAAGAAGACAATATTCTTGTGAATTATAACACGCGAGTAAATTGAAATAATTGAAGTTACACTTGTAGAATTTAATTTTATAAATTGTATTTTTATAGATACGCCACAAAAGATTGATCCAATTAAGGTTATTAATCCTGTTCGATGTAGGAAGCATGCAATCATTGATAATATTGGTGTGAGTAAGATACATGACTTTTAAATACATTACAGTGCGAGATTAGTTACTTCTTTTCACAATTAGTATAATTAAGGAACAATTTTCAGTAGGAAGGTTACAGAGATACTATATCATTTGCTGACAATATTTGCAAAATCTATTCAAAGTTTCAGATAGCAAAAATAATGAAGCTTAGCGACAAAATAAAGCCAAAAGGGGGGAAATAAATGCATTGATGGATAATATACCAAACACTTTTATAGCACAGTCTATAACAGAGACAGGTAGTATCAAAATAACAAAGAAGACTCTGTGAAATTATTAAATACTAAAAAATGCTGGAAATGTACAACACCACTACAGAAGTAGATAAATATTCCAAATACATTATTTTCATAAAGCATTTTCCAGAGAATGTAATTTTATGGGTTTCAGTGTTTGGGATTTTTGTGAAAAAATTTAATATTTGTTGCAACATCAAACAAATGATGAAGCGTGGGTGAAAATAATAAGTTATGGGCAAAACAATTTTACTTTAATGTGAAAGAGGTAGAAGAAACTCAATTATATGCCTGCTGTTTCGACCATCAAGAGATGCAGAATATTCAAAAATTACCCACACAAGAGGCTTATTATTCGTTGCAGTTGTAGATAGCCATGATATTTACCAAATATATTTTACAGTTTTATTAATAGTTCGTTAATATTTTAATGTTTTAAGTAGTTAATGCTTTAATTTATTGGTAAAGATGATATTTATATTATCAAAACGTTTTAGTTTCTATATTGTTCAAGTTCATCTACAGCCGCTAAATCACGAAAAGTAATCATTCTAACAAACGGCTGAGAAAAAAAAGCGTATTTTTAAGTACATATATATGCTATCAAGGTCCTGTAATTTAACAAAATGTATTTGTACGTGTCTTAACTCACAAAAAGAACGGATCTTTCAATTTAAGTAGGTATAATTTCACTATCATTCTCGTAATTATGAAATAACAAACATCTGAAGTCATCAGCAAAACTTTTTTTCTTTACATATATGGATCTTATTTAATTAGAGACTCTTCTATAAGAATGCCGACCACCAAAAGAACAACATTAACCTGCAATTATCATCTTTTCAGTACAGAAGTGTTTGCCCACGAAATTGATAATTACGTACTTTGAAATATAAATCAACTTACAATTAATAGTTTTCAAGATAATTAAACCGGTAGACAAATTTATGTTAGCATTCCATGGGAGTACATGCTTATTAATCTATTTTTTCCTCGGTTATTTTCAATTTGATAGCATTCCATTTATTTGTTTTCCAGTGCTAATACTTTATTACATTTATTTACGAAACATAAACTACAGAGTATTTTTTTAAAAAAGAATTATTAGTATTTGGCGCTCCTTTTATTTGTAAGTATAATACCGCCAAATGCTAATTATTTCCCTAAAAATGTTTTAAATAAAATCGAAAAAAAATAATATCTGTTAACGCAATATTCTAACACGGTACTAATACGTTCGCATCTGATGCAGGTTGACACAGATATGGTTAGGTAGTAGTAAATTAAATGGTGACGCTTAATAAAAACGCACTTGAAACTTGGAAGATAATAACCAGAATCACACCATGACAATGTCAGAGGCATGCCAATTTTATCGTTAATGGTCGCATTCAACAGACGTAACAGTTGCGCTATCGTTCAGTGATTAGATTCAGATGATGTACGCTCCTCACTCTGAACATGTTGTGGAGCGGTCGCGATTTTTGCGAACGGAAAAATTTTTCGCTCACTTAGTGATCCTATTCTGTTTGCAAGTGCCATTAACACCAACGTAACACACAATTTTGATGAAAGTTACTAGAAAAGTAGATGATCAAACTAAATCTATTATGCAGAAATAAATAAATTATAGTATTGGAGTTAACCAAGTATTTTAATCCAGGTTGGAAAAGCCGGTCCTTACACTAAAAACTACGCCGAAACGTAATGCAAAAAAACAAATTATTAGTATTGTTTATGCGGTTTAATCTATAGAATTCTAACATATGGCAGCAGTGAAAAGTGCCCAAAGGACTCATCACATAAACGGGAACGGTCCTTTCTAGCTAATACTCAACTGTTGTCAAGTGAACATTTGGAGCGGGAACGGTTCCCGATCCGTCTACTGGATGTGACTAATATTAGCCTCTACATTACCTACGCTATATCAAACGGGACTCTACTACAAGGCAAATCATTATTTTAAGGATTTGCCGAATTTATTAAAAATGAATGACAATTTATAGTCAAATATTTGTTCAACAACAGCTTTTATAATAGTGATGAATTTCTAAATATTATAAGTTTAAGAACACATTGTGCTGATGATGTAATGATTTTATTATAATTGGAGCATTAAGTGGATTTACTCATTCGCATTTAGCATTTTTCTTGTTAGATAAGGTTCCTTCATTTCAAAATCTTGCGTAAATATTAAATTTACAATATAAAAAACATTGTGTAGTTATATACTAACCTTGCCAATATGATTGAAATGAATTAATAAGCTGTAATTTACGTAACTAATAAATATATGCATTTCGTTGAATTTTATACGTTGTAAAATTTTAAAACCCAAAGGTTTTATACCCTTAGCAGCAGCAGCGGTGGTAGTGAAGGTAGTGAAGGGAGGCCAATCGAATCAAATCGACGGCGTCATGATTTATGATTCATGATTCATGTAAGCTGTTAAAATTATATGTTGGTAATTTTTTTAAGCATTTAATTGAATGTAATGCTGATATTGTTTGTTACTAATCAGTAAAGCTCTCAACTTAAAATCCTGAGTAGTTCTTAAAATATTGTAGAACTTTGAAAGTAATTATAATTAATGAACCTCTGACTGCCGATGCCCCATGATGATATTGGCCGAAACCTTGACTTTGCCTGTGTAATTAATCCCTTCAGCAATTTTTTCGTATTTCAACAGTCGTGTTTTTTTAAGTTAAAGTAAGCTCTGTAACTTATTATATCGATCCCATATTATGAGATCATATTATTATCTGAATCTAGATTTAATGCGGTCTTTAATAATAATGATTTATTATCTTCACTATACTGGCATTCTTAGTTAGTACTGTTAGTGCATATGTTTAAAATCCCAGCTTTTTATTAGTATCACCAATATGATCATCCCAAGAAGAGTCCTTCTCGATAGCATAACCTAGCTCCTCTTTCTGGGAAGACAACACTCAGGAACTATTTATTTTTGTATATTATTATGATTTATAATAATTATCTTCAAGTCTATAACCAGAAATATCGAAATATCTTTTCCCAAGTCAAAAAAGTTAGGTGTGGGCGCCACACGACTTTGTTATACATGTGTGCGAAATTATCCCAAATCCATCTCAAAGCACTTTTGTTCCTCTAATAAGTCTCTATAAAGTATTACCTCCAGCCCAAATTTTAACATTTCTTTTAAACAAAATTGTTCTAAATATAGCGCTAAAGTAATACACTTTTGCACATTAATTAGCTTCATTGGGTATATTATTGTGATTTATAATAATTATCTTCTAGTCTATAACCAGAAATATCAAAGTACGAGGTAGGCGCCATAAATTCTCGTCCTGAGATACAAAAAAAGAATCTTGGAACAATATAAGAATTTTTATTTTTCAATGAAATCTCCCCTAACTTCTATACATTTATTACAACGATTAATTAATAATTCGATGCCCTTGTAAAAATAATCTGAAGTTTTTTCGTCAAAATGTTCTAAAACAGCTGCTTGCAATTCACTGTCGTCTTTAAAACTACGTCCCCTAAGGTCCTTTTTCAAATTAGAAAACAAAAAAAATCACAAGGAGCCATATCCTGCATATACGGTGGATGTTCCAATTCTTGAAATGCGGATGGCAGCTTGTGAAATGGCGGCAGTATGGACGGGAGCATTGTAGTGCAATAATCGCACACCTTTTGTCAATTTTCCACGACGTTTTGCACGAATACTGTCCCTTAATTTATGAATAATATGTGCCGTTCACATTTGTATTGCGCTCTTTAAAGCCAATTAGCAAAATGCCCTCACAATCCCAGAATATTGTAACCATCACCTTTTTCGTTCATTGAACGGCTTTCGCCTTCTGGGACGAGATTCATCAGGTCGCCACCATTCGATGGACTCCCTTTTCAATATAGGATCGTAAAATAGAACCATTCTTTCATCCCCTGTGACAATGGACTCCAAAATCGGTGTTGGGTCGTCTCCACACATGTTTTAAAACGACTGCGCACATTCGACTCGACGTTCACATTGGAGAGTAGAAAGAAATCGCAGTGCCCATCTAGCACTAATTTAATTCATACGCAAATGGTCATGGAGAATTCGGCGAACACTTGTTTCGGAAATATTTGTTATCACTGCTAATTTCTTCACTTTCAAACGGCGATCTTCTAGCACTAAATGTTCAATAATTGAAATTTGTTGAGGAGTTATCACTTCAATTGGTCGACCCGGCCGATGAGCATCTTCCAGGGAGTCTTGTCCCAAAGGGAAACATTTTTCCCACTTTCTTTACAGTTGAATACGAAGGAGATGAATCACCGAAAACACCGTCTAAACGTTGTTTAATGTGATAAAGTATATGCGCTTCTTTTGTTAAAAATTTAATGACCGCGCGGTACTCAATTTTCGTTACTTTATACATTTTCATGCGCTAGTCACGTTGGTTACTAAACACTACTAGGCTTTGAATCGTCATATTTATAGTGTATACCTCGCGTATGTGCATGCATGACGTGACGGAGTTTGAACACATTTGAACCTGTATAAGCCTGTCAGGCCGAGAATTTTTGGCGCCCAAGTCAAAAAAATTAAATGTGAGCACCACACGACTTTCCTATATGTGTGTGCGTTCTGAAATTTGTATACGAATGTTGTTCCAAATTAAGTTTTAAATTCTGTATCATCTGTATCAAATGTTACTTCCCGCTCTAACTTTGAAAATGTTTTATAAAAAAAATATCCCAAGTCCATTTCAAAGTACTTTTATTCACCTAATAAATCTCTATAAAATGCATATTTATACAAAAATTGTTCTAAATCTAGCTCTAAATACTTTGAACTTATAATAAATCTATATACCGGGTGGTGCAATAGTGTGTCGGCGGAGCTTAGTGTGAAAACTAATAACGCTGCAGCAATGAGACTTTACGTACGTATGTAGTATGCGACTGTGCATTTTCTAATTTTATTTACAAATATACAGGGTGTTCCAAATTTTCGCAACCACATTCAACTTTTTTATTTTAAATACATTGCTATACTTTCTAGATATTATAATGATAGCCATCCAAATTATCTTTGCAATGATATATGGATATGTGCACTTCAGACTGTTCGTTTTGATTTTATTGATAATATTGTTAAAATCTTGACAGTTGCAGCATCTTACATTTTAAGCTGTAGTCTGTAAATGGGTAGAATGCCTCACGTAACTCTTGTGTTACTAATTTATGGACTAACACGTTATTTGTTTTGAGGTTGAACAAAGTGAATAAATATACAGGGTGTTAAATATGTCGTGTCTAAGTTATCGATCTTTATTGGTTATTTTCTCGTTTTTTTTAAATCTAACCTATAATATTTTTATAAGTCAGCATATTCCTTGTAAAATCGCCTTTAAAATGGTACCAATAACATAGTACTTATTTCTAGTATTTTCAAAGTTATAACCCTTTAATGGGATATACTCATGTTTATAATATGCAATATGTGGGGCATTTAATAGTTGGTTGGCCTTGGTTTAAAAAAAAAATGGCTGTACAACCAAACGTCAAATCTCTACTTCAAAAGTCCATAAAAAGTCGTTTTCGGTATTTTCTCTTTTCTGTAATTGCGTTTTGTTGTTATAAATTAAGTTCGGCTAGTGAATTATTAATTTCCGTTTGTTTGTTAGTAGTTGTTACGTGTTGTATTTACCTTGTTATCAGTTATATCGCTTTATTGACATTATTTCTCATTTAGATACCATAATAGTTTATTGTTGTTTTTGCTTTAAAATGAATTTTTCGAAAGAGGAGCTCATAGACATGGTATTTGCTCTTGGCGCTAGCAACAGAAATCCATTTTTAGCATCAAGAACATATGCGATGGAATATCCCGACCGAAGAGCACCGGATAGTAAAACGTTTGAAAATTTGTTAATAAGGTTTCTTCGAACGGGTTCAGTGAATTACGTCTAACATGAAAGAAGTAAGACTATGATTACAGAAGATAATGAAGTGATAGTCGTCCAGTCCATTGTGGAAAATCCGCACGTATCTACAAGGATAATTTCGAAACAACACGGGATAGAAGTCTCTGCTGTAAAAAGGATTTTAAAAAAACATAAGTTTCACCCTTACAAAATTCAAAATCATCAAGGCTTATTACAAACGGACTTTGAAAGGAGACTAGTGTACTGTGAATGGCTACTTTTACAATTACGACACGATATAACTTTTCTAGATCATGTGCTTTTCACAGATGAAGCAACATTTGCTAATTGTGGAACCACAAACAGAAAAAATACCCATTATTATGACACTACAAACCCACATTTTGTTCAGCCCATTTTATATCAACAAAAATGGAGTGCTAACACATCTAACGTCATCAGGAGATTGTGGTACCAACATGATGGTGCACCAGCACATTATGGTGCTGCTGCAAGAGCACATTTAGATAGGGTATTTACCAATAAGTGGATTGGGAGAGGAAGTTTGATAAGCTGGCCACCACGATTACCAGATCTCACACCTTGTGATTTCTTTCTGTGGCCAACTGTAAAAAACATTGTTTACGCAACACCTCCTACAACGGCAGAGAACATGCAGCAACGAATAAGAAACGCTTTTCTTCAATTAAGTGAAAATAACTTAGCTGAGAATGTAAGTCTGTCGATACAGAGACGGTTGAGAGCATGTGTAGAGCAGAATGGAAATATATTTGAACACATTTTAAATTAAGATTGTTTTATTATCGAAAATTTTCAAAATGTATTTCTAAAACTAATGATAATGCATTTAAAAAACAGGTGTTTGTTAAAATTACTTTGTTTTATTTTCATGGCCAACCAACTATTAGATGCCCCGCATTTTGCATGTTATAAACATGAGTATATCCCATTAAAGGGTTATAACTTTGAAAATACTAGAAATAAGTACTATGTTATTGGTACCATTTTAAAGGCGATTTTACAAGGAATATGCTGACTTATAAAAATATTATAGGTTAGATTTAAAAAAAACGAGAAAATAACCAATAAAGATCGATAACTTAGACACGACATATTTAACACCCTGTACATTTATTCACTTTGTTCAACCTCAAAACAAATAACGTGTTAGTCCATAAATTAGAGACACAAGAGTTACGTGAGGCATTCTACCCATTTACAGACTACAGCTTAAAATGTTAGATGCTGCAACTGTCAAGATTTTAACAATATTATCAATAAAATCAAAACGAACAGTCTGAAGTGCACATATCCATATATCATTGCAAAGATAATTTGAATGGCTATCATTATAATATCTAGAAAGTATAGCAATGTATTTAAAATAAAAAAGTTGAATGTGGTTGCGAAAATTTGGAACAACCTGTATATTTGTAAATAAAATTAGAAAATGCACAGTCGCATACTACATACGTACGTAAAGTCTCATTGCTGCAGCGTTATTAGTTTTCACACTAAGCTCCGCCGACACACTATTGCACCACCCGGGAAGGCATAATTTGCGAAATATTCGCAAAACCTGGTATTCGATACGAGTAAGAGTGCTACTTCCGGTCCGAATATCGAAATTTTCTTATAAACAACAATTGTTCCAGTTCGGGCTCTCAATACTTTTGTATTCCAGGTAAATCTGTATAGATTGCATAATTTGTGAGATATTTGCAAAGAACTGTTTTTTGCTCAGATAAATCCATTACTTTCGAATTTCGAAAAACTTTTTTTATAAAGTCTTTCTGAAAATAACTTCTTAGTACTTTTGTGTTCTTTAGAGTAGATAATGGGAAAATTTCTAGGTTTTGATTTTTTAGTGACGTAAGCTACTACTTCCTGTA